>CP099840.1:29333668-30027211 GCA_030062745.1 Capitulum mitella | reverse complement strand
GCCGGAACGCCAGGTCCAAAACAGCGAACCAAAACGCGACTTCTTTGTCAGATCATCCATAACCTGTTCTTAGGTGGATACTGCAGGTGTGAATATGAAAACTGCAAGAAAATCATATCCGTTCAACGAGGTCTTCATTCCGCACACTGAGTTCAAACATTCCATGTATACACATTCGCACACTACGGTATGAGTTAAACGGGACTCGGATTTTTGGGTCTACAAGGCTAATTTTGGCGACAGAGCTAAAATTTTGTCGGTTTCAATAAGTGTGTCAGCAAGGGACATCACCAGCGGGCGTAGCTGGAGGGAAGGGGGGGGCAGCCGTCTCTCAGGGACATGTGCACCCGTACACAGTCGGGCCACGGAAGCAAAACGTCCTTTTCCGTGTTTGAACGTCTTGTCCCCGTGTCCAGTCCCCCCCCCCCTCCCCTACACCACCACCAGGGATCTCATCTCCCCAGTGGTTGTCGCAGCTCCTCCTCCACGTAGAAAATCCTGGTGTCCCCCTCCCCCATTTTCAAGGTATTTCATCAGGATGGAGTTCAGCATGGAGAATCCAATGAAACAGAAACCAAGAGGCACTTCTCCACTCCATCACCTTGTCGCGGACTACGCGTCCATCCTGACGTCTGATGAGCTGCGTGGAATGCTTACGCACGGCATCGAGCTCCACAGGAAGCAGCACAAAGACTTCGACCGGAAGAATCTGAACAAGTACGTGGAGTTGAAGTTCTACAGCAGTGCGCTAATTGGTAAGTCACTGAATCAAGAAATCGATATCTTACGAGTACAACGTTTCATAGCTGTGAAGTGCCTCTCAGTTTCTGCTTCATTTTGTTCTATATCCTGATGAGGAGCCTCGGAAATGGGGGGACGCCAGGATTTTCCATGTGGAGGGGCTGCAACAAGCACTGGTGGAGGGGTGAGATCCCTGGTGATGGCGAAGGGGGGTGGGCTGGACAGTGGACAGAACGTTGAACCGCAAAAAATGGTGTTTATTTCGTACTAATGCCGTGGCCTGTCTACCTACGGCTGCACATGTCCCTAAGGGGAGGCTATCTCCTCCCTGTTACGCCCACAGGTGACGTCCCTTCTAGAAATACTAATTGAAATCGATTAAATGTTTGCTCATTGCCACCAAAATAAGCCTTACAGACCCGAATGTCAAGATCCCGTGTAGTTCGTAACGCAGTGTGCGAATGTGTATATTTGGAATGTTTGAACTCAGTACGCGGAATGAAAAGTACTCGTTGAACTGATGTGACCTGCTGCATTTCTTATATTCTTACCTATACCATCCACATGAGAATACGTAACGGACGATCTAAGAAAAAAGCTTCATTGGTTCGCCCCATGGGTCCAATGGTCAAAAACGTCACGCAGTGTTCTTCTCGGACCACATTTTCGGTGTGGACGTACCCGAACATAAACACCCCGGTTCCAACCGACAGTGTGAACACGGACCGATATTAGGGGCTGGCGACAACACACTTCCGCTCTACGGAAACGACGTACCGGGCACCAAACGCAGCATTGCCAGTCGCTGGACAGGACACGAAGCATCGATAACCTCAACTACCGTACCAGTTCAGACGTGCTCCAAAGTACACGCCAGTCACCCCATCTCAAACGGAACGCATTCCCCCGACACCATGCGAATGGCTCCCGACAGAATCGCTGACTGCCGTGGGTGTTCACCGCCAGCAGTCTCACGAGACGGTGGGAAACGAACGCAATGAACTGACCACGCCATCTGGGCGCAACAGGGCACAACGCTTTGCTGCGGAACTTTCCAGCTGCGCAGGACGGACAGCTGCCGAACTGCGGCCGACTGCCCGATATCTCTGCAGGAGTATCCCGCCAAAAGTTTCAGTAAGACCATGCAGGGCTATGAACGACTAACGATGCGCTGTATATTGCTTGCCTGTCCTTCACATCGTTTGATTGTTGTGGATCTGGACACTGCAGAGGGACGAACCGCACTCACAACCTTGATTTATCATTGTTAGATGAGGGCCCCTACAGAAGTTGTCTAAAACTCCCTTCATCTCAGTGCGACGGCCCAAGCAGATAAAAAAATCCGTATCACCGGTGCCTCGCGCGGCACTGCAACAAGTAGCACACAGCCCTACTGCTCAGGGGTTGACAGACAAGGAATGCCACCGAAGCCGCCACTGGCCCCGTTTTTTCCGTAAGCTGATGACATTTAAGGTAACCACTATGGCCGACGACAAGGTCGGAAAAGTCCGAGCCACTGGACCGGGTAGCACACGTTCCAAGTATGCTCAGGAACATACGTGACCGTGGGGGACCCATTCTCCCACGTCCCATCGACACCATGCAAAACACACAGGCTATTACGGCTTCGGTGTCTGGCAGTGGTAGGCTCATCAAAAAAATAATCTTCAAAAGTGCGGATAAGCGCGGTGAACCAGCCGCATCTTAAAATCGTAAGTAATCAGATGGGCATGTACACTCATTTTCATACTGAAACACTGGATACCTTAGTCGCGTGCCAAATCAGAGCATACCGGTAAACGGAACACCGACAACTTACAAGAGCGTCGCGAATTCCACGCGGACGCCCCAGAACGGGCCACCAGTCGCGCAGCGCCGTCCTCACGCGGCGCCGATGCTGCCGCTCGGCGTGCCGCCGGGAACTTCGACTGCCTGCGGTGGCCGCTGGGCGGCGCCACCGTCGGCCGCCAGCCGGCTCTGCAGCGCCTCGGCGAAAGGGTCCCGCTCGGGGTCGGCGGCCTCGGCGCTGAGGGGCGCCGACGGCACGCCGCTGTCGCGGCTGGAGGGGCGCGACGCGGCCGGCTCGGCGGGCAACGCCGCCGGCGCGGTCCACGCGCCGTCCGACGTGGGCGGGTAGTGGCAGGACGGCGCCGCCACCGTCAGCTGGTACGGCAGTTGGACGCCGATGCTGTGCAGCGTGACCAGCTCGTCGGGGGGCGGCGGCGGCGGCGGCAGCGGCTGGGCGTCGTCGGCGGGCTCAGAGTGCAGTCGTAGGGTGAGCTGCGGCACCCGGCCGCCGGCGTCCCCGGCGGGAGGCGGCCGAACCGACCGCTCCTGCGCCGCCTTCAGCGCGCACATCTGGAAGTATTTCTGCAACAAAACGCCACAAACCGCATGGAAACCCAGACTCATGGACCATTACAGACAATGCACTGAATCCGCAATGCAAGAGTGCACGTAACTGCCAAATTCCCCATGCTGGAACGCGTAGCAGAAAACCAATGATTTGCCAGAGTTTAGGCATCATAAAAACGTTAAACTGAATGCATTTGATTCTCGCTTTCCGATGAGAAGCATTTGTACGCTTATTTAGCATCGAATTTGCGAACGTTCATTATGTGCATAAAAACTAGCAAAAACTAATCTTAGTCATTTCTTAGCCGCGCCTCTGGCTAACCTGTTTTGCCTTGAGTTGTTCCAGTACAGCAGGCACTTCTTTGGACGTGGACGGCGGCTGGAGGTCAAGCTGACAAAACTGATGGAAAATCTCCGACGAGTGCGTAAGCGGACGCACCTGAGAAAAATAAAGGACGAACTCTGATATTATGCCTCGGGCAGAACTGCAAACGTTTCGAAAGATACAATTTCAAACCAGCGCAAAAATGGCAGCACATTTCATTTCATTCCAGCATATCCAAAATTTACCCCATTTAACATATTCCTGCATTGTCCTGGCCGTTCTGCGAAATAGTACATCTTCAAGAAAGTTCAAAGTCAAGATACTCTAACCTACGGTATGACGGTGTGAGCCATCTGAAATGAAAAGCACACTTCCGGAGCCAACGTTAGAATTAAGTTTCGCGACCCGAGGCTGATGAGAACATGGAAAAATGGGAACAGAACCGAAGTAAAGTGTTCCTTTCCATATGGCCATTAGGGTAAATGTACATCGGCCAATAATGGGAACAATCTTCACAGGGTCCACATTACGATTTATTCGCACCATTACAGCCTGAACCGAGCGAAACATCACATTGCTATTCCGGAATGGGCAGTAGATTGATAATCCCGATGTGATAAACCCCAAAAATCACCTATACGCATCTCCAGAATGGGGTACTGTGAGTTTGCCTTGGCAACTCATCCTATGCCGCACACACAGGATGAGTGCGCGGCAAAGGACTCATTTTGTTTACATGAGAACAAAATAACTGACTTCACCCAGTCCCAAAATTTCGGGAACGAAATGTCTTAAGGTCTGAAAACTTTGAAAGGTACCGAAATGCTGGCACTGACGGAAGGTGAGAACGCACGTGGTACGTAATGTACTTATGAATGGCAAACAATTAGAAATAAGCCTTCGGAGACGCCCACGCGTTACATTTTCGCTCTCTCCCTCACAGGCCCACAGGCGCCACAGGTCGCCAGCATGGGCATCAGGGCCAGAAAGGTCCGCAGGGTCCGGATCGGCCCGAGCCTGACGTACCCGCTGTGACCCGCGCCGATCCCGTCGTCGCTTGCTGCGGCCGCTGGTGGCCGCCGCCGGCGCCGGCTCCTGTTTGCGGGGCAGCAAGAACATGGTGGGGCCGCCGTCGGCGTCTGGGATCTCCGTGTGGCCGCCCTCGGCGCCCGCCGGAGGTCCGCCCGGACTCAGCGGGGTGGAGCCGCCTGCGACAGAGCGCGCACTGTGTCGGGACAGAGTAGGACCTGTGATCCCGTCCGAGTCACGCAGACATGGGCCAGATAACAGACGGCCTCCAGACGGTCAGACAAATCGGACGACAGACGGTCTTCACACGGTCCGACAGACAGACAGAAGGCAAGGCACGGATGGAAGAACAAAAGCGACAATGGACAAACAAACACCGGAAGGCCTTCTCGCGAGCAGGGCACGGGACGGCGAAAACAGGTGCCATCGTGAGAGATGACAGGACTCAGGCCCAGCAGGCAGAGCTTGTCTGCCGCAGGGGACCACAGCGACGCCACGACTGAGCCGACACAAACCGTCACCTGAACGGCGCCGGCAGTACCAAGAGCCTTGCCACTGACCGCTGCTCAGTGACCAGACTGACCGACCGACCGTTTCGGTCAGAGACCGTCCGCCCGCGCCACTGCTGCTCACCGGAGGCCACCAGGTGGGCGGACGGCGTGGCCGGCGTGGTGCCGGGCGTGTGCGACAGCCGCTGCAGGTAGGAGATCAGGTTGGCGCACGTGCTCAGCTCGGGCCGGTACGGCTCGGGCGGCTGGCGGCGCGGGACGACCGACGGCGCCGGCTGCGGCGGCGGCGGCCGTGGCCGCGTCCTCGCGCGGCCGCGGCCGGCGCGCGCCCGGCCCGCGCTGCCACGTCTGCCAGGCGTCCAGCCGCTGCTGGTAGTCGTCCTGCAGGGCCTGACGCTGGTCGCGCAGGTCGCGCAGCTCTGGGGACAGGCGGCCGGTCTCAGGCCCCGGCCGGTGGTTCCCTGCCGTCGCCAACTACATGCCGCCGGATAAGCACAGCGCGCAGGTATGTCAACGCATGGCCAGTCTGAAACTCTGGCCGGCGGTTCGCTGTGATATTCGTTCTGGCAGTGCGCCACAACTACAGAGAATACAGAAAGTCCAGTCGGTTGGCATCATCCCTGCTAATGCCAAAAGACTGTGAAACCATTGTCCCTCCCCCCCCCCAAAAAAATGCAAAATCATACATTCTGAACGTTTAAGCAAGTCAGAGTCTAAACGTGAACAACGCGTTCGTGACAGGGCAGCGCTGAGCTAAAATCGGCTTTTCTTTAAATGAACCTGGCGCAACAGTTCGATTTGAAGGACACGTCACAGCCGTTCAGGCCTGCCACGCCAAACGCTACAGAAAACACAAAGGACTGAAGGACACAAAGGACGGTCCAAACCGCCAATGTCACCACCGAAGCACTGTTCCCAGTCGTCGCTCACCTCCGTTGAGCATCGCCACGTTGGCCTCCATTGATTGGGCCTCCCGCTGTATCCTGTCCTCCTCCCGCTTGTTCTTGTCGATTTCACTGTACAAACGGTCACGTTCGTAACGTAACCCCCGCTGCTTCTGGTTCAGCGCCTCCAATTCTTTCTGTAAAAATGAAACATAGTATGTCAGACGACTGCATACACGAGGTGTCTGATAAGCAAAGCCTTTTCCGCATTGAGTAAGTGATGATAAACATTTGTGAGGGATGCTCTCGCTGTTCTATTACCGGTACCAAGGCCATGAGTAGAGATCGGCACCTTTTTGGCGTCGTACTCCCGGAGCGTTCTTTTTGACTTCTTCAGCTCGTTGATCTCGCGCACAACCTTCTCTTCCTCCTTCAGCTTGAAGTTTTGCGTTTGTACTTGTTTCTCCAGCCGCACCACGGCGTCGTCCACCTGCTGTTCGGTCCGGTACTTGAGCTTGTCGCGCAGCTTGAATATCGCATGGCGCTGTGAACAAACAGGAGACCTTCAGCTTCCCGTCCAGAACACGGACAGAACTGCACTCAATGCGTCAATCCCGGCGCACGCCTCCATATGCAGTGCAGATATGGGGGCAAACATGATCAAAACGATCTTTCATTGTAATTAAGGATAGTCATGGTTTATGGCCAGTGTTCTGAAATTGTGGACGGAGATATGGGGATGCAGAACATTTTACAATGCTTCTGCACGTAGGGCGATGCAGGATCAAGACGACCACATTCTGTCTGGGACACCGTTTGCCTTTTCACCGATCTGGGCCAAGATAAGCGTCTTCACATTCTATAATGTTCTCACACTCACACTCCTGTGACAATAACCCAGAACAGGAACAACGTCGTTAGTCTTTACTGATGCATTACTCATCCCCAGACAAACAGGGCCTCATGCTCCAATGGGCAGATTCTTCGGTTTATCAAACGGCGTTCGAGTGTCCTCAAAGCCGACTGTGGCGCCCACAACTTCCGTTGTACCCTCCACAACTTCTCGTCACATTTAGCTGGAATGCACACATGCAGGACAAAAACACCTGGATGAAAGACCCATGCTAGCAAATACACCAGTGGAATTAATACGTTAAGAAATATGTAAAATACGTCACAGAACTTCTTTTCCCTTGGACTGCATTTTAAACAGTCTTATGCCAAGGCCTCGCAGGGGTCCCACATACTTTTTTTTCGAAAAAATACGACACTGCTGCGCATTTCTTACCGTTTCGGTGATGCGCGGCGCCAGCGCCTGCAGTTTCTGGTCGGTCTGGTGGTGCAGTTCCCTGAGCTCCTCCCGCGCCGTCTGCAGCTGCTGCACACGGCCGTCCACGTTCTCGTCCGTGCTGCAGCCGCGCTGTGCACACGGACGGGGTGACCGACAGCCGCAGGCCCGACCCAGCTATACCGACCGGCACGCCCGACAAACTCGGGAGCAATCATCTACGTCGCACGATTCAGCGCAACGAAGTTCTATTGACTTTCTCTCTAGCCCAATTAAAAAATGCCCAACGTATGTTAATCATGGTATTAATGCAGAGTGGTCCTTCATTTCTTTTGAAATCAAAAAATATAATTCTTTTGCAATAATATCCATGTACTTTATCTTTGTTTAATGTCTTCTTCACTGTACCAAGAAGTCCAATCAAGATAACCATGTCCCCATGATCCCTTGCAATGGCAGAGTTTAACCCTGTTCCCGGAGGGCTAGACGGTACGGTCGATTCACGGAAAGAGGGGCGGATTCAGCCTCCCCCCTGAGATCTCGAGAACTACTCGTCCGATGTCATCGCAACAAACGACAATAGATTTGCCGTGACGTGAATTACATTTTTATAAAAAGCAATTTCCAAAATTTTGAAATGTGTGGATACAGGGGGGGCAAACATGTCAAAATGGGGGGTACTTTTCGACTTCTTATAACTCCGCTTTTTACCGACCGATTTCAATGAAACTGGCATGAATCGAGAGATTATGGATAGGGCTTTTACCATGGGTACACAAAGCTGAAAATTTGAGAAAATTCATGGACGTTCACAGGGTTTTAAAAATAGGAATATTGGTTTTCTAACAAATGAATGAACAAAAGAGGCAAAAACGCTTTTTTGGCTTCTGCTAGTCATGCTATGCTAAGAAAGTAAAAATCGCATTACAATTTTCGTATAATATTAGCATAGGCGGTGCCAGGGACATCAAAAAGGGGAACTGTCATGGTCACACGTTCCTCAGATCAACTTGCGACCTTTGACCTTAAATGACCTCCAGTGACTTTGGGGTCATTTGGAATGATCTCTGGTATATTTAGTATTATCTGTAGACGTTTTCAATCATTTGAATTCACTCTATTTCAAAAATTTCATTTTATGGCTATTGCGACATAGGGTATGCACACTGACATTTTAGGTCATAGCTCCGTAACCCGACCTGCTATCAAGCTGAAACTTGGTACACAAGTAGAGGGCACCCTTCTACGTCATATGTATTTCGGGTTTGGCAACTGAAAGAGCGGCGCCCAAATTATTGCAAAAAAACACACTTTAACTTTTGACCTTGACCTGATCTTGTACAGTGACCTCAGATCAACAAAATTACATCTGCACATTGCCCAACTGTTGAGCTATACATCTATATAAAGTTTTAAGTTCTATCTTAAAACTCAGTTTTTGGCAGACATTTTTCTTTTACCCTCAATATGGCCAAAAATGGTCTGAGGTGCCTCCCAAAAACGTTGCCTGGCTCCGCCCCTGAGAATAATAGACTTTTGAAATTTTGTCAAGGTGTGTAGAAAGAATAACTAGGAAAAGCCACAAAGTTTCGTGAAGCTACGTTAAAAAGCCTGGAATTGGGAAGCAAAAAACCTGAGGGGGGCGGATTCAGCCCCCCCCCCCACTGCTGGGAATAGAGTTAAAGCCATTTCTCACCCATGTCACTGAGGTTATGAGAAAAATTACAGAAAACTGGAGTCATGGTCTACCATTAGTTCCTCCACTCCTTACATCTCCTGCTTATACTTTGCCAGTTCCTGTTCCTGTACCTTCAAGAAACTGGCAGACATGCAGAAAATTTCCATCCATGACAATCATATCAAACAGTACATGACAATACAATGTCCACACAAATAAATATATGGGAACTTACCAGTTGGATTTCCAAGTTTTTTATCTGGTTTGAAAGCATTTGCTTTTCCCTGTCTGTTCTGTTCTTATCAGGAGGCTTGGGAGGAGGCTCATTTACTTCTGTTTCCCCACCTTCCTGTGCTGCCATTTTATCCTGCAGAGCAACTGGTCATTAAGTGATATATCCTCCAAACACATGTAACCATGGGTAAAATGGGGCTGCAAAACTTCTCACTACTTCAGTGGTCACCAGCATTTCACAGAATTAAAGAGAGGCTTGGATGTGAGATAATGGTCCTGAATAAAATAACAGTGATGCTTCATGGCAATGTCAGCTTGTAAATCCCACATTTTATCTAGCATGGTTTTAATTTTTCTTTTCTTATATATGCAGATGGGATGTCACAGCAGATGGGATCAACCTATTACAGGGTTAGGAGTAGTACCTTTCATAGCATCTCTAACATACAACAAACCATCAATCTGTGGTTCTTTGCACATATCTGTGGGTAACAGCACACTGTACACTGCACAGTTTTTGCACACTGAAAAAAATATATAATTTGTGGACAGTCTTCATACTGATTTCTAACTGCTAAGTACAGATCAGTCAACACAGTTCTGTCCAAAACAGCACTACAGCCAATGTTAATGAAGAGTAATGTGCAACATTCAACCATGAACCATGTCTCTATAGTGGCAAACAGAAATAGTACCATCAAAACCTTTGTAATGGAATATCAGCTGTGCACATTCAGGCATGCATATGTGCAAATACACATTATCCTGAATAACACGAGGCTCTATCTTCTTTCGACTGAGCACCTATAAGGCTGAACTAAAATATCTCCCTTCCTCCAATGTAACACCACAGACTACTGGAATACACAATTTGGCCTATCTCCATTTCAGTTACTAGTTTTACACTGTGTGCCAGGAAACAAGTTGTCACTAAACCATGTGACTCACAGTTCATACAGCCAGACTGCAAAGCATGGTATGTGTATGCCTGAGGTACACTGCAATTATCAAGAATGCATGCCTGGCATATGCCTGGACTGTTTTATTGCACCCTGGGCACACATGCAACTAGAACATTGCACTTCCAGGAGAATCCTGTCATTTTGCTTCAACTGCTTTATTAGAGCCTTGTCTAATGGCAGTTTTGTTTCTTACGCTCTATATTAGTGGCAAAGAATGCTGCTTGCAACTAGTCAGATTTATAAAAACTACAAAAACAATTATGACACTGTAATACTTAATTATAATAAAGAACACAATGGGAAATATGCTCATAAAAACAATACACACCTTAGACTAGGTACATAGCCACACCATTTCCTGCAACCTGCCATCTTTTAGTGACTTTCCTCCAAAACAGATTTCGTAACTTATGCCAAACATTCAAACATCAAAATCCACCATAGGCAACAAACTATAAGGTAAAAAGTTAATTTTTTAAGTCACAAGACATCTTAAGATCACTTAATCAAAATCAGCTTCAGTAAATGTGTAACCTGACACAGCTTCCCAATACAAAAAATCTGACCCTGGCACAAACTGCTTTCTTTGTGGCTTGCATGGTGCTGTGCATTTTTTCTCCCTCAATGAATTTGCTGTTTTATTTTTCCAAAGCAGTTTTTAGTGATGACACATGCTGCGCACACCTGAACACCAGGGTGCATGCCAGAACCACTTCAAACATGCCTGGGAATAGCACAATGCATGCCTGAGCTGGCATGAACTGTCTGGAGCATGCTGATGAGATCTGATCAAAACCTGCCATGGTTTGCAGTAAGGTCATACAGAAGATTCAGCAGAGCCTTACTGGCCTGGCAACTGTCATAAAACCACTGGATAATTTGTTTCTCAAGATCTTTGTTCCCTCAAGTACTTCTACATTGCACAAACATAAAGATCTCAATGGGGTTTGGCTATACCAAATCTAAGTTCACTTCTGTGCAAATGATTATCATAACCACCATTTAAATGATGCTGGCTTATACAGCACTGCAACAAGAAACCACTTGTCTCTGGAGAAAAAGGTCTAAAATTATGCAGGCAATTCAGAAAGACCATTTTAAGAGCATTGAAAATCATACCTATTCATTTACACTCACCAGTAGTCTTTGTTCAGCTATCGTCCCTCTTCACACTACCCGACAGAGCATGCAATATTTATCACGTGCTCTCGTCAAAAAGCACACTGACGCACGCTTAAAAAACACTTATAATGTGCGCTGGTTGGGAAAACTTTAAAAATGTTCAGACTCCTGGTCAACAGCTGAGGAGCGACGCTACCGGCCTATCATTTCCTAAAGGCATAAAAATATTGTCACTACCGGCATATGTACTTGAATACATCTACTTTTGTCCTCAACGCGCAACGTTCGAATCAAAACCTCGTATCAAGGATAGCAAAAAATAAAGTGAGTATTTTTACAACAGCCTTTAGTTCTCAAGAGATGTCAAACTGTTCCGGCCTTGAACGCCAGCCCGGTTGGTTGGTTGGTTGGTTATTGGGGTTTAGGGGCGCACCGACTGCAGGGTCATTCGGCGCCCAGAACGCCAGCCCGCAAGATACCTTTGGGATGGGGCAGGATGGAGAGTACGGATGTAATCAGTATTTTGTAGGTGGAGACATGTCGGGTCTAAGGCGGGGTTCATGATCTTGCTTGCTGGAAATATTGTCGGAGGCTGGAAGAGTTGCGCCACCGCCTGTTATTTCTCTGGACTCGTGTTCTGCTTGTTTCGTCGGTGCAACACAGGGACGCAGAAAGGAACATGGGAACATCCGGAAAAGCAGGGGGTTCAGAAATGTTTTCAACCCGCAGGGCTAATGTCAAATTTCCCCAAGAGTGGGAGGAAGCATGCCCTCCTCCGTTCCTACGTCGATGCGTCGTTGGGAGCAAGGGTTGGGTGAGGTTTCGGTTTAGCGAAGTAACGATGCCAATGTGCTCTGCCCTCATTAGAGATTCACACCTCTCCGTGGATGTTGTCTTTACGAGAGAATCATCGGAGGCTGATGAATGGGGCACGCCCCTGCCTGTTGTTTCTCTGGCATGGTGACTCTCCTTGTCTCATCGGTGGGAACAACGGAAGAAGGTGAGGTTCACGCTTAGCAAAGTTACACACTGGGTGCCAACCAGGGACGTAGCCAAGGGGGGGTGCCATGGGGGCCATGGCCCCCCTGAGCCAGACGGTCCACACTAGATACACGGTAATTTCGCATGAATACGTAATATGTGAATACCGAATACGTAATATATGCCTGATGCCAATAAACTCTGCCGTTTGACGCAGTTTTACACCTCTCCGTGGATGTGACATCTTTACTAGAGTGCTGTTATAATGTCTATCCGAATGGGATAAATCCGCTTAGGGGACGTGACTCTTCATATGGTGGTGTTCTAAACACCTGCTGTCGGCGCCAGACATCGCGATCCCTAATTTTTGGGATGTCTTCAAACCTATGGCTCAACACTGCGAAAGCTTTGCAGGCGGTCGTTTTAGCTTAGTTATGCGCCACTTTCTGGAAAAAAATCGCCAAAATCGCCAAATATTAAAAGTTCCTCATATGGACACAGGATGCTAAAAATCACTTGAAATAAGTACCCCGGTCGGAGGCCAAGGAGGCATGACGTCATCCGTCCGACGTTGGGCCTCTCACGCTGTCAGAGACGGGCTGGTCCGCGCGATAGGTCATTTGCCTCAATCCAAAAATGTGATAAGTAGGCAACGAGCGGTTCCAGGATGTCCTGAAGGTGGACGTTGGTATAAAAAAAGACAAAGAAACCTGGGCCCAAAATTTCCGGCAAATTGGCAAGTGTTTTTAATCCGTCAAGAAAGATCAGAAAGATATCACCAACACACGTCACAGAGCCCCTTGATCTGCACCTGTTACACCTGTTATGCGGGTTGTCAGCGGTATCCGATAAGATGTAGATGAATCGAGTTTCGTTGAACGCGTCTTTACTGAAATTCAGCGGCATAAGTGAACCAAAAGTATTCATCATTTACAACCGGCGGATTCAGACATGCACGCACACCTGTCGCTGGCTCGTGCTGTCTCATCACTCTGGCCAGGGACGCAGCCATGTGCATCCATGTATCATATAATTATTTGTAATGAGTAGCTCAGGTCTTTATAATAGTTACTTGATAAATCGCCCGAAATGCGAAGAGCAGCGTTACCCGTGACCAGGGGAGCAGTCAGGATTTTCTTAACGATGTGGGTGGGGGTGGAGCTCAGCGTGAACTAAAATCATATGAAAACCGCCTGTCGGGAAGACGATATGCAATGGTTTTCACAAAAAATGCTGGCCTTAAGGGGAAGGGTCGGGTCTCCTCCCACCCCCCCGGCTGCGCCTGTGGCCGTGACTGTTAAAATGTCCTCAAAAAAACGTCGAAATTAATGGGTTTTCTGGGAAAATGGGTAGGCAAAAATAAAATTGTTTCTTAAGTCAAATTACCCCTAAAAGTGAATGTCACAACAGAATGCAGGAACCCGGCAAAACTACGATATTTTTAATTTTCTCAGTTTCTTCCTTGCCTTGTTATGCTGCACCCAACATGCTGTTACATGGCGACCGTCTTTTTTCTCTAGTTGGTTGTTTTTCAAGGCTGGTCCTGAAAAAAGGGAGGTCTTATTATGACGAATCTGGTTGACAGTTGAGCTGTGATGGACAGGTGCCTCTATCTGGCAGCGCAAGATTGACGCCTCTATTACTTTTCCCCAGCGATCCTAATGTTGCCGGGTGGATGCTGTCGTCCAGCAAAATTGGGTCGCTTCCGCCATGCTGTCACGTTCTGCAGCTTGTCCTGATACTGCTTCTGAACCTGGTCGCCCTGAGCTACACCATCTTGCACCCTCCCCCCGGTCCCTGCAATTTCGTCTCGTCATCGGTCAGTTGTTACGATTTCGGTTCGCCGCGAGTCGGTGGCTACAGTTTCGGCTCGTCGTCGGACAGTGGTCTGCATTTCGGCTGGTCATCGAGCCGTGTTTACAATCTCGGCTTCCCGGGCGGCGTCGGGGGCCCGCGAGCGCCGTGCTGACGGCGTGGCGGCGCCGATTGCGGCGCGGCGGCGACGAGTGCGGCGTGGCGGCGGCCATTGCGGCACGGCGGCGGCGAGTGCGGCGCGGCGGCGGCCGGCGGCTGGTACGGCCCGGGTTGTCTCCGCCCGAGGTCGGAGCGCGCCTCCGGCGGTCCCGGGACGGCAGGACCGGCCTCGGACCAGGCGCCGCTTCCAGCGGCAGAGACAACTACCCTGTTGGCGGCGGCTCCAGGCTCGGCTCCTGGGCGGTCGGAGCCGGCGGTGCAGACCACGCTCCAGCTGCGACCCGCCAGATTCGCACGGCGTCTTACGTGTGGGTGAAAACGACCTGTGCGTGCAACACCGGCAGTCCCAGCGACAGCAACTGACGCACTGCTGGTGTCAGCCGCCTCAACGAAAACGGGAAAAGGACTTTCCCAAACAAACATGTCGTGGCATGACGTACACGACATGTAGGCATGTGGCGATGTCATGTGTTGTTACCATATGATTGGTATTTCAGCTTCCGCAAATCCGAATTGTACGCCGTACGAGTGTTGTTTGAAATAAATGTTGGGCGAAACCTCAAACCCGCTGTTGACGTTATAATGTCGGGTGACTCAAAATGATAACACTGTTGATGTCCATGTTTGGTTTCCCAGACTGACGGCAGTGTTACAACTAGGGATTCAATTATGTACTGAATGGATTCCAAAAACTGCCCTCCAGTGAACGAAGATTCCAATGTTGGTGAACAGGGAGAGAGAACTTTGGAAAATGATTGGTGTGGGGATGGGGCAAGTGTCAATTTCGACTAATTCTGATGTTTTTTAGGCCATTCTTCCCATGCACCACCATTCGCCTAATATTAAAAATACAAAATTATTGCCCCCTCCCCAAGAAAAATAAAATTCCACCGATGCTCTTGAAACAACAGGACGCGCCAGATGCGGGTGTGCATGGTAATAACACAAATGATGACCAGGTAAAAGTGGGATCCGGGCTCAGTTGGCTGCACATCAAACCTGGATGATGCATATAAATGAAAGTTGCGGTTCGAATACCACAGCTGCTGTTGGCGAGGCGTTGACTAGCCAGCGCCGTCCCGTTCCGATCAGGAGATGACAGACTGCTCTCATTTATGCTTTGTGCCGAACCGACCAAGACATGACAAGCAACTCGTACATGCATCGATTTTACATCACGCAGACTTAGAGAGGACAGGCGTGCATTGGATCTGAAACCTAGAGATGGCTGGTGAGCCGTGCGTCCGTACATGTGTTTTGAGCTTGGCCGACTAAGCGATGACGGGCGACCCTCGGCCGTGTTTTGCCAGCTCCCGTCAAACGAAGCCGGGCGGCGAAGCAAAAAGCCAATGGCGCGAGGCGTGCGTCACCGGCCGCCGCAGATTCCGCCGATAGCCAGCTTTAACGAAGCGTCAGTGACAAGCACGGCCGGATAATTAAGATTTACGGGAACCAAAACAGCGCGCGGCGCTTATCTGCGGTAATTCATGGTATCGCCGGCGGCGCTTCAAAGCGGCCGCCGGCCGGCCGGGCCCGGCCGAGGAATTCACGGCGCGGCCGGAGCGCGCCGCTCCCGGCCCTGCCGCGGCCTGCACGGCGTCAGGTGCACATCTGGCGCCTCCCGCCGCACACGTCCCGCACGTGCGCCCTCCTTTCACGTGCCGACCGACCGACGACTGATTGGGGGAGTGGTTAGAGGGTATTTATCGGGTGCTAGCCGATTATCTTATTGTTTCAGCCGTGCATTGGCTTTAATGGATTAGAATTTGGTTGATGGCTTCAAGACAAGCATCAGGTTCAAGAAATTGATGAAATCAGGGGCGTCGATTTCTGTAAATGATGAGGGGGCCGAGCCGAGGGCCCGGCAACATAACCTCTCCCCAAATGTGGATTTCTAAACGGATTTAACCCACATTATTTTGACCAACGGAAATTTATAAGTTTTTTTGTTACCATTTATCAAATGAAAAACTACATTTTTCCCGAAGTATATAGGTGTATATATACATATTTATATATGTAGAAGATACAAAGAAATAAGGAGGAATAAATAGAAGGAACTATAAATAGAAGATAGCTAAAATACATAGCTTTATACTTCATTCTTTACTTTCTGCCTATCTCTTATCTACTGCGGATGTTGTTTTCATTGCCATGACTTATTTTCCTTTAAAACCGGCAAAAAAATATTGGGGGGACTAAACTAACATTGGGTGGGCCCAAATCAACATGGGGTGGTCCAGAACCCTCTCAAAAGAATACAAATCGACATTCCTGGATGAAATATTGTTTTTTTCTACTAGCAGCTTTCACAACAGTTAAGTTGCAAATGTTTTTCGATACCTCTTAAATGTTTACCCTTCAAAACGGGAGAAATGAGTTTACAAAGTTCCATACCAGTTCCAAGTAGTTGGTCTGAAATTATCGTATGGCTCAAATACTCAAGGCTAATTGAAAGTTAAATTAATGTTAAGTTCCAGACCCGAGGCGTTTGCCATTGTGGCAATTATTTTAGAACAAGATTCTGATTGGTTCCGAAGTAAGGAACAGATGAGCTAATGATGAAACAAAGGTGACGCCAAGATCAACAGGGGCACATCAAACCCTTAACTCGTTACGCTGAAAAGGCAGATCTGAGTCTGTCCGTACATGACACAATTTCCTTTTTCGCAAAGTACTTTTGTCCGGATGCGTTCAAGCTAGTTCTCAGGCCCCTGGGCCTTAACTGGCCACCGTATTCGTTTTTGCAGAAGGAAGAATGCAATTCTGGATCGAGCGTTGGGCAGAAGCGCAGCCAGAGCTTTCGTCGGAATGGGCAGGGCCTTGTTCTTGGAAACCATTGCTTTTGGAGAAAATAACGGCGAACACTCAAAAATGGTAATGGCTTATTCGCGGCAGTGAAATGATCATTACCTTTGACCAGCTGTGCTCCTAACGAGGTCGGACTAAGCGGCTAGGAAGCGAACCGGCTGTGGAACAGACAGCGATCCCCACGCATCATGCACAGGTGTCGCTGCGGCCGGCCATGGGGGCCACTCACAAAAAGGGACGGTGGCAGTTCGACTGCGTCACCGATAACGAAACATGGACCATTCAAAAATGGCAGGGTTATGTGAATGGCAATGCTGTGTGAAATAACAGACTTCTTGCAATATCATCAAACAAACTCTAGCTGATCACTTGTTCGTCACAAAATGCGCAACGTTAATTCTGAGTCGTGGGCCTAAAAAGAAGGCACGTATGTACGCATGCGTTCCCCCATCCAGGCTTCGTTAGTGTCGCTAGGTGTATGGTTTTAACGACATTTAAGAAATCAAGGTGGTTTTGCTATCGTCTCATTCAGCTCCAAGTGTTTCCCGTGAGCGTGACCATGCAACACTGCTGCTGTTGTATTCGCTGCCAAAACGATTTGGAAAAGCATAGACAAGCTGGCCTCTGCTCTAGCTGTTCCAAGAGAAACTGAGAAAAAGAAGATGCTGGAACAAGGTGACACAAAAAAGCCTCGGGCAATAGGAACAAGATGCCGCCACTGTGCAGTATGTGATTGCTTGAACATGTATCACCGCACGATTCCCCGAGATATGGCGTAATTAGGAACATCTCATTTTGAGTGCAGTGCATAGATAGTTAACACCATTCTTCTATTCATCTTTCTACGTCTCCTCCATTACTTTGCCTCTTTCTCACTTCCCTCTTTCCCTCCGTTTCCCCTTTTCCTCCCTCTTCTCTCTCCCTCTCTTTCTCCCTCCTTGTATCTATCCTTTTTCCCCTTTTCTGTTTCTCTTATGTCTCAGTCCTTCCTTTCTTGTTTTTCCTTCTGGTTTGTCCTGTTTCTCCTTCCCTTTTATCCACCGTCTATGGCCTGATGCCTATGAGGTCCTGATTGACGTTTAGGGTCTCGCTTTCTTTCCTGTGCATTGCATTGTGCAGTAGCCGTGGTACTAAAGTATACTCGTACAGGCCAGAACAAAACGAGTTGCGTGCAAGATAATGCATTTCTAAGATGCTCTGCCTTCTCACGGCATTATTACCTAACACGATAAGTCATACAGCTCTGCTGGAGACTTCTGATTCATCGTAGCGAAGACCGCTGTCTGCGGATTTATAATGACCGCGATCCGCGGCGGCCCGCCCCTTGCATGGCCCCGACGATCGGGGCCGCACGAACGGGCCAGATAGGGCGCGCGCGGCTCTGATGGTCACGGACTGCGGCGAGCCGGTCACGCCGCCCGCAGCGATCCGTATCACGCAAGAAGCGAATTTGTTCGTGGTCCCAGGGCCGGCCCGGGCGGCGATTACCGAAAACCCGGCCGCCGATCGGCAGATAAGCGGCCGGGTGGCGCGCCCGGACATCAGAAAACAATTATTGGCCCAGTCTGGCCGGCGCCTGCCGGGGCCGCCGCGCCGTGTGGAGTCGCCCCGCTGTCGGCTGTCGGGTCGGGAACAGGGAGCGGCGGAGTCGCCTCAGAGCCGGCTGTCGAGTCAGACGGGGTAATGTTGGACACAGTGTATGCGTGATGAGGGGTGACAGATTTCGAGGCGATTTTCCACATGCCACGCCGTAAGGGTAATTTTGAAAGATGGAGGAAAGTGTGAGATATAATCCCCTGAATGCGTTTGGTTCTGCTCCTGTCATGATGTTGTAACCAGTCATTTAATTTAGTGTACTTGGGAAACTACAGACACGCGATGACGCCCTAATGCAGCGACCTGTATTTGGCTGGGTTGCCGGACAAAATTTCTTGCGGCGAAATGTCAGCTGAGAATATCATAAATGACATATCAAATGCAAAATATTGAACAAGGTAATTATCGACGTATATAAATGTCTAACGGGAAAAATGTCGAAGGACAGAATGTCGAACATGAATTAATATTGTATAGGGATATTTTTATCTAAATGGAAAGATATTACGGGACAAAATGCTGACTGACAGGCGAATGAAAAATATCAAACAAGATATCGGAGAGAGACCGATAGCCATGGTACAGGATACATGGTGTCAAATAGCCAACTGTCGTATGACAAAGTACGGACCGGAATGCCATGTGACAGCTAAATATCGAAAATGATAAAAAACATATCAAAACGGTGACTTGATGGCGCATTAGTCTAGAATGAGCTCTGTAACGCCAAGGATGGGCTCAAGCACCAGTTGATCAAAGTGTTGTCTTCCTTTTTCCCTGTGGTCCGTTGGGGGGAGTAGGCCGCTGTTGGCGGATGCGGTCATAAACACGGGCCGTGTCCAAAAAGCGACGGCATAGTCTATGGATTTCGTCTCCGAGACGCTCGAGAAACATCCTTGTTAGTCTTCTTTCACGCGTCGTTGGCAGGGTAAAGGCCTAGCCAACAGAAGTAACAGCTGGGCCGAAGGACCACTGGGAAAACAGGAGGCAAAAAGTTTGGACATCCCCTGGACTCGACAGTCGCATCTCATGGAGTAAAACGTCACTATGGTAGGTCGCCACACCATCTGGTCCAGTGGCGCAACCACAGTATCTTTATTGGGCTTTCTTTCCACAACCTCTTCAGGCAGCAAAGGCCCATGGAAGATTGATTTCTAGGAAGCTCGGGGTACACAGAGAAGACTTTTGGAAGATTTTGTCCGAGCCCTCACGAAAAACTAGACAACGTTTCTGCCGGGATGCCTTACGGGTGACGTTCAAGAGGAGTCACTGTGCTATACTATGATTTGTCTTAAAAAACATTTTGATAACTATCCGGCGCGTTATTGATCCCTTTCCAGTGGTGGCGGCATGGCTGGAAATTTCGAAAAACTATTGGGGGGAGGAATTCCCATGGATTTCAGACCGTTTCTTACCGGTCAATGCCATAAACCTAGTGTTGAAATCCCTGAATACCGGGGGGAGGGGAATCCGAGCCCCCAACGCTCTGGATCGTCAAACATGAACAACGGAACATGTTCCAGCAAGGGGGGGGGGGACCAGTTACTTTTCGAGTCATTTTTTCCATGCAATGCCATAATGTTAATGCTGAATTTCGCGGTTAAGTGTGTGTGTGTGTGGGGGGGGGGGGGACAATGGCCCCGTGCTCCCAACGTTCCGCCGCGTATATTCCTTTCCTATATTACGCCATCTGACATCTTACCCCTCTTGTGCTTACATCCTAATAAATATTTATCCTGCTCGATATTTTGTCATAGGTTATTCTAGGTTCTGTGCTACAACAGTATTTTACCACGATAATGATTTGTTTTCGATATTCATTCTTCGTCGATTTTTCGTCAGTCAGTTTTTTCCTCATTCGATATTATCTCCGTCGATATCAATCTTGTTCCATATTTTGAGTTTGCTATCTCGCTTTCGATGTTCTTTTTCATTCACTGTTCCGCCATACGATGCATTCTCCTGGAACCATTTGCGTGACATCTAAAAGCAACGAGAATAATAAACAAACACACCAAGCCCACGCATACTGCATATAGGATTAAGGAGCATATGCTTTGTTTAAAAACTAAGGAGAGAAAATTGGAGTTATCGGTCTCATGGACGGAACTTTAGATTGTTTTCAGTGTCCCAGTCGTAACGGAGGCGCTGATGATTAGGAAAAATCGGCGAGAAACAGAAGGGGAACAGTTTGTCAAAAAGAGCAGCACAGCTAGTATGGCCCAATCGAAATTAAGGAAACATTTTTTTTTAGAGCGATGGACGTCACTAGTTCAAAGGTTTTTTTCGCCAGGGGGCTTCATAAAATTTGTTCAATTACACAAATGAAAAGTCCCCAACATCGGAAGATTTTGAGTGAATGAGAATCTTGAACACATCACATAAGAGGATACGGATGACAAATATACCTGTAGGTACCGAAATATAGCTAATCATAGTGCAAAAACGTTGGTAGTATTTTCAAAGCAATGAAAATGCCTCAAATGCATTACATATAGCTGCTCGATGCTCATGATTAGCATTGTTGATGCCCATGCCCAGAACCGAGGCGGCGGTTGGTTTGTTTCCAGGCATTCTCGCCGTTGTGAATATGGATTAAACTACTCACTGCTTGCCTCGCCTAAAAGCGTTCAGCTGAGGAAATGAACGAAATACAAGCTGTCCATCCAAAGATAAGTGATGGCGCGAAATTTGTATCATAAATAACACGGAACCGGTGACACTGGCCTCTCGCACGGTGATTTGATGCACGTCCCCCAGCGATTCCGTATCTCTCCCGCCGCCACCGCCCCGACACCATGGTTGGCCGTATCTCCCCGTCCGATAATCTTATCAGCGGAGCGCGTGCCGCACTGGTAACGCTGATTGGTCGGCCTGACGGCGGGGAATCGGTATCTGCGCGCTGATTGGCGGAGGGCGTCAGTCGACGGCGCGCGGGCCGCCGGCCGCCGGCCCGCCAGTGGTGCGTGTGGTCGGCCGGTGGAGGGAGGTGGGCGGTGAGCAGCCAGCGGCGGCACTCCGATAGGTGAGCGGGTCAGGACGGCGGGCGTGGGATCTGAAGGCTGGTATCCCCTGCAGCGCTTACCAAAGTCGGTGGCGTCGAGACGACGAGGGGAAGACGACAGTCACACTTAGTAGGAATGAACTGGCCATTAGGTCTGCTTCATTGTATGCATGGCTGGCGACCCTGGTGGGGATGGGGGTCTGGAGCCCCCATCTTAAAAGATTTTGACGTCAGGCCTATGTCAATGACGGGAAAGAAACAGTCTGAAATCCTCTGTGGATCCCCTTCCTAAAAAAATCGGAAATCTCCAGCCATGGTTGCATGGACAGATAGAATTAACTTGTATAAACAAAATAACCTGACCATTTTTAATCTGCTACATGCACCTTTCCTGTAGACGATGCGATTACAACGGGGGGGGGGGGGGGCTTTCCTCTATCTCATCGCTTGGCTGATATACCGCGGAAGTCGCCTATCGACCCACCTTTTCCGGTATATGTGGGAACCGGTTACATCGGCCTCCTAGTGATCTGAGGCAGTTTGATCAAACGTTTGGACGCCGGTCATCGCCATTTGGAGCTGACCCGGGCGCTTCGTTGATCGTTGACCCGGGGTCTCCGTTCTGACTCGGCGGACCTTGAATTCCCCGAGCGCTGACCGCGGTCAGTTGTTGGGGCTGGCTCGAGGAAGACGGCGCCGCCATAAACAAACGCGATTCATCGACTTCCACCGCCGTGAAGACGTCAGGTCTGCCAGGATTGACATGCTTGGGAATCAGTGCATGGTGGCGATAGCACGGTGATTATGCACTCGTGTCTTCGGATAGGCATAGCACTGCGTATCTTTTATATGAACGCAAGTATGAATGCGAGCAATGGCATTGTGATCACTGTCGGATCCGCGCCGTGTGCAAACGGAGGGGAGTCTTCATCCACATAATCATGTGTGAGGCATCCACCATGGCACTTGAGGCGGCGTCCATGTGCCGATTTGGGATAATTTTGGCATAATCTCTATGGTATCGGCGAAGCAAGTTGACAAAATGACTCTGTTTCTTCCAGCTTGGAAAATGTACCTGTACTGATGCGTGAAACCTAATGCTCCAAATGCTTATTTCTCTTTGCGTTTCCACCACTCGGAGCATTTTTAAAATGATGCATTAACAAATCTATGTTTGAGTGAATATATTTATGCTTTTAAACATATTTAAACATTTCTA
Organism: Capitulum mitella; assembly: GCA_030062745.1. Taxonomy (NCBI): domain Eukaryota; kingdom Metazoa; phylum Arthropoda; class Thecostraca; order Pollicipedomorpha; family Pollicipedidae; genus Capitulum; species Capitulum mitella. The sequence goes on along the minus strand of CP099840.1, from coordinate 30,004,499 downwards.
CAAATAAAACAAATTTAAAGATATTTACACATAAACATATTTAAACATATTTAAACATATATTTATGAATAAACATATTCGATTTCATGATTTTATTCTTTAATGAACACATTTATGGATGATCAGATCCATGGCGACATGAACCGTGTGAGCAAATTTATATTTCGAAAGAAAACTCTTATCTTTTCCGTCAGCAAACGAGGACCAAAAGTCATGTTGCCCCGGGTTTTGCAGATGAAGGGGATTGGCAATGATGGTCATATGATGGATTCGCCACTGATTATGATGTGGCAAATGAAAGGAGTGGGATTTGACATGCGATCCTATACACACAGGCACACACACACACATATATGTACATGCATATATATATATATATATATATATATATATATATATATGTGTGTGTGTGTGTGTGTGTGTGTGTGTATACATGTTCAAGAAGTATGCAGAACACAACTAGGCTGAGAAAAAATGTAAGGATTCGATGCTTGGAAAGATTTGATATTTCTTTCCCAAAATTACACTTTATGCGCTTGATTTAGATTTTATATTTATATAATGATATGCATTATCAGCTGTTTACAAAATGATGTTGCCTTGAATACTGCTATGAAATTCGATAACGGCTTCTGGGATGTCCTCCGTATTTTGATCCAGTTTTCATTACTTCCTTGCGCACGCAGAATGATTTCATTGGTTTGCCCAAGCATGGATTTGGAACTCCAGACCAGAGTGATCTAAATCCTACAGATGAACAATTTTGCTACACAAATACAGTTATTACAACGCTTACCAAGTGTCAAAACATTAATTCGATCCCATATTTCCGAAACAAACCATCGTCCGACTGATGCTGAGATAATCCCATAAACTAGCCGAATCCATGCTTCTTAGCTGTCGGCAGTCGAAAGTTATTCCAGCATGAATAGTGGCCATTGTTTTGTTTTGGTAGATGGCTCTTTTCTGTGAGCACAAGTACGCCTAACGTGCCTGTCGGCGTTCTGAGCACAGAGGTCGTTTAGGATCAGACCCAATGGTTGAGCCGACAAGTCCGGAAAGCACTCTGCTTGGGTATGTGATAGGTATATGCAGGGGCGTCGATTTCTGTAAATGATTGGGGGGGGGGGCGAACCGAGGGCCCGACAACTTAACCTCGCCCCCAAATGTGAATTTTTCAACGGACTTAGCCCACTTGATTTTGACCAACGGAAATTTATGAGTTGCGTTTTTATTATTTATCAAACAAAAAATTGCAGTTATCCCATATATATATATATATATATATATATATATATATATATAGAAAGGTAGAAAGGTAGATAGATACGTCTCTTTAGACTTTATTCTTTACTTTCTTCCCGTCTTGTTATCTATTGCCGTCGATTTTCCGCTACTATTATTCATTTTCCTTCAAAACCGGCAAAAATATTGGGTGGGCCCAAACCAACAGTGGGTGGCCCCGATTCAATATTGGGTGGGCCAGGACCCTCTCAAAAGAATATAAATCGACACCCCTGGGTATATGACGTGTTTGTCATTCACAAGACGGGCTGTTCTTTGTTTGGAAATCCTTTACGGAAACACACTTTTAGGCAAGTGAAAATGCGTAAAACTTTGTAGGAGTCTCGCTGAATAGAAATGGTAACAGTACACCATTTCAGCTATGTACTACGTTGGATGCATGACCCATGGCGTTGATACTGGCACTCTTCTCCACAGGTGTGTGTCAGAGCTTTTCAGAATGATAAATAGCATTACGGTGGTAAATTTCAAACGTCTCCATTTTTTCGAAGCGAGAAGCCTTCAGCCTTCTTAAAACAATGGCGAGAGATTTCGTTGATTCTCTTATGTTGGCCGTTGCCTGCAATGATGAGACCAAAGACCGAGATATCTGACCATCGCTTATTTATCGAAAGGTGATGGCATAATCCTGGAGAGCATTCAAATGGTGTGCGCAGCCCCGCCATCTTCGGGAAAGCGAAATTAAAAATGACGAGTCTAACCCATTTATAAATAATCTTTCGTTTGGACAGAACTATGAACTGAACTATGACAAGCGCCCATTCGCAGGCCGCATGCAACAGGAGACGACAGGACACGGACGAATGGGATACAGGAAGAATCCGTGGCAAATCTCTCTGAAGGTCCCATTGTGGTACATGGTGCATACAATAATCATACTCGCAAGACTGTTATATAACTGAACTATAACTTGGTTCGAAACTCATTTAAAAACTCTTGTTAAAAGCAGGAAAATCTCTTCAAAGTGGAAAATAGGAACTAAAAAGAGATGCCGTTATTGAGACTTTCCATATCGTGTTGTGATGCTTTGGAAATGCCAATCTTTTAAAAAAAAATTATCTAAGCAAAGGGGAAACGTATACTTTAATACTGCAGGCCCTTTCCAGCTACAGCCCTCGCGCCGTTCGCCAATTCTGGATCCCTGAAGAGGTGGAGAGGCTACGCGCCGGCCGGGGTCCGCCGCGGCCGGTCCTGTTCAGGCTGTTACGTCACGCCTCACGACCGCACAGAGGCTGCGCCTGTTTTGACTGGTCGAGGCGAGCCGGTCAGAAGGCTCAGCAGCCGGTCTGCCGGCGGCCCGGCTGCTGTCTCAGCGGTGCACGCCGACACGAGGTCACGCCAGGGTCGGTCGCGGCGTCCAGGTGCACGCACGGCCGGCGGACGCGGCGCTGGCCGACGGCTGGCAACAGGATAGAGACGGGTACACTGTGTAGAGATCGTGTGCCCCGGATAAAAGGGGAAATGAATCGGGAGCTTGAGATGAAGAACGAAGACGAAACAGAGAGAGCGAGAGGGAGAGGACGAGAGAGAAAAAATAATAGATAGATAGATAGAGAGAGAGAGACAGATAGATAGGTAGACAGATAGACAGACAGATAGATAGGCGAATAGATGGATGGACAGATGGGTAGATAGAAAAATAGACAGATAGATAGGTAGATAGATAGATAGATAGATAGATAGATAGATAGATAGATAGACAGGTAGATAAATAGATAGATACATAGAGAGAGAGAGAGAGAGAGAGAGAGAGAGAGAGGGAGAGAGAGAGAGAGAGAGCAGGGAAAGTAGTATGAATAATATTGATGCATCCTTCGGGAATGAATATTGATTTCATTTTCCGTATATTCACTCACTATGCACTGTTCCTGACGCAGTGATTTGTGTTACGGACTGCTGTACGGGTCAACAAAGGTCTGCTCGAACCCAGTGAGTCGCAGATGGTTCCCACAGACTCACCGCCGGTTGCCGTGACGCTCATAACCACATGTCATTCTTGACAGCAGAGTAAACGGTTTTCCTTTTTAATCTTTTGCCAGCTAATTTGTAAGTCCTAAAATTGAGGTACGGGCCGTGACAAATACGCCAGCAGGCAAAAACTTCCTGTAACTCTTCCAAAGTATTTTATGTTGTGTCGATAGGTGGGGTTAGATGAGTTCGTTGCGTCGCGCCATGTCTTCTTACGTTCTATGATTGAAATATGCTGCAAAAGTTTGCGGAAATCATTATGGTTTTTACGAATTTCATTACCACATTTAACATTTTATGCAGCCAGGGTTGCAGGTTAAGCGAAAAGTTCTGCCCTGCACATTTTAAAAGTTAAAGCGAAGAAATAAAATCGCACTAGGGTTTTGTGATATGGCGACGCGGTATCATTGCAACTTTCATGGAAAGAAATCAAGGATTCCCGTTTATGAGGGCCACATTCGGCATAGTATAAATATGCAAGCGCCGAGAAATGATGGAATATTTGTCTTAGCATATTTCGACAGAAAAACGCAATACGTTATTTTCTGCTTTGCCAAACTCGACTTCCGTGCGCTGTCAGTAAACTTCAGTTGCCATGCAATACGTGCTCAATAGCTGAATGATATCCGGTATGTCGCTACTTATTTGTGAAATCGGACAAACGTAGAAAATCTTGTTCACAAACGCCATCGACTCCGCCAAATGTTTGACACTTATAAACAGTCACACACCCATAAACAATCTCCTGTAAGACTGTCTTGAAAATAACGTCGACGTTGATTCTGGCACGCCGAACTCTAAACCGATGATATGAAGCCCTGTCTTCCTGCTAGGTTGTTCTCGTGACATGATCTTTCGTCTCGAGCATAGTATCTTTCAGCATCCCTCCACTCTTTCACTCTACCACCCAAACAATTTTTCGTCCTTCAGTCCTAGCTCACGGAAATCTGTTTGTGGGCGATAGCCTGTTGGCGATTTGATTAAATAAATAAAATGAAACGAAAACGTGAAACATGACCCGCGAGCAGTGGACCCACCAATCTAACTGAACCGGCCTGGGATGTAACGGTTCGCTGCCCGCCGCTGCTGACCGAGGGGCCGCTGCGCGCTGCAGACGGATGCCCCGTGCCCCGATCACAGCAAATAAACGCCCAGCCGGCCGGAGCGCGCCGCGCGCTGATTAGGCTGGCATCATTAGCCGGCGACGGCGGCCCGAGCAGCGGTCGGCTTCCGCCCGCCGGCTTTGAAGTCGGCCGGCCGCCGGCCCGGCCCGCACGGCCCGTAAATATGTCAGCGGCCGCGCGACCGGGCGCCAGCGAACACGCCGTTAGGCGTTATTGCGCGCCAAACTGCGCGGACCGGCGCGGCGGCGGCGCGGGAGCGGAAACGGGGCAGGCGGGAAGGGGACGGGGGGCAATGGGTATCGTCCCTCTGCCGTCCAAACGTCGCGGAGCGAACGAGTTTATCGTGTGGCACGGAGGAACGTCGCCGTACTCCAGGTAAAACAGAGGGGAAACTGGCGTTGGCGCATCCGAAAAGCAGGAAAACACACCCGGTTGTGCATTGACAGTGGTGCAAAATGTTTCTTTATCACAGATTTTGAACGGGCAATCACGTGATGTCTGATGACGGGTGCCGTCTTCTAGAAGTGATTGCTCCCGTATTTATTGTATTACACTCTTTTATTTATATACATTATACTCTTACCGATTCACTTGCACGACACTTCAATAAGGCAAACAGCAGTGTGCTAGATGGACAACATCGACAAGATTCCTCGATTTCTTCGATGTTTTTAGACCAGAGACGGGTTTGGAGCTCGTAAAATCGGCCGATATCCGGACCTATGGACTTGGCTTTGCCGTATAAAATGTATGTAACATCACTGCCGACAGTAGGGACAGCTACAGAGCGTCAGCAATATCTGGCGACTGGAAGGCAAACCGTACTCCTTCCAAAGCAGATGTCAATGTTGGACCCATTGTCAGGAGAAGTGATTGCTAAATTATGACATCCGAGTCCGCCCTAACATAGGAGTAAGAGCAAGGGGAACGGGCAGTGGGTGGCCACGTCCTCCCACTTTTTTTGGGGAATTGAATATTTTTTCGTACGGGAAAAACGCTTCTGCCCCCTCCTACACACATTTTTTACGGATGCCTCTACGGCCCTGGCCTTCAATAATTGAAGCAACCAAGCCATAAGAATGCTTGACCGATAAATCCGTCATAATCCCTGCAAACATGGTGGGGCAGATGTTGTTTTCTGGCCATTGACAAATTATTTTTTTCACCGAATGATAAGCTGTATCAGTTATTTATGTCACTGATGGTGGGAGATTTATTACCTCTGCAGCTATACGTCGTCCTGACCATTAAAGATGACGACATTCGAACTCCACTCCAAAGAGCTTCCGTTTACGTCACTTATGCTCATGTCGCACGAAGTCGCCACGAACGCGATCCCCAAATTAGTGTCTGATTTAACATAGTTGTATTTTCCGCTGGCCGATGGATTAAGCATTATTGGATCAAACATTATATGTTATAGAGATTAGAAATTGGGTAAAGCTGGCAACGCCTTGCCTGGCGTTTGTGTTTGTGAGACATTGACCTTACATGCCTTAGTTCCTGAATAAAGGCTTGTAATGTTTTTTTTCTGCTGCATGATGCAAAAATGACTTTCGCAAATGGTTCTATACGAAATAAACACGGGTCAAATCAGAATGAAATAACACTGGAAAGATCAAGTGGTACGTCTGGATGAATTTGCTAGGCGAATGTTCCTGCGGTCAAAAGTATAAAGGCCAACTGAGATCGTCCTGCTCTCGTCTTTCCTCCCCACTCCCGTAGTTCCATATAGTTCAGTTCTACAAACCAACAACAGCGCCCGCCCGCTCCCCCAAAAAAAGCGGTCGCCGTCATCCCGTGACGCGAGTTCGGCTCTGCACCTGACGGCCGCGTCTCGCCGATGGGCTGCCGACGGCTGCCGTGCCGGCCTGAGAGCGGGGTCGGCCGCCGCAAACCACTGCTCCGCTGCCGGAACCAGTCCGCGGCCGGGCTCGGCGGCGCCGCGCCGACGCCAGACCACTTAGTGGCGCGCCCGCTAATGAAGCTGGCGCCCCCTCCGCGAGCCCGCGCCGCCGCCGCCGCCGCGCCGAAACGCTCCGCCGAGGTGCCGTGATGGTGACAGGGTTCAGCTGAGTGGGATCGGCTCCACGCTGGGACACATTTCTCAAGTCCGTTGAATAGTCAAAAATGTTTGCAGTATGTATAATCCGGAATGGATGCCTAGAATTATGGCTGGAGATTTCCGAAAGTATTGAGGAAGGGGTCGACGTAGGATTTCAGACCGTTTCTGTCATTCTGTATTATTCTCGGAAAAATTGAAACTTATTTCCGACCAAGTTCCGAAGAGTAAGCCATTTGAGTGTCCAAGACTGTCCACAATCCAAGTTTATCCAATGAAATTTCGATATTTTTCCGTGGCGCAGAAATAACAGACACTACAACGAACGCTGTAGCGATATGTCTTTCCACATCTCTGCAGTCACATATGTGCAAAAATAATGTTATATATATATATATATATATATATATATATATATAGATGCATAGATAGATAGATAAAGATATGGTGTGACTGGATAGAGGCCAAAAGGCAGGTATCGCTATATATATAATGTTATATATATTTATACCATTACCTGTATGAAATAGCCGTGGGCCTTAAATAGGGGTAATTCTGTATATTTCTAGGGTGCATGAGCATCCCAGTAATTTCAAAACTGAACATTGTGCCTGTGGGCAATGCAAGGGAAAATGAACGTAAAAGCTGGCTGAACACTTAATCGTTTTATAAAACTGCATTTATGGATCATTTCCAAATTATAGATTACTGAACATCATTTAGTCTAGTCTGTGGGGTTATTCTGGCAAACTGTAGCATAGTATCTTGCATAGGCGTGGGAGCCATGGGGCCGGGCGGCTTCAGCCACCAACTTTTTGAAATTTAGCATTGGCCCTATGGGCGTTGACTTAAAAGAATTGACCCAAAATGCTTCTCGGTCCCCCAACTGAGGAGGAGTTCTCGTGCCCCTGATATTTCGTGTTCTGTTTGGATATAAGAATGGCGTTAAAATTAAAGCATATGTGTCGCATTCTATTTCCATTCAGAAGTCCATAATGGCTGGTTTGACCAGCAACAGTCTTATTTCACTTAATATGTATGCAAAGAAGACATGAATATTTAAAGACGTGGCACTGAATTGGGTGTGCAAAGTGCAGAAGCTTAGCCACCCATGGTGTTGAGTGACTTCATTAAAATGACAGTTTTATACCATGCGTGTAGTTGGGTTTATAAATGGAATATCCTGTACCATTTAGTTCCATCGCAATTCCTTTTTTGGCGGTTCGGCTGCAATAAGTTGCCCATTTCTTCCGAGAAATAATTACTATGCCCACCCGATTTCCGATTCAGAAATCTGAAAATTTTGGAAAACTTGGAATTCGGGTTCCGATAATCAACACCAATTTCTTTCCAGCCATTGCCATAGACCTAATGTTAAGATCTCTGAATACTGGGGGCCCGAACCCTTTCCCTTTCCCCAGGATCTCTAGTCATGACTAGAACCATCGAAATTTGGGGATATAAAACGTTCCCTGGTACAAGCAAAAATGCCTCAGAAATTAAGTTCATAACTCATAACAGCAACAGCATCAATCAGCATTTTTAGTGGAAGCAACCGTTCCTAACGAGCGGAACGGATACCACAAGTATGTACATTTTCTAAGGAAACAAAGGAACAATTCCCTCTTGTTGCCACCGTAAGCCAAAGTTTGTCGGTTTCTTAGCTTTCTGGCGGAAGCTGAGTTTGGTCTCGTGCGACGGTTATATGAATGGACTTGTGGGCCTGGCAACACCATGGGTGATATCACAGGGAATACCGTTGAAAATCGCTGTCACCGGTGTACTGTCTCCCGAAGTCCATAGCTCGCCTAAAAATCGTGATGATGAAACATACATGTGCATAGAAGAGTTTTTAAAGTTAATCAGTCCAGATCTATGTTGAGGCCATTTCCTTCAACGCAGTACCTCAAAGTTTGCGTTGAGATTTTGCAAAGTTGGTAGAGCCACTGTCATACCTGCCGCACGGGTTCTTTCTTACACCCGCGAAAACAAAGTTTCTGTCATCTCGCTATTTGTTCCTGCGTACAACTGGCTCCCTGCCATGGAGATGCGAATGTTAAATTCTAGTCGGCTGAAAGGTATTGTGAAAACTGGAACTTCGTAATTATGCCTAACGGATAGTTCATCTACATATTTAAAACTCAGTTTGGAAATCACCCATGTGGTCGGGGATTCTCGCGTTAATCTCGGATTTGGCACCACTCAACGGCCTGACAATTCCAGTGCACATACAGTGACACCCACAGATAGGTTTTCATTGGCTTTTGAAGCGCCAAATACATTAGCCTCTGCACAACACTACCCGCGAGATTCCCGACTTAGAATTACCTCTAGACTGTCGTTACAGAAATGTGCAACGGACTTGAAAAGAAAATACCAAAATGTCACAGAAAATGTACATCGCTGTTGTTTGCGAATATTGCTTGATATTCGTGTAGCAGTTTTCCAAAAGATGATTCCAGAAGCCGGCTCAGAGGCATTTATCCCGCTTAGTCTTGCTGTTGGCTGCCATCCTATGATATGTGTTTGATTTGATCGTGTAAATAGACCGATGTGTTGCCATAGAAACTTGAACAGATATACTAACAGTAGCATGTGCATTGAATTAAGTACGTCCATTACGTACATGCAGACAGCGAGAAAAGAAAGGAAAAGTTTGTGAATGGAAGAATGGCAAATACATTGTGTCCAACAAGAGTCGTCGCTTTGTGTAAATAATTAGGGGGCGAGCCGAGGGCCCAACAACCTACCCTTCCACAGCGTGAGTTTCTGAACAGATTTATCCCCTTTTTTGACTGACGGCGATTTTTATCATTTGTCAAATCACAAACTATGTTTCTCTTGTCAAAACTGGAAATATTGGGGATGGGTCAAAATCGCCTTTGGACGAGCCAAGATCGACAATGGGAAGGGGGGGGCATGACCTTCGCGAAAAAATGCAAATCGCCAACCCTGTGCCCAACGACGGACAAAGAAAGGTGACAGTGCAAAGTTTTAAGAACCAATGGGAGCACGGAAAAAAACCACACAAAAAAAAAAAAAAAAAAAAAAAAAACAAAAAAAAACAAAAACCCCATACCCCTGTCCCCAAAAAAAAAAAAAACCCCAACCCCCCCCCCCACAAAAAAAAAAAAAAAAAAAAAAAAAAAAAAAAAAAAAAAAAAAAAAAACCCCCCCAAAACAGTCTACTGAACAAGGTATGTGAACCTTGAACACCTTCATGAAGAACGACAGCTCAGCTGCAGCCTAAAAGATTATCTTAAAAAAAGACACGTGACCCAACCAGCGATATACGATGAGGTACCTAGTCTACACTATGACAAGATGCGACATCGTTCGGACATATCGGATGCTTATATGATGCGATACGATACGATGATAGCCAGAAAGAAGATAAATACATTTGTGAACAATCACCGTACATTTCCAAACTTTGGAATATATTTGTACTATGTTCAGCTGATTTTCCCCGGAGGCAGTTGACCGTCGGTACGCGGTTGGTCGGTGTGTTCGTGTCTCACATACTGGAGTCGCTTGGCTCTATTATTTTTCGTCCACGTTTAACGAGAGCTCGAAAAAGTCAATGCGAAAAATGAATGATGTTTTCATTGGAACGTTGCAAAAATCGGCGTGGATTTTACGAAGTCTGTGTAAGCTTTTTATCATTGGAACTGCGAATGCAGTGGGTCATTTGTCGTCACTGTTGCGGAAGAGAAAGGGATATTGAAGAATACCATAACACAGGTGTAGCTCAGAAACTTTGTAGAAATGACAACTTATGGTTGGAGAACAATATCACGGTTTCCGTTTATTAGACTCCTTTCCGTCTCTTAATGACATGCTGTTTTAGACGGGCTCTCGGCTTAGTATTTGAGAAGTTTCTGGCATACAGCTGTGTTAAGATGGACGACGCCAATCTGAAAAAGCTGCGTCGAGCATTGCTCTACGGACCTAATATAATCTTCTTACCCATATTACAAACTCGTGCTTTAACAGTTAGCCGATTTCGCGTGACAGTCTTTCTTCAGACGGCTTGGCTGGGAGAGACCCACTGACTGTAAATGCGGTGTCTGAAACACGTTTACTTTATAACTATAACTTCACTGTGTTTTTGATGCATGACTGCAAAGGCAGCTAGATGAATGAGCACATTATATAATCATATTAAAAAACTGTTGCTTGAAATGCTAGTAAAAAAAAACGCTTAAGAAATACGACCAAGGTCGAACAATATAAATGTACATATTTTGTTTTAAAACTTTTTCCTGAGAAATGCAATTTTTTTTGTTAGTTGTTGATGCCCGAGGAAAATAATTAGTGATTTGAAAGCAACACTTGTGCTTCTGCATTTTAAACAATAATAATCTGTTAGCGAGGCTTGTCAAAATATGTTGGCTAGTGGCAAATATAATGGCGCAAAATAACGTACAAGATATTTTTCATTGCTGTTTTTCAAATCCGATTTTCGGGTGCTTCGGTAACACACAGTACAATAACAACATTAACAATTACATTTGCGACAATGTTTTCTTGGCTGCGTACTAACGTCCTTTATCTTGCTCTTGGACGCCGTCTTATATTTTTTATCTGTTTTTCTTCCTTTCTTGTTTTCCTTCTCTCGTGGCCAGATTCCTTTAGAAAACCTCTTATGATCCGTTTTATGAACTGCAAACGGGCACAAAAATACAATGCATGCAGAGGAGCGGGCCTGTGTGCTGGGGTGCGCCACCGGGTTTGCGGGTTTCTCATCGTTTGCGACAAAGCTCCCAAATTTCATAGGGAATTTAGGATTAATGAAACTCCACCCTTTTCACATTCTGTCCCATTTCCAAAGCCCCGAGTTTCCTTCTGGAACCAAACGTATTGTTAAATAGTGTTTTATCTGTCAGGGGTCGGCGAATTTGACAACGCACTATCGCGATACCACCATCACGCGACTGTCGACGCAGAAGAACTCCCACTTTTCGACTGGAGAAGTAGAGGTGACGAAACCGCTCGAACCCACATGCATCTTTTCGCCCCCGTAACCGCCGCACGTCGAGCGCCCACGCGCGCGTCCGTCCGCCGACCGACTGACGCGTCCTTCACGAGCGTTACCGCATCGCCACGAACGGCATCATGGCCGGGCGACGGCGCCAGCTCGCGGCCGGACACCGCCCGCCAAACACGCCGAGATGGACGGATAAACAGTGGCGCCGCATGATCGTTGCAGCTGTGGGCGGAGTCTGTGCTGGCAGCCAATCAGAGCCGGCCCGCCCACCTGTTGCATTCCGTTTTTGCGGCCGAATGTGTGCAGCTGCATTTGGCCTCCATCTTTGCCGCTCCCGACGGAAGGCCGGAGGGAGGCACATTGGGAAGTGGAAAGGGACGTGTAGGTCGCCGCTGGAGGGTGCCTGCCGGTGCCAAGGGAGGTGGGCTACACGGCATTCTGATTCAACATGTGTTGAGCATATACGTTTTTTAAGTGTTGATGCCAAAGATTATGAATGACACATTTTTAAAAAAAGGGCAGCGCCCGTGGCAAGGGGGGGGGGCGGGGCGCACTAGGGATACCGGATTCACGCAGGACACTGGAAAATAGACATAATCTGCCTTTGTTTTCAAGGAACGTTATCCCTAGCATGATGAAACTTCGCCACACATTATGATATTATTTTAGGGTACTGTTGAGCAAAGTTTGACTGGGTGTCCCCATGGGTGTAATAACCGGGGAGGGGACGGTGGGGACATGCCCCCCACTCTTCGGCCCGTGATGCGGGCGTCCCCGTTATGCCACAGTAAAAAATGGGCATCGAAGGAAAGCAGGAAAAGTCTTAAACCCCGTCCTAAACATATACCAAACTCTGTGTTCCCCTTTTTCCGTCCCTTTTTTGCTGGGGAAGGGTTTTTTTTAGCAACCATCAGCCTCCAGACGCCCCTCCCGATGAATTAATCAACCACTCCTCGTGAACACCGTGCCTCTTTACTTGCAAGCGCTCTCGTACAGGTCAGGTAACCTTAACATGCTCGGCACCCCATACAGACCAGGCGGCCCTTCGTCTTGTACAGATGAGACGCCCGTAAAGAATTGGCTTCCGTCACAGACCAGACACGTTTACGATGCAGGCGCCCCTACCCGTCGGGCACCCCCCCCTGTACGGATCAGGCGTCCCTCGGGGGTTCGGCGCCCTTGGCAAGCGAGGCACTCCGCACAGATCAGACACCCCTCATGTATATGGCGCCCTCTCTACAGAGTTGGCGTCCGTGTGGGGCTTCGCGCTTCATACAGAATATGCACGTCTTACAAGGCAGGCAGGGAGTACAGGCCAGGTTGGTTGTGTGCATGTTTTCTCTATTTTATGTGTTCGTTTTTTTACATTTCATCAAACTAACCCTTAGCTGGAACAGTACACAGATTTTCGCCCAGAGTTGTGGGGTATTGGTGGTCCTCCTATCTGACAATTTAAACGAAAAAAGCTCGATTGATAGCTATGTCAATCGTCGCTATTTCAAGGACACTGACACACCTAAAACCCTTTTTACCCTGGATAACCGTTTTTACCATTCGTGGCTGGATGAGACAGGCGTTATGAAGGAAAAACAGACGTGACACAGTTGTTCCAAACCAGTATCAGCAAAAAAAGTAGCAAAAAAAAATGATGCCAGAAATCTGAAATCGAATATCACATTGTCACAGGAGCACACATACAGAAAGAAGTGTCATCTTATCTCTTTCCTTTGCACCGCTCATGTCCGTGTACATGTATCTAAAGATAAAAATGCATCGATATATATATATATATATATATATATATATATGTGTGACTTCACATCCGTACATATGTAAGTAAACTACCAGTTTCATTCTAAACAGATGGTGTTCCTACTTGAGATAGTCGTCCCCGCCCCTTGGAGGTTGGCTTCCCTCCTGCACGAATCATCCCCCTCACTTTTTGTCGGGTTCGTACACCCTTGGGTGTTCCAGTGTCTCACCCACGCTAAAACAATTTTCTCTTTCCACTTTCCTGTCTCCGATTTAACCAAAAGACCAAACCGCAGACGATTCTTAGCGTCCCACGCACCCTGAACAGTTGCTCTGGAAATTCTACCCATTTTGTCACAGTTTTGAATGAGATCCGCCTACCGTTCTGTAACTTATTATTAGCCCAATACTCATTTCTTTGCACGAAAGCATTCCTAACTTCTTTTGGTGTTCAGCGATTGGAGCTAAGATTAGCCATTTCAGTGCTGTTCGTGATAGCATACAGTGTATTCTCGCGAAGCTGTGGTTGAACCAGGTTGCGATGGGCAGGGGCGTCGTTTTTTTATAAGTGATTGGGGGCAAACCGAGGGCCCGACAATCTATCCCCCTCCAAATGTGAGTTTCCCAACGGATTTAGCTCATTTTATTGTTTTCATTTCTTGGTTACCATTTACTCAATAACAAACCATGTTTCTGTCGTTAAAACTGGCAGATTTTTTTTTTTTGGGGGGGGGAAGCCACTTTAGGGGCCAAGATCCGCAATGAGGGGGCAGTGGCTCCGCAAAAGAATGGCTATAAATCGACACGCCGTGGCTCTGGCGCAGTGAAAATGAGCCAACAAATAAAAAACTCGTCCATAATTCTACCCGTCTCCTTAAATGACATTCTGTTTTTCCCTCGTTTTTACACCCTAAATGGTGTTGCTGCTGGTGACGTTTGAATTACTTCGCTTAGGCTCTGTCCAGAACGTCATTTAGCGAATTCTGTTAGGCATTCATGAGACGACCTGGCGCTAAATTTCCATGCATTGGGCTTGTCTACAATTGTCTACAGTTCATTGGGGTACACCGTGTACCGGTTCCCACTATCCAGCCGGATGCAGGATATACTTCGTTATATTCACTGTCCGGCTGGGTAATACGGCTGGATAACAGGAAAATGCCATGTCCATGAAAACGATCAGAAAATCAGTTGCGGTAAATCTACGGAACGGTAAAGAGCGGTCTCACTGCTGCGGCAACTTTGGCATGTTTCAGATACCTTGTACAGCTTTGTACCAGTCTTCCTCCTTGTGCCGAAAGATGTAATACGTTTCTAAAAAAGCCCGCTCTACGAATTCTTGTATGCTCTGCGACTTATCATTATACCTGGATACATTATTGTATATAAGCTGCAACCTTCTACAGCAATGTATCTGAAAAAACCCACTGTTTGTCGTATAGCTTATACTCTTACCACGAAGAAGCACAGAAGGAATCTGCTGGAAAATTCATGCTGAAATTGGCCGAAACGTTGTTCAAGGCGATGAGTGTTTCCAGTTGCTTGTCAGGAATGACTCTCCTACGTTTGTGCATTCAAGATATAAATATATCAGGTCTCCAGGAAGATGGCCCAGTGTTGTCATATTTAAGAGACATATATCAATCTTCCAAAAACGCTGTTAACTGCCATGGAGATATTCCTTAGCTGCAATACACAACTTGTTCTTTCCTATCTATCACTTATAATCAGGCCTCTCAAGTCGGACTAATGAATCAGTATTTACTTGGTGCCCCTTGGAAACTGTTTCTAAAGGTAACGTGCATGTTCATTTCGTCATGGTTTTGGTCGCATTCACGAAGTTGCATTCGGTGACTTTTCCTCAAACATGGTCAATGCCGCTTTTGAGATTGATGAGGTTTATTCACCATCATAGGCCCAACTAAATCAGGACATTTGTTGCAACTGAATCTTTTGACTGACGTTGTATGCAGAGAAACCCATTCAGTTACACGTTGCCAATAAATTGTTGTGTTCATCTAAGTTCGTTAAATGGTTTCCTTGGAATTTTTTTCATGATTTGATAACAACCATAACCTAAAAACCAAGTGATGATTTTTCCTATTATAGCAAAGACATTAAAGCAATCACTGAAAAGTAATTACGGCTTGTTCCAAATAACTCGAACGACTTCGTGCCGTAGTCTCCCCGCTTTTGGGAAAAGATGTGCGGCGTTTCTTAAAGAGCCTGCCTTACTAGTTCTTGTATGCTCTGGGACTAATCTTTGAACCTGTATAAATTGTTGTCTATGGGCCCCAACTTAATACAGCAATGCATCTGAACAAGAAACCCCGATTTTTCAAACAGTTTATCACTCTTACAGCGAAGAAGCATTAACCGGCTATGCTGTCGGATAATGAAAGTATCTGGCGGATAACGAGATAGTAAAAAGTCATACTATCTGGCCGAACGATCCGGCCGGATACCATGTTCGGTGCACCCCTACAGCTCACCAAGCAATGCACCGGAAGCACCAACAATGACCCTACTAAAAAAACTGATTTATCATTCGCACACCAACAAACGCAACGGCTGCACTGCCGTACTCATTACCGCCCGACAATTTTCTTGCAGGAAACCTGTAGTAAAGGACGGGTTTTGTCTGCGTCGTGCAGGATTTCACCGAACCAACTACCACGTGAATGGCTTGCCACATTCTGGTGACCACTTGCCAGTTTGTCTTATGGCCCACATAGCATGGGTGGCGCTCTGAGGTTCCGAAAATGGGCTAAGAAATAAAAAAGGAACTTTTCCGGGCTGCCACCCCTCTGTCACTTGTGTAATCTATTAAATTAATATCAATGTGCCGTATATATCCGTTCTGAAAATCCAGATATTTCACCGACCACCGTCGGTTTGCAGACATTAAATCGCGACAAATCTGTCGTCAACCAGTGCGTATCCATGTTCTCTCTCGGCTCCTTTTTTCGGTAACTCGATTCTTTGTGCCAGTTTCAGACTCACAAGGCCGGGACAAGACTTAAAACATGGCTTAAATACCGGCTTCAGTGTACTAGTTGTGGACGTATCAATAAGCTTTTGTAAGTGGCTTAAGGCTTCAGACTTAAAACTTAAACTTTGAATAGTAAGCCGGCTTGCAGTACTCATGAAAACGCCCTTATTATCGGTGTCCGTTAATTTCGCCCTCGCGGCCACGAAATCACCACATACGCCAAGGGGTGATTAATTATCGGCTTTACCAATCAGAAACTCCCAAAACACGTGATAGGTGTTTGCCGATATTATCGCTGTTGCCATGTACGCTCCACTCGCACCAGATGACACGAGGTTTGTTGGCTACCAAAAGCCACAAATCCTTTTGTCGTTGGGGCAGGTGGGGAACAGGAATCTGAGCAGGTTTCTTCCACTTCACGCCTTCACCTACCTTTGTTAATGTAAATATGATTTCGGGCGCGACTGAAAGGAATCTGGTAAGTATCACACAAATGTTATGTATTTGATCATGCAAATCACTTGTGACATGAGATGCACTGAACGGCGATTATTGCTGTAGTTTAGCAAGTTGCTGACTAGTGCGTTATAATAGACGTAGAACAGATCTGGCTGAAACGGCGAAGATATTGCAGATTCCGAAAACCAAATGTCATTTTGGAGCTGTTAATAAGTTCGGTCACTGGAAACATCTAAGAGGTCACAGTTTAGGTCATAACGCCATTGGCCCTTGCGACCTGGGTTGATTATGGGTCACGTTTTGTAAGCAATGTTTTTGTTGTAGAATGAATTAATTGATTAGCTTGTATTGTCAGTTTGGGCCGTTCTGATCATATGTTCCTCCGAAGCGGTGCACAGATTACCGTAAGTCTGGAGGTTTTGTATGATCGGTGACGCTGTCGCCAACGTTGAGGCAAACAATTGGGTAATATCTGGAGCCTCATGGCGACAGCCTATCCAGTGCCGTTTTAACGTCTCAGGTCGGATGATGGGTTCCCGAGGCACACTGTAGGGAAAAATGCCCAGCGATGAGAAATGATGTGACTGATATCAGGATGAGCTGACTTGATGCGCTGGCTTGGGCTATTTTGCGGCTGGAAAAAGACTTAAGTGCCGTGTCAGCCCTGACGCTATTTTGTATCTCAGGGAGCGGTCCACTTTAGCCGCCTCGTGGTCGTCTGACGGAGGCCTCCATGGGTTTGACGGGTCTGTGATCGATCCAGGGGCAGCAGGTCGCGGGGGAAGCGTCTGCTGGGTCTGCTGGGCAGGATTCTGCTGGCTGCTGCTGTCTGCCGGGCTGGGCTCTATTGGCCAGCTGCCTGCTTCCGGGTCTGCTGGGCGGGGCTCCGCTGGCTGCTGCCGAGTGTGCCGGGCCTGCCTCTGCTGGCCGCTGGCTGCTGCCTGGTGTGCTGGGCCTGCCGCTATTGAGCGCTGGCTGCTGCCGGGTGTGCTGGACCTGTCTCTGCTGGCCGCTGGCTGCTGCCGGGTCTTCTGGGTGGGGCTCTGCTGGGGCCACTGATTGCCTCGGTGCGCCAGGTTCGGCCGGGACTGACTTATCTGCCACCGAGCTTCGCTGCCAGGTGGGGCCCGGCCTCGGACGGCCTCGCGCCGCCAGCTTCACGCTATCAGCCGTATCTCCCCTATCTGGGGCGCTCATCACACCAGATGTGGCTTCACGGAGCGACGAAATCAAAAGCATCACGCTTTTTGCCAAACCGTGGTGCGTCAACATCAGAAAAAACTCAAAGGAGTGCTTGTGGAATATAAAAAAGACAAAGCCAGTTGATAAGGTCACAATGCCACAGCATGGAACCGGAAGGTGTAATTTTTAATGAGTTTCGCAGAGAACTCGTTATCAGGATATCTCTTGATTTTTTGTGTTTGGTGCCTTAAAAAATCGAAAAGGATCGCCGAATGACAAACTGGTTGCGAAGCCTTGTCCATCTCCTGGCGAATTTCAAACATCCGGAAGGGTTGTCGGTGATCTTGTTGGGCAGCAGGTGCCAGTGTACCTGGTGTTGATGGCCGGGGAAGGCTGCCAATGGCTCAGTGATGCTGTGGAAGACTGGTTGAAACCTAGGACGTCTGGATGATTGTGTTTTGGATATATGCTTATTTTTGGATGTGTTTAGTTTTCTTTGCGAGTGCTTCAGTACCCTCAGTGCTTGCTGGCCACCCCGAAAGTTCATGAATTTGACATGGAACCACATGGACTGGGCACGCAGAATGATCTGAAGCCCCCAAGATAACGCAATTCATTATGCGCCCCATCCATGTCAGAACGCAACACTACTGAATGGTGTGAATGACTTGATGGGGTTGCAGGCAAACTGGTGATGATGTCAACGTCTCGATTACGCTGTGAATAACCAGGCGAGCCTGTCGGTGGCTCCTCGATACCGTGGACGTCTGTGTGGTGACCGTGATGTGTTGTTGATACTGTGAATGACTGCCAGAAGTTGTGGATGCCTGGAAGCCTGGGATGTGTGAGAATGAGATTGTGGACAACCGAACGAAAATGTGGACGTTTCAATGATGCTGTCAGCATTAGGTTGCGCTGCGCGTCACTGGGTGCACTGTGGACACGTGGTCGTGCTGTGGACGGCTGGCTTAAGGCATGGCTTAAGGCATGGGAAGGGAAATGCTGTGAATGTCTGGGTGATACCAGGAAGCCTGGAAACTGGTGGTACTGTGGATTTGGATGGTGTTTCGCACTTATGCACGATGTTATCAGATGGGGAAAGGCTGCGTAAAACCATAAATTGGCCGGATGGATTATGTGCAGCTGGGAAAGACTGTACGATGTGGACGTGGGGATGTGGCTGTGAAAAGCTGGGAGCGGCCTCGGGCGGCCGGGTGGGGTTATGAACACGTGGTTGATGCGGATGAGGATGAGGTGAGAGGATGCTAGACTGGGAAGTCGTAAACGAGTTTACACCGTGCTGTACAGATGTTCTCAAACCTGATCTGATGCTCGGATAAGGCTGTGGATGATGTGGGTCATTGGTCGGTCCGTGGGGCTTGATTGGCCCGGGTGAGGCTGTGGACGTCTGACTGAGACCGAAGCTGTCTGTGCGATACTGCGATACTGCGGATTGTGCTCTGCCGCTGGCTACCGGGCAGGGCATGCGACCAGCCTGGGTCGAGCCGCCGAGGTCCGTAGGAGTCTGTCGAAGAGCATGAGTGAGTCTTTGCATGGAGGAATCTCTGTGGGTCTCCAGAGGAGTCTGTAAGAACCTGCGGAGGAGTCTGTGAGTCTGCGGAGGAGTCTGTGTGAGTCTGCGGAGGAGTCCGTGTGAGTCTGTGGAGGAGTTTGTGTGAGTCTGCGGAGGAGTCTGTGTGAGTCTGCAGAGGAGTCCGTGTGGGTCTGCGGAGGAGTCTGTGTGGGTCCGTGGAGGAGAGTGTGTGGGTTTGTGGAGGGGTCCGTGTGGGTCTGTGGAGGAGAGTGAGTGGGTCTGTGGAGGAGTCCGTGTGGGTCTGCGGAGGAGTCCGTGTGAGTCTGCGGAGGAGTCCGTTGTCCGCCCGGGCCCCGCCGCCCGCTCCAGGCGCGGTCTGGAGACCGTCACTGCCAGCACACGGCACCGCTCTGCTAATGATCCGAGCTCCAGTGTTTGTTCTTTACCGAACCCAGTGTTTACGCCCAATGTAAACAAGCCGCCCGGATGTGGCGATATAACTGGCCGATAAGTGAGATACACGGAGATAACGGCCAGATAACGGGGATGTAGCGGCCTCTGTTTCGACCAGGCAGCTTGCCTGTATGCTGCTGTTCTGAAAACAACGCACCTGAGCCGTTTGCAAGACTCACTATTGCCCGACCAGGTAGCGCATCGTTATCAACGCTTTTTGAATTAGTGTTTCACTAGAGGGACATGCTTGAAACGGTAGCTAAAGTGAAGAAACGAATCTTATTATAATACGCTTTGACTGAAGCAATCACCAAAACATCAGACGTAGCAAAAATGTCCTCCTTGTTTTCTTGGGAAAAACATTAGAAAAATTAACGGCCGAGTTACATATCTTGACGCATCGTGACAGCAACAAACGAAAATGCTATCTGCGTTTAAAGAACGTAGTGCAAATTTTGCTCCAAGAAAGACGGCAGGCCGAAAGGGTCCTCAGAAGTCTGTGGAGGAAAGGGTCCTCCAGCTGCTCACACACACAGGCATGGATGTCACTAAACGTAATACAAACTGGGAGGACAGATGTCACAAATGTCCGTCTTAGGCCATGTCTGAGTCTGGGTCGACCGGGAATGGTATAGCCCTTCCCGCCGTCTGTTAGCCTTCCTTTCAGCACTCCGCCGACGTACCATTAGGTTCTGTTTCCGTCACCCCCTGACGGACCAGGACGATGTTTCCACCGCCCCGCAGGCGGACCAGGCGTCTCCGCCTGCAGCCGCTTGCAGCCGCGTCTGAGATTCTCTCGGTCGGTCGCCGTCAGCAGCACGTGCGCCGCTGTCGCCGCTGGCCGCGGCGCCGCCACTGGGAGCATTGTCCCAGCGGCCGGCTGCCGCTGCGTCCTGTCACCCGGCGCCGGCCGGTGTTTATGGGCGTCGACGGCCCGCCCCGCACCGGCCGCCATGGGCCGGTCCCAGGGGGCGGCCGGTCGCGCCGCCCGAGGCCGCCCGATGACGCCCGGTGACGTCAGGGCCGCAGGCCGCTCGCTGATGTCGGTCGGCGGCTGACGTCGTCGCCACTGACGATGGCCGGTTGTTGAAGTCTGGGTCGGCGGGCGACTAACGTCAGGGTCGCTCTCAACGGCAAGCTGCTGGCGACGGCTCGCTGATGGCGCTCGGTTCCTAACGATCTGCTCCGCGGATTTCTGTCTCCACGGTCGGGACGTATCCAGCGGGACTCGAAAGTGTGGGACCCCAGCAGCCTACGTGACGCGGCCGCTGTGTAAGCGGGTGCCAACCGGCTCACGCGAGGCTGTCCGAATGTCGCCGCATCCCGGTCGTGCAGGCAAACATCCTCAGCGTCGCCAAACCTCTGGAACGATCGGCCCGGTCCCCGTTAACACCGCCGCCACGGCCCGGCGCCTGCAGAGCCGGGCTAGCGGTGCCGGGAGCCACTTCCCGGAGCGCCTGATGCAACACCATGTGATGACGGCGACAGCTGTAACGGGTTTTTGCTCTGCCGGCGGATGGCACTTTCGCAAACATTACGGCGATACAGATACGGCGCAGGTGTAAACAGTCGCATAATATGGCCGCGTGAGATTGTCGTATGAATACTTTGGAGATACGGCGTTGTAAAATCAAGCGTAAAAAATAAAATGGTATTCACTCTACTGTTCCTTTTTCAAAATAGTGAACATTTTGACTGACCGTCGGCGACAGAACGTCTAGATTTAAGAAGGGGGGGGGGGGTGGTGGCGTGCAGGCCATTTGGATCACTTTTCTTGATAGTCAATATGAAGGGGTTACATGAAATTTAGTGTTTAAGCCTCGTCAGTACCGGGAAGGGAGGGGAAGAGGAAGCAGCTGCCCCTGAAGTTTTTCATAAGCGGCCCCAGAAAGATTGTTCTAATTGCACTGAAATTTCGCAGAGTGAGTTTTGAGTCTTTTACATACTATCTGAAAATCTGAGGTTAGCACTTTGACATGTCACTGACCTATGACCTCTTTTTCAAGGGCATGCTATCAAAAGGTCACGTTACAGCGGCGGTCTTTGTCGGAAAAACGTTTTAAAAGTTTCACGGTTATCACTCTGACCAAATCTTATAGACCGTTGTCAACCATACTGTCAATGACCTCTGGACTGTAGCCCTTGCTTGGGTCAAAGTCATCTTAGGTCAAAATAATATATCAATGACATTTATTGGCCTTTCATCAGCCTCAGAAGGGTCATAATGTAATCGGAAACGCCGATTTGCTTACCAACAGTAGTTTAACCCGCGCACGACCGTCGGTCCGTCCCGAACGCCGCCGACTGGGGGGGGGGCAGTTGACTGCCCCCCCCTCTAACTCAGGAACGGTTGGTCGCACGATAAAAATAAGCACACCGTTGGAAAGCCTGTGACGAGTAGAGCTCGAAACTGGTCTCATTTTTAGTTTTAGATAATATATAAGCCAATTTACGCCCCATATATGTTTTCTCATAGCCGACTGCATGAGACCGAGAAATGGCCTGAATCTCAATGGCTGTGACTAATAACGCATAGGTAAAGGCACCAGCGCACAAGTAAATGTCCGCGGATGCCGATACACGTCTAATTTCCCCAGATTTCTTCAATATATGCGCCGAAACGTTGAGTTAAAGACACCGTAATTTTCCCGTCAGCAGTCAGTGTGCGCCGCTGCCGTATGCGGCACAAATTGACGGGAACTAATTTTAGCGTTCCTTTATTTTCGCGAAAAAAGACAATCTATGTCAATTTTATTGATCTTTGTGGTTCTTGTGATGGTTTCTCATGCTTAAATTTCGGAAAAATTGATTTGTTGCCAATCTAGAAAGTTGGCGGGGCTTTATTCGCGAGAGCCTGTTTATTTCCAAAATATGCTACTTTTTCAAACTTTTTGAGGTTCCTGGTATTAATTACGTCTGTGCAAGCTAGTTCTATCATTTTCTACCCATTCTGAGTAATTCATCGTCGATTTTGACGGTGGTACATTTTGGCCCATTACAGTTATTCGTGACCTGACCTCAGGTCAATGGCTGGAAGTCACTGATACTTTGCCCAATGACGGTAACTAGATGTCTGCTTCACTCCACACTAAAAATGTTATGGAATATTCCGTCAATTCCCGAAAAAAACGGCGATATGCCTTAAAAATGGGCTTGACCTTAGGTCAATGACCCGGAAAATTCCGAAAATTCTGAGATAGCAGATTTGTTACATCTACCACGATCACTAATCCCTGAAAGTATTATTGAGATATCTTGTTTTGCGAAAAAATTAGAGGGCGCTAAACTTTTTTTGACATAGGTCTGTTTGACCTGACCTAGGTCAGGCACCTGGCGTGACCTGAGGTCAAAATTTTGACACGAGGCGTAAAATTGATGAAGCAAAAGGTACACAAAGTTTCGTGACTCTGTGTTAGTTGGTTCTCTTGCTATCCCAGAAAAACCTCAGGGGGGGCAGTCAACTGCCCCCCCAGTCGGGGACGGGTTAAGTTCTTCTGTATTCTTACAAGTCGGTTTGAGACCTTTAAAAGCGCTCTGTAGGCTATGTTCCATAGGATCCAATGAAAACCAGAACCCGCTGACATGACGTCTTTGCGGCCGCCTAGAAGGCCATTGTTTGATAGAAGAGGGCCTAACTGTGTGTCGCCTTGTAGCTTAACGACAAGCTACACACTCGTCCTTGTTCAGTCGCTGTTGTCGGTTTTCGAAACATCTGGGGAGTAGGTGACCAAACGGCGAGCACTGCGGAGGGTTAAGGCGAAGGGAATGAGAGATGACGTTTCACTACCTTAATGGTCCCGACGACCATGATTTAAGTTCTTAACTGCCGCTGAATAGAAAAGAAAAATAAAGTCGCAGAAAAGGGAAAGATCTTAATTTATCGTGGGGAATGCGATTCGTTGATAGTAACTGTCCTGTGATAACCGTACCATTAGCTATATTTTCCACCGTCAGCGTTTCACGTGAGTCCTACAACACAGCGCTAGAAAGGCTAGAGCACTTGGCAATAGCTTTTTTTGTCACATCCCGTTTTTGCCTCCATTCAGCAAAGGTCTCGCGCCTGGGATAGCACCGTACTGCCAGCTGTGTGCTTCGCCGGGCACCTGTCGGGTTTCGAAAATGTGTCATTATTTGCTGTTGAACTGCACATAAAAATTTGTTCTCAGAAAGCATTGTGTATTCCAGAAGCCCATATACGGCAAGGACAAAATACGTGCCGCCTGTGGTTTATACGCCAGAAACTTTTCCCGACCAACTCCCAACCGTTTCCGTTGTCTTCTGGATGTCTTCTGGGCGTTCCGCGAATGCGGAGCAAATGTGCAGTGCCACTGAACCGTCAAGTGGCGAGCAATCTCCTGTATAAGCCATCTCCTGTATAAGCAATCTCCTGTATAAGCCAGATTGCTGTATGAAGCAAGCTGACCCGACCCGACCAGACAAAGCAAAAAATTGTTTTTTAGTTTATACCCCGGCAACCATTTGTTGCATAGCCAAGAAGTTCTTACAAAAGGTTAAATTCGATTTTGCTTTTCTACGTTAGCCTGTGGTGGTGGTAGTGGTGTTCAAAGGTGGTCTTCCTAAAACGATTGCGGTACTCGTGCGTACAAGGCTACGTGGTATCAAAATTACTGGAGATACTCGCTCGAAAATGTCCCGCGTTACTTTTAACCTTCGCCTAGGGGGAAGGGGTCTCGAGGACCCTCATCCAGGCTTTCCGCACATAGCACAAAAAGGAAGAAAGTTAGGCGCCTGAAATTCTGAGTAGCTACTAGTGCATCATTTTTATATCTTGTGACAAAATTTCAAAATCATGTCATATCAGGCCATTGACTTATTTGACTTTTAAGCGAGGCATGCCAAGAAAGTTTAAACATGTGCTAGTGATTATCAAAAAGAGATACTGACGAACGGAAAAAGCTGTTCTTATCACCAACTCATTCTCTACAAAATGTGCATTCTAATAATTTTAGAAAATTGTTTGACCTGACCTCAGGCCAACTGTATTGCGATGCTGTTTTTACCTTTCTGCCATGAATTTTCCTGTACAGGAGACTTCTGAATGAAAAAGGGAAGACAGATTGTCTGATACACGTTTTGAATGATGAGACACACCATTTGGGGGTCAGTGGCCTGAGGTCAGGTCAGTTGGTTGCAGAATGAAATATACGGCAAAGTGGACAGGAAATGCTTTTGTCATTTACTTCTGGTGAGGCATGATAAGTGTACATTTCGGCTTATGCTCGTGATGGCTTTGAAATGACATGCCCTTATGTGGCTTAGCATGATCTGATATCATTTCAAAAGTCACTTGTCACTTGGGACGCCGTAGAATTTCATGAAATGTTTTAAGATAGTGTACAGAACTGATTTCACATGTTTACTCTCAGTGTTTCTGAAATACAAACGATTATTCATTTAACTTATGATGGCCTTGCATGACTGCATTTGCCGAAAGATGTCTTGTCCTACTGTTTTTTTTTGCATTTTTTTATTGGTGTTTTTATGGTCTCAAACGTATTAGGATACTTCGTTTGGCGCCATGATTTTCCGAACAAGACAGACGCAGTTTGCCTGCTGTCGTCCTTGATGTGATCTGACCTGGCCTGTCCTGGATTTGCACGTCATTTAAGACCACATAAGCATGACTGTAGCGACCCATTGACATTTTTTTGGCATTTGTATCTTTACTCCATCATAATCAAAAATGCGAATGCTGTAAGATCTGACCTTAGTTGACCTGATATGATTTTGAATGAACTGTATTTATCTTTCTCTGATAAATCGTTGTGGTACTCCAATGGTCGTTGACCTAACATGACATTGCCTGAGAAGAAGCAATTACTTTTAAAAATGCAGAAACATTTCTGGTCCTGTTTAGGCTCTTCAGTGCTCAAGATCAGTTTATAGGACCGCCCTATTTGCATTTCTTGCACGCAGATTTGGCACGTCATAACATGACCTTGTTTGACCTCTTGACCATGTACTAGTAATTCAGGGTCAATAAATATGGGTTCATTTTTATTTATCTTTTTCGCCTTTTTATAAGCCGTCACCCATGAACAGGCAATCAGTAGTGCCTCGCCCTCAGACCCAACGATAACAGTACTGTACGTTACCACCGAAAGATAGAAGAGATAGTCGCGACACTCCCAGATGAGATAACAAAATGCGAATAAACTAATGAAAGTGCACGCTGGGAGAACTCATATCCACAGGCTGCATATGAATGAACACCACACACATCGTCCCTAAGCTGAAAATAACATCACCGGTGGTAGTATCGATACTGCATTTATACAAGTCATCAGGACGAAGTCTGGTCACTTAAGGCGTAGTTATATACTGGCTCCGCATGACACACCCATCTAAGCGTACGATTGTTGCTGGATGTGTTTTATAAGCCAGCAGTCCATCAACTGGCCGAATTTCAGGTCATCTGTCATGATGCGTGCGCCTAGTGGTAGCAATTTTAGTGCAACGACCACAGTATGGCTATGTCGTCATTTTTATTTTTGTATTGTCATGCGCAGGTCTTGATTAAATATCTTTTCATATATGCTTCCAGTATGTTTTTGGACTGCAAGTTGACATTTCGGGCGTCATTTCTTCATGCAATTTGATGAGCTTTCGATTGGAGCCACCCTCATCTTCGTAACCCTCTTAGTTTTCTAGATCATGGGGGGTACTCGAGGAACCCCCACTTTAAACCAAGGGCGATTGGGAGAATCGGGAGTGCACAGGCTAAGATGTTTCAGGCGTGGAATCAGTTTCAAGATGCTACAGGAGCCGCCAGAAAGATTATACTTGGAGCTGTCTCACTCTTGGAGCTGTCTGTAAAAGCTTCTATCCAAGTTTTCGACTTGTTGAGCGTGTTCCGGCAATCCCACGGATGCCGTCTGCAGGCTGGAGCCGGTCGCAAGGGGCCGGCAGAGGTGATGGAGCGCAGGCCACACCCCTCCCCCCTCTACCCCCCAGGGACCGGCGGGCGGCCGGCTGCAGCAGCCTGCAACACAGGCCCCGTCTTGTACACGTCAACACACGTCGGAAGCCGTCACCCGGCGCGCCCGGCCGTGCGTCGGTGTGCGTGGCCGGTGTGTATACGCGTCCCGGGGCTGTTGGGATGAGACCGGCCTGTGCTGCGCCGATAGACCGCTGAAGGCTTGTAAAGGACCGACGCTGCCCCGGTTGTGTGTTGACTATGCGGAACTTGTCGTTCATAAAGAGACTAAGCATACGGGAACGATGGGGCTAACTGTCCTCCAGTGGCTGCACCAAAGAGATAATGGTTTAATCGTTTGTTTTCCCTTTAAGCTTTTAGAAATTTTAAGATTTGCTCTTATCATGATGCGTGGAGAGAAACAACGTTAAAATCGTTTTTGCCTTCCCTTCCGAAGCATTCCAGTGTCACTGCAGTCAGATAAACTAAATATCTAAGCCTTTTCTACGTATGCCAGAGACTGAAAGAAGGTGCTGCCTAAGATGGATTAAAACACCTTGTTGAGCAAGTTTTTTATGGAATGATTTACTAAAAAGGCATTTTCTGTAAAAAGACTTTAAACAACCGGGTTTAGAAAAACAATAGCCCAGCCAAGTGATGGAGGCAAACCCGAGTTAATTGTTCCAGGGGCATGATCAGGAATTCCAATAGACTGTGGCTTACTGAAACCACTTGATCAGCAAAAAGGGCTCATCCGTGATTTTAAAATGTGCTGGGCATGGCTGGCATTCCCGGGGGATAAGGGATATATTCGGACCTCACCCCCCCCCTTCCCAATATTCGGGGATTTTAGCATTAGGTCTATGGCAATGATTGGAAGGAAACGGTCTGAAATCTTATGTTTACCTCCCCCCCAAATAATTTTCGGAAATCTCCAGTCATGGTGTTGAGTAAGACGCAGGGACCAAGCAGTTTCAAATGGAGGCACGTCTTGGGACAAAATAAACTACGACTGATAGTTGTGACATTGCGTCCGAAGGTTGACCGTTTATTGCGATTTTTACCGTGACTGCTGTTGGAAAGATCGGGTCCCCGTTCCCTGGTCCCGTCCGTGCTCGTTCACATCTCTTCCGGTATCCCTCTCTAAAGATCGGATAGGTTAAGTCTTATGGGGCTCGGAAGGTCGGCAACACAACTATGTCGGCCCGACCCTTGATTTTGCTCTGTTTGTCTGAACGCCATGGCTTGTGGAATGGGACCCTGGGAAGTGGCGGAAGTCTGGACCCAGCAGTGAACTGGTGCTCCGCGAACACGGTGTTCAGATGTCTCTCTGACCCGACCAGGGGGCTGCACGCAGCAGACCAATTCTTAGTTTTGTTCGCAAGAACTCAATTCGCCTTAGCATCTTTCCAAGTAGAAACACATCTGCTTTAGTTCCTTCCTTCCTCAAAATCAGACCACATGGAACTCCTGGTGTCCGGCCTTTTCTGGTAGACGACGTGGCAGCAGAGACTTCCCAACTACTTCCTGGAAGCATTGTCTACGCCATCACGCGCACGACACACGCCAAACATCTCCCCCGTCACGGCGCATCCGTCAGCGGCCGCAGGACGCCCGTTCAGACGTCACTGGTTCCCGTCCCTCCCCGGCCCGGCGCCGGGAGGCCGTGCTAACGGCCGGTCCCCGGCACACGCGCCTCCGGGCGGCCCGTGCCGCTGGCCCCTCCTGCCGCTCACCGCTGTCCTGTTTTGCCCACGGCCGCCTCCGGTTCCGCCGCCGCGCCGCCTAATGAAAGAATCCGGCGTCGATGAGTAATTGTCGCCGCTAACGAGCAGCGGCGGCGCGGCGCCGTTCGCGTCGGCGGCGACGGCGACCGCCGGCCGGAGACAGCCGAGCGGCGCCGGCAGTAGGCTGGATTAGCGAGCCGCGCCCATCGGCTGAGGACGAGGACTTCTCGGACGCCCGTGAAAGCAACGCGAATTCCCGCAGGGTGGGCGGAGGCCGTCTGTTGCACGATACATTCACGAGTCTGGCTGACTGCGTATGGTTTAAAGGGCACGTTGTACCACCGCATGCGACCAGACGGAGCAGGCACGCAGTCCGAAGTCTTCAGGGTAGCCGACCGTCCCCAAATGACCCCGCGCCAGCCCCCGATGGGCGTGGACGCGGCGGCGCGCGCCACATTCCGCGACAAATGTAGCGCGCCGGCGATCCATCTGCGGCGAGGGAGCGTCGCCTCCTGACCCCTCCATTACACGCCGGCGGGTACAAATAGCCGGCCAGCGGACGTGCCCGCCCTCGAATGCCGCCAGCGCTCGAGCCGTGGCCGAGCCAGCCTCGCAGTCCCACCACAGCCGGCCGAAAGGGACACGGGCCGGACCGCAGTGCACGGCGCTGCGGGTGTCTCAGCGCCGACAAGCTCTTACTGTGACAGCCGCGATCAGGGCGTCGCCTGGCTGTCCGTGTACACGCCGCTTACGTTGTCGTTGGTCGCTGGCATGGTCGCTCACAAGCGAGACAGGCAGCTGACTATTGGCGCGCCTTCAGTGGTAAGCTCCTGTGCTCTTCCGAGGAAAGTGGAAGATATCTTAGTGCTGTCGGCGGAAAGGTCAGTCGAACCCTGAAAACCCCAAAAACAAAAGCAAGATGGTTTTTTCTGTTGGGGGAGGGGAGCGCAACGCATGTAAGCGTTTCTTTTCCACTGGACAATCATGTCTTTTTTTGTTACCCAAGAACAGCTTGGTTTGGCCCATGGTCCTTTGCCGCCCTTAATTGGATGCTTCCTCTTGCTAATTCATCCAAGCAGTTAAACATGTATTTCAGGGATAATTAGGTTCGCTGAACTCCCAGAAAGAAACAGCTCTACGTAAAATTTACCTATTCAGTTCCCGTGCATTTGTTTGCGCGTCCTTGCGCGAATGGCGGCTGCAAAAAATGGCGTTCGTGCATACTGGTAATCTTAACTAATTTCTAATCGCGATATCATTGACGGCGAGATACGGCTGTCTAGATAGACGGGCCAATGTAAACGTTCCCGTTCCAGCACGAGCTGAGATCAGTGATGAGGCAAACGTATCTGGTGTTTAGAATCTAGCTTTCAATCACTTCGGAGCTATGGAAGATTTCATTGCAGACTGGCGCGAACAAATTCAGTCGGAAATCCTGCTCTGCTTTATTGTTTTGTTATCAGGCGAATTCCTCTAAGATGTTCTCACGTACGCTCGGGCATTGGGAACATTTTACTCCATTCAGAATTGTGTTATTTGCTGATAATTTGTTATTGTCTGGATATTTTTTTTGTTCACACACGTATTTCGATAACTAGCAAACGTAAAGAAAGACCAACATGTCATGCAAACGGAGTTGCTCCTCAAGAGGCACGCTGAAGAGTCATTATTCCCTTGGTCTATGCTGTATTATCCGGTACATTAACCGTGTTTGTTTTCTTTCTGAAGCTAATATCAGACTTACTTCACTGTGGCGCACACTTTTACATGGGTTTGGCAAGTATCATCAGCTTTAATTTCAGAGCGAATGGTGGTAGTCTCGTGGCCCGGGCTAGTGTTTTGCGACCACCTCTATTTAATGTTTCAATGTTTGCTTGTACTAACTGCCGACTTTTCAAAAAATTCCGGAACACAAAACAGTTAATGCCATATAAGAATAGCACACATTTCAGTCGGTGACTTGCGTTAACTGAGCCGGTCTGGCGACTTTTTTTTGGCATTTGCCTCATGGTCCCCGTCTCTAAAATCTCTGTAGGTTATCATGAAAGAGTAATCGTCACTACTGACCTACAACAGCTGTCATAAGGTCGAACTGCTCAGGATTTACTTGCAGCGCATGACAATTCCCAAAGGTCTATGATTTAGATGGAACCTAGCGCGACCTCGAACGATTTGAAGGTTTATTTACAACAGCAAAGCCTTCCAGACGCCACTAGCATGTGATCCGACTTGGGTTTACATGTGAGTGACGCTATCTCGGGCGTTTACCTAAATTTGTGACTATTTGCACGGCTTCACAGTTTGGTACAGATGGGGCGTAACGGATTACCACGTGAGCTGAAGATGTGACTGCATACAGCAGTGAAATTTGTATCAGCACTGCTTGTTGTGATTTGGTTGCGTCGAACCGTCCATATTCGGAGCAGAGTGGATAATCTGTTTCTCCAGTGCAGTGAGCATATGTGTGACAATATCATAGTTCAACTATCACTAAGACATTGTGTGCATGTTGCTGGAAAACTGGAGATATTTTTACCTCACAACTCCGGGCCTGCAGTGCCCTACACTGATCAGAACTCCAACTATGCTGTGCTCCGCTGAACAGATATTCGGCAGTGTTGTGCTGCACTGACCACGATTCCGACCACGCTGCAATCCCATGGCCAGAACTCCGGCCAAGTTGCGCTGCATTGACCGGAACTCCGGCCATGTTGAATTGCACTGACCATAACATGGTGGCCACTACTCCGGCCATGTTTTACTGCGCTGACTGGTGCGAGGGCAGTCGGCCATGTTCCGCCCGCTGGCCCAGCGTTTCTGAGGCGGGGAGGGGGCTCGGCGGCAGCCTTTGACCCAGTGCGGGCACGCAGCGGGCGCCATCCGATCCCTCTGCAGGCCGTGATTAGTGCACAGTCGTGATTAGTGCAGGGCCGCGGCGTGACGCATCCGCCGCGCGGGCCCGCTGCTGCCAGCCCCGCCCGCCGACCGTAATGAATTGGCCGGGAACACGCTATTTACGAGGAGGTTTTTGCATGCGTCAGAGGCGGCAGCCTGCACCTCGCCCCGCTGGCTCGGTCTTCTCCTTTCGACTGCAGTTCAGCGGCAGACATGTGCTCCGCGGGTTGCGGTGTTCATGCATGTCTGGGACGCCAAAATTCATGGAAGTTGACTATCCATACGATGCCACCATGGTACCTTTTGCAGGACCATCTCCCATAGAATGCATTATTACCACGTTGCCGTATAAAGCGTGTCTACATCAGTTAGCACTGAATGTGCTAAAGCATCGCCAAAACATGTACATTATTTGATATTCTTCCCTCCCGCTCAAACCTCCTTCGGTATGGCTGAGTCGTTTGCGCCTGCACGAGTCGCAGTCCTGGAGCTCGAGTTACTCCGCCACCGTCCGAGTCGTACGTCCGATTTCCGAGTCTCCCCTCCCCAGGCACAGTCAGCTGACCGGCGCTCAGAGCACGGCACTTGTTGCGGCAGCTAATGGGACGATGAAACACCCCTGGCTGGGTTTGGGGTTAATTTTCGTCCAACAGATTACTCGCGAAGTCGTTTGGGTTATTTATGGAGACATAAATCACTTCCTCGAGTGAGAAACGCACTGTTGTATTTTCGGAAAGGGATGTGCGGCATGAAGAGAGATAAGAAGAGTGCTTGCGACAGTTATCTGACATATGTTGCGAAGAAGGGATTCAAATTAAGTTGTGTGTAAAACAAAATATTTAGCGTTTTACGGAATGCCGTAAACAAACTCCAACATCTGCAACGCAATGGGGACATGGCGAACATTTATAAAACCGAACAGGTAAAGCATGCACTTGATTGCAAGGGTACATTACGATATTCAAAGTTACATTGAACCTAGCAAAAATTCTTTACAAGGTAAAGATTTGCACCTGGTTTTCGCCAACCTATCCCTATCTTAACTGACTGCTGCCGTTTTTATAGTAAAGTCGATAAATTAAAGTAACGTTATCGAACAGTGCCGTGTTAGCTCATTTTTTGCCCGGGAATCATCACGGAGTGTGTTAAACGCTTGCCAGTTTTGGCCCCGCTGGAGGTCAGGGAGCGAAGGTCCTTTCTCCAGGCGCGGTGACGTGGCGCTATTGCTGCGTGCCAGGTAAAACATTACCACCTCCGCACACTGTCAACAGCTAATTAGCCGTCAAAAACCAGCTCGGATGGAAATCATATAGATCGGCTACTCGACCAAGTCCCTGTTGAATCAATCCAGCTTTAGCTGTTTACGTTATGTTGTACGTTTAGCTCTATGCTGCTTTATTTAGTGTCCTTAAAATATATTCTGCTTTAGATGCTGCCAAATGCCAACCGACTTAAGTCACTGCCGTCCTGAGCCAAACGTCGTTAGTCGCTTAGAAGCCGGGAGGTATACCTTTCAGTGTCGTATTCGCTCATGCCAACGTCATCTGTGATACTCAAGAGCACCACTGATGGCATTTTCCCATTCACCGTCTGATTCTGCATATATATATATATATATATATATATCTACATATATATATATATATATATATATATATATATATATATATATATATATATATATATATCGGATTTATCACTACCCACGGCGTTAAATATGTCCGAAAAGTTAAATAAAACCCACTAAGAATAATGTCATATCAAGTATGTACATTCCGTTCAGTTTCACACGAATCGAACGATGAAACTGAAACATATAATTCGAGACATCGAAAAAACAAATAAAAATTAAATAAAGCAAACTATTCGCCAGTGTTTCATAAAACTTGTATTCAAAACGTAGTCTGCCCGGTCATACCAATACATATATATATATATATATATATATATATATATATATATATGCATGTGTCTCAACCCATCGTAATTTCAACCAAAGAACATAATTTTCACCATAGCGGACAACTTTAACTCTTCTCCTAGTAATTTACTTCGCATAGTTATGCGACGAGTTTTGTTTGCTTGTTCCCTTGTTCCATATGGATTTTCAAATGGTTTTGTCGATTGCCTTCAAACTATTCCACTGAGTTTTTTTTTTGCATCATGACGTGAAATATATAAGCTAGTGGGAGAGACCTGCAGGATTTACCAAATGAATTTTCCACTCAGTGTCAGTCCACTCCAGACTCATTCATTTAAACGTTTCTTTAGTTTTAGAACAAAACAAGAAAAAATACCTCAGTGTGGTTCATAATGCGAATTCATACTGCCGGCCGTCGACAAGGAACCAATGAGTAAGTGAAATCAAGGAGGTCAAGATAAAAATGAAACTACTTAAGTGACTGGATAATTGCAACAACAAAAGCGATAATATCATATATTATTTCTAAACGATTGCATGCTTTTGCAACATGGTCCCAGCATGCGTCATTCCCATATTTATGTTTCTGTTAAGCGAAAAGAAAAATTTTATTTTAAGATCATGCCAACGACGGGTGGCTTTCTTAGGTCATAAGATGTATCTATGTCAGCACAATACAGAACACAAACGTTTGTCCCTGCGGCAGTTTTTTGGCAACAAGATACGCAATGCCTTAGTGTTAGTTCAACAATGATACTGTCACACATGCTCACGGCATTGGAGAAACAGGTTTTCCACTTGGCACTGAATATGGATGGTTCGACACAACCAAATCACAACATGCTGTGCTGGTATAAATTCCGCTACTGTAGGCGGTTACATCTTCAGTTCACGTTTTTAGTTCGCGTTCATTATGCCTGGGATGGTGCTCGAGTATTCCCTGTTTTGTAATTTGCAATGAAATTCAAGCACGGCATTGGCACAGGTTATTTACGACTGCATGCGATTGGTTACTTTGCTTCATGTGTCTGTAGTAACAGATTACCATCAGCGCTACATCGTAGACACCCCTCTGTGTAAAGCAAGCCGCGTTTGATGGCGCGCAAAACACTCCAGGCCACCTCCCCGATCGCCGCCGGCACAATTCGCTCGGCGGGGCCGTCGCCAGCGACGCCCCGGCCGGCTGGCTCCTGGCGTGCGTGCCGGCGTCACCGGCGCCGGCCAGCCGCCCCTCAGCCGTCGACGGCGACCGTCGCCGACGACGCGCCGCCGCCGCCGGGACGCGTCTAATGAAACGCGGTGATGGACGACGCGGCAGGCTATTTGGGCGCGGCACGCGGCCGGCGCGCTGTCGCGTCCCGCCGCCACCTTTCATGTCTCAATTGAAGCCAGATGCCGGCCGGCGCGCGTCTACCTGTCGCCGCTAACGAAGCCGTCGATGCCGACGCGGCGCCGGCGCCGGCGCTCCGTCATCCGCCGTCGCCGCTGACAAGTTACGGAAGCGCGTCACGCCAAATTAAAGCCGCCTGCGTCACGTGACGGGCTCCGCGCGTGCCGGGACGCGCAGTGCCATGTCTAGGGGGCGATGCTGTACCGTTCCAGACCTTGCGTCAGACTCCCGCTCACGTCCCTTGGCTGCAGCAGTGTGCAGAGAAACAACCCAACTGCGGATGCATCTAGATTTTAAAAGGAATTTTCTTTACATACAGCGCTTAATTACATTCACAAAAAATCATTTGGAATAACAGCGAAAACTCTCCGGCTCTGTATCATAATTGCAAACGTTGTCAAGTTGAAGCAAATCTAATGCCACAATGTCCGAGAATTGACGAGCCGGAATTAAACTGGTTCTGCTTAAAGTGCGATGACCCGAAATTGGGAGAGACTGGGGAGGACGGGAAACTGATCGTCCGAGTTCTCTCTGCTACGTGTATGTTACGGTAAAAACCTAAATGGTCCGTTTCCAAAGGTATTTAGATTTGACCAGTTTCTGCCACATTCTACATGCCAAGGTATTCATTAAAAACTGAGATTCGTGTTCAGAGCACATTCTTTTCATATAAATACATCATTGATACGAGAAAACGGGACAGAAATTTACCTTGATTCCATGAGCAAACATTTTTTCTGACTGTCGCACTGCAAGATCAATGAACAATGCTGCTAGGTTTTTTATTAAGTGACAGGACACTATCATCACCAGAAAAGCGGCACCATTTAAATAAAACCATTTGTGAATGCTTTTCAGAGCCTGAAATGCAGTTCTACTTTGTATTTAAATATGATTGTGCCAAGTTATTTGAAGATGCATTCAAGATGTTTATGGTTTAATTGCAACTAGTTTTAAACGTTTTTTTTTTAAATAAAACAATTTCGCACTAACAATTCGGCCGTAGTAAACACCCAACACAAGGCACAGCGGCATATGGCAACTATGTTTCTGACTCAGTCGAGGCATACGTAGAATAAACTATCGTTGCACAATATTTGTCTGACCCGTCTTTATCTCATTTCAACGTTTAGCTTCCCTAATGAAGGAAACTTGATTACCTGTGACGTCACTACTCATATTTTGTGTGATTCCACGCAGGTGCCTTTCCGAACTAGAGCTGTAAATGATAACTATGTCCGACTGTCGTTCGAAATTCCCCGTCTCTAACAGAAAATCAACCTTGAAGGCTGGTCCTCAACAGTACATGAACATCTCTAATAGATCTTGACTGTGGTGACCAACCGCACCCCGAGTCGGCAACGACCGCCCAGTATTGTTAACTGTCGCCAGATGGAAAGGATTGGTTGTCGCGTCCTATGAGGTTTTCCGTAGACTGCCGACAAACAGCATACGTCAGGAAGCTGAAATTTAGAGTGCCGGACCTAACCTCTTTTACAAATTTTTTGCAACAACTTCTGTCTAAGTCGTGTCAGTCTTCTGAGTTTTGCCTCATTCTGGAGGGCTTGCAAGTCTTTTTCTACACATAAGTTATATTTCATGTTTTTCGTTTACAATCTGACGAGGTATGGAATCGGTTTTGA
The DNA here is from genome assembly GCA_030062745.1 of Capitulum mitella. Classification (NCBI taxonomy): domain Eukaryota; kingdom Metazoa; phylum Arthropoda; class Thecostraca; order Pollicipedomorpha; family Pollicipedidae; genus Capitulum; species Capitulum mitella. The sequence continues at coordinate 29,968,165 of CP099840.1, read as the reverse complement.
TGTATGACCCAACGTAAATACGACTGAACATATGTGCTTCGTGTTTTGAAAGTCGGTGATCTCTTCGAGCGTTAGTGGGTTCAGTGGCATGAATTTAAATCGATTTGGCTTGCTTTTCGTTTCTCATTTCAGTGATGGAAATGATTTAACGCTTCAAAGCGTGGCTTCCCAGCCGGAGCGCGAAAAAGTTCCACGATAACTACGAATAGGCAAGTAGTAGCACGAGCTCTGTTTCCCAGTAACTTGAGAAGCCGCAGATTGACCGGCAGTTTTAAAGGAAATATGCATGTAATACGAATGACGCGAACTACCCATTCGTCCTTGTTTTTCTGCTTCATTTTGATTACAGAAGAAATGAGCCGAGGTGGCGGCCAACCCCTCTCGACGGGTGCGTGGGTGAAAATTCTCACGTCTGGCGAGATTCAAGACAATGAGAGAGAGAAGCTGACGTGGGCGGGGGGTGGAGGAGCTGATAACCTGAGTCAGAGACCATCTTCCAAACCATGTTAGAGGATGTCCTTGACCTATCAGTCCTTCCCTATCGATGTGAGGGACTGAGTCTCAACGAGAGTATACAGGGGCTCGAAGGAGATGCTAGCGGTCTGTTCACTAGTTAATGGCCGGCGAAAATTTTTCCATCGTTTTATAGATAAGTAAGTTTGGCGCCAGAAAAAAAACATTTCATCGTTTTGCATTCGTCTGGGAGCCTATCTCTCTTCCTTCGAGAGCGCATGCACATCATTAGGGCTGGCCACCCAACCGCATTGGCCCCTAGATCGAGGATTTTCTGCGTACTGGATTCAACAGATCAGAAGCACCCGGAGGCCAAGAGTCATGTTACCTGCCGGCACATATCACGCAACGCGGACAAATCCGTTGCGGGGTGGGATTCAAAGGCCCCCCTTAAACCTTCGGGATTTTTTTTTTTTCCCCCAAAAAAAAAAAATTCTTGCTACTACAGACATTATAAAAAGCAACTCCCTCATAGGTCTGACCATGATAAGTCCCTGAATGATCTAAGCCAAACGTTTTGCAGCACGCCGCGGTGTTCTATGCTAATGTGTGGATGGATCCGTATGAGACTGTCCTTATATTTTAGATGGTTGGGTGGACGACCTGTCCTTGCATTTTCACTAAAGTTGGTATGACAGATTTGAAAGGAGCACTTTTCCCTAACAATCGCAAAGCTAGCGATTTCATTTACAGTGAAGAACAAGGCGGCAGATGACAGAGCAGAATGAGGTGTCGCCTGTATGGCAGTGGCGAGGAACCTCCCCCACGAAGAATCGTTCCACCGCCACTGCAACGTACTCCGCTCTTCTCTCAACTCCTTTCTACTCCCGAGTTCGAGTTCTACTCCCGAACTCCCGAATACTACCTCCGAATTCGCGCCGTCAAAAGCATTCAGACAACCTTTTCAAGAGGAAATTGCCTCTTGGGGAAGTGAGAAAATATTTGTTTGGCGGTATCCATTTTTAGATACACAAATGTGTAAACTGATATCGGTTCTGCATTATGTTGTTCACAGTATGTCACGAAACCTTCGAAGCTGAGTTCCGCAGAAAGTATTTGTAAACACTGAAACTATTTAAGCATAAACATATGTTAAGATATCTTCGACGTGTGACTATTTTATTTGGTAATTAAATTGTCGAGGAGCGTAGACATTTTCTTTCTTTTTGATTACTAATGGACAGTTATTTGCCCGGCTCTGACGATCCGTGGGCAGAAATGACGCCGTGCAGGACGCCACTCCCGTTCTGCGACCTTCACGTGATTGGTGCGGCGTCTCAAACCGTCTGACTGCAGTCCCAGTCAAAGACTGTGCGAAGCAGGTAACCGCACTGAGCCGATTGTCCGCTGTGCTCACACTGCCAGGCAATAGGTGCACGCTCTGACCCTCCGCCAGGCTATCCCTGATCTCACTGCACCGGTCTTTCAGAGGTCCGGCCACAACTGGGCCACTGTCGCTCCACCAGCGAACTGACCACCGCTGGAACACTGCTGCTCCACCAGCGGACTGGCCGGAGCTGGACCACTGCCGTTCCATCAATGGTTCGACCAGCACTGGACCACCAGTGGACTGACCAGACCTGGCACCGTTTCCGCGGTGAACTGACCAGAACGGGGGTGCCGTCTTCCGTCGCTGAGTGACGTCGGTCATGTACCACAACGGCATGCACGGCTCTGGCACTGGACTCAACAGCTACGGTCTGGACGCCACCGGAGGCGGCGGCGGAGGCGGGGGCGGCGGGGGCGGGGGCGGCGGGTACCTGCCCGGTGCCATGTGCGTGCCGCCGGCGCATCAGCTGTTCGGCCTGCCGCACGTGGGAGTGCAGACCCCGCACGTGGCGGCGGCGACTGCCGGCGGCGCCGTCACATCGTGCAGTAGGTATGACGGACGGACAACCTTGCCTCAATTATTTGTGTAGCTGATGCTGGCAATTGTCAGTCATCGTCAGTAAGAACGTGACGACGTTTCGCTTTAAATCCGGACGGATTTTACCACAGGAAAGGAATTCTAGTTAGTGATCAGTTACCGTTCTCTTCTGCAGTTTTTTAATGCTAAGATGTTTTTCATGAATGTTACGTAAATATCTTTTTTTTGGCTTGCGGCTCGTGGCTTCTAATTAGATGGTTCGAATCGTAATTGACAACGAGCCATCGCCATCCACTATCTTCGAGTAGTCATAAAATCGTAATTCCATGAACCGACAGCAGCCTTTTCCGATTCAAGCCTCGCACGCGTAAGAGCCGTCTGTGATGTTGCCTCAGTTGGCAGAATGGCAGCATGGCCCCCGGCTCTGAGGGCACTCAGCTACAGATGAACTTCGGCGGCTTCAAGCTGCAGCACCCCAGGGAGATGTCTCATCCAGGCCTGACGCAAGCCTTCCCCTCGGTACGGCTACGCCAACGGCAACATGATGCCGTGGGCCTGCAACAACATGGCCGGCCTGCAGTCGCTGCAGCGGGGAACCTACGGTGAGCCAGCTGTTAGGTGCGACGACTACACTAGGACTGCCATCCAAGGGGCTTCCGCTCATGGTATTGGCTGGTATTAACTATGCATGAAACGAAAGCTATTTAATCTCCGTTTATGATGGTATGTGAATACCTTGCAGATAATGTTTATCTGCATTTGCCGATAATTTCTTACTAGTGAGCCTGTTGTTGGTGTATCTGTTTTGTGCCGGGTTGCCGGACTATGAGCGAGAGCCAGCTTTGTCTTGCTGACGAGCATAGTCCGGCACTGGCAGGTTGACTTTCGGTTACAGAGTTCCGGGAGTGCGTCCAGTGCGGTACGGTAACCCAGTCGTGCTACCCTGACGGCACAGGCCACTTCCTCTGCGGCGCCTGCTTCTGCAACCCCAAGTGGAAGGGCATAGGACATCCGCGCCTCTTCAACTCAAGGAGAGGGGTCAGTTTAAATTCTTTGGCAGCGGTCCAGTTGGGGTTACGGTACTCTGATTTGCCATAGCACTCAGACTAAACAGACTGCCTCGTATATTTCACAACATAAAATGCCGCTACAGTGCATCGAACGCTGATTAACTACGTCAACGCTTCGCGCAAGGCATGGCACGATGAATTTACTCGCCAATAAGTTCGGTGCCCGTGCGTTTTGCGACACGGTCGCTCGAAGCGCAAGAGTCCTGCTAAGAGTGATTTGCGTTCCAGTCGCCTTACGCCCGGCGATTTCACTCAATATGCACGAACTGCGGGACAACGCAGACCACACTCTGGAGGAGAAATAACGAAGGTGAGCACGCCTCGTCCCATGATATCAATGCACATGCCACCATGTAGAAAGAAGCAGGCCTGTGGCTGCGTGGATCGAAAGGCCCAAAAATAGCCGTGATAACTGTTCCCGAAATTGTTGCGAGTGATGAGACGCAGACCTGGTGGAGGAATTAAGCGGGCTTTTGCTGGCTGTTCAATATTTCGCCCTTCAAGCTGTTTTGTTTATGCTCTCGGTAGTTTCGTTTTTATGCCCGCGTTTTTGTGCTCCATGAAGCATCTGACAAGTAAAATTCTTGCGCAGGAGAACCAGTATGTAATGCCTGCGGTTTGTACTTCAAACTTCACGGCATCAGAAGACCCTTGTCGATGAGGAAAGACGGGATACAGACTCGGAAGCGCAAGCCGAAAGGGAAAAGAAAAACGGAAGACAAAGACAAGAAAAACAGTGAGATACTATCGTTAAGCTCATCAGGCTTCATACTTGATTCGTGATGGTTGTTTTCAGTAAAGATAGTAACACAGTAGGTAAAAGCTAACGAACACTGGAAAATATATTGATTATTGTGATGCCTTTAGAACTCAAAATGGAAGCACCCAAAAGACGGATCGTGGCCGGTGTGGTGATAATGGTTAATGAAAAGATCTACATCTGAAAAAGCGCTACGGTGTACTCAGTATGAACAATCCAGTAAAAACGCATATTTAAATGCCCGTGTTTGACGTAATTTATAGAAAAAATATCGTCAGGTAAATGCATTGGTATGTGTATGATTTGATGCTTAATGGTGTTTTAAACGCCGTGTTTGTCGTGTCAGATAAAAGATTCTCTCCGCGTTACAGGTGGAAGTGGCGAGGTGGCCAAGCAGCCTGCTGTGTCGGCCTCAAAACAGGAGGTGCTGACCTCGCCGACGGCGGCCGCACCGGCCCGACCGGAGGTCCCCGGGCCGGCCGTCACCGGCGGCCACAAAACGGCCGCCGGTGACGCCACCTCGGCGCTGTTTGCGGCGACCGGAGCGCCACCTGCGCCGCGCCACCCGGCCGCAGCCGTCCCGGCGCTAACGGCGTCGGGTCCGGTTATGAACGGGGCCTTCCCGGGCCTGTGCTCGGGGGTCGGGTACAGCCCCACCCTGAGCAGGGCCGGGGGGTATGCACATGCAGAACGCCGTGTGAAGTCGAACGGGGTCGCCGCGCCGCCGGCGAGCTGTGACGGCCTCTGGTGACCGGCCGCATACGGCGGATCCTCCGCAGTTTTTTCGTGTCGTTAAGTGGGAGAACGCGACGTTACCTCGCCTGGGTGATATCGAGATGGTCTTACCAGCTCAGTCGTACTGGCTCTGTCGCGGAGATGCCTACCTGAACTGCTGTGTTCAAGCAGCGGCATGCGCCACGTGGCACATACCGCAGGCGTAGTTGTCCTGAGGGCGACTGTTCATTATTATAATGCAATGACAATGTTTTTGATGAAATGGAGGAAGTTTGACTGTCCCATGATTCTTATATGCATAAGAAAATGCAGTTGTTATGATGACGTGCCTCGGTGTCGCATTTCGAATGAGTTATAGAATACATACGTTGCTGAAGTTGAATTTTAGTGAGAGCGGCAACTGGGGTTTTACACAGCGCTTTGGCTACTGCGGTCATTTCGCAGTGAAAACAGTTAAGACTGGGCTCCTTCAGCAACGCCGTTTTAGGTACGTTGAGGTACGTTGTAACGCGCAGAACTGCAAATACATGCACAGTGCGATCCATTTTTAACATGAGGACTCGGAGACGTTAAGCCGCACCTTAAATACGGTGCAAGGTGATGCGGGGGGCAAGAAACTGCGGACATCACCTACGCTGTATGCGATATTTCGTGTAGATGTTTGACGCGCATCAGGGTATGTGGTTTCAAGCATTTGCGAGTTCGCCTAAGGGCAAAGTCGTTCAACGTAAGCAGCCATGATGGATCAGAACGCGTTCTGAGTAGAATTCAGATGCAACGCCTCAGATAATTCAAGTGCGTGTTGCTATTTTTAAGCTGGGTATTATAGGACCATAAAGTGCGGCTACTCGAAGATAATCATTCTAGTATTTATCAGGCCAACGAAAAATTGCATAAAAGCTTGGGGATATTTGTCATTTGGATATTTCGTGAATACTGATATGATGTGCAAGTTGATGCAGTCAGCAGTTAGAAAATGGAACAAAACAAGACAGACATCTGAAAACATGAAAAACAACCTGCCAATGAACTTACACGCTTTCGCGATGTCCGGATTCTGCTCCAGCAACATTCCGTATTCCCGTACCACTTTCCTTAATATGTGGAGAGCGCCGTCCACGTAACAGTGAAACCGCTCCCATGCGTATATCAGTAGTCGCCCGCCGTCTGACGACTCGGTCCATCCCAGGTCTCGGCATAGATAAGCCGGGGAAGGTTATCGTCACAGCGGGGCACGGTGGCGCCATCTACGCCGCAGCCGACCGCTCATATAAGCTCTGCAGAGTGCACCCGGGGGAGGTGGCCGTCAGACCGCACCGGACCTGGGCTCGACCGGGGTCATCGACACAGGTGGGCTGAACTGCAGCTAGAACAGAGGACAGGTGTGCCGATACTGCCAGGTGTTTACCGCCTTGGCAATGTCCGGTCTTTGTCATGGCTTTAGGATCAGCACTCGTCCCTGACCGTCCAACTTGAAGCCACGCATTTCTGTCAAATTAGGACACGATTTCCTGCAGACCCTAGCCGCGGCGGTGCCTAAGGATTCTCGGATGTGAAGAGGACTAACTATTGATATCCAGGGAAAATGCAGTTTGCGAAAAAATGACCTGGGATCTTAACATGGCCCCGCAGCCACCTTAAGCCACGGTCCTGCTGTCTCTGTGGAGCCTCTATGTTGCGGATTTGTGCCGACAGAAATTTTTCTGTGTGACAGACAGAATGGAAGTCGCTAGTCGGGTTTAAAAAAGCGCGTGATTCAATGATGATCAGTCTTGACAGATACGGCCATGGCGTCCTGCCTGGGGCTGGTTGTGTTCCTGCTGACTGCTGCTCACCTCACCACAGCACAAGGCAAGTTTCTCTATTATTTTTCTTCGGCGTTCTTTCACGGTCTCAGATGAATGACGTCGGGTGTATCGGCAATCAGTCAAGACTTTTTAAGTTCAGTGACATAGTTTGTGAGTGGGTGTGATTCCTCTGGATTTCTTCTTTATGCAAATATTCCATTATGCCACCAAATTACAGCAGAGTGGCTAACCGGCCCTTCTGCTTTGTTACTGCCACAAAATTCACTGTCTGGAATGCGGGAGGCGGGAGGGGAGGAAGTTTTAGCTTTCCCCAACTTTTTTGAAGTATAACTTTGACCCTATGCGCCCTGACTGAAAAGAATCAGCCCGAAATGCGTCTTTGCCCCCCCCCCCCGCCCCTCAGCACCCGTCTAACTCTGGAGGAGTTCCCGCGCCCATGGTCCCCATGCATGCATTAAAAGCTAAAGCATTAACTCGGCACCACCTGGCGGTGTCAAAAAGGTCATTCCCTCGATTTTTCGTAAATAATTTTCGAACCGTTAGAGCCAGCCCAGCCGAAGTTTCAGTACCTGTTCATCAACCAGTTTTGCATATTTTGACATAAAAACCATTTTCATGGTAGGTTAGGTCATGGAGACCTAACGTCATAAATGATCCTTTGCGTGCATGTTTTTGCTTCTTCGGGCGGTGACGCTAACATGTTTCGTTTTTGTTGGATAATATTCATGAATATAACGTGTGGATTTACATAGCACACGGTCCCCAAAATATAACCGTGACACGTCAACATTAGAGGTCATGCTCGGTCGCATGAATGGTGACCATTGGACTGTTGCATTGTGGGTGACAGACGTGGCTGCCGCTGACCTTTCCCATCGTTCAAGCTAGGCAAACAAATCTATATGCGCCTCTTAGCAAGGTTCGCCAAATGCAACGTGAGGTAATATTAGGTCACGTCAAAGGTAGACATCAAAACGAAATGAAATGCAACATTACCTGTGGAAGATTGTTCAGTAGCAGCAGAGAGCAATTATTGTTCCCAGTCAGAAAAAGAAAATGATTATCTGTCTTCACCTGGTTTGAACTTGATCCGTCTTGATCTGGCTTATGAAGAGCAAACAGAGCAGATTTGATTATCACGAGATGCCATTTTAGTTATATACTTACGCAGAGAAGAATCCCAGCGAGTGGTTATTACGCTTTGTCAGGAAAAGTAATGCAACCTTATCTGACCTGACCTAGACTGACCTTGACTGGATGAAAAGCAGGTAATGCAACAATGATCATCAGAAAGTTTCGTTTCAAGCCCTTTTTGTCACGTGGATCAAAACGGCTGCGAGTATCAGTCTTCGACATGTCAAGTAAGACCAGTACTTCACCTGACCTAGGATGACCTTGACCCGACACTTTTACATTTTGCCATGTTTCTGATGCAGAAGATCGTGACCTTTCCGTTTGATACCCAGCTGGAGGCTCTAAGACCAGTATTGCCAATGATATAATGTACGAGCCGGTGTCAGTTTTTTCGAGCGTTGTGTTGCGCGTTTCATGTTACCTGTGGCGCCACCAGTCATGTGACCAGGGCTAACATAGTGTTTTTTGAATCGTGAAACTCAGGGTTATTGGTTAGTGGTGCACCGATTCAGACCCATCGGATAGATCCTGAGGTAGCAGGGGGTGCCCTTTTTGACACCTCCCAGGCGGTCCCGGATACAGAAACACGCCAGACGGTGCAGGGTTAACGTTCGCCTAGACTTAATTCAAATCGTGCGCAAGTGGGAACTGTCAATAGTTGGCAAGCACGAGTACTGACACTGCAGCTGTGTGAGAAGATCGGAGATGCTTGTCAGTTCCACGAATAACGATAGAGCAGTCATGTTTCACAGATACATAGATCAAAATATCGTGCATGTTATCTTTTGGATGTTTTAGTTTTTAATCACTTAAACCCTTTCTTGAAAGTGCACGAGTAATCAGCCAGTGAGGTAACGGAGGGCGATGGGCAGGCAGCCTGGCCGGCAGCGTTGTCCGGGGCCTGGGAGCCGACAGTCTGCCACGCCGACAGCAGACGGGGTCAGGACCCCGGCGACGGCGGCGGCCGTCCAGGGGGGGGGAGGAGGGGGTGGGAGAGATCTGCCAGACACACCCACGCCGGCCACCGGCCGGTCACCCTCCCACAGGCCCGACCGGGTGCAAGCGGGGTCAGTCCCACTCGACAGATGCGGGTCTTCTGCGAGACGGAATCAGGCAGGAGAGGCCTCGTCATTGCCAGTACTGCCAAGTACATGCCATCGTAGTGTCATTGTGCATGTACATGTCATCGTAATACATCGATGACATGTAACATACATGTCATCGTCACCCTGACCTGCAGGCCTGAGGGCGGCGAGAGGCTAGATTCACTATCGAGAGATTGCGCGAACTGCGCAGTCGCTGCCATGTGTGCAGGCTCTCTGTACTTCAGGTTACGACTGCTCCTGCGCCTCAGAGGGAAAATATGCAGTCCGAACCGCATGGGTTCAGCCTACCGAGCCACTCAGCCTTTTGATTATTGATGGAGTTTATGCAGTGTCTAGTGTAACCTAGAGGTCGAACCACTGAAGATTTAATCTGCGAGGATTTGTCCTCGAGTCAGACCGGAAGAAGAGCAGTGACCTGTGGGCCTGTCCCAGGCCCTAGCGTGGAGCCGACACTGAAAACCACGGATTTCCCTGGACGAGCTGTTGCGTGTCGAGTCACGGCCAATTGGTTCTGGAGTTCCGGCAGACTGGTGCGGTCCTGCCTCAGGGGCGGAAGCTACTCCGTACAAGGTGGTGTGCTACTTCGAGAGCTGGGCCGTGTACCGGCCGGGCAAGGGCAAGTATGACGTGGAGGACGTCGACCCGAACCTCTGCACTCACCACATTTACACCTTCGCCGGCCTCAAGAACGACCACACCATCGTGTCACTGGACCCGTGGAACGATCTGTACGACGACTACGGCAGGGGTCAGTAAACAGGCTTTCTTCCAGATGGCTTGCAGCGCTTCTGCGCTCTTATCCATCCTTACAATCACAGATCAGCGTAATTACTGTTTTACGAACAGTAATGTTATTGCTGGAGTGATCTTTGAATTCACGAAGCGTTCCCATCGAGGTCCTGTTCGGATCTCTGTGCTATGATCTCAGCGCTGAATTCAATTAGCACTGGATGCTTTTCTTAGTTCAAACATAGCATACAATGCTTGTTTTTCTTCGCACAGATTCGAATTTTGGGGACTCGTTAAAACCTCGAAATGTTGAAGTGGATGTCGCTCTTTAATTTAAACTTCGCGTGATTTGTTGTGTAAAATGATAAATGCTTTGTCTGGAACTGTATGCATCTCATATAAACATAAGATTAGCATTGATCGCAAAGCTGTTTGGCTCCTGTTCCTGATGAGGCAGCCAATGTGGTCCATATTTTGTACATTACCAATCAGCTTCGAAAATATTACAAAGTTCTCGGAACTGCGGCATTCTTACAGTCCTCAAACGCGCTGTTTACCGCAGGCGCATATTTACGCTTCACCAGAATGAAGCACAGAAGCCCTCAGATCAAGACCATGCTGTCAATTGGCGGCTGGAACGAAGGATCGAAGAAGTACTCCGCTGTAAGCTTATGAACGCCGTCACCTGGCGTAACGGCCATATCTTGTGAACGTTTTTTTTCTCTTGTCATGTATTTCGCAGTTGCCTTGCAATTTCATTAAAAAGGCGTCTTAAAAGTTCATGACACAAATCGACTGACGGATTTAAGCCCTGACTGGTGCAGCTGAAGCCTCCCCCCTCTAACGGCGTCGAGGTTTGACATTCGTCTGGGTGAGATCACAAGACCCTCCCTGGGTCCCAGACAGGGTTAAACACCTGGAAAACTCCGACGCCTCCCCTGTTGTTCAAAGTGAGCCCCCTGTTCTGCAGATGGCCTCGACGGCTGCCAACAGAAAAAAGTTCATCGACAGCGTTGTCAAGTTCCTCCACAAGTACAACTTCGACGGCCTCGACATGGATTGGGAGTATCCGACCCAGCGCGGTGGTAAACCAGAGGACAAGGTCAGCTGCCTGCTGACGGACCCGTCACGTTGTAGTACGACACGTGCCGAGCCAAACCCCGTCCGTCGCACCAGCAGCGTGTTTGATTTGGCCTCTGAATAGCGGCAGATTTTGCAGCTATTTGGTTATCATTTCAGTTGCTGGCCTTTTTCGGCGCCTGCTCGATAGATAACAAAGGGCTGTTTTTAACATTAACCGATAGCTATTTTTGGAGAGGAATAAAAAAAAAACGAAACTGATTCGCCAACAGGAACCTTAGCTATGCGTGTGCGACGATTTATGTTTGGCTCGTGCAAGACTGACGACGAAACTGATCGCTGTTTATTTTACGTTGCCGCTGAGCCCGCAACAGTTGTTCGGCGTCGAAAAACGCTTCATGTCAGATCTTGTACGACACAGGACAACTACAGTCTGCTACTGAAGGAGCTGCACGAAGCGCTGCACCCTCGTGGCCTCCTTCTGAGCGCCGCCGTCTCAGCCGGCAGGCAGGTCATTGACCCGGCTTACCACATGGCGGACTTGGACAAGTGAGTCCACATAACAGTGCTATCATGTTCAGAGTATCTACAATAAAATTTGATACTGATCTACAGCTCGAAGAACTTAATCACATGAGCTTGGTTTCCTGGCCCATAGCTTGGGCAGCAGTGCACGGTGAAGTTCTTTTTTGTCATTCCATTTGATTATGTTGATCTGTGCGCTGGAGGCGTTTCGCAATTTCTTCGTGCACGGCAGGAAACATACGGACACATGTGTGTAGCAGTCCATGGCGGAGGTAGGGCGGTGGTCCTATCTACCTGGAGGATATCTCTGCCTCTTCTAGATGATTTTAACATTAACACTTCGGTGCTGCATGACAGAAACAGCCAAAAAATGTCTCTGGCCCAGAGGTGCAAAAAAAACAGCCCACTCATCGACCAGAGTGTATGACAGAGTAGGGGCATGTGAAGCACAATTTTTCGACAGTCTGAGGATTTTCAGGGCTTCACAGTTTGAACGGTTACAGAAAATATCGGCATACGTCTTTTCAAAATCAGAGCTTTATTTTAACTTTCGGTAACATACCAACACTTTATACTAACTAGTCATACTAACTACGACACCCTCTTCATGTAGTCCTGGTCGTTGAAAGGCCCGTTGCCAAAAACTTTCCCTTTTGCCAGCTTTATTATGTTTTTAACACGAGCAGTCAGCTGCCTGCCGTCCAATTGCTGTCATATTTGTGGTAACGTTTGTAACAAGCCTTGCCATGACAGTCGTGACGGATTTCGCCGGAGCAGTTTTGGTTTGTGACAGTCGAGGATTCCTTTTTTGGGGGGGGGGACCTCTGCTTTGGTCAAGCCAACTTTCAAAACGCTGCTATGCTGATGCGTCAGGAGAAAGATCAGGAGGAGCGCCTGCGTACTTGGGTGAACGACGGCGAGGGTTTTTGACTTAAGATGTGCTTAATAGAAGGCTTCGTCGGAACGTGCTCATAGGAGTCGCTCCACGAGCAACGTGGCTTATTTCTTCTCCGTTACATGCTTGTAAACAAACAATTCATGCATTCTGTGATAGCGGCATTTTGTTCCGCTGGGACAGGCCAGTATCTGGCCTACCTGAACGCGAAGGTCTGACTTCCATCCACCGGGCAGGTACCTGGACTTCATGAACGTGATGACGTACGACTACCACGGCGATTGGGACCCGTTCATCGGGCATGAATCACCACTCTACCTGTCCAAAAAGGACGTGGAGCACGGCAACAACTTCCAGTACTTCAGCGTGGTGAGTCCCGTGGCGACTGGTGGCTGAGGACTGTTTGGGGTCGCCGTTTCGCAGTGCCTAGTGCCAATGTGGACTGACTGCAGGAGAAAGGAAATGTCATTTTCTTGTTAGTTGTCACGGAGGGATGAATAGAAGAGCGCTGTCGCTCGTGTACATGCTCATGTTAAGACGCTACGACAAAAAGAACAGAGAAGATACTTTAGTGCAGCACGAAAACACGAAAATATGTTCCAAAATTATTGTTTCCTTGCACCGCCCGTTAGCGAGGCTGTTGTTCCAGTTTGTGACTGTTTAGCAAGGTTTTAATTTTTTCACCCATTCATGTCTTCAACCATAGCGTCCACGCGCAACGACGAAATGACCGTCAGTTGCTAATGTTCGCAGAACTACACGATGCACTACTACCTGCAACACGGCATCAACCCCTCCAAGTTAATCATGGGCATGCCTGTGTACGGACGGGGTTTCGTGCTGGCCGACTCCAGCAAGCACGAGCCGTACGACCCGTCTAACGGCCCGATGGCCGGCTGTCCGTACTCCGAGGAGCCCGGCTTCTGCGGGTACAATGAGGTCAGTGTCCTGGTCCGGGCGACGGCACGGGGAGGGAACGAACCCGCGTTGGCCGACATGGCTCCCGGCATGTTTCCTTACGGTCAGGCGTGTTCACGGTCATTGTGCTCGGAACGGGACCTACTAAAAAACATTTGAATTTTCGTTTCTTAAGTAATACTGATTAGGTGTTCTGGTAAAATGACAGGCATACATGTCCCAGACAAGAATGCACAAGCCTGTTTTCCAAGGGGCTTAAGCGATTGTGCGATCGTGGCCTCACTAGCCGCTGGTATTTCAAATATGAGTAAAAGACATTTTTAGGGAACCCGCCATAACTCTTCATGCACTTGACTGGGTTTCCTGTTCTATGGACAGTTTCATATCGAAGTGATAACGGATACGGTGGCTTACAGCTATGCGAAAAGATCCTCAGCAAACCCGGCTGGACATTCGTGAGAGACAGCGAGCAGAAGGTCATCTACGGCTACAAAGGCAACACCTGGGTGGGATGGGATGATCTCCAGACAGTTCAGCTCAAGGTGACTGCACGATCAACGCTGCCGTGTAAAGAAAAGTTGTGCTTTTCGACTTTCACTCAGCATAATGTTGAAACGATTTTGATCTCATTCGATCGTTTCTGTCCTTTGAAGAGATCCGCATCATCGCACACCGCATTTTCCAATGGTCAACAGCTTTTACAGACAGAGAATGCGACACCTGACTGTTTGGCTGATTAAATGAAAGGCTTTTCTCAATCTTCTTGTGATTCATCAGTCGTTGCCGATGACGTGGCTGCGAATGACCATTTCTGTCACCACCAGCTGGACTACCTGAAGAGCATAGGGGTCGGCGGCGCCATGCTGTGGGCGATCGACTCGGACGATTTCCGCGGTGCGTGCGGCCCCAAGTACCCCGTGCTCAACCTGATCTGGAGCGAACTGAACGGGGCCGTGCCGTCCCCGAGTCCGATGCCCACCACCACACCGGACCCCGTGAGTAGTCCCCGGGACCGAACACTGGACACCGTGAACAGTCCTCATCCCCACTACAACGGACTCTGCGAAATTCACGGAGTCCGTTGTGAATGAATCTGTGAATTCACAGCGCAAACAGTTTCCCACGACCACAGCGGTCTCCGTGAGTACTCGTTATCAGCACAGCAGACTCTGTAAGTCGGCAGACCCAGCACCACATGCCGTTGTCAGTAGTCCCCACCACTACGCGGGACCCCGGGAGCAGTTCCGGCTACCAGGAAGTACCTCCTGCGTGAGATTATGGCGCGTCTTGTGAGGGTGCCTGCTTCGTAAGAGCGCGACGCTGTCTGGTGACGGGGCCTCCTGAATAACGGCGTAACTCTGTCCGATGACGGTACCTCCTGGCTGAGGGTGTAACGCTGTCTGGTGACGGGCCTCCTGAAGAACGGTGTAACGCTGTCTGGTGACGGTACCTCCTGGCTGAGGGTGTAACGCTGTCTGATGACGGTACCTCCTGGCTGAGGGTGTAACGCTGTCTGGTGACGGAGCCTCCTGAAGAACGGTGTAACGCTGTCTGATGACGGTACCTCCTGGCTGAGGGTGTAACGTTGTCTGGTGACGGGCCTCCCTGAAGAACGGTGTAACGCTGTCTGATGACGGTGCCTCCTGGCTGAGGGTGTAACGCTGTCTGGTGACGGGGCCTCCTGAGTGACGGTGTAACGCGGCATCTGATGACGGGACCTGCTGGGTGAATGTGACCTCTGATGACGGGACCTGCTGTGCGAATGTGACCCCTGGTGACGGGACCTGCTGGGTGAATTTGACGTCTGGTGACGGGACCTCCTGGGTGAATGTGACGTCTGGTGACGGGACCTGCTGGGACGCCGAGTGACGGGACCTGCTGGGTGAATTTGGCGTCTGGTGACGGGACCTGCTGGGTGAATGTGACGTCTGGTGACGAGACCTGCTGGGACGCCGGGTGACGGGACCTGCTGGGCGAATTTGGTGTCTGGTGACGGGACCTGCTGGGTGAATGTGACGCCTAATGACAGGACCTGCTGGGTGAATGTGGCATCTGGTGACGAGACGGGACGCCCGACAGACGGCGCCGACGCACCACACGAGGCCGACCAAGCCGACCAAGCCGCCCGGACCCACCCCGGAGCCGAGCCACGTCTGCAAGCAGCCCGGTCTTAACCCGGACCCGGACAAAATGTGCTCCGCCTACTTCTACGAATGCGTCCAGAACGGCGGCAGCTGGGACTATCAGCAGGTGAGGCCGGGGTGTGACGGGGATATTATCACCAGGAGGACCGGGTATGACATGGGTATTACGACCCGGAGAAGAACGGGTACGACGAAGATTTTGCCACCAGCTGGGAGGGCTCAGTCCGAGGGGGACATTATCACCGGGGGGGGGGGCGGATCTGGCAGGTTTTACCAACGGTTGAGGCTCCAAACTGGTGTATCGAGTAACTGGTGCTGATGCCCTAGCGAGGTTGTCTGCAGATACGCGATTACCAGCGTGGTGTGCGGTATGCTGTTAGTATCACTGGACAAGGTTTGCCGAGTCTTGGTCCGTCAGATCTGCAGCAGGGCACATGTAATGACCAGTGTGGAGGTGAGCGCTGACGGTGCTAATTTTTCTGGCCAGAGAAGGATCACAGTTTGGCGTATCTGGTATGGTGTCACAAGTACGTGAAAACCATCGCAGCACAGACCAGGAGAGTTTGCAACCTCCCACCACGTTAAATCATAATTTGAAAACCTGATGAGGTTGACATGCCGGCCGTGACGCAGTTCTCCTGCGGCGACGGCTCCATCTTCGACCGGGTCAAGCTGGTGTGCGTCTGGCCGGAGGACTCGGATGAATGCAAGACGACCGCGGCGCCGCAGCTGTAGAGCGGAGGCGGCTCCGCGCTCCGCTGGCGGCCGGCGGCCCGGTCTGTCGGCATCCCCGGCGGCCAGGCAGCGGCGGCGCCGCTTCGAACGACCCGGCTGTGTCTGGCTGTCTGGCTGTCTGTCTGCCGACGCCGGCCGGCCGCCGAAGAGCCACGGTGGCGCGGCGTGAAGCATCGGCTTTGGTCTCGCCGTCAGCCGACTGACGTGAGAATAGTTCATTTTCAAGTGGCTTACGCACACGCGTATGTAACGTACGTGACGTGTTTATTTTCGTGTGGGGAAACTCTACGCAGTACGGAACTTCAATGTTTGTGTATTTTGGACGGAGTGGCAATATGTATTGCTTTACGTTGCGTTCGTGCCAGACAGCTATAGCAGTCAGACTACATTAGTTCAGGGAGGATTCTTGTTTCCTTGCGTTTGTGTGCTGCATCATTGCCGAAAAGAAATACACGCGACTGGTAGGCCCAAAAATACCTAAAATTACTTTAGTCAACAATTTTCTAATTTGTCAGCACAATCAACCACGCTTCCAGCCAACAATGCAGTAACTTGTCAGTACAACCACCCATGTTTACAAAGTTTATCTGCTACCAGCGAGCCACAAAAGGAATTCGTAGGAGGCACGGAAGGACGATTGCGTTTTTTAATACGAAGTCCACGCAATCAAAGGCGTCGTGACGTCCCAGTATGTCTGCAATGACTGGCTATGTTCTCCTGGTTTGCAGGTTGATAGGCTCGTAGGCTTACCAATCTGGTAAAAATAACGTCAAACTGCGATACCCAGTTTGATTATTTAGTGCTTACAGGTCTCACAGTTCGGTACATAACGCTCCGCACCTCGAAGTATGGCGGGCGATGAAAAAAGCGACCACGCCCATCTCATAACCGGTGCAAAATAGGCATGCCGTAAGCCAAACATACAACAAAGCTTCCAGTGTAACAAAAGGCGATCACGTGAGGTTACTTAACCTGTATAGTGATCGAACGAACGTAACATTACGCTGGATAATAATACTGGCGCATGACGACCATACACCCGGCAAGAACCGTTCACTTTTATATCTCATCGGACGCGCAAAATATCATTACAGAACAAAGCCCTCGCTGGCTGAACCAATAAGCACATACGCTGGCACTTGCCATTGGGTTAGTCAACGTCGTGAACACTAGCCCGGAATGGTCTATATAACTACCGCAAGGAAAGCCCAGATGACAACGCTAAATCCCAAACAATGGTCGGCGCGTCAACATATCTGCAGGCATGGAAGCACTTAGTGTCCCCGGAGTCCTCCAAGCGTCCGCATGAACACATTAGATCAGTTCACACCGATCCGACGGCAGGCTACAGGCAGGCGCAGCGAAGGCACGGCCGGCCGCCGCAGGAGGCTGAACGCAGACGCAGATCTTGTCCCGTGCTGGCTGCACGTCTCCAGCATCTGACTGGCAAATCTTTGACCTGGTCCGGGGCCAGTGGCCCGACCTACAGGCCACCGACGTACCCGACGAATCCGCAACGCCGTCGGGCGTTGAGCTGCGCCACCGCAGAGCGTTTCGCCCGCAGCTGGAGTAGTACGCCGTCAGACCACGGGCCGCCTCTGGCCGGCTCAAGACCACTATATTCTCCTCCTCACACCACTGGTCCCCGCAATGATCAACTCCCGGCTACTCGGTCGGCTCAGGACCACAAAGACCACACGCTTCTGATCCCCGCGCTCGTGACGTAGAGGAACTCAGCACTAGCCGGCCGGCTGCGGGGCGGCCGCCACTGGCTGCTGCGGCGACGTCAGCGGATGCTGTGACGACGTCGGCGACGCTTCTGACGCCTGTGGATCCTGTGACGACGTTGGCGGCAGCTGGGGCGGCGTGTTTGGCTCCTGCGGTGATGTTTCGTGGCCCAGAAGAGGCCGTAGGTGTATCTGCCGAAGAACGGACACTGTAAGGAGAGCTTAGGCACCACTGCAGACTTCTCTGGTTCAAAAACACTTTCGCAACTTCTGGTTGATGCCCAATGTTTAAACACCCGTAACATATTCCACTGGATGACCATGACTGATGGCGAATGAATGCATCACACATCCTGCACAAAATTATCGACGGAAAATGACATGCAGCGCCTAATGCACTGAACTCCACAGAAGCATGCATTGCAAACCTTCATGAAATGTTCCTCAGACGTGTTCACCTAACCAAGTCGAAACAAGGTTCACTTTCCACCGCGTTTTCATCCAGTCCCGACATCCGCGCGAACTTTCGACATCTAAAGCTCGTCCGTCCCCACACGTCCCCGCTCTGCGGCCTGCTCCCACTGACCACGCCGCGGAGTCCTCCCACGCGCCGCGCGGCCGGCCGCGTCGGCCCCACCTGAATGAACATGTCCGTCTCGTCGGGCCGGGTGATGAACGGGAAGTTGCCGCCGGTCTTGATGTGCGCCAGCCGGGCGTGCGGGTAGCAGCGCTCGGCCTCGGCGCGCGCCTCCTCCGTCAGCGCCGTGGCGTCCAGGGTCACCAGCAGGGTCATCGGCAGGTGGCGCAGCCGGTCGGTCTGAACGCGGCAGCCGGTGCTGCTCAGCGTCAGACGAGACGCCAGCTCCGCCTGGCTGAGCTGGGACAGCTGCCAACATGGGAGGCAGTGTTGACGCACCATAGGGAGACCACAGAGGGACCAGCTCCCGCTGGCTGAATTGAGACAGCTGCCAACAGGGGAAGCGGTGTTTACGCACCATAGACGAGAGACCAGCTGTGACTGACTCAGCCAGGACTGACTGAGTGACTGACAGAGCTAAGACAGTTGTCAGCTCAGGTCTGACGCCCATGCCACCTAATATCCAAGTCTGTTAGATATGTTATGCATTGAAAATGAGGTATACACTGTTACCTGGTCCACCATAAAGTCGAAGGAGTCGGCAATGTCCGGCCGCAGGCATTCGTGGTTAGGGAAGCCCTGCAGCACCATGTTCTTCAGCACCAGGCTCGGCACCAGCCAGTAGCTGCAACATTGCAGGGCACGCTGTCCTACACATAACGTCGGAGCCAAGCAGAAATCGTGTCACCTGCCGCGTCCGGCGTCAACTGACTATAAAGACGCAGCTCTTATCCCGAACAGCGGCTCAATAACTCGTCACGAAAAGCTCAGCTTGACAATGTATACTCAATGCTACTTGCTCGTGAGCTTAAACGAGCTCACAAGCTCTGCTACCCATTCATCACATGCTCCTTTCCTACGATAGCAGCCTGGACACCACCACGTAAGGAACACGCACTCACAACGGCGACACGGCGGTCTTTTTGTAGATTCGCGTGTCGACGAACGCCTGGCAGAGCAGCAGCGAGGCGACGCGCGGACAGCGGCGCGTCGCCTCGGCGAACTTCTGCGCCAGGAACGCCCCGAGGAAAGAGCCGAACAGGTGGACCCGGTCCAGGCGCAGCTCGTCCAGCAGACGACGGAAGCCCTCGCAGAACTCGTGCACGGTCCAGTACACGGGGTACGACACCTGCGGCACAGCCGAACCACCGCTCACCAGCACTGCCGCGGAATGAGCCATTGTCAAGGGCATCCTAGTCACATAACTGCATCTGTGTAAACCCAGCCATATAAATGACCATGCTCTCTGCCAGGATGTTGAAACAATGATGACAGTTCAAATAATACAGGGAATGTACAACACAGTTGGGAAGGATGCAGTTTTCTGGTGTTGAAAAACACCAGAAAATACGTGCTCCAGAAACATTTTATACTCCAAAAGTTTGATACTGTGCCTCCATCAAAAACCTACATTATAACCCTGTTGAGAAATTTCTATCTGGAGGCAAATGATTCTGTCTTCATTCAGTAAAAAAACAGATATGATGTCATAACTAACATACACAATGAATGCTAGCCTAAACTGGTATTACTCCTTGCAAACTGTTGTACCTCAAAAGAAGAATTATACTCTGACACCAACAACAAAAATTTCCAATTGCATTATAAAAACATTTTTTTTTAGGATTCTCACCTGAAGACATCTTTTGCCACCCTAACCATTATGAAAGAAAGCTCAGAAAACAAAGGGTGGATATAAACATGCCAATCAGAATCAAGACTTAATAGTAGAGTATAAATGCCCCATGTAGTATGAGTTTCTTGGTGCTCTTAAGCATCAAGATGCCTTTTTATGCTGCCAACAATGCGGTGCCACATCATGCCATGCCATGCCATCAATCTTTATCCCAAGCATAGTAAACTGCACATTAAAAGGATTATGAACCATTGATGTTACACTGAGAACAATGAACACATTTCAGTTCTGGCAGTGGTTGCCACAATGGTACAGAAATTATGTAAAATACTGCATTCCTATACTGTAGGAATGAAATGTTGTTCATAGTATGCTTATACATGGATTAGTCCTTTACACAGCTATATAGTTTTGACAATGCAGAGATCATGATCTGCAACCTGGTTTAGCAAACTTGTGATAAGGCTGGGTGATTGGATGGTATAGAAATGCTGTAGGTTAACCAATGGTACATTTGGAATTAAAGGGGAAGCCACAGATATTCAAAGAGGAGAAATGTTTTGCAGGGGCATCATTACAAACCAAGATCCCTTTTTCATGTCTTGGCACCATCAATATATGCCTGTAGAATGCTTTCTCAGACCTGAAGGCAACACTTTCACACCTAGGACACCTCTTCTGGGTCTTGGGGCACCCTTCCATGCCTTTTGACATCCTCTCCAGCACAGGGGAATCCTTCCAGAACTTGGGAGCACCCCTTCAGATGTCAGTGCTGTTTCAAGTCTTGGGAGCCTGGAGGGTGTGTTTCAGGCCTATAGCACCCCTTCAAACACCAGGAGCACCCCTACAGATCTTGTCTTGGGGTGCCCTTTTAAACATAGGAGGATCTTTCCAGGTTTGAACATCACATTTTCAATCTGAGGGCACACTTTTGGGCCTTGGGGGTGCCAATGAAGCACGCCCTGGGCAAAATTTTGTGAACATGAAGTGACATCCACTCCAAGGCATACTGTACTCTGCTGAAGACTGATGTGCAAGGATTATACTTCACACTTTCATCCAATGTCAGGCAATGCTTAACCTCTAATAAATATTTTAAGGACTTCACAAGACTTACCGAAAGAACTCTGTAGCCACGGCTGGACAAACTGAGCAGCTGGTGATAGAAGACATCTGCTGTCCCACTAAGAGGAGGCAGAAAGATGATTGGACAGCTGACTGACCTTGGTCCCACATCATACAGCCTCCATACCTGGTAAGGCACACAGACATTAAGTGACTATGCAAAAAACACATGGCACAGCATGTAGACAGTCTACTGTAAAAAGGCATCTTCCAAATATTTCATGAATGGGGCTCAATATTGGTGCTACACAAGATGTGAGGAGACAGGTCTTACACCTATAAATGCAATGAAAATAAGCTACAAAATGCAGTGATCACAAATTTACAGAAGGATTACACAGAAAACAGCTTGTGACAAATGTATACTGATTGAGCCTTCAAGAGACAGATGAATTCAGTGCAAAAGCAAATGGGTAAGGTACAATAACAAAGCTGATTGATCAATTATGAATCAAAGTCTAAAACATTATGCCCCTGATGACTGAAACATATAATTTGATGGCATTTGTGTACTAAGTACTTAAAACAAATCACCTTGCTGTCATCATGGTCAACAATAATGCTTTTCAATGGCACAGAGCTTCTGAATGCCAAATACTCTTCACTTTTAGATATGCTGCTCTCCATCACCAATAATGCAATGGTCCTCTGCAGCAAATCTTGATCTACCACGTGATGTCTTTCTGCAACACATCATGTCAAGGCAGTCATCAATTTTCAGACAAAGGTTTAAAAAAAAACTCATGACCAAGTCTTGGTGAAAACATGTACCACAATTCACAACCAAAATAGTTCAAGGATCACAACACAAAGAGCATGCTTGTATCTACAGCTAAATCATATCAAACGAAGAAACAAGAAATGGCCAGATGCCTGCCACAATCCCACAAAATGTAACCTACGCAAACCATAAATCAACCTCTCGCATGGACCTGTATCTGTTTTCTTGTAGGTTAAAACAGCTCCGTTTCGGTGACTTATTTGTTTGTTTGTTGTGGGTTAGGACGTTGGGCTTGGGCTCTTGGGCTCAAGCGCCGGTGTCTTGATTCAATTCTAGTGTCTCGACGTTTCGGTGACCATACATACTTTCGGTGACAGCTAGTTATTACGAATTTCATCACAGCGGACATTTACGGAATGTGTGCGACAAAAGAGGAGCAGCAAATGTAGGAAACTGTGGTATGTGAGGTCGGTGTTGTGCATTACGGTGACATCACATGATGTAAACCAAAGCCGAATAATTGTACTTGGAACCTAATACTTGGTATAGAGTACTTCGCGCTTAGCAGGTTGCTTGGATAAATGTAAGCCTTCGTGCAGATGAAGAAAGGTACGCCAAATAGGAAATTCAGCTCTGCTGTCGTTTTACCATTGAACAGAAAACCATTGTGATGATGTAAGTCCGTTATGGTAGATGATTTTGATACAATACCAAGACAAACTGCTTAAGTGGTCTGGCTTTTATGTATTGCATATGTGATGCTTTGCATATGGGTCATAGATCAAGACCAATTGAATGTGCCTTTGAATGCCATTTTTTTCTCTTGTGAGGCACAACACATGGGATTATGTGCTATGAGGGGAGGGGACAAATGTCATAATATGACTGCTACCTTGTCACCTCAAAACAAAATGCTTATCATCAAGAAAGGCAAAAATAATTGATATTTCAGAAATTGGTGTTTGTCTTATACCATAACTAGTTCAAATGCATCTTGAAGGTCATTGGCTCTGCTTTGCCTTGGAATGGTCCTGACCATTCAGTTCCTGATGTCCAGAGAGATACAACAGTGCTGTAAAAATTGATGTGTTGCTTTTGACATGAGCTATATGTCCTCAAAAAGGCTATGTCAAAATATGTTGAAGTTTTCATATCAATATGGTTTTTAAACTTATGAAAATTGGTTGATTCTGCAGGAACCAGTCTGTTGTTTATTGTCTTATAGCCATCATAAGATGCATTGTATTTTAGGTCTATGTCAGTGGGTGACCTCTGAGATTCCACTGACCTCTGAGATTATAAAAATGTCATCATGGCTGAAATTTGCAATGGGAGGCATAATAGCCCCACCAGACCTTTGACAAGTCACAGGTCAGACAAGCAGCAACATGCATGCCAACACATGTGGCACCCCAGTTCTCCTGGGGCTGGGAGGGGTCACCAGTTTTGGGGCTGCAGCCACCTTAGCTCCCACAGTCACCACCAGGGATGCTTATGTCATTTTTCAGAAATTGCTCCTTGTAGAAAACATTCAAACTAGAGATGCCAAATTTGTTGTGAAGGTAGGCAGGTACAGGGTCTGTCTAAGCATGTCACTGTGGCAGCAGTGGTAGTTTCACAAATCACTGTTAGGGGTATACATCTCTTTGTAGAGGAAACAGCTTGAGCTGAGAACTGTACAAACTAGAGCTGCTAAATTTGTTGTGCAGGTAGTGAGGCAAAAGTACAAGAGTTATCTGGACATGCAACTTTTTCATTTGTTTTAGTGAATAGCCAAATCCCATCAATGTTTGACATACACATTTGGCCTAGCTCAATCTCCAATGGCCTCACCCTTCCAGTACACTAAAACCAGGTCATTGACACCAGAATCAAATAGTCATAAAAGAAGCATGTAACACATCATTGTAATACCAAACTTCCAGCTAATGAAATGTATTGTTTGATTTGATAAAAGACACAAGTGACAACATGGTCACCAGTCACAACCTGTTGTATGAAAAGTTCAAAAAAATTGCTCAAGGTGTTAAGATGTTCTTCAGCTCAGACTTAAAGCTCACTACAGGAGAAATTGGCACTCAACCCCATCACTAAAAAAGTTATTGAATAAAAACTGCAGTGGAAGGGAGAAAGGGGTCCTGAAATAACCCTTCTGTGCCAGTCAATGGTTAAGCTCTTAATCCCTGCAGTGCAAAATGCCAAAGGATATCAGTAAATATCTGTTCCTATTGCAAAATGTAGCAAGAAAAAATGACTGCTTTGAAATAGGGTGAAATATGCTCTGAAATTTTGTGAGCAGCATATGTTGAGTTCACCAATTGCCCACAAGCATTATAGGCATGTGGTGGTACCATATACTCAGGAGCACACTTCAATCATGTTTACTGGCCATGTAGCCTGGCAGTATGGATTACCTTACATCCTCTTCCATGCTAAATGAATAAAATGATTGTTGTGTATTGTTCACATTGGTCTGGAACAAGGTCTGGTTATTACAGACAAGTCCAGATTAAATGTGGTCAGCCAGCAAGTCAGTCTTCAAATGTTCTTTGAATTATTCATTTCAGAATCACAGCAAGATGAGGTACAGATCAAACTTGCTTCCTCGGACATTTCTGGATGGCTGCGCCACACTGTTCCTGTTCTTGGGAATCGGCGTCACATTCGTCTATGAGGTGGCATTGGTGTTACCAGCCCTGGCAGATGGCCCACTGTACTGGTTACAAGCCTGTATTGGCATCTTCATTCTCTTCAACATCCTGGGCAACATCTTCGCCACCATGCGCGTCGACACGTCGACGCACGGCCTGCTGCTGCCGGCCAGCCTGAAGCCAGAGTGGCGGTTCTGCTCGGCGTGCGAGGCGACGGCGCCGCCTCGATCCTGGCACTGCTCCACCTGCAACGCCTGCATCCTGAAGCGGGACCACCACTGCATGTTCACCGGATACTGCGTGGGACACTACAACATGCGCTACTTCCTCATGTTCCTGGCGTACTTGGCTTTAGGCGCTCTCTACTCGACAGTGCTGAACATCATCTTCATCGTGAAGGTGGTTGGTGGGTTTCACCTGTTGTCGCTGCTGCAGCTGGTGATGCCGACGGCCATGCTGGTGTTTGGAATTGACATCTCCCTGAAGCAGGTGGGTGGCTGGGCTCAGATTGTAGGTGAGTATTTTACTGCCTCGCGATAGTAAGTGTAGACAGCAGACTGTAACTGTTGCTGGCCTTTTTTCACAGTTTTATTTCCACGTTATCCGAAAAAACGCCGTTAGAATAGTTTGGAGCATTCAGCCACGCCATTTCGTCTCCATTTCTCCTCCATTTACGCCGCAGCGAGGGATCTCAGCATTCTTTACGTCGTTTAGGGAAATGTGCTATCCTAAGCGACTTTTGTAGAACAACGTAAATACAATGGTGCAAAATGCTGTTTTGTGCCTTTTGACTGAACTGGCATGGTTGACTATTTCACGGGGTTGTTTCTAGGTGTACGCACTGCTGTTCACGCTGGACCTGGTTGGTTTCCTGTTCGTGTTCGTCATGCTGCTGTATCACGGAGAAGGAGTAGTCAGAGGCGCTACTAATTACGAGAAGGCTCACAGACAGTTCAAGTAAGCAACGCTGGGCCGCTGGACCACCTTACAAGGTCCGGATATTTATCGTTTTGTCCTTCATTTTTGCTTGCATCTTGCTTGGGAGCCACGTGGCTATTGCAGTGATTGCTTAAGGAACCACCTTATCCTCTCCAAATGTTTTAGTACCTGATGTGCTTTTTGTTTTATGTTTGAAGTCTTAATGTTAGAATGTTTTTAAGGTGTGTGCTTTGTCATGCGACATTCCCAAAATATGTGGTATTCTGAATACTGTATGTATTGCAAAGGCATTTTTTTACATTGCTTTGTTGTTGTTCAGCACTTTTGCAGCCATTTTGTTTTCAGTGCCTCCAGATCCTTTCTGTTTAGAAGATGTTTCTAACATTCTAAAACAGTTCATTGTACCACACGACATTTATCACGTTTGTTCATCTGCTTTCGTGTAACATTTGACGTTTTCGACTTTTGCGGTTAATATAGACAATGTTTAATATCTAGTGGTTGCTACATCTTGTTGCATTACGTTGACGGGCAGCGCAGTTCGGCGATACTGCACGAGCTTTCGAGACTTGTGGCGGCCCGTGCGCTGACGCTGCCGGCGGCCTCCTCCGGCAGGTACGACCTGGGCTGGCGCGACAACCTGTACCAGGTATTCGGCTCGCGCTGGCACCTGGCCTGGCTGTCGCCGGCCGTGCACTCGCCGCTGCCCTCGGACGGCATCAGCTTCCACACGGCCGAGCAGTGGCGGCAGGAGGGCGCCAAGCACCGGTGATGGCCGCCCGGCGACTCCGGAGGCGGCGCCCCCGGGACGGTCCCGCGGCGGCGGCGGCGGCGGCGGCGGCGGCTGCCCGGGGGGCGGTGATGAGGTCACGTTGGCGGAGCGGGGATACCGTCCAGGGTTGGGCGGCCGCGGGCCGCTCGGGCTGCGCGCGCTTTTGGACGGCGTGAGCGAGGGGAAGGTTGGCGGTGTAGGCTTGGGCAGGCGTGCCGCGAGTTGATGCGAGGAGGACGCAGACTGATGGATAGCTACGGTGCCCTGTAGGGGCCCTCCTCTGGAGATAGACGGCGTTGCTTAACTGGAGTGAGCTGGAGCGTACGTCGATGTTGTTTGTGGGACGGCGAGATCTCTGGATATGTGGAGGGAGGGCAGCATCCGTTAAGTGCGGGTTTAGAAGGATGTACTGAATTGCCGTTGGGAGGTAATTGCTCCCAGATGGAGTCTAGCGGCACAGACACTTTGGGAAATTTGACCCGAATCGGACAGACAAATTGATTGAAACGAAAAATTGGGTCCGAATCGGTGTTGTGCCGCTACTGACAAGGCTGGGAGGATGTTTGTGAGCGCACTGGGGAGAAAATTTTGTGCTTTCTTCGAACTGGTCACTGGGTGTTATAGGAGGCAGCATAGGTCGTTTGCCGCTGTTTCGTTCAGCTGTTGTATACCGCCCGTGGTAATGCTGTTGGCTCGCTTAATGCTGTGAATCGAAGCGATTCAACCCTGTCTTGATTATCTTCGTAAGACATGGCTTCTGTTTTAAGTATCTATAATGCGTTAAAGAATGCAGATCATTAAGATTTGGTCGGAAAATGCAGATTAGTAAGATTTGGTTAAAGAATGCAGATAGGTTGGATTTGGTGAGTATGCCTGTAAGGGCAGTGTCTTTTGGTGGCAAGTTGCAGGTATCATCTTGTGGCAGAATGCTTTTCGAGTGGGTGGTGGCGGAAACAATTGTGTATTTATCTCTTTTCATAAAGCGTCTTAGGGTTGATGTTGAATTTTCCCAAGCAGCATGACAACTTTCCCATCTACCGTCCACGACCACCGCGGGTCAGCCATTACAATAGCCCCTACTCTTTTTCTGTTTTTCGACTTCGCGTACCGAAAGATCTCTCAGAGGCACCGAGCGTCATGATTGGATGCTTCATCTGATTATTGCCATGGTGCTCGATGCCAGGGTTTTTAAGGAGACGTCTTAACGAATAGAAATTTTAACCTGCCATGAATTCATCCTACCTCGGAAGTTTTGGCTCTGTCAAATAATACAGACGGACATCTCGTGTTCTGTACGGTGAGTTTCACAAGAACGGTTTTTCGTATGTGTATGATCTATGTTTATTAGTTATGACCACACGGTGTCCGGACAAAATGACGAAACGTAAAAATGGCGAATACCTTTTTGGCGAATGCCGGATGGCGAATACTGAAGGGGGACATGTAAAAATGGCGACTGGCCAAATGGTTCGCCTTCGGGTTCTGCTCCATTTGGCCGTTCGTTATCTTAGCATGTTGCCATTTTTACATGTCGCCATTTAGGTTTCGCCATCCAGCATTTCACCAAAAAGGCATTCGCCATCTTTACATTTCGCCACTTTAACCTAGTACCGACCAAACATGTACCTCTATCCCTCTGTCTTGCTGGAGTGCAAATTATCCTCGTGTAGCGTCTGATTCTAAGCTGACTCGGACAAGTGCTTTGTCAGCTGTGGACGGCTTCGTTCTGATGGGGTGTGACGTTTCCGAGATGACGCAGGAACACGCCCAGTTCGGCAAAGAGGTCAGTGCAAAACGAGATGGCTTGTATTCCATCGCGGTCCAGGCACACATGTCGTGATGACCACTCTCTCCATTAATTTACAATGATCAGCTTTTTGAGCAGTGGTCAGTATGACGCGGTTCATTTTCGTTGGTCACGGCCACGGAAAAGGCCACAAACTGCCCGCATGCATCTTGAATGTAGCAAATGTGTCCGACAATTTTAGCCATGGGATTGCGCTTGTTTCTGATCTTCGCAGGTGCTGTGACACTATATACTCATGGATTTGTCTCTTATGTTGCTACTTTGAGCCGAAATACACCAAAAGAGCTTACGAAGAGACAATTTCGCTTTGTATGTATTATGCATTGCATGCGGCGCTGTTGTGTTCCGTATGAAGGAAGGATGCACACGTTCAAGGTACCTTATCTGCGTCTAAATCTTCAAATAATCCCACCATGCCATGCCAGGTTAGCAAGGCTTGTTTAAGAAGCTTTACGGGACGTGTTGACGAACATAATTTTTCGAAGGTTCATCTGGGATGCGATGATTCTGCACTATTGTCATCAGCCAACCATTGCGTACGTGGTGGCTGTCTTCACCGTCGCTGTGCTGCTTCTGTAGATGTAGAAGTCTGGTTTGGAAACAATAAATTCTTGTGATTTTAATGTTTTTTTTCTGGACTGCAGGCCTCATCAGAAGTGCTACTACGTGGGAGGGAGGAAAATGTCGAACAGCAGTGCAGGTGCCGGAGGTCATTACGTGGTCAAATCATGGAGAGTGGTTGTCACCCCTTAAAGGGGGTGGCAACCACCTTTAAGTGGCGCTCTCATGTTTTGTGGCGCGCTGTCACGTAGGTGACCACGTACGCACGCACATATATACACACCACACGCACGCACATGTGTATATATATATATGTATATATATATATATATATATATATATATATATATATATATATATATAGATAGATAGATAGATAGATAGATAGATAGATAGATATACACTTCCATGATGTTAGGAAAATGGATTGTTCCAGATCGAGGTCATCGACACAGTCTCTAGCATGAGCGTAGCGAAGTACCAGAAACTGAGCCATTGCCCCAGATCTAGAGCATGGAGTTTACCTGGCAAAGTGCAAGAAGTTTCCTATACATCTGAATGAAGTAGTGGAGTAGACATTTCATGGGTTCTGCCATCAGACCCGGGTTCTTTTGCCTTTTTCACTATAGCTTTAAATTATGCTGGAGATTATTAGTTTTGCATGTAATTGAGCTGTCTTGTTTCTTTTGTGTATGTCATTGGATATAACAAATACAAATTCATCCTCAAGGCTGGAATGTACAAGAAAATCGCCTTCAAAGTAAATTCAGAAAGTCCCAAATCGCCGTAAAACATCATATCTTTTGTTTCGCACTGCATTTTTTTGTATGGATGCAAAGTAAACGCAAGCCGCTTGGGAACAGGCATGCAGGAAAACCTCGTGCCAGGTTCCCTGCACGGGAACTTCCTGTACCGTAACTGCAACAAACATATAGGAAAATATGCAAAGATAGTGAAAAACTACATGAAAATACAAAAAGTAAGGCAAGCGACTTTTAATTTTCGTCCAGAACTGCGTATCTTTAGAGATCCTCCATGTTACCTCTCGTTTATTTTCACTCGCCAATTCCTTGAGTTTTTTTTTTAAGGTCAAATTTGGATAAAGGTGGCGCTACCGTTCAACCGCGAATGCATGTGGCGCCGCAGCACCAGTCGTTTACCGTCACGCAACATTTTTGAGGATAGACCGTGAGAAGCAGTGTTTTCAATGCTGAAAGTCTGCAAGATAAGGTGACATCTAGGTTTTAATCTTTCTTGTGCCATTGTGGGCTATGATTCACCCGTGAAATAACGGAATGAATGGAAGTAATGGAGTATGTTGTGTTCCTCATTTTTTACTTCTCTTTACTCTGCTTTCTCGAAAAATTTACGCAGTGTTAAATACGAGGAAAGATAAAAGTAAAACCAGTCAGAAAGATCAGATGAAGGCCATGATGCTTTAGGCTACGACAGCAATTTCTCATGCGCCTTTCCCATGCAAGTTACGTTAACGGGAAGAAAGGGTAGTTACAGTGCCAAGACTATCCGCTAGATGGCAGGCACAACTAAATAAGCCACAATTCAATGAAGGTTTCATAAGGATTGTGATAATAGCAATGCAGTAATTTGCAAAACACTGAAAGAAAATTGTATGCACCTGTTAACCCTTATAATGGAAGTCAATGACGTTCTCAGAACCTTACTATATGCAGAAAAATAAGCACAATATCCCTAACAACTAGACAACGGATTATTGTGATTGGAGATCATTATAATCCCTTCATCGAACGCGGTTTGGTTGGAAGCGGTGCTTGGAGACTTGCGGACATCGATCGCTCATTGCTGATCTGTTCCGTCCCCTTTGCATCACTGACGCGTGCTGTGAGCACCCGTGGCCTTGCGCCCGGTGTGGCTCCACCTCAAAATTGGGTTCCTAAATCATCACTTTCCTAGTGGACCCTAAATTGGGGAGCTGAATAAACAGTACTGCGCTTCCATATCCCGCGGCCCTGCGCGTGGCAGGCTGCCACTTTTCTTTCACATGTCTGTCGGTGTTTTGCGAGGCCGGCCATCCGCGCGCCTCTGTGGCAGCCCGCAGCAGTGGTGCAGCCTACCTGCAGTCTAAGTGAGCCGACCTGAATAAACATAAGACGAGACGTCGGATCTCTTTTGTCTTTGCATTAAAGGGTATGTTCCCCCGTAATGCGTGTTTTGAACTGAACTAGCCAAATAACCGATACTCTTACAAACCAATCGGTAGTATACGGTACGTTTCAGAACTTTGCGCTTGCGGAAGTAAAATGCGACATCCGACGATTAATCCGGATGCCCTATATGGCGGTCTCCTATTTACAGTCGTTGCGTAAGGCCACGAGTGGACGCAGGTCCGTATTGCGTCATCTCGATGGGTAACTATGAGCTATATTATTAATTAAATACATTTTCGGAGGTTTCTCGATCTCAACATTTCTCTTTTTTAGAAAAAATGTTTGTTTGATGTTTAGATGCTTAGAAAATGGGCTCCTGAAAACGCCACCACCCACTTTTTGGAGACTTATGAAGTAGTGGAAGGCTACGTGATGCAGAGTTGAACTGATACAACGATCTTTCCTGTCAAAATAAGGTTTGCGTTGCCACAAACTAGGTGTGTTGCTTTTTTTGCGTGACAGCTACGATGTTTCTTATCAAAGTACGGTGTGCGTTGTCACAAAAACTAGGTGTGTTGCTTTTTGCGTGACACCGTTAGTTCGGTCGCTTTCCTTCGCCATACCAATTTCGAGTTTTGGTGCGATAATGTGATCGCTATGTCACGCAAAATGTTCGGACAAGTAGCGGAAACTGTATGGAGCACTTTGGTACAGGATTTATCATCACTGTATTCGATTCCTCGCATTTCAATAACTTCGCATTTACGGACTCGAAAATCTAAATTTGGGACTCTAGCAAGTGCGCAGCCAGGATTTCCTTAACGGGGGGGGAGGGGATAGAGCTCAGTGCGAACTGAAATCATACGAAAACTGCCTTCCGGGAAGACGAGATGCAATGGTTTTCACAAAAAATGCGAGCCTGAGGGGACGCCTGGGCACCCTGGGCCCTCCTTGGCTGCGCCTGTGGGCCCTGGCCCTCCTGCCTGCCCCATCACTATCATCTGCTGCTTGAGATGAGCTCAGAGTACCACAGATGTTCCGTTCAAATACCTTCAAAATCGGAATCGATGACACAGCTTTCCATGACACCTATCTGTGACAGTCATTTTAAGACAATACCTAAGATTTCGCAGCCCTATCAGCTATCAGCCCTCCCTACTTACAATGATTTAGTGCGAAGACGACGCACGCGTCTACCACTAACTTAATGCGGATATTGTTGCCGTTTTAAATGATGTGGTTGCAGTAACGCTTAACACCTCACTTTAAGCTGTAATAGCACTGAAAATGTAGAAACGTTGCAAGAACTAGCAGGCAAGTATGGCTTCTGAACTAATTAAAAATGGTTAACAGCCGGTTTCGCAAAATAATGCCGTGATTCGGAAGCATTTAAAAAAGTAAACCCCTTTACATAACTTTTAAGAATCATCGTTCCCACAGGTCACAGCATGGCTGTTTAAATGCATCGCTGTGCTACGTTCCGTAAGTTTTCCTCACCTTTGGTATGGCTATATTCGTCAGGTTTTAACCTTTACTGAGGCATCAGTCTCATTTCCTTACCAGGAACATTTTTTTTTATGTAGTCACCATTGTACCGATTTATCATTTTGTCTGTAACAACCTACCCGAGCCATGAGGTAATACGATACAAGTGATGTTGTGCCACATTTTGCTTTCTCTAAGAAAACGGGACGGATCTATCCAAACTTACCTTTACTTATTCTTGAACGGTCAGGCATTTGTGAGGTTATTTTCCATGTCTATTGAAACAAACGACATACTGCGCGTTTTCAAAATTTTATATCAAGTAATTCCGGTCTACCTTCTCAGCTCTATTTATGAAACGTCAGTCAAGGAAGAACGTCCGTCTAAGGTTGTGGAAGTGGTCTCGCACCCTATTCTAGACGTGCAGAATCATAAATCCAGCATAGCGTCGAAAGCGCCGTCCATAGCCTTCGTTGGCGCCCTCTCGATCCATGGTAAAGGATTGGGCGGACACCGACAATCGACCAGTGCCGAAACGGCTACCAGATACATTTGACTCATGACTGCCGTGGTGTTGGCACGTTCCCCGAGAAGCTCTCCCTCACAGTAACTCCAACAGCACAAAACATGTTCAACCGAGTTTTATCTCAAGTAGTCATGACACATTCAAAGCAGACTTGAAACTAAGGAACAAATACCGTGGGCAGAAAAATGTCGAAAAGGCAACAGCGCAAAAGAAGAAGTGATGACAGTACGACAGTTCTCGCTCAAAATCCGTTCGGTGTTCTCTCACCGAGCACACACGGTTCAGCGCACGCCGGCCAAACCGATCGGAGCCCCTGTAGTAAGTTTACATGATAGGATGTGTATCGACGAACACCCTGGAAGCAGTAATCCCCACACAAAGGCCGTCCCGAAATTCAAATACAACGTCTGTACATATATGTTGATCTATCTGAACGTGAACAGATCTATAATGACCTGTTCACTGGTCTATAATAATCTGTCCACGTGCTCTCGGGAGGCAGTGATCAAAGACGGATCACTGTCGTTGTATTCCTAGTGCCGCCCCCCGCTCTCCAGGCCGCCACAGTGTCGTTCCCGTCCGGCCAGTGCGCCCTATTGCAACCCTAGCTGGCCAGTCCGCACGCCTCCAGTTAGCCGCTCGGTTCCAGTGCCGTCCCTGTCCGGCCGGACCACCCAGTCTCGGCCGCCGCCGGCGAGGCGACCCGTACATCAGGCGGCGCCGCCGGCCGGCCGCCGGACGGAAACGGAAGCGGGCCGTCGGGTCGGCCGACCGGGCGGGGCCGGCCGGTCGTCCACGTGACCCGCCCTCGCCGGTCAGCCTGGAGGCCAGGGTGGCGGCCTTGGCGCGCTGTCCTGCCCAGGAGCGACGGTTACCGGCCGGCCTCGCCCGCCGCGCCGCCGCCGCCGCCGCCGCCGCCGGGACAGCACCTGGCGACGACGTGCGCCGCATCATAACGGCGCCGTCGAGTCCGGCGGCGGCTGCAGCCCGCCGCTCGACTGCGGATGGGGACGTTGATGTCCACTGCCCGCGGCACGGCTGTCAGACACCGAAACGAG
Source organism: Capitulum mitella (assembly GCA_030062745.1). Lineage (NCBI taxonomy): Eukaryota > Metazoa > Arthropoda > Thecostraca > Pollicipedomorpha > Pollicipedidae > Capitulum > Capitulum mitella. The sequence goes on along the minus strand of CP099840.1, from coordinate 29,934,375 downwards.
AGCGTGAGGTGAGGCACGTGCTGGCTGCGTGTCGATGGGATGGCGCGATAAGCGAATTAAGACGAGCCCAGGTGCCGTTAGCGATCTGCTGTTTGCGTCGGGTTAACCGAAAGCGTAAACCCGACGCAAACAGCGGATTTAGTTCGGTAATTGAGGGCTTTCTTATTGGGCAACCGACGGCGTGGTGCGCTTTGTTGCGTGTCGAGCTCGACAGCCCCGCGTCGCTTGCATCCAGCGCCGAGACCAAACCGCCGCACAAAGACGCCTCCCCATGTGCTTCTCTCCATCGTTCGACAAGCCTCGCCAAGGTGAAACAAACACGGCGGAGCGTGGACACGCTCCATTACGCACACCGCCACCGCACACACCCTTCAGCAGACGGGGTCGGGAACAAGGCCGACCGGCGGCGCGTGGCGCGGCCGCGTTGGAGGCGCGGATTCCTGGCAGTGATGTGGTCATCCCGTGGTCGGCGCGGGACGCCATCCGGGACGCGGTTGCAGGCGGGGAAGTGGGCCCCTGCGCCCCCCTCCGCCGAGTCCCCTTTGTCCGGTGGGTGGTTCACGGGCCCGCACGGGGCCTCTGCGTGGTCGGGGCGAATGAAATCGAAGGGACAATTAGTCTACCGTGAAGGCCGCCTGACGAAGGTGAAGGCCGGCTGGTGTAAGAATGTAGAACGAGACCATTTGATTTCTCGTGGCTCGTCGCCGATCTCGAATGGTCATGACGTCATGTGGTGATACACCACGGGCAGCAGAGAGAACTGTTCTGATGACCAGGCACGCAGCCAGGATTTCACTCGGGGGGGGGGGGGGCTGGAGGTGTGTGTGCAAATGCCAAACTTTGTCATATGCTACTGGCATATGACTGACTGGCATATGACAACATTTAAAGGAAAAAGTGGCAATTTTACGTAAATTTACCTCATGTTTATAACACGGGCAAACATATTATGCTTGCTTTTGCAATAGATATATCATCACTATTGCGTATTCCTGCAAAATCGCCAACTACCTTGTGTAGACCGCCTGGCCCATGGTCATGCCCCCCCCCCCCGCTATGTCCGTGCTGATGACAAGTGAAAGTTAATTTAAAGCGTGTTCCGAAATCTGATGCGTCATGACCTTTTGTGGTAAATCGCGATGCAGACTGTAACTGTGACATCGCTGGGTAACGATGGTTTCGGGAGCTGGGTGAAAACAGTGTGGTACCACTCGAGCAAAAAATGGTAAGATAATAAAAGACTGAAGAAAAGGGCGACAAGCTCATAAAAGAATGAGCGTATGAAAACAGTAAGCAAATGAAAGTTATTTAAAGCATCTCGTTTGAAAGTGGCTAACCAAAGAAAAGAAATGCGGAAATCGGATAATTTTCGGAATCCTGACTTGAAACATTAAGAAATGATCTCAGGTTTTTATAGGCGCTTGAATTTTTGGTACCATTCGCATTGTACACAGAGCAACGTTCCAAACAATTCATTTTCTTCGCACAATTGGCTTCATTTGATACCTGTTTGAAACTGATGTGAATTAATGTATACACGAAGAAATTTTTAACAAAGACCGGAACTGGAGCTAGAAAATTTCTAATAACAGATGGTCAACAACAACAGATGGTCTCCCATATCACTTCATGTAGTAAAAAATGGCTTAAAGGGCTTTTGGGGTTTGGACATAATTATGAAAATAAACAACGTTCTTTACTTTCCTGAAGATGGACTATGACCTAAGGCTGAAACGTTGAGTCCATGTAAATATATCAATGCATATATATATATATATATATATATATATATATATATACAGGATACAAATCTATTCTGCATATAGTTATAGTCATATATATGACTATAACTATGTATACGAATAACTGCCCGACATCTGCTTATATATATGTATAATATATATATATATATATATATATATATATATATATATATATATATAAGCAAAGGTCGATGTAAAGACCGGTACTGCAAATCGTCTTGTAACAAATCTTAATAGATGATATGAGTGTTTTTAGTGGTGTTATTTTCCAGCTTGATGGAGAGGCTAGGAAGGCGGCAAAAGACACTGAGCTGAAAGAAAGGAAACGTTGATTTTGCAGTGGTCTGTGGTCTCTGATAAGACGTGTATTAAAGAATAATTGTGCCCGAAATTTGCTTATATATATATATATATATATATATATCTATATATAAGCCCGACATTTCCTTGTATAGATACCTTCGGCAATTTGGAGGCGCTTCCGGTCACGCTGTGCCGATTCACAAACGAAAGCCAGTCATTGACAACCAACTTGATCGCGATTGAATTCTCATGCTTTGGAAGTTTATTTGAATTTTACGGCGAACTCTGCTCGCGAGGTGTTGTTTAAGCATTTTTCGTTGTAAGTTTCGCCTCGCGACCAATTTTTCCGGTTTCGTTTGTCCGGGGATTTTTAGTATTGGAGGATTTTGCGGCGTACTCGATCGCGATTAGAATGTCTTTCACGACCTCTCAGTTATTTCAATTGTAATACAGATCATGACTTTCACTGCATTTCATCCGGTGATTCTATGCCAATGAGTCGTCTCCATGCGACTGTTTTGATTTTTAGCCTTAATAATGTCATAAATATGACGAAAGGCCAAACCCAAGAGAACAAATGAGTGATTTTATTAGTGTTATTTTCCAACTTGATGAAGGGGCTAGGAAAGTGGCAAAAGATATTTAGTGGACCCAAAAAAGTGGCAAACATCTTTTATGCACCGATGTAGTGGTTTGTGATATATATTTATATATATATATATATATATATATATATATATATATATATATATATGTACATACATTGCATGTAAACCCAAATTTATCCTACCCTAAAAGAGCTTGCTTATTGTCCTAATCAGATACCACTTGCTGTCTTCTCTAAACAGAGCGTCTTCAGTCGCTTCTCTTCTCTTCTCGTCCTCAGGCGACACAGGGACCGCAGGGCAAGAAGTGACTGCGCAGACGAGATAATGTGCCGAACAGTACTTAATGCAGGAGGCAAAACTGGAAATCTTCACCACAGCCGCTTCACAAATCTTAGTTGCCGTTAAGTCTACACCGTAAAACATGAGTGCTGACACCTTTCCCATTAACCAATGAACACACAGTTCGTGGACGCTTTGCGTTCGTTGTGTGTGGACAGGTGGTTATATCAGAGAAAACGTCACAAATGCATTAGGCTGATGTCTGATGAGCGCAGCCATAATCGTCATCTGGCGTGGTCGCCCACAAGGACAATTGGCCAGCCCTGAGCCATAGCATACTGATATCTTGACACGCAATGGAGCTTCTCTTAGACTCCATCGCTGAGATACCGACCTTCCAAGGACAATAGCCTGGCACGGTCAGCAGAGCCGCCGGTACGCTGGCAGTTTTGATCGCACAGCTTCGAGTCCGAGCAGCCGTTGAGCCTGTCCTGTGCTGTGCCGCGGCGCCTCCGAAATCCGCGCTCGGGACGGGCAGGAGCCGGCTCGTGGCGACTCGGCCTAATATGCCCGTCAGCTGTGCCGGGAGACGGAGACGGACTGGTGTCTGGCAACTCGGGCCTAATATCTGTCAGCTGTGCCCGGAGACATGGCCTGGTGTCTGGCAGCTCGGGCCTAAGGTCTGTCAGCTGTACCCGGAGTCATGTCCTGGTACCTACCTGGCAACTCGGCCTAATAGACCTGTCCTCTCTATTCGGGCAGGTGGACTGGTGTCTGGCGATGGAGACGTGTGATATGGCGAGTCCGTGGTGTCCCAAGGTTGTGTGGGATGAGATGGAGAGATAACGTGGAGGACGCAGACGACACACACCATTTCATGCTTTTTAACCCGGCTCGTCATGGCTCTTCTGTCCTCACACTCCTTTGTGGAGGGAGAGGCCATTTGGCCCACCCACCCCTTCTAAAATCCAAACTAATGATGACTGAGAACCGCAAGTGGTACCACTAGATTCTCCAGCTTTTGGTCCTTGCGAAATTAACCTATTTGGCCTAATTGATGTGTTACATTTTTGATCAGATGAGGTCAAATAGAGGCATGTTTTGGCATAAGCGACCGCTTCGACGTCCGTCCACTTTTTTGTCGGTTTGGTGGCTTTGAGTGCCTTAAAAACTTGAATCTGATTCAAGGTGCTCTCTTCATCGGAATGTTATGCAATGTCAACTGAAAGAAACCCCTAAGTCATTCCAGGTCACGATCTCGTTGGTGGTTACCCGCCTTTTGATGTGCGGCGGGACGCCAGCCACCATGTTTAATCCTTCATATCCGAGGAAGCCAGGGGTCGATTTGAAAAATAAAACCGTTCTGTATGTCCTAATGATTTCCGGAACGGTGTTGTGAGTCTCAGAAACGTAATTTAAGCCGTTTAAAAGATGTACAAGAATTAATTGGGGTTAATTCGTCACCCCAAGAAGGGGTGGGCTGTGTACATTTTATGCTGGATCGACATGTCCACTCAGAACGGAACTGGCATAGATACGGACAATTCTCGGAAACGAAGCTCCATATGTTGCGGCTCGAAATGCTTTCCAATATCTACCATTGATCGAACAGTATTCAGCCTTCTGAGTCTTCGAATAACTGAGTACCTTAAAATAAGATTCAGTGATCTGAATTATGTGCCTATATATATATATATATATATATATATATATATATATATATATATATATATATAATTCCTGTTTTTTCTATTTATAAGTTGTATTCTAGTTATATAGTTGTGTTCTAGCTCATTAGTGTTCCTGGCTTACGTTCTCATTTCTCTTCCCGAGCAGAGACGAGATTTCACCAAAGTAATCTATTCCCTGTGCACTGACCATGAGCTTCAGTAACCTGTTCCGTGTTCTATTGCGCATGCTCTTCACGACAAGGCTATCTCTGACACTAATATTTTTGTAGCTACAACTCCCTACATGTCAATGCAAATTTCATCCTTTAAAGCAAAGGACATCAGCGCATGGCTCATGGCTAGGGGATCATGACCTAGGTGGTCCGTCATTTTTTTTAAAATCATGGGTGACTTTGGGTCAGATGTATGTCTCATAATGGCAGGCGATGAATACGCCTAACTAGCCACGTGTTACTCAAGGCCAAGACATCATGCTGAACAACAAAAACCGAACTGGACCACAAAACCTCTGGCAAAAACGTTTGCGGGACGGCCACGCGTTATCCCATTAGGCCGAGCAGAAGGCGTGTGCCGTCGTGCCGGAAGTCGGGAAGGACTCGGGTGAATCGTGGCGGGTCCGATCTCCGGAGCGCGCGAAGGCCGCAGGATCGCTGCCAGCGGCCCGGCGCTCGAAGGCCACGGCCCGGTGTCAGGCGGCGGCGGCGGGAGGGCACGCCCGCCCGTTGTCGCGCCATCTGCGGACCAGCCCGCGTCCGTCCTGGCCACTCCCAGCCGGCGCCCGAGCCGGCGGCGGCCGGCCGGCCGCGCGCCGACAGAGAACTGTCACCTGGAAGTCCAGCAGCAGAAGGGTTGTCCCCAGGACGTCCGCCGGCAGAAGCTGTCACTTGGACGTTCAACGGCAGAGAGGTTGTCCCAGAACGTCCATCGGCAGAGACTGTCATCTGGACGTCCAGCGGCAGAGACTGCCGCAGGGACGTCCACCGGCGGAGACTGCCACCCAGATGTCCAACGGCAGAGATTGTCACCAAGACGTCCGACGACAGACAGGTTGTCCCCAGGACGTTCACCGACAGAGAGACTGTTCCCATGACGTCCACCGGCGGAGAGACTGTTCCCATGACGTTCACCGACAGAGAGACTGTTCCCATGACGTCCACCGACAGAGAGACTGTTCCCATGACGTTCACCGACAGAGAGACTGTTCCCATGACGTCCACCGACAGAGAGACTGTTCCCATGACGTCCACCGACAGAGAGACTGTTCCCATGACGTTCACCGACAGAGAGACTGTTCCCATGACGTCCACGGAAAGAGAGACTGTTCCCATGACGTCCACCGGTGGAGAGACTGTCTCCAGGCCATCCATCGACACACCAGAGGAAAGACTGCCCCCAGGATGTCCATCGACACAAAGGCAGGGAGGTTGTCTCCACGATTGAACCAACAGACCGCAGCAGCGCACGTCCTGGGTTATCATCGACACAACACAACTGCGAAACATCTTTAGTCATCTCCAACGCACCGCATCAAGACTTCTTTAGTCATCTCCAACACACCGCATTAGTGGAAGGACATCAGTTCATCACCGTCATTCTGCACGAGCGGGACGGTCCCAATCAGTTCTAATGTAGCAGGCTACTGGGCCTTACAACCATTAACCATCCACCGCAATGAATTCACCGGTCCGATCCCATCTGCGCAGAAAAATGCACAGTTGGATCTAGTTTATGCAGATACTTAATGACTGGTACTGAATTATGAGCGTTTGATACTGCTGGCAGCGGTAAAGCCTTTATTTGACAATGTAGCTGGTCAGTGATCATAATCAGGATTATGGTACTAAATGGCAAATTGGCGGGCATATCCGTACACGATTGATGCGTAGCTAAGACGTCTTTTCCCATGATACTAAACACTCTTTCATCATTACTTTAACGACGCACCATACGGACCTAGCAGAATATCCGATGATTTTCAAGCAACTCACTTACCACACGTGATCCGTGCAAAGATGATCGCGATGTGCATGCTCACAATGATAGAAAACCCCCAGAGTTCAATTTCAACGAAAACCATGGAGTTTTCGTTGTGGCTACGTTCTATTTGAAGTGGACCTCGGCATATTCAATGATACACGCGATCAGTTTTTCGGTCTTGCAATGACGACGAGGGCCAATTTTGCACGTAGTGACAACGTCCATTTCACATCTGTTCTCGGTGGTTGTGTTAAAAAAGGCCGGAGGAATGTCGTAAAAGGACGAAGGATTAAACAAAAAGGACATCATGGCATTCTTCCCAGACCATGAATTGAATTCTTCGGACGGCCAAGGTTGGGCGGAAACTAGTTCGTGGTGAGTTCAATCATCTGAGGCGAAGCGTAGGTTTATCGTAATTGGTTTGCTGATACGGTCGAGTGCCTTGCTCTCCATCCAATGTTTATGGCCCAGAATGGCGTACAGCAGAACTGTTGGTTTCTGTGCTCACAACGTCCGTTTAACATTACCAGATCTGAAAATCGATTTCAAATGCCGGTCTCATGAACATGTGAATAATTTGATGAGAATTCTGCAAAACTGGCTCATTTTTAGGAGAGGAATAAAGTCTCTATTTAAAACTACGGCTGTCCTGTAAGGAGTGGATCAAAACTGAATGGCGACAAGACAAGGAGAACCATTAACACAGGCTAGACCCGGACGTTCTGAACAAAACAAGACTGAAATATACGGAAGCAGGATGCTGACTTGTAGAGCCGCTGAGTCCGTGCATCACGGACAAGAGCGCATCCCGGTGCTTCCCAGAAAGACGCGAGAGCAGCCATCTCACATACACATCGTAAATGTTCGCCTCGCGCTGCCCTACATCGTTCCCTGCAGCAGCACCGTTACACGAAATTGCGTCATTTGGCTGGAAGGCGGCCCCGAGCAATTGAGCGACGCCGGTAGAGCAAGGTGTGCCTGCGACGGGCAACTAACTGCGAAGAACCGAGTTCCCAAGCCGACTGATGCTGGCAGGTGCTGAGATATATGAAGCGTGAATGATGAGTGGTGTCGTCCTGTGCTCCCGCCCAGTCATCTCAAGTTCATCCATTCAAGGTCACCAGCTGAGCCGTATTATAGAGCAATTGAAACGGGCGTGGTCAGGATTTATGTGGCGTTGGATTTCACAGGAATTCCGAAATGAAGATGACGTGATCAAGGGTAAATGTTGCTCGGAGGCGTAAAGAAGACGTTTCTGTATGAATCAAGAGATATCGGCGCTAGTGTTATTAACTTTACATTTTACGAGCGCTTCAGAGTCAGTAGCTGGCCCGTGGTCTATGAACGGGATCCCCTGCCGCTCGCGTCACAGACATAACTCTTCTAATAAAAAATGAAATGCGAGCTCGGAAGCACTGTGGACCTTGTCTGTATTACTGACGTGGCTCAGAACTGCAGTTTCCTTCACGAGTTGCAGTACCGGAACACGTCCTTCGCGAATTCGTCAAGGCGACGTAATGCGACAGTACAGTATAACTGAACTGCAGCGGCCGCCAAAACGCGAGAACGTGTTCACGTAAAATGCTATGTACATCTCGAATGGCAATTACCACTCTATGTAGTGAAGTCATTCCATTTTACGACCATCTTAGAAGCTGTACGTGTTCTCTCTTTGTTGCATGCTTGCATGCCAACATGTTGCAGCACCCTGGTTTAGACTGCGGACATCCCATAGCATGAACAATTTCAGCACGTTACCTTGCACAACATTACGGCCACTCAACGTGGGAAGACATTTCTGTGCTTGTCCTTTGACAAGACCGTTGGAGGCTCAAAGGATGCAGAGAAGTCGAGAAAAAATTATGAACGGCAATGAATCAAATAATCAAGTTATTCCTGCAGGAAAGAATATTTAAACCAATATCAAAAGCTTTCTCAACAAGTCCGGCTAACCCAACATTTACCATGAAGTCTTTTTTTAGTTAGTAGTTTAAGAGACGTAGGTGACAGCTGAAGGACCCTTTCAATCTCAAAATCGTTTTTTTTTTATTCTCGAGATGGACGGCAGAAGAAAATTGTCCCAATCGAGTCATTCAACGACACGTCTCCCGCTGAGATGAAAAATTAACCCCTCCATCTCTCGAGTCTAAAACTTGTCTATGAGGTCATCTGGTACTTTACACCGACCTGTACAATTTTGATCTGAATCTGACATATGCCTTGCGAGTTACAGCCTCGGACATTGTTGGAAAATCACGACAGATGGGTGTTTTCAACAGCCTATACCTCCTATAATGATACATGGAATGTAAAAGAGCTATAGTTATGCCTTGATGAGGCATATGATAATTATGCCTCAAGTAGTTAAAGGACTACTTCCTATACTTTTGTTTTTATCTTGCGCAAATTTCGGCACTTTGACATCGTGACTGTGGATCACATGATCTAGCTTGACACGAGGGTATTGAAAAAATTAACTTTTTTGTACCAAGATGTGCCTTGGTGAGTTGCCTTCAACCTGCACAGGTATATGGGATAGAATGCTTCAATAAATGTTGGAATTAAATTTGTATTGTCACATGGATCAGTTCGCAAAACGACACATTTGGGAAAGGTGCTGTATTCTGCGCAGTGTTACTTTCGTTCAGATCGCGTAGCGCTTGGGTAATAGGAAAAATGTATGGCTTGGTGTTATGGCTCACCTTTCATGGGTTTATTGATGATATATTTGACTGCCCACATCAACTTGAGACGATTATTCTTGGTAGTCTTGCCCGTCGCCGTCGTTTCAGACGAATGCTTGCTCCTTTACATATTGATGGTATAAGGCAATATTGGGCAATAATATGATGTAAGTGCAAGACACGTATAATAATTCAACATTCACATCGCCTGTAAAATGTATTATCGAGAGTGTCAACATGTAGCATATACACATTATGGAGGCTGATAGGGGCGGGTGCAGGTGACACCATAAAGGAGTAGTGCACCGCCATGTGTAAGTGGGTTTTTGGTGCTGAAAACAGCGTATACCTCGATACGTTAACGTTTTTCACACCTCATAAAATTCATGCGAAGAACACATTTTGTAGAGGGAGAATAAGTGAGGATCAAGGGCGGGACCAGGTACAGAAATTCTGAAGGCTTAGACTGCATGGTTTACATGACAGGGTACAACCTACCAATGACATTTATTGAAAACGCTTGTACAAAACATAGGGCAGAGTGGGGCACGTTGATACAGTGATACACGGGTACGTTGATACAATAGCAATGACCCACAAACATGGACTCGAAATGTTTCGCGCGTAACACCACGTGACTTACGACCTTGAAATATCTCGGCGCCATGGTATTTCTTGGCGCGAAGCGTGATGGTGGGGACGGTAAGAAGGATGGGGCTAATTGTTTAACCTAAAGTAGATTTTACTGGCCCAGCTACCCATTCATTTCCTGTGTTACCATTTGAGGTTAAAGTCCATGATATATGCGCTTTGGAAGTGTTAATCTGTTGCTTTCTACATAGCACCACGCTCATCGAAATCAATCATACCGTTCATGTTAAATCCTGCCGGCGGGAGGTGACATGGCGAGAGGGCGGGGCAACTTGTTACACGCTGTAACAATGAGCCCCAGTGTGTTTGGAAGTGATATCCTACCTAAACGTTGGCATACTGCTATCGAGCTACGGTACACATGAACGGATGTCATATTTTTCTTGTACGCCGGTAAACAGAGGTACTGATCCGTTTTTTTTTTTAAAGGGCCAGTCCCCATTTTTCAAGCAAAGCCCCACTTTTGAAAATGTTGGAAACCAATGCCACTTCTTTCGTCACTCACCGAAGAGCTCCTGGGATATCGGCAAATTTGTTTCAGGGTTCGGGAATTTTTCCTGTTCTAATATTCTTCGGTACATAAATGTTGTAAACGGCCTCAGCCAGGTGTCGACGAGAGGGAGGGGACATACGTCACCTCCAGGGAATTAATAGCCCGGACCTTTTTGTGACGATACAAAATACCTCTTCGGAGCGCTTGGCGGAAAGTAGAGATGGCCGAAAAGACCCTCAGTTGGATACATTAAACTATGATTGCAACAAATTCACCCTGTCATTAATGTATCTAATCTGACTTTGCATATGGTACGTACATTCAAACGGAAGACATGCCGTCAGCCGCTGCCTCAAGGCGTGATGGACCGTGCGAGAGAGCTAGTTCGAGGAGGCTTATCCATCCGCAAAGCCGCCGAAGAATATGCCATACCATTCATGACGCTCTGGCGGTACTGCTGGGCAGACGGCTAGGATGCGCACGCTGCTGTCGCGTACAAGCAGCGGGATAAATTACCCAAATGTTGAATTCGAGATCAAAATTGACGTCACTGGTCGAGCTCAGGTCACGTCTTCAGAATCAGTGTGACTACATCCAGGAAAATTTCCCTTTCCTATGGAAATCGGTTCAGATCTGGGGATCTGAGGATATAGACCGAAATTTGAGGGAAGTTTCTCGGCTGTGGATACCTAATTCATTTCAGTTTTAATCAATTAATTTTTGCAAATCAAAGGTGCATTCAGGCAAAAAGTGATGAAAAGTTCGTCTTTCCTTCCTTCCTGAAGAAAGTCCCTATCATTTGGTAGCAAATTACTACGTATTCTGTGTGCGTACTACAACATACCTTTATCACACCAAATATATGACCCTGACACTGCGTGCAAATGCGCAACACTCTCAGCGGCCAGGTCCCTGAACAACATTGCACTAGGTGAAATACATTAAAATAGGTGAGCAAAATCTCAAATATCCTTTAATTAAATAAAACCTTATTTAAAGCAGGTCTTCTGTGACGGCTACGTCGGGGTCTGGCCGGCTGAGCTGTCGCGCTGGCTTGTTCGTCCAGCCCTCGCTTCGCAGGCGCGGCCGCCATGCGTTCTGCTTGCGAAGAGCACTGCACGCCGTTCTGCCGTTCATTTGTGTCGTTTATTGGTCGCACCTGGCATGGTTTCATCCCTTCTGTATGCAGCACATACAGGTGTACGGAGGAAAACAGCACTGTTAAGATATTTGGGTATGGAAGCTAACGAAACACGGGATCTGGGGAAGTGACACGTCGAAAAGGGAAATTTTTATCGGTCATTGGAAATATGGTCGGTCCATCGCTGTCACACTGTGCAGAATGTATGTGGCTGTTTTCAGGAACATTTAAATATACAACAGAGGTCGGAATTAAAATTCCGACTCACATCTTCTCCACTGGGTCCCACCTATATGCAGTCCCGATTCATTTGACTGAGGATACCTTCAACATCATTAAATGCCTCGTTCGTTGCAGCAATAACAAACAAATCTTCCGACTCAGCTTTACCGAAATGGTCTGAATGTGCGTAGCGAGCATTTTGATACAGCATACCTTACCCAGTTCAGAACATCTAACATCATAAGAGTTATGTCACTGAATCCCATTTTTTGGGGTCGCTCTTTTGAATATCATTATACACTGATTCCAGCACTGCCATTCGTGAAAACCACTTCTTTCCGCTCTTTAGCAGCAAATTCCGTTTCTTAGGCACATTTTTCATGTCCTCCGTGAGCCTCAATAAAGCTAGTAATTTGACGCCTCTGCACACCATTGATGTACAAGCCACACGAAGTGTGGATATATTTACTGACAAAGCTCACACTCAGGTGTACGCGGATGCGTAGTACGTACCATCAGCCACAACATCTGCAGTAAGAAATGCATCTGTTTAATAAAACGTGCGACATATGTGTCCATGCGTATCCAAGAAGACGCCTGGCGTGGAATAATTCTGGTGACGGTCCAATGACTATAGCATTTGCAACAACCTTGCAAGGATCAAAGAGGCATGTAGATGATGTGGATATCATTCCCCACCCGACTGCTATTTATATCTGGCATTTATTGGAGTCCATTGAAAAACGTTCAAACAAGGAGCAGTTAACCATGCTGTTTATTGCACATAAAATCACTCCTGTGCCATCTGCTTCACACTGCCATCGCTTTCGAAAGCGGCAACATAACTGCAATTAACAGCAACCAAACTAGCACATAAAAATGTTATGTGATTCTTGGCGACATGTGAATGGGGCAAAGCAACGGCGGTCCATTGAAACAATAGCCTAAAGTTACCAAATAGCCTTGTAAAATCGTTGCACTCAGGCGGTTCGCTTCGATTTGTTCCACCAGTGATCCACATTTCACCCTGACTACTATTCGAAACAAACGGTGGTTGGTAGATCGGTTTCGGAAAGTTCTCAGGAACATAACTTTTTTCTTTCCGTGCAATGCCATATGACCAATGCAATAATTATCCAGATTTGGTAGCGCCGCCGCCATGTTGGTAGAGCTGTCGCCATGTTGGTAGGGCCGCTGCCCCCTACCAGCCTGATCGGCTGCTACGCATGCGTGAGTACCCAACATACACGACAGCCGCTGTCACGGCGAGCAGGATCAAAGCGCAGCCGGCGCTTCGACGCGCCACAAACACGAGAGACCGCCGCCACGGCGCTGCGATATCGGCCGATCGTTATCGCGGCGGCGCTCGCCGTCCGAAGGCATTCCCGCCGTAACTAATGCCGGCACCGTGAGCGGCCGGCGGCCGTCCTCGCCGTTATTAACGCGTGCCCGCTGATTAGGCGGCGTCCGTCGGCCGCCAGGCCCCGGGCGGCGACTCACGGACGGTGCGACCTGACAGGTCCGGCCGGGCGTCAGGCGGATCGGAGGGGTGCCCAGACCCAGCGGACCCGTGGGCGGCGGCCGGCCCCGCGCCGCGCGCTTCGTCAGCCAGTATCTGCCGCCCGAGGCGAGGGCGGGGCAGCGGCGCCGGCCGGCCGGCCCCAGCGGAAGGTCACGCGGTCGTGCATCCCACGGTTCTGGCCGGGCCGGCCGGCGGGGGCCGCGGCGCGGGGACGTTCCGGAGAAGATGGGCGCTCGCAGCGCCAGGTGACGGGACCGGTTCCTGGGCAGAAGGCCGGTCCAGTGAGGGTTGGTGTGTGGAGAGCGGCTGCGCTGTGGCCGTCATCAGGGCAGCAGTGCAGGACAGCAAAGGTCGGCGGTATTTTGGTGGTTTTAAGAAAAACAGGGACTACTGTCTAGCGTGTTAAGGGTCTAATCTGTTTCAGACCGGGAATGATCTCCACTAAAAAAAGAAACACTAATGACGAGAGAGATAACGTCGCAGATTAGGACGGTGAGCCTTGGATGTCAATCACCTCGATAACATCAATCTCAAAAGACCTGTCTGTCTTGCTAATGACGCTTGGGTAGGCAAAATAAATGTTTAGATACGACGTCAATAAATTTGTGATAAGCAAATGGTCACATTTGATTACTGACGTAGAAAACTTAAAATGGAGTATTTTACCCCCATTCGTAATAACAGAAAAAATTGTAATAATGATTCGATGATGCACAAGAAAGCTATGATCGAATAAACTGTTCTCTTCTTCGAAATCCTATAGTGTGACTCTGCAACATATAAGGAATCCAGCGTCACTAGAAGGTACAGATTCGAGGCGGATTTAAGTGGCATTCTGTATTGTTCGCGGAAACCGGTGTGAGAAGCTTCGACTCAACAAGACCCAAGAAGTAACAGCGTCGGCAAAGAGCCCAGAACCGACCATGTGCTTACGCTATGCCCACACTGCTCTCCATTGAAGTGCCGGTGTTTCGGTGATCAGGCCGATGTGAAACATGTTGAGATTAGCACTCGTCACAGTCTCTTTTGTAATGGACATAACACTTGGTTTTATCTGACGGTGTGAAATGAGTGTACGAAGTTTACTAATGTTGGTGACAAGAAGGGGCGCCGATTTCTGTAAATGTTTGGGGAGTCCGAGCCAAGGGCCCGACAACTTAACCTCCCTCAAATGTCGGTTTCTCAACATATTCAGCGCACTTTATTTTGACCCTTTTCGTCATTATTACTCATTTCTCTTAAAAACCGGCAGAAAATATTGGGGGCACGAACCGACATTGGGGGATGGACGCCTAAATCAAAAATGGATAATCCATAGCCCTCTCAAAAGAATGCAGATCGACATCTCCGGTGACAAGAATCGGAAATTAATCCCCGGTAAGCATCCATGGATTTTGTTAGCGTTTCGTCCAATCACCATTTCCTACTCTCTTGCACAGAGAGATTATAGATACAAAATGTGTGTCTCGACCAGGAAAGTGCTTAAATCCTACAAAAAAATGCTTTCGCTGAACATGCTAATTTTTCAAGAACATTGCCAGTTGGGTGCTGAACACAAATTCCAACCACCAGATGGGTTTATGTACCAAGACCTCGAAATGCCATGAATATAAAAGTATATACCTTGCATATTTATTGAGCTATTACCTTTACATGAAATTCCTAATTTCACCCCTTAAAATTTAATATTCTTCCATATATATGCAAAAATTCCGTTGTTATTTTTGCAGCTGGGGCAAATGCAAGACAAATGTTATGCGAGAATGATCAGCTGCTTGGACAAAATCATTTGCAGTTGGTTCTAAAGATGACGCGATCAGAAAATTATCAAGAACAGCTAAATTAAACCGAAGAGCAACAACAGATAAGCCTCAGTTTGTTTCTGGCGGCCTTAGCGAGGTATCTCGACTATAAAAACTGCACAATGCACACTTCACAGATCCGCAACAAAGTATATAACAGTTGGATATTCCCACGGATACACATTTTAATAAATCTAGAATGTACCTTAATTCATATCATGCGTATGATCGCCGATATGGTTGGTTGGTGGGCCTCATTTGAAACTTAGCGCAATAAAAGTTTGATTTACGCCCAGCGCCATACCTTCATCTTTTCATTAAACATTTTATTTATTGAGAGGTTTTGACGAGAAAGTAGCAACTCTTACTTGTAGCACCATCACGCAGAGCGCTGAATACAATCCGGCGTAGTTTTTGCAACACAACAGGATCATGCTTTGCCATCGGAAAATCGGACGCCTGCAGGTCAGTGGGTAGTGCAATGCCCTAGCCTGAGACAACCAAATACCAAAGTTCCCAGCACGAATTTGCCATCCCCATGGAGCGGGGGTCCCAGCCGCTGACGGACGCGTGCCACCAAGTGGCCGCAGACGTGGCCGCGGGGCCAGTCTTCGGTCCCACGCCACACGTCCGGCCGGCCCCGTCCGTCCCACGACAGCGGCCCCGCCCGGCGCCGGGCGTCGGCGGCTGTTTACGTCGCAGCGCCCGGGAAGTGGCCGCTCGCACGGAAATCGGCCATCCCGGCTCCCACCGGTCGCCTTTCAGCAGAGGGAACAAAGGACGCCAATCGGAGCCGGCGCGGCTGCCAGTGTCGCCCTCGTGTGGAACTGCCTCGGGCGCTTTCACTCGGCGAGGAGCGGAGGGAGAAATGGCTAATTCATTCGGAAAAGGTTATGATCACGCACATTTCAAATGGCGCTTTACACCAAGTCAAAGGACAACTCGTTTTGTTACGCGATGAATAAGAATGTACCTCTTTACCCGGGAAGTAAGCTTGATATCTCAACATCAGGCCGTGTTGGCAGTGTTGAATAATTACGACCACCCACGGCCTCGGAAAAAGGCAATCCCTGCAGACCGTCAACCTACTGCCCGCCTTGGGTGGCGCTTCTGCGCTGCACGGCTGTCCGGAACGTGTTCCGGTCCGTGTGTCTTATTCCAAACACCAGGTGAAGATACATCAATGTGATGAGTATGCTTACCAAATTTGCAACTTTTATCATCAAATTTGTAACTTTAATTCGTCAAAACCGACTATATTTCATGCTTCTAATCGAATTCTCGACTTAAAATTCAGGTCGAGTAATTCAAATATTCAAAATCGCCAAATATTTTAGTGGGAAACTACATTATATATATATATATATATATATATATATATATATATATATATATGACACATGTAAAATAATAAATTAAAACACATGTCTTTCTTCAACTGATATTTTTGCAAATATATTCTGTTCTTTCAGAAATAGGGCAACATCAGTCACTAAGTACATGTTTGATTCATGGGTGACATAACGAACTCGGGATGGGAAACAAAAGTCTTCATTTTGGGCAACGTTAGACCATTTTTAGCCTGAAATTTTGAATAGTCCCCCTGCTTAAAATGTTTACTGGTATTCCCTTTGTCATCTCCTCGCAACAAGTCCATCTCTGGCGGCGTGCAGAGGATGGCAGGGAATCAGTGTGACGGGTCCGGCCACATTTACCAAGATTTCGATGAAAATTTCGCTTTTTGGAGTGCTATTTCCCTAGATACCGCGTTTCGGTAGTTCCTATACCCAAACAATGTAGTAATACTGTTCCGGTCCAACCACCTGGCATTGTTTTATCCAACATACAAAAAACGACAAAACCACACCAGGCATGACCGATAACGATACCACTGAAAGGTCGAACGGCACACAGTGTTCATCGCAGACGGGACGTATAGCGACCGCGGCCACGAAGCGAGGGCTAGACGAGTGAGCCAGCGCGCCAGCTCAGCCGGCCAGACCCCGCCGTAGCCGCGGCCGTAGCCACGGCCGTGGGCACAGCCGCGAAGCAAAGAAAAGTCACATATACCACTTGTTTAAAGAAAAGAAGTGGAATCACAAAGCAATTCTATACACCTGCCAGTGCCAAGGCTCACAACAATTGCAAATATCGACTCCAACAGTTAGCTCCGATTCACTATGGTGGAAAAAACTCAGATTTTTAAAAGTCACTGGATTTGGCCAGCTTTTTGGCTAGCCAGCTTGCGAATACCGTTTGTAATGGCTGGCTGGCGCCGCGAAGCGGCGTGGTATTTAACGTTTTCATTTCATTTGTTGTGTCCAAGAACTCGCCTTCTGAAAGAAAGAAATTGTTCTGCAGAAGTGGGATCAGGTACCATTGCCGTCTCCACTTTGAAAAGAAGGCTTAGCCCGCGCCCCCCGTTCTTACGCCTGTGAGGATTGCAGCAGGTGCAAACCCTAGTTGTAGCCCAAGTTAGTTTACCCTTGTCACGGTCACAAAGACAGCCACGGACAGGTCAGAACTATTCTAGGTATGCCTTATGCATACAGTCCTAAAATACACGAAATAAAAGAGATTATTTGTCCACTAAGAAACGCTATAAAATCCACAAACAAGCTGGAGAGTAGAAAACATAGCATTCAACTATACTAGGAAAGATTATAAGCTTGACCATTTGCTCTTACTCATGCGCAAATTGTTCACAAAATGACCTGCTTTAAATAGACCTTTATTTATGCAAAGGATATTTTGGTACAGGGGTGTCGACTTTAGTAAATGACTGGGGGGCTGATCGGAGAGCCCGACAACCCAACCTCCCCCTAAATGCGGGTTTTTCACCGGATAAAGCTCACTTTATATTGACCAACAGAAATGCACAAGTTCTGTTGTTACTACTTATCAAATTAAAAATTGTTTTTATCCCCAAGTATACAGGTAAATATATCGACAGAAAGGAGAATGATAGATATATAAATCACTTCGGACTTTATTCTTTATTTTCTGCCTATCTCTTATCTATTTCGGTCTCTCTTTCCGTTATTATTACTCATTTCCCTTTAAAACCGGCAAAAGATATTGCGTTGGCCCAAACCAACATTCTGTGGTCCAAATCAGCATTGGGTGTGTCAGGGCCCTCTTAAAAGATTGCAAATCGACATTCCTGTTTTGGGATTCTGTTCATCTATTTTAGTACATTTCATCTAGTATACTATTGTTTAGTCATTTGGCCGTTTTGGGTGTTGCATATTTGCACACAGTGGCAGGGAAAACGCTAATACATTTGGTGCGATATATATATGTATATATATATATATATATATATGTGTATATATATGTAGATACATGTATGTCGGTAATTTGCTGCCAAATGGTTACGTCTTTGCCCAGGAAGGAAAGAGAAACGAGGTTTTCATCACTTTCATCACCTTCACAAAGCCGAAGGTAGCTTTGATTTGTAAAAATTAAATAATGAAACGAATTAGGTATCCACAGCCGAGAAATTTCCCCAGGTTTTCGCCTTCATCACTAGATTTCCATAAAATAGGAAGATTTCCCTAGATATGGTCACACCGGATGGAATACCTGTCATCAGAAAAGACGGGTATGAGCTTGTCTGACGTTCGAGACTAACGGGACAGACAAGTATGGTTTCAAACAGGTTGCGGAACGGGCCAGAATGGCATTAGTCATGGCGGAAGTCATCTGACATCAGGCAGCTGACGGAAGGGCGGCATTTGGTGACGGCAGGTGGCGTGAAGTACCAGTCTGACGTCACCCACGCGGTGGAACGGACCAGTCGACTGACGTCAGCCGGGCGGTGGGACGGACCATTCGTCTGACATTAGCCGGACGGTGGGACGGACCGGTCGTCTGACGTCAGCCGAGCGGTGGGACGGACCGGTCGTCTGACGTCAGCCGGGCGGTGGGACGGACCAGTCGACTGAGGTCAGCCGGCGGTGGGACGCCCTGCGCCCGCTCCTGTCCGGCGGACGGGACGGCCGCGGCACCGCCCGGGGCGGCGGACTCCAAGGCCGCGGGTCGTCCTCTGGCCAGTCACGTCTGCCGGCCCGCAGGCGGACGGGCCGACAGGGCGTGGTCGCCGGCGTGGCCGGCGCGCCCCGGTATATAGCCGGCCGCCCCGCCACAGCCAGCATCACAGTCACCAGCGAGTTCAACCATGAAAGTCCTGGTGAGTGGCGGCGCCGCTGGCCGGAATGGCCGGCTCTCTCCTCACTGTCTTCTCCCTGGTGGCGACAGGGGAAAGCCTCATTTTAATGAGTGTTTTTTTTTCGAACAACGTTTGCACTTGTCTGACATTCACGGCATCAGCTCTCGAGACTCATGTTGGCATGCTATTATCTGCACGTTTTCTGAGGGAGATGAGCATCATCAATGCTTCACCTGTTTTCTTGAGGCTTTCTGTCTCAACTGCATATCCCGACAATTTTTTTGTTCTTGCAGGTGGTAGTGTCCGCTATCCTGGCCGTTGCGGCTGCCCAGTGGGCCCTGCCCTACAGCGGGCTCGGCTACTTGGGATACCCGTACCGCGCCGGATACTGGAACAACTATGCTGCCCCGCACACCACTTACTCT
Source organism: Capitulum mitella (assembly GCA_030062745.1). Classification (NCBI taxonomy): domain Eukaryota; kingdom Metazoa; phylum Arthropoda; class Thecostraca; order Pollicipedomorpha; family Pollicipedidae; genus Capitulum; species Capitulum mitella. Next base: position 29,914,643 of record CP099840.1, on the reverse strand, counting down.
GCGGCTCCCTACACCACCTATGCCGCTGCCCCCTACACAACCTATGCTGCTGCCCCCTACAACGTGTACGCCGCCGCCCCGGCATACGCCAGCTCTCAGTACCACGCCCAGAACGAGCTCGGAGGATACACCTACGGCTACGCCGACGGTCTGAGCACCAAGTCGGAGAGCAAGAACGCCTACGGCGCCACCGTCGGCTCCTACAGCTACTTGGACGCCAACGGCAAGACCCAGACGGTCAACTACATTGCCGACGCTGCCGGTTTCCGTGTGTCGGGCACCAACCTGCCGGTGGCGCCTGTCGCCGACCTGAAGGCCCCCGTCAACACCCTGACCGGACCGGCCCCCGTCGAAGACACGGCCGAGGTGAAGGCGGCCAAGGCTGAGTTCCGCAAGCTGTACGACGAGGCTGCCGCCGCCGCCGAGGCTGCCCCCGACTCCCGCAAGAAGCGCAGCGCTCCTCTGCCCGTCAGCGACACCCCGGAGGTGGCCGCCGCCAAGGCTGAGCACGCCCGTCTGTACAACGCTGCTGCGGCCGCCGCCGCCGCCGCTCCCGACACCGACTACCCTCTGGCGTACACCAACTACGGCTACCCTTTGACGTACGCCAACTACGGCTACCCGGCCGTCCGTGCCGCCCCGGCCGGCTTCTCCTACGGCTTCAGCTCTGCCCACCTCGCCGCTCCCTTCTATGGCCGTTACTTCTATTAAACACATAGCTTGAAACGAGCCTGTTGTTTTGTGAGTTGTTGAGTCAACTGATCACTCACAGTTGTCCGTTGTTTCGTGTTTCTTTCATCGATTCACATCAGTGGTCGTCATGTCGCGTACCATCTGAAACTTCATGATCTGCAAACAGTACTGGCATGTTTCGTTTCTGACTGTGTGTTCGTGTCGTGTGCGGCCTACCATAAAGCATAGTCTGTGTCATGTCGCATAGACAAAATATATTTTTGTGATCGTAAACGATCGTAGAGTTTATTTTCTGTAATGAACAGCAACATTGCAGTTCCGCAGGTGAACTGCCGTCTATGGTCTTTACGAGAGTGATTGATCAGACAATCAGTTTCGCCATAGATATATAATATTAGTTCGATTTTGATGAGTTTTCTTTAACATGCCTGGCCTTTTCTAATCATTGCTGGTCCGAAAAATCTCCAGTGTAGGCTTAGGAGACACATGCATCACGGCTCATGAAAGGCTTGGTCAGACAGCGTCTTTCCTCTTTTGTCCCAAGTAAGGTTCTTAAGCGAACTGATGTGATCTCAGGTCACTGGCTCTCCCTTGCGGGCTCCAGATTCATCCATTACTCGGGATTCGTATTTGTTCGGCCGGGGGTCATGCGATCACACAAAGATCTTGAGTACGTCTTGAGTTTTTACGTCGTTTAGTGATCTCGAGAAAAAACTCTGATGTCTGTGCCACAGTGTTGCTGTCCACAAAACATCATCTTTCTTGAATAGCTCTGGTTGTTCCCCTACTAGGAGCTTATGATGAGAAGTGGAATGTCGTGGCAAAGAAGCCGCCTAGAGTTGCTGTCCTAGTATCAATGACTAATAAGAATGGAAATGAAAAATTAAAAGACGTCATCGCAGGCGTCTGTTGCAGTCTTTGTGATGTCTACATATTTAGTGAGAAACCTTTGATAAGAGAGCTTTTTAGAGCAGCAGTCGGCCAACATATCCTGGGTAACAAGCCGTAGACTGAAGGTGTTTACGGAGGTTACAGGATCCTTCCATGCGTACGAAAATTAACCCGCGCATCGGGCGTGATCGCCGCCCCAGTCGGGAGGCGCTCACGCCCGACGGGGGGGCGGGGAGGTTACCGCCCACTCTAACTCACGAACGGTTGGTAAATAAACGATAAAAATAAACACACCGTTGGAAAGCTCGTGACAAACGAAGCTCGAAACCGGTCTCATTTTTAGTTTTGAGCAATATGTAAGCCATTTACGTCCTATATATGTTTTCTCATAGCCGACTGCATGAGACCGAGAAACGGCCTGAATCTCAAGAGCTGTTACTAATAACGCATAGGTAAAGGCACCAACGCCCAGGTAAAGATCTTCAGATGCCGATACACGTCTAATTTCTCAGATTTGTCCAAGGCCGAAACGTTGAGTTAAAGACACGGCAATTGTCACGCCGGTTGTCGGCAGGCAACGCAGCCGTACGCAGTAAGAAATTAACGGGAAGTCATTAAAGAGCTCCTTTATTTTCGCAACATAAGCCTATCCATGCAAATCTTGTTGATCTTAAAAGTTCTTGTGACGGTTTCTCGTACTTAAATTTTGAAAAAAACCATTAGTTACCAATCTACACAACCGACGGAGCGTTATTCGCGAGAGCCTGTTTGTTTACAAAATTATGCGATTTTTAAAAATATTTTTGAGGCTCCTGGTATTACTTGTGTTTGTGCAAACTAGTTCTGCCATTTTGTACCCATTCTGAGTAATTCATCGCTGATTTTGACGGTGGTACATTTTGGCCCACAACAGTTATTCGTGATCTGACCTCTGGTCAATGGCTGGAAGTAATTGATACTTTGCCCATTGACGGTCCCTAGATGTCTGCATCACTCCACACTAAAAATGTTATGAAAAATTCCGCCAATTTCCGAAAAAAATGACGACATATCTTAAAAATGCATTCGACCTTACGCCAATGACTCAGAAAATCCCGAAAAATCTGAGATGGCGGATTTTTGGCATCTGTCAAGATCTCTAATCTCTAAAAGTATTATTGCAATATTTTTTTTCCGAAAAAGTTACAGGGCGGTAAACTTTTTGGACATAGGTTCGTTTGACCTGACCCAGAGCAGACGCCTAACCTGATCTGAGGTTAAGACTTTGACACAAGGTGTAAAAATGATCGAAAGATGCACGAGGTTTCGTGGCGCTGCGTTTGTTCGTTCTCACGCAATCCTAGAAAAACATCATGGGCCGGTCAACCGTCCCTCCAGTCGGGGCGGGTTAATTAAAAGTAAGCAAAATATCTGACGACATTAATACTCAGAACACAAGCAAGAGGCACCCAATTTCCGAAAGCGCCCTGTCCCTGATCCATGTAGTCCTCAAGACATTTCTTGACTCTCTCCCTGTGTTTCCAGATTTCCATAGGCTTTTCGAAAGTTTTGCTCCTGAGGACGTAGGTCTAGGACGTCTACGTAGGTCGAGTATACTCCCCTTCATTTCACAGCGTCACAACGTAACAAAAACAACAAAATGCGACCAAAACGACTCTCTTGCTACTACACTGTATAACCTTTCATGTGGTTGGAAAGGAGTCAGAAGCAACACAATTACTGAGATATGTTGTGCACCAAAACTGAATTTAAGATCAAGGTAGGCCATTAGAGAAAACACTGACGTTAGGTGGAAAACCTCTACATTCCGTGAATGTAATATGCACATTTTTTCAATGTGCTGAAAAGTACGTTGGCTCAAATTAGCTATAAATGTGTCTGGCATTCAGATAGTCTGCGTCAATCCCATTCAGGTCGTATCATCAAAGCATGAGCACTGGTGTAAGTCGTACCTTTGTTATATTTATCATCTATTTGTTCATCGTTCATTAGGCATGGAATCGCAGAAAACCGCAGGAAACCGATTAAGTAACATCTCCTTCATGCCTCGTGTTGCTTATACCACAACAGTTCTTCCCAGACACTACCTCTGCATCGGGTGAAGACCATGAGAAAATTGTTTGTTACCATGGGTCGGTGCTTACTTTACTGAACAAGGGTAATGCGACCCTCTGCACTCCAAAACTTTTGCAGCAATACGGATTGTATAACCTCGAGCAATACCATTTGGAGTCAGTCTAACTTATGGGTCCATATATGCAAGATCCGTGAATCAAAGAAGCACTTATTCCATTGTACACTCCTGCGCGTGTTGGATACCAACTGAAATGAAAAATCTATGCTGTATGCTTGTTCCCTTACATTTTTTTCGGCGATAGGCTAAAACCGGCTTTAGCATCAGACCATGGCTATAGGTCTGATGCTAAAAGCCGAAATCTTTAAAAAGTTCATTTGGCAAAAGTTCATTTTAGTCTTGAATCTTCTGAACGCGGCACGTGCTTTCTGTTGTTCCACGTGCACCATACCGTAGGATTGGGCGTTCAGTGTCGTTCGAGGCGATACCCATTTCGAGTCGATCTGATCTTAGGTTACCGATACAATTTGCTGTAACAGAGAACGCTATGAAGTAAAATGATTATTGTTCACGAAACCGATCGCAGATATTGGACGCGCATGCCTAAGTGAGCTTACGAAACTGATCATACCTCCAGGACTTAAGAAAAAGGTGGATTTTTACCAAACCACAGTAAAATTCGATCGTGTTTTGGGCTAATATGGGACACAAAAGAACGAACTCTACGTCTGTGCAATATCCATTGCAAAAAAACCTATAGATGTGTGTGACATCAAAGTGGAATCGATAAGGGCTCAATTATGAATGCGCGATCTCCTTCCAGGTTGTGTGGACTGTGAGCCAGAGGCGTGTGACTGTCGGTGCAAACGAGAGGTCGTACATGGAGCTATATCCGATGATCCTCCAATTCGCTGCGATCTCTGGTTCGCCAGAGCCACACCCAGTCCTTCGAAACGTTCAAAAACGGTTTTTGCACATTGTCGCCGCTTGCGTGTGGCATGTACTGCACACTGAAACATGCTGTACGCCACGTGATTGCCCGTTCAATTCTGGTTCCAGGATGATGCTTTTCGACTCGATCCGACCTCCGGTTGCAACGCAAAGTAGCCGCAACCGAGAAGATCTTTGACGGTATTCTTGATTCTCGTTTCACATGGAATCATTATGATGGCTGCGAATCCCACTTTAAATGCCTATCACGCACCAATGACGGGTCGCAGAGCGACGATAATTAACCGGTACACTAGCAAAGCGCAATGCTGTCTTTTCCTTTTCCTTTTCCTGTCTGTCGTAGTGCCTTTTCCTTTTCCTTTTCGGCCTTTTCCAACGCTGTCGTAGTGCGTCCCGACGTGCCCACTCATTTGAGTCCTGGACTTCTGGCAAGATTTCTCGACAGACGGACAGAGAGACAGAGGAACAGAAAGATGAATAGAGGAAATTTGGTCAATAGTATATAGTTAAATACTGAATGGAAAACAAGCGTTCACCGTGAAAAGAAAAGGCTATATTCCGCGACAAAAATCAACGATGATTATCAAACCGTACCAGTCAGTCAAAAACACTGCGACTTTCAGCGAAGTGTGAACGCACTTCACCGAAAGTCGCACAGGTTTAGTGTTTTATCTAGCCTAATACGTTATGACCAATGACCACTTTGTATGAGAGGATGCAGCCGTCCAGATGACCTTGCCGACGGTCTGGTGCGGACTGGGCTGAACTTCGAGGTCAGCTGGCCGAATCATGTCCGAGTGGTATCCGATGGAGGGGCGTGGTTCTTCCTCCCAGCGCTAACTCCGGCTGACTATAAAGCCAGCCTCCACACGGCCACAGCTATCACAAACACCAGCGAGTTCAACCATGAAAGTCCTGGTAAGAGCTGGTCTGCCGCACTGTTGGTAACGAAATTGTACCAATCTTGCACTTAATAGAAACATTTGAAATTAAAAAGCTTCATTGTATCAGCGCCACTCATTTGTATGAATCCTTAAACGGAAAATGAAACATCCAGCCAAGAAACAGTTTTTTTTTTTAACTATTGACTCGAACATTTTCACATTTTCATCCCATCATTCACCATTTTTGCGTATCGTTGAAATAATGAAAAAAAACTACGAATACCTATTATGAATGCTCGTTGTCTTTTATGTTAGTTAAAGCAAACCGGACTATTTCGTGATCAGTTTTAAAACAAACATGACATGTCTTTCTCTCTTGCAGGTGGTAGTGTCCGCTATCCTGGCCGTTGCGGCTGCCCAGTGGGCCCTGCCCTACAGCGGGCTCGGCTACTTGGGATACCCGTACCGCGCCGGATACTGGAACAACTATGCTGCCCCGCACACCACTTACTCTGCGGCTCCCTACATCACCTATGCCGCTGCCCCCTACACAACCTATGCTGCTGCCCCCTACAACGTGTACGCCGCCGCCCCGGCATACGCCAGCTCTCAGTACCACGCCCAGAACGAGCTCGGAGGATACACCTACGGCTACGCCGACGGTCTGAGCACCAAGTCGGAGAGCAAGAACGCCTACGGCGCCACCGTCGGCTCCTACAGCTACTTGGACGCCAACGGCAAGACCCAGACGGTCAACTACATCGCCGACGCTGCCGGTTTCCGTGTGTCGGGCACCAACCTGCCGGTGGCGCCTGTCGCCGACCTGAAGGCCCCCGTCAACACCCTGACCGGACCGGCCCCCGTCGAAGACACGGCCGAGGTGAAGGCGGCCAAGGCTGAGTTCCGTAAGCTGTACGACGAGGCTGCCGCCGCCGCCGAGGCTGCCCCCGACTCCCGCAAGAAGCGCAACGCTCCTCTGCCCGTCAGCGACACCCCGGAGGTGGCCGCCGCCAAGGCTGAGCACGCCCGTCTGTACAACGCTGCTGCGGCCGCCGCCGCCGCCGCTCCCGACACCGACTACCCTCTGGCGTACACCAACTACGGCTACCCTCTGACGTACGCCAACTACGGCTACCCGACCGTCCGTGCCTCGGCCGGCTTCTCCTACGGCTTCAGCTCTGCCCACCTCGCCGCTCCCTTCTATGGCCGCTACTTCTATTAAACACATAGCTTGAAACGAGCCTGTTGTTTTGTGAGTTGTTGTGTCAACTGATCACTCACAGTTGTCCGTTGTTTCGTGTTTCTTTCATCGATTCACATCAGTGGTCGTCATGTCGCGTACCATCTGAAACTTCATGATCTGCAAACAGTACTGGCATGTTTCGTTTCTGACTGTGTGTTCGTGTCGTGTGCGGCCTACCATAAAGCATAGTCTGTGTCATGTCGCATAGACAAAATATATTTTTGTGATCGTAAACGATCGTAGAGTTTATTTTCTGTAATGAACAGCAACATTGCAGTTCCACAGGTGAACTGCCGTCTATGGTGTTTACGAGAGTGATTGATCAGACAATCAGTTTCGCCATAGATATATAATATTAGTTCGATTTTGATGAGTTTTCTTTAACATGCCTGGCCTTTTCTAATCATTGCTGGTCCGAAAAATCTCCAGTGTAGGCTTAGGAGACACATGCATCACGGCTCATGAAAGGCTTGGTCAGACAGCGTCTTTCCTCTTTTGTCCCAAGTAAGGTTCTTAAGCGAACTGATGTGATCTCAGGTCACTGGCTCTCCCTCGCGGGCTCCAGATTCATCCATTACTCGGGATTCGTATTTGTTCGGCCGGGGGTCATGCGATCACACAAAGATCTTGAGCACGTCTTGAGTTTTTACGTCGTCCAGTGATCTGGAGAAAAAACTCTGATGTCCGTGCCGCATTGTTGCTGGCCACAAAACATTATTGTTCTTGAAGAGCCCCGGTTGTTCCCCTACTAGGAGTTTCTGATGGAAAGTGGAATGTCGTGGCAAAGAAGCCGCCGGGAGTTGCTGTCCTAGTATCAATGACTAATCAAAATGGAAGTGGAAAAGCTTAAAGACATTATCGCAGGCGTCTGTTGCGGTTTTGTTGTGATATCTACATATTCAGTGGGAAATCTTTGATAAGATAGCCTTTTAGAGTAGTAGTCGGCCAACATATTCTGGGCTGCAAACCGTAGACTGAAGGTGCTTACGGAGGTTACAGGATCCTTCCATGCGTGCGAAAATTAACCCGCGCATCGGGCGTGATCGCGGCCCCAGTCGGGAGGCGATCACGCCCGACAGGGGGGGGGGGGTTACCGCCCACTCTAACTCACGAACAGTTGGTTGCACGATCAAAATGAGCACACCGTTGGAAAGCTTGAGACAATTGGAGCTCGAAACTGGTCTTATTTTTTAGTTTTGGACAATATATCAGCCATTTACACCCTATATCTGTTTCTCATAGCCGACCTCACGAGGCCGAGAAACGGCCTGAATTTCAAGGGCTGTGACTAGTAACGCATAGGTAAAGGCACCAGCGCACAAGTAAAGGTCCGCGGATGCCGATACTCGTCTAATTTCCCTGATTTGTCCAATATATACGCCGAAACGTTGAGTTAAAGACACGGCAATTGTCACGCCGGTTTTCGGCAGGCGTCGCAGCCTTACACAGTAAGAAATTAACGAGAAGTAATTAAACGGTTCCTTTATTTTTCGCAACATAAGCCTATCCCTGTAAACCTTGTTCATCTTAGAGTTTCTTGTAACGGTTTCCTATGCTCAAATTTTGAAAAAAAATCATGAGTTACCAGTCTACACAAATGACGGAGCTTTATTTGCGAGGGCCTGTTTATTTACAAAATTATGCAATTGTTTAAAATCTTTTCGAGGTTCCTGGTATAACTTGTGTCTGTGCAGGCCAGACTACCATTTTGTGTCCATTTTGACGGTGGTACATTTTGGCTCGCAACAGTTATTCGTGATTTGACCTCAGGTCAATAGCTGGAAGTCATTGATACTTTGCCCATTGACGGTAACTAGATGTCGGCATCACTCCACACTAAAAACGTTATAAACATTTCCGCCAATTTCCGAAAAAAACGACGACATATCTTCAAAATGCGTTTGACGTTACGTCAATGACAAAGAAAATTCCGAAAAATCTGAGATGGCACATTTGTAGCATCTGTCAAGATCTCTAATCCCTGAAAGTGTTATTGTGATATCTGTTTTTCCGAAAAAGCTAAAGCACGCTATTTTTTGACATAGGCCCGTTTGACCTGACCTAGGTCAGACGCCTGACCTGATCTGAGGTTAAGACTTTGACACAAGGTGTAAAAATGGTCAAGCAAAAGGTGCACGAAGTTTCGTGGCGCTGCGTTTGTTCATTCTATCGCAGTCCTAGAAAAAACTCAGGGGGGCGGTCAACCGTCCACAGTCGGAGCAAGTTAATTAAAAGCAGGCAAAATATCTGACGACATTAATACTCAGAACACAAGGAAGAGGTACCCAGTTTCCGAAAGTGCTCTGTCGCTGGTCCATGTTATCCTCAAAACATTTCTTGACCTGCTCGCTGTGTTTCCTGATTTGTTGAGGCTTTTCAGAAGTTTTGCTGCTGAGGACTCTTATCTAAGTAGGTCGGGTATGCTCCTCTTCATTTCACAGCGTCGCAACGCAACAAAAACAACAAAATGCCACCAAAACGACTCTCTTGCTACTACACTGTATAACCTTTCATGTGGTTGGAAAGGAGTCAGAAGCAACACAATTACTGAGATATGTTGTGCACCAAAACTGAATTTAAGATCAAGGTAGGCCATTAGAGAAAACACTGACGTTAGGTGGAAAACCTCTACATTCCGTGAATGTAATATGCACATTTTTTCAATGTGCTAGGAGGTACTTTGGCTCAAATTAGCTATAAATGTGTCTGGCATTCAGATAGTCTGCGTCCATGCCATTCAGGTCGTATCATCAAAGCATGAGCACTGGTGTAAGTCGTACCTTTGTTATATTTATCATCTATTTGTTCATCGTTCATTAGGCATGGAATCGCAGAAAACCGCAGGAAACCGATTAAGTAACATCTCCTTCATGCCTCGTGTTGCTTATACCACAACAGTTCTTCCCAGACACTACCTCTGCATCGGGTGAAGACCATGAGAAAATTGTTTGTTACCATGGGTCGGTGCTTACTTTACTGAACAAGGGTAATGCGACCCTCTGCACTCCAAAACCTTTGCAGCAATACGGATTGTATAGCCTCGAGCAATACCATTTGGAGTCAGTCTAACTTATGGGTCCAAATGCAAGATCCGTGAATCAAAGAAGCACTTATTCCATTGGACACTCCTGCGCGTGTTGGATACCAACTGAAATGAAAAATCTATGCTGTATGCTTGTTACCTTACATTTTTTTCGGCGATAGGCTAAAACCGGCTTTAGCATCAGACCATGGCTATAGGTCTGATGCTAAAAGCCGAAATCTTTAAAAAGTTCATTTGGCAAAAGTTCATTTTAGTCTTGAATCTTCTGAACGCGGCACGTGCTCTCTGTTGTTCCACGTGCACCATACCGTAGGATTGGGCGTTCAGTGTCGTTCGAGGCGATACCCATTTCGAGTCGATCTGATCTTAGGTTACAGATACAATTTGCTGTAACAGAGAACGCTTTGAAGTAAAATGATTATTGTTCACGAAGCCGATCGCAGATATTGGACGCGCATGCCTAAGTAAGCTTACGAAACTGATCATACCTCCAGGACTTAAGAAAAAGGTGGATTTTTACCAAACCACAGTAAAATTCGATCGTGTTTTGGGTTAATATGGGACACAAAAGAACGAACTCTACGTCTGTGCAATATCCATTGCAAAAAACCTATAGATATGTGTGATATTGAAATGGAATCGATAAGGGCTCAATTATGAATGCGTGATCTCCTTCCAGGTTGTGTGGACTGTGAGCCAGAGGCGTGTGACTGTCGGTGCAAACGAGGAGCTATATCTGCAAACATGGAGCTATATCCGATGATCCTCCAATTCGCTGCGATCTCTGGTTCGCCAGAGCCACACCCAGTCCTTCGAAACGTTCAAAAACGGTTTTTGCACATTGTCGCCGCTTGCGTGTGGCATGTGCTGCACACTGAAACATGCTGTACGCCACGTGATTGCCCGTTCAATTCTGGTTCCAGGATGATGCTTTTCCACTCGATCCGACCTCCGGTTGCAGCGCAAAGTAGCCGCAACCGAGAAGATCTTTGACGGTATTCTTGATTCTCGTTTCACATGGAATCATTATGATGGCTGCGAATCCCACTTTAAATGCCTATCACGCACCAATGACGGGTCGCAGAGCGACGATAATTAACCGGTACACTAGCAAAGCGCAATGCTGTCTTTTCCTTTTCCTTTTCCTGTCTGTCGTAGTGCCTTTTCCTTTTCCTTTTCGGCCTTTTCCAACGCTGTCGTAGTGCTCCCGACGTGCCCACTCATTTGAGTCCTGGACTTCTAGCAAGATTTCTCGACAGACGGACAGAGAGACAGAGGAACAGAAAGATGAATAGAGGAAATTTGGTCAATAGTATATAGTTAAATACTGAATGGAAAACAAGCGTTCACCGTGAAAAGAAAAGGCTATATTCCGCGACAAAAATCAACGATGATTATCAAACCGTACCAGTCAGTCAAAAACACTGCGACTTTCAGCGAAGTGTGAACGCACTTCACCGAAAGTCGCACAGGTTTAGTGTTTTACCTAGCCTAATACGTTATGACCAATGACCACTTTGTATGAGAGGATGCAGCCGTCCAGATGACCTTGCCGACGGTCTGGTGCGGACTGGGCTGAACTTCGAGGTCAGCTGGCCGAATCATGTCCGAGTGGTATCCGATGGAGGGGCGTGGTTCTTCCTCCCAGCGCTAACTCCGGCTGACTATAAAGCCAGCCTCCACACGGCCACAGCTATCACAAACACCAGCGAGTTCAACCATGAAAGTCCTGGTAAGCGCTGGTCTGCCGCACGAACGAACGTGGTAACGACATTGTACCAATCTTGCACTTAATAGAAACATATGAAATTAAAAACCTTCATTGTATCAGCACCACTCATTTGTATGAATCCTTAAAAGGAAAAATAAAACATTCAGCCAAGAAATAGTTTTTTTAACTACTGACTCGAACATTTTGACATTTTCATCCCATCATTCACCATTGTTGCGTATCGTTGAAAGAATGAAAAACTACGAATACCTACTACGAATGCTCGTTGTCTTTTATGTTAGTTAAAGCAAACTGGACTATTTCGTGATCAGTTTTAAGACAAACATGACATGTCTTTTTCTCTTGCAGGTGGTAGTGTCCGCTATCCTGGCCGTTGCGGCTGCCCAGTGGGCCCTGCCCTACAACGGGCTCGGCTACTTGGGATACCCGTACCGCGCCGGATACTGGAACAATTATGCTGCCCCCTACACCACCTACTCTGCGGCTCCCTACACCACCTATGCCGCTGCCCCCTACACAACCTATGCTGCTGCCCCCTACAACGTGTACGCCGCCGCCCCGGCATACGCCAGCTCTCAGTACCACGCCCAGAACGAGCTCGGAGGATACACCTACGGCTACGCCGACGGTCTGAGCACCAAGTCGGAGAGCAAGAACGCCTACGGCGCCACCGTCGGCTCCTACAGCTACTTGGACGCCAACGGCAAGACCCAGACGGTCAACTACATTGCCGACGCTGCCGGTTTCCGTGTGTCGGGCACCAACCTGCCGGTGGCGCCTGTCGCCGACCTGAAGGCCCCCGTCAACACCCTGACCGGGCCTGCACCCGTCGAAGACACGGCCGAGGTGAAGGCGGCCAAGGCTGAGTTCCGCAAGCTGTACGACGAGGCTGCCGCCGCCGCCGAGGCTGCCCCCGACTCCCGCAAGAAGCGCAGCGCTCCTCTGCCCGTCAGCGACACCCCGGAGGTGGCCGCCGCCAAGGCTGAGCACGCCCGTCTGTACAACGCTGCTGCGGCCGCCGCCGCCGCCGCTCCCGACACCGACTACCCTCTGGCGTACACCAACTACGGCTACCCTCTGACGTACGCCAACTACGGCTACCCGGCCGTCCGTGCCGCCCCGGCCGGCTTCTCCTACGGCTTCAGCTCTGCCCACCTCGCCGCCCCCTTCTATGGCCGCTACTTCTATTAAACACATAGCTAGAAACGAGTCTGTTGTTTCGTGGGTTGTTGAGTCAACTGATCACTCACAGTTGTCCGTTGTTTCGTGTTTCCTTCATCGATTCACATCAGTGGTCGTCATGTTGCGTCCCATCTCAAACTTCATGATCTACAATCACCACTTGCATGTTTCTGGCAGTGTGTTCGTGTCTTGTGCGGCCTACCATAAAGCATAGTCTGTGTCATGTCGTGCAGACAAAATATATTTTTGTGAACGTAAACAGTAGTTTGTTTTCTGTAATGAACAGCAAAATTGCAGTTCCACAGGTGAACTGCCGTCTGTGATGTTTAGGACAATGAGCAGACAGTCAGTTTCGACATAAGTGTATAATATTAGTTCGATTTTAATGCGTTTTGTTTACCATGCTGTTCCTTCTCTCATCATGTCTGGTCTGAAAAAAACTCTGGTGTAAAAGACACATGCATCACGACTCGCAAAAGGTTTAGTCAGAAAGCATCTTTCTTCTTTCGTCCAAAGTAAGGTTTTTGAGCGAACTGATGTGATCTCAGGTCACTGGTTCTCCCTCGCGGGCTCCAGATTCATCCATTACTCGGGATTCGTATTTGTTCGGCCGGGGGTCATGCGATCACATAAAGATCTTGAGTACGTCTTGAGCTTTTACGTCGTCCAGTGATCTGGGAAAAAAAACTCTGATGTCCATGCCACATTGTTGCTGGCCACAAAACATTATCGTTCCCGAATAGGCCAAGATGTTTGTTCCCCTACTACGAGTTTCCAATGAGACGTTGAATGTCATAGCAAAGAACCCGCCTAGAATTGCTGCCCTAGTATCCATGACTAATAGAAATCGAAATGAAAAGTCAGTAGACATCGTCGTCGGCGACTGTTGCTGTCTGTGTGATATCTACATTTCTAGTGAGAAATCTTTTGATAAATGAGCCTTTTAGAGTAGTAGTCGGCCAACATATTCTGGGTCGCAAGCCGCGAACTGAAGGTGTTTACGGAGGTTACAGGCGCTTTCGATGCGTGCGAAAATTAATTAAAAGTAGGCAAAATATCCGACTATAAGTAATACCCAGAACACAAGCAACAGGCACCCAATTTCCGAAAATGCTCTCTCGCTGATCCATGCAATCCACAACACATTTTTTGACTCGCTCCCTGTGTTTCCAGGTTTCTAGAGGCTTCTCGGAAGTTTTGATACTGAGGACACCTGTCTACGTAGGTCGGGTAGGCTTCATTTCACAGCGTCGCAACGGAACAAAAACAACAAAATGCGACCAAAACGACCCTCTTCTGCTACACTGTATAACCTTTTATGTGGCTCCAAAGGAATCAGAAGTAACACAATGCATTACTGAGATATGTTGTGCATCAAAACTGAATTTTAAATGAAGGCAGGCCATAAGAGAAAAAACTGATGTTAGGTGGAACATCTCGACATTCTGTGAATGTAATATGCACATTTTTTCAATGTGCTAGCAGGTACTTTGGCTCAAATTAGCTTTAAATGTGTCTTGCATTCAGATAGTCTGCGTCCATGCCATTCAGGTCATATCATCATAGCATGAGCACTGGCTGTAAGTCGTACCTTTGTTATATTTATCGTCCATTTGCTCATCGTTCATTAGGCATGGAATCGCGGAAAACCACAAAAAAACGATTAAGTAACATCTCCTTCGTACTTCGTGTCGCTTCTACCACAACCATTTTCCTAGACACCACATCTGCACCGGGTGAAAACCATGAAAAAACTGTTTAACTCTATGAGTCGGCGCTTACTGCACTACACAAGGGTAAGGGGCCTTTTGCACTGTGAAATTTTGTCGCAATACGGATTGTATAACCTCGAGCAATACCATTCGGATTATTACTATACTAACTTCTGGGTCCAAATGCAACATCCGTGAACCAAAGAAGCACGTATTCCATTGTACATTCCTGCACGTGTCGGATACCAGCTGAAATGTACAATCTGTGCCGTATGCATGTTCCCTTACATTGTTTTCGGCGATAGGCTAAAACCGGCTTTAGCATCAGACCACGAATATAGGTCTGATGCTAAAAGCCGAAAGCGTTTAAAAAGCCCATTTTGCAAAAGTTCATTTTAGTCCTGAATCTTCTGAACGCGGCACGTGCTTTCTGTTGTTCCACGTGCAGCATAACGTAAGATTGGGCGTTCAGTTTCGTTCGAGGCGATACCCATTTTGACTCGATCTCACCTTAGGTTACCGATACAATTCGCTGTAACAGAGACCGCTTTGAAATAAAAATGGCCGTTATTTACGAAGCCCATCCCAGATATTGGACGTGCATGCGTCAGTAACCTTAGACGACTGATCATACCTCCAGAACTTAAGAAAATGATGGATTGTTACCGAGCCACGGTAAAATTCGATCGTGTTTTGTGGTGATATGGGACCCAAAAGAACGAATTATACATCTGAGTAATTATCATTGCAAAACAGCCTATAGATATGTGTGACATCGAAATGGAATCGATAAGGGTTCAATGATAAATGCGTGATGTCCTTCCAGGTTGTGTGAACTGTGAGCCAGAGGCGTTTGACCGTCGGTACATCCGAAAGATCGTACATGGAGCTGTACCCGATGCTTTTTCAATTCGCTGCGACCTCTAGTTCGCCAGCGCCACACCCAGTCATTCAAAACGTTCGGAAACGGCTTTGGCACATTGGCGCCGTTTGCGTGTGGCACGTGCTGCACACTGAAACGTGCTGTACGCCACGCGATTACCCGTTCAATTCTGGTTCCAGGATGATGCGTTTCGAGTTGATCCGACCTCCGGTTGCAGTGCAAGGTCGCCGCAACCGAGAAGATCTTTGACGGTATTCTTGATTCTCGTTTCACATGCAATCACTATGCTGACTCCAAATCCCACTTTAAATGCGTACCACGGACCAATAACGTATCGCAGAGCGACGATAATTAGCCGATACACTGGTAGAGCGCAAAACCTTAACGGCGCTGGATGGTTCGTCCCGACGTGCCAACCCATCTGAGCCCTGGACTTCTAGAAAGATTTCTCGACAGACGGACAGAGAGAGCAGAGGAACAGAAAGATGAATAGAGAAAGTTTACTCAGCAGTATATAGTTTAATATTTAATGGAAAGCACCCATTGACCATTAAAAGAAGATGCTTCATTCCGGGATACAAATAGAGAATGATTATCAAAAGTACCAGTCACTCAAAAACATTGCCACTTTCGATGAAGTGCGAACGCAGCACCAGAACGTTTAGTGTTTCACCTGGCCTAATACGACTTCTTTGTATGGGAGGATACAGCCGTCCATATGACCTTACCGAAGGTCTGGTGCGAACTGGGCTGAACTTCGATCGAGGTCAGCTGGCCGAATCACGTCCGAGTGGTAGCCAATGGAGGGGCGTGGCTCTTCCTCCCAGCGCTAACTCCGGCTGACTATAAAGCCAGCCTCCACACGGCCACAGCTATCACAGACACCAGCGAGTTCAACCATGAAAGTCCTGGTAAGGGCTCGTCTGCCGCACTGTGGGTAGCGAAATTGTAGCAATCTTGCAATTAATCGAGACATTTAAAATTAAAGTCTTCTATTATATGAGAATCAGTCGTCATTTGTGTATGTCCTTCAACAGAAAAATGAGAGGTTCCGACAAGAAATATTTTTTCGTAGTACTGCCTCGAATATTTTGACATTTTCATCATATCATTCATCATCACTGCGCATCGTTGAATGAACAACATAACAACAAATGCCTCCTACGGATGCTCGTTGTCTTTTACAGTAGTTAAAGCAAACTGGACTATTTTGTGATCAGTTTTAAAACAAGCATGACATGTCTTTCTCTTTTGCAGGTGGTAGTGTCCGCTATCCTGGCCGTTGCGGCTGCCCAGTGGGCCCTGCCCTACAACGGGCTCGGCTACTTGGGATACCCGTACCGCGCCGGATACTGGAACAACTATGCTGCCCCGCACACCACTTACTCTGCGGCTCCCTACACCACCTATGCCGCTGCCCCCTACACAACCTATGCTGCTGCCCCCTACAACGTGTACGCCGCCGCCCCGGCATACGCCAGCTCTCAGTACCACGCTCAGAACGAGCTCGGAGGATACACCTACGGCTACGCCGACGGTCTGAGCACCAAGTCGGAGAGCAAGAACGCCTACGGCGCCACCGTCGGCTCCTACAGCTACGTGGACGCCAACGGCAAGACCCAGACGGTCAACTACATTGCCGACGCTGCCGGTTTCCGTGTGTCGGGCACCAACCTGCCGGTGGCGCCTGTGGCCGACCTGAAGGCCCCCGTCAACACCCTGACCGGACCGGCCCCCGTCGAAGACACGGCCGAGGTGAAGGCGGCCAAGGCTGAGTTCCGCAAACTGTACGACGAGGCTGCCGCCGCCGCCGAGGCTGCCCCCGACTCCCGCAAGAAGCGCAACGCTCCTCTGCCCGTCAGCGACACCCCGGAGGTGACCGCCGCCAAGGCTGAGCACGCCCGTCTGTACAACGCTGCTGCGGCCGCCGCCGCCGCCGCTCCCGACACCGACTACCCTCTGGCGTACGCCAACTACGGCTACCCTCTGACGTACGCCAACTACGGCTACCCGGCCGTCCGTGCCGCCCCGGCCGGCTTCTCCTACGGCTTCAGCTCTGCCCACCTCGCCGCCCCCTTCTATGGCCGCTATTTCTATTAAACACACAGCTTGAAACGAGCCTGTTGTTTTGTGAGTTGTTGAGTCAACTGATCACTCACAGTTGTCCGTTGTTTCGTGTTTCTTTCATCGATTCACATCAGTGGTCGTCATGTCGCGTCCCATCTGAAACTTCATGATCTACAATCACCACTTGCATGTTTCTGGCTGTGTGTTCGTGTCGTGTGCGGCCTACCATAAAGCATAGTCTGTGTCATGTCGCATAGACAAATATATTTTTGTGAACGTAAACAATTGCAGAGTTTGTTTTCTGTAATGAACAGCAAAATTGCAGTTCCACAGGTGAACTGCCTTCTGTGTTGTTTAGGACAATGACTGAGCAGACAGTCAGTTTCGACAGAAGTGTATAATATTAGTTCGATTTTAATGCGTTTTGTTTAACATGCTGTTTCTGCTCTAATCATGTCTGGTCTGAAAAAACTCTGGTGTAGAAGACACATGCATCACGGCTCGCAAAAGGCTTAGTCAGACAGCTTCTTTCCTCTTTCGTCCAAAGTAAGGTTCTTGATCGAACTGATGTGATCACAGGTCACTGGTTCTGCCTCGCGGGCTCCAGATTCGTCCATTACTCGGGATTCGTATTTGTTCGGCCGGGGGTCATGCGATCACACAAAGATCTTGAGTACGTCTTGAGCTTTTACGTCGTCCAGTGATCTGGAGAAAAAACTCTGATGTCCGTGCCGCATTGTTGCTGGCCACAAAACATTATTGTTCTTGAAGAGCCCCGGTTGTTCCCCTACTAGGAGTTTCTGATGGAAAGTGGAATGTCGTGGCAAAGAAGCCGCCGGGAGTTGCTGTCCTAGTATCAATGACTAATCAAAATGGAAGTGGAAAAGCTTAAAGACATTATCGCAGGCGTCTGTTGTGGTTTTGTTGTGATATCTACATATTCAGTGGGAAATCTTTGATAAGATAGCCTTTTAGAGTAGTAGTCGGCCAACATATTCTGGGCTGCAAGCCGTAGACTGAAGGTGTTTACGGAGGTTACAGGATCCTTCCATGCGTGCGAAAATTAACCCGCGCATCGGGCGTGATCGCGGCCCCAGTCGGGAGGCGATCACGCCCGACGGGGGGGGGGGGGTTACCGCCCACTCTAACTCACGAACAGTTGGTTGCACGATCAAAATGAGCACACCGTTGGAAAGCTTGAGACAATTGGAGCTCGAAACTGGTCTTATTTTTAGTTTTGGACAATATATCAGCCATTTACACCCTATATCTGTTTCTCATAGCCGACCTCACGAGGCCGAGAAACGGCCTGAATTTCAAGGGCTGTGACTAGTAACGCATAGGTAAAGGCACCAGCGCACAAGTAAAGGTCCGCGGATGCCGATACTCGTCTAATTTCCCTGATTTGTCCAATATATACGCCGAAACGTTGAGTTAAAGACACGGCAATTGTCACGCCGGTTTTCGGCAGGCGTCGCAGCCTTACACAGTAAGAAATTAACGAGAAGTAATTAAACGGTTCCTTTATTTTTCGCAACATAAGCCTATCCCTGTAAACCTTGTTCATCTTAGAGTTTCTTGTAACGGTTTCCTATGCTCAAATTTTGAAAAAAAATCATGAGTTACCAGTCTACACAAATGACGGAGCTTTATTTGCGAGGGCCTGTTTATTTACAAAATTATGCAATTGTTTAAAATCTTTTCGAGGTTCCTGGTATAACTTGTGTCTGTGCAGGCCAGACTACCATTTTGTGTCCATTTGACGGTGGTACATTTTGGCTCGCAACAGTTATTCGTGATTTGACCTCAGGTCAATAGCTGGAAGTCATTGATACTTTGCCCATTGACGGTAACTAGATGTCGGCATCACTCCACACTAAAAACGTTATAAACATTTCCGCCAATTTCCGAAAAAACGACGACATATCTTCAAAATGCGTTTGACTTTACGTCAATGACAAAGAAAATTCCGAAAAATCTGAGATGGCACATTTGTAGCATCTGTCAAGATCTCTAATCCCTGAAAGTGTTATTGTGATATCTGTTTTTCCGAAAAAGCTAAAGCACGCTATTTTTTGACATAGGCCCGTTTGACCTGACCTAGGTCAGACGCCTGACCTGATCTGAGGTTAAGACTTTGACACAAGGTGTAAAAATGGTCAAGCAAAAGGTGCACGAAGTTTCGTGGCGCTGCGTTTGTTCATTCTATCGCAGTCCTAGAAAAAACTCAGGGGGGCGGTCAACCGTCCACAGTCGGAGCAAGTTAATTAAAAGCAGGCAAAATATCTGACGACATTAATACTCAGAACACAAGGAAGAGGTACCCAGTTTCCGAAAGTGCTCTGTCGCTGGTCCATGTTATCCTCAAAACATTTCTTGACCTGCTCGCTGTGTTTCCTGATTTGTTGAGGCTTTTCAGAAGTTTTGCTGCTGAGGACTCTTATCTAAGTAGGTCGGGTATGCTCCTCTTCATTTCACAGCGTCGCAACGCAACAAAAACAACAAAATGCCACCAAAACGATCCTCTTGCTACTACACTGTATGACATTTTATGTGGTTCGAAAGGAGTCAGAAGCAACACAATGCATTACTGAGGTATGTTGTGCACCAAAACTGAATATAAGATCAAGGCAGGCCATTAGAGAAAAAACTGATGTTTGGTGGAAAAACTCGACATTCTGTGAATTTAATATGCACGTTTTTTCGATGTGCTAGAACGTGCTTTGGCTCACACTAACTGTAAATTTGTCTGTTATTCAGATAGTCTACGTCCATGCCATTCAGCTCATATCATCATAGCATGAGCACTGGTGTAAGTCGTACCTTTGTTATTTTTATCATCTATTTGTTCATCATTCATTAGGCATGGAATCGCAGAAAACCACAGAAAACCGATTAACCCTATTCCCGGCAGGGGGGGGGGGCGGAATCCGCCCCCCCCTCGGGTTTTTTGCTTGCCAATTCCAGGCTTTTTGACGCAGCTTCACGAAACTTGGTGACTTTTCCTAGCTATTCGTTCTACGCGCCGTGACAAAATTTCGAAATCCTATTTTGCTCAGGGGCGGAGCCAGGCAACGTTTTTGGGAGACACCTCAGGTCATTTTTGGCCATGTTGAGGGTAAAAGGAAAATGTCTGACAAAAACAGAGTTTTTAAGATAGAACTTAAGACTTTGTACGAATATATAGCTAAATAGTTGGGCAATGTGCATATGTAATTTTGTTTATCTGAGGTCACTTTACAAGGTCAGGTCAAGGTCAAAAGTCAAAATTTGTTTTTTTCGCAATAATTTCGGCGCCGTTTTTTCAAATGCCAAACCCGGAATATATATGACGTAGAAAGATGCCCTCTACTTGTGTACCAAGTTTCAGCTTGATATCAGGTCAGGTCACGGAGCTATGACCTAAAATGTCAGTGAGCGTACCCTATATCGCAAAAGCCAAAAAATGAATTTTTTGGAATAGAGTGAATTTAATCGATTAAAAACGTTTACAGATAATATTGAATGCACACGACATCATTCCAGGTGACCCCAAGGTCACTGGAGGTCATTTAAGGTCAAAGGTCACAAGTTGATCTGAGAAACGTGTGACCATGACAGTTCCCCCTTTTTTATGTCCCTGGCACCGCCTATGCTAACATTATACAAACATTGTAATGCGATTTGTACTTCTTTAGCATAACATGACTAGCAGAAGCTAAAAAAGTGTTTTGGCCTCTTTTGTTCATTCCGTTATTAGAAAACTAATCCCCCTATTTTTGAAACCCTGTGAACGCCCATGAATTTTCTCAAAATTTCAGATTTGCATACCCATGGTAAAAGCCCTATCCATAATCTCTCGATTGATGCCAGTTTCATCGAAATCGGTCCATAAACAACGGAGTTATAAGAAGTCAAAAAGTACCCCCCATTTTGACATTTTTGCCCCCCTGTATCCACAAATTTCAAAATTTTGAAAATTTCTTTTTATAAAAATGTAGTTCACGTCATGGCAAATCGATTGCCGTTTGTTGCGATGAAATCGGATAAGTAGTTCTCGAGATCTCAGGGGGGGGCCGAATCCGCCCCCCCCTGCCGGGAATCGGCCATACCGTCTAGCCCTCCGGGAATAGGGTTAAATAACGTTTTTTTCACGCCTCGTGTCGCTTATACCACAACAGGTTTCCCACATACTACCTCTGCATCGGGTGAAGACCATGAGAAAATTGTTTCTTACTATGGGTCGGCGTTTACTTCACTAAACAAGGGTAATGCGCCCCTTTGCACTTCGAACTTTTGCAACAATACGGATTGTGTAACCTCGAGCGATACCATTTGGAGTCAGTCTAACTTCTGGGTCCAAATGCAAGATCCGTGAATCAAAGAGGCACGTATTCCATTGTACATTCCTTCACGTGTCGGATACCGGCTGAAATGAACAATCTATGCGTTATGCTTGTTCAGTTACATTACCGAACCACGGTAACCACAGTTACCAAACCATGGTAATATTCGATCGTGTTTTGGGTAAATATGGGACATAAAAGAACGGTCTACACAAAATTGCATGTCGACATAGAATCGAATCATTTTGGTTTAAATAAAATAAATGAAAAAAATAGATTAAAAAAGTAAGACAAAATGCAACATAAAATTGCACGTCGGTGCAATGTCCATCGCAAATAAATCTATAGATATGTGTGACATCGAAGTGGAATCGATAAGGGTTCAATGATGAATGAGTGATCTCCTTTCCAGGTTGTGTGAACTGTGAGCCAGAGGCGTTTGACCGTCGGTACATCCGAAAGGTCGTACATGGAGCTGTACCCGATGCTTTTTCAATTCGCTGCGATCTCTGGTTCGCCAGAGCCACACCCAGTCCTTCGAAACGTCCAGGAACGGCTTTTGCACATTGCCGCCGCTTGCGTGTGGCATCGCGGCACACTAAAACGTGCTGTACACCACGCGATTACCCGTTCAATTCTGGTTCCAGGATGATGCGGTTGGAGTTGATCCGACCTCCGGTTGCAGTGCAAAGTCGCCGCAACCGAGACGATGTTTGACGGTATTCTTGATTCTCGTTTCACATGCAATCACTATGCTGACTCCAAATCCCACTTTAAATGCGTACCACGGACCAATAACGTATCGCAGGGCGACGATAATTAGCCGATACACTGGTAGAGCGCAAAACCTTAACGGCGCTGGATGGTACGTCCCGACGTGCCAACCCATTTGAGTCCTGGACTTCTAGAAAGATTTCTCGACAGATGGTCAGAGAGACAGAGGAACAGAAAGATGAATAGAGAAAGTTTACTCAGCAGTATATAGTTTAATATTTAATGGAAAGCACCCATTGACCATTAAAAGAAGATGCTTCATTCCGGGATACAAATAGAGAATGATTATCAAAAGTACCAGTCACTCAAAAACATTGCCACTTTCGATGAAGTGCGAACGCAGCACCAGAACGTTTAGTGTTTCACCTGGCCTAATACGACTTCTTTGTATGGGAGGATACAGCCGTCCATATGACCTTACCGAAGGTCTGGTGCGAACTGGGCTGAACTTCGATCGAGGTCAGCTGGCCGAATCATGTCCGAGTGGTAGCCAATGGAGGGGCGTGGCTCTTCCTCCCAGCGCTAACTCCGGCTGACTATAAAGCCAGCCTCCACACGGCCACAGCTATCACAGACACCAGCGAGTTCAACCATGAAAGTCCTGGTAAGGACTCGTCTGCCGCACTGTGGGTAGCGAAATTGTAGCAATCTTGCAATTAATCAAAACATTTAAAATTAAAGTCTTCTATTATATGAGAATCAGTCGTCATTTGTGTGTGTCCTTCAACAGAAAAATGAGAGATTCCGACAAGAAATATTTTTTCGTAGTACTGCCTCGAATATTTTGACATTTTCATCATATCATTCATCATCACTGCGCATCGTTGAATGAACAACATAACAACAAATGCCTCCTACGGATGCTCGTTGTCTTTTACAGTAGTTAAAGCAAACTGGACTATTTTGTGATCAGTTTTAAAACAAGCATGACATGTCTTTCTCTTTTGCAGGTGGTAGTGTCCGCTATCCTGGCCGTTGCGGCTGCCCAGTGGGCCCTGCCCTACAACGGGCTCGGCTACTTGGGATACCCGTACCGCGCCGGATACTGGAACAACTATGCTGCCCCGCACACCACTTACTCTGCGGCTCCCTACACCACCTATGCCGCTGCCCCCTACACAACCTATGCTGCTGCCCCCTACAACGTGTACGCCGCCGCCCCGGCATACGCCAGCTCTCAGTACCACGCCCAGAACGAGCTCGGAGGATACACCTACGGCTACGCCGACGGTCTGAGCACCAAGTCGGAGAGCAAGAACGCCTACGGCGCCACCGTCGGCTCCTACAGCTACGTGGACGCCAACGGCAAGACCCAGACGGTCAACTACATTGCCGACGCTGCCGGTTTCCGTGTGTCGGGCACCAACCTGCCGGTGGCGCCTGTGGCCGACCTGAAGGCCCCCGTCAACACCCTGACCGGACCGGCCCCTGTCGAAGACACGGCCGAGGTGAAGGCGGCCAAGGCTGAGTTCCGCAAACTGTACGACGAGGCTGCCGCCGCCGCCGAGGCTGCCCCCGACTCCCGCAAGAAGCGCAGCGCTCCTCTGCCCGTCAGCGACACCCCGGAGGTGGCCGCCGCCAAGGCTGAGCACGCCCGTCTGTACAACGCTGCTGCGGCCGCCGCCGCCGCCGCTCCCGACACCGACTACCCTCTGGCGTACACCAACTACGGCTACCCTCTGACGTACGCCAACTACGGCTACCCGGCCGTCCGTGCCGCCCCGGCCGGCTTCTCCTACGGCTTCAGCTCTGCCCACCTCGCCGCCCCCTTCTATGGCCGCTACTTCTACTAAACACACAGCTTGAAACGAGTCTGTTGTTTCGTGGGTTATTGAGTCAACTGATCACTCACAGTTGTCCGTTGTTTCGTGTTTCTTTCATCGATTCACATCGGTGGTTGTCATGTCGCGTTCCATCTCTAACTTCATGATCTACAGTTATCCCTGGGATGTTTCTGGCTGTGTGTTCGTGTCGTGTGCGGCCTACCATAAAGCATAGTCTGTGTCATGCCGCACAGACAAAATATATGTTTGTGGACGTAAATAATCGTAGAGATTGTGTTTTTTTTTTGGTAATTAACAGCAAAATCGCAGTGCCAATAGGTGAACTGCCGTCTGTGAAGTTTGGGAGAATGATTGAAGAGACTCCCCTGAAGGAAATAAGGAAGAAAATCCTTGGAACTGGTTGTGAGTTTCGAGAACGATGCAAGACGTAAGTTTGATGTCATGCATTTTCTTGAACATGCCAAGTCCTTTTTAATCATCTCAGGTGTGAAAAACTTGTGTGTAGGTTTGGACGCATCCATCACCGCCTGCTAAAGGCTTCGCGAGACACCGTTGTTTCTATTTCGTCCCAAGTAAGGTTCTTGAGCCGACTGATGTGATCTGAGGTCACTGGCTCTTCCTGGCGTGCTGGTCACTGGATCCATCCATTTCTTCTGATCGATATTTGTTGGGCCGATAGTCATGGCATCACGGAAAGATCTTGATTAGTTGATCTTGAGGTATTAGACCTTGTCGTCGTCGATATGTCGAATTTGGTCCCGTACGATATGTGTCTGAGGAGAAATGGAACATTACGGCGAAGATCCCGCCGGAAATTTTTGTTCTAGTATCAATAACTATTAAAGAAATAAATCAAATATTAACAGACGTCATCGTAAGCGACTGTTGCTGTCTGTTAAGACATGTGCATTTTCGGCCGGAAATCTTTGATAAGAAAGCATTTCAGAGCAATAGTCAGCCAACATATACCGGTCCCAGTGGCGTAGTTAGGTGGGGCCCTAGGGGTTCCGGGAACCCCGAAATTCTTTGATCCACGAAGGGGCTCCCTGGCATTTTGCCTAGAAGCTCCCCGCCCCTCTCACCGGGGAAGGCAAACCCACTCCTCCGCAAAGGGCTCCAGGACCGTTGGCAAAGACCTCTCTGGCATGCAGCGGATCTTTTTCAGCGGGGTGCCCCCTGACCGGGAAGGTAGGTGAGTCCCCCAACATGTACTTACCAAAAGACTTAAGCGAGGACCGGAAAAAAATGCTCCTCTGCAGAGAAGCCGCCTGCCAGGAAAGGTCTTCCTGCCCAGAGATGGTGTAGGTATGTTGGCAAGGTAGTCCCAGTGATCTAACGTAGGCCAATGTTCTTATTATCGGGTTCTTATTATCCCACCTCTAGAAATTCTTGACATGAAAAGGGAATTCCTGGGCTGGGTTTCTGGCATGTCTTAAAGGGCCCCAATGTTTACTGACGTGGAAAGGTCAGGGATCCGGTTAAACAAAGGCGGCTCTTGACGGGAATGGTTGCCGGATGCCTGTGCCGAACATCGTAATGGCGAAGCGAGGCGATCGCCAAAGCAGTTCAGTGGAAATGTTAGCAGGCAACTGGCGCATGGGAGGCTGGCTGGGCATTCAGATTTAAAAAGCGGGAGTTCGACCGTTAATGGGGTCCCAGCTATGAAAATGTGGCCAGAGCAACAAAGAGAGATAATCCTTGTCAGCCTTCTCAATAGAAAGCTTGGTTGTTATGGGAAGGAAACCAGGTTCGTAGTAAATATCCCTAGTGCTCTAGTCATGGGTAGGGACGTCATTTTGTATTCTTCTGAAGGTGCGCGCGCTCCTCACTGTTGAATTCAGCCTGCCCAATGCTGATTTCAGACCCTTAACGTTGAAGCCTGGGCCCATTGTTGAAATGGCGTTTCAGTCTAGTGAGGGATTTTGCATTTTTCCAAACGGCTGTAGTAGTCAGTAAGCAAATTGAAGTTGCAGAAAGATGTTCTATTCCGGTTAGGGAAGTGCTCTCCTGGAAGTCTGAGGGTCCTCTCAAAATAGTGAGGCCACCCTCAAAAGCTTGAGGGTCCCGCAGCATACTCCAATGGACATTCTAGATGAATTCAAGGGGATCCTCTAGAGCAATACAATGGACACTCTTCTGGTCTTAGGCGTCCTGCTTAGACATTCTTAGGAATCCCTCAGATAGTCAGAAGAAGATTCTTAAATCAGCTAGAAAATGGTTGAAGGGCCCCAAGGAAATGTTTCAGAGGCCCTCTGAGACACTGGAAATACCAAGAGTTTTCTCAAAAGTTTGAGGGGTCAAAAAACTTCACCTGGACCCCGTGCAAAAATTGAGAGAACGACTCTTTCTCTTAGGTCTCAGACATTCTTCTTAAATTCATCTCGAGGACTTAATGGATTTTTTTGAGGGGGAGGGCGACACCCTCAAGTTTTTAGGAGGCCCCGAAGATTCAGAAAAGGAGTTTTGAACCAGACGGCGCTTTGTTTGAGAGGCCCTCCGAAAATACCAACGGGCTGTTCAAAATGCTTCCGGGCCCACAAAACTCCACAAGACCCTTTAAACTAGGTCTAAGAGGGGTCCTCTCTAAAGCCCGGAGAATTCCTTCAAATACCTTGAAAGAATCATTTGAATTCATTTTGAGGGGCTTTGCTATTTTCAGGTGGCACATCAGAAATTCAGGGAAGGATACAACGGATGAGCCTTCAAATCCCTGAGTGGACCCTTCGTCGCATTTTCCGAGTGACTATGCATGCCGTAGCGTGGTTAAAAAAAAAAATCTTCCTTAACCCGCGCACGACCGTTGGTCGGTTACGATCATGCGCGACTGGGGGGAACAGTTGGCCGCCCCCTCTAACTCACGAACAGTTGGTCGCGCGATAAAAATAAGCATACCGTTGGAAAGCTGGTGACGAGTAGAGCTCGAAACTGGTCTCATTTTTTAGTTTTAGATAATATGTAAGCAACTCACGCCCCAGATATGTCTTCTCATAGCCGCCTGCATGAGAGCGAGAAATGGCCTGAATCTCAAGGGCTGTGACTGATAACGTATAGGCAAAGGCACGAGCGCACAAGTAAAGGTTTGCAAATGCCGATACGCATCTAATTTCCCAGATTTGTTCAATATATACGCCGAAACGTTGAGTTAAAAACACGGCAATGCTCGCGCCGGCTGTCGGCGTGCGCCGCAGCCGTACGCAGTAATAAATTGACGGGCACTAGTTTAAGCGTTCCTTTATTTTCGCGAAAAAAGCCTATCGATGTAAATTTTATTGATCTTAGTAGTTCTTGCGATGATTTTTCATGCTTAAATTTCGGAAAAATTCATTAATTACCAGTCTACACAATTGGCGGAATTTTCTTCGCGAGAGCCTGTTTATTTCCAAAATATGCTATGTTTTTCAAACTTTTCGAGGGTTCCTGGTATTACTTACGTCTGTGCAAGCTAGTTCCGCATTTTCTACCCATTCTGAGTAATTCATCGTCGATTTTGACGGTGGTACATTCTGGCCCACTACAGTTACTCGTGACCTGACCTCAGGTCAATGGCTGAAAGTCATTGATACTTTGCCCAATGACGGTAACTAGATGTCTGCTTCACTCCACCTAAAAATGTTATGAAATATTCCGTGAATATCCGAAAAAACGACATGTGTTAAAAAATGGGCTTGACCTTAGGTCAATGACCCGGAAAATTCCGAAAAACCTGAGATAGCACATTTGTTGCATCTATCACGATCACTAATCTCTGAAAGTATTATTGTGATATCTTGCTTTGCGAAAAAGTTAGAGGGCGCTTAACTTTTTTAGACATAGGTCCGTTTGACCTGACCTAGGTCAGGCACCTGACTTGACCTGAGCTCAAAATTTTGACACAATATGTAAAAATAATGAAGCAAAAGGTACACAAAGTTTCGTGACTCTGTGTTTTTCGGTTCTCTCGCAATCCAAGAAAAAACACAGGGGGTGGGGGCGGTCAACTGCACCCCAGTCGTGGTCGGGTTAATGTTTTAGGAGTTTCCTGAAAACATCAAGTTAATGGGCAAAATACGATCATGCTTCAGGGTGATACAAGTTAAGACGAAAAGCACATGTCGGAGCAATGTTCTTTGCAAAAAGCCTATGGAGTATGTACAACAATGAAGCGGAATCGACAACGGGTCGGGGATGAGTCCTTACTATCCTTACAAGAGTGGCGCCCAAGTCGTGGGCCGGAGGCATTTGACTGTCGGTGCAACTAAAGATGGTACCTGGAGCCACCAACACCGCTTTTCCAATTTGCTGCGATCTCTGGTTCGCCGGCGCCATACCCAGTCCACAAAACGTTCAGAAACGGCTTTCACTTTGCCGCCGCTTGCGATGGCATCTGCCGCACTGAAACGCGTTGCACGCGCAATGAAACGTGCTGTGCGCCACATTGGAAGTTCAGTTCTAAGTTCCACGTTAATACGTTTCGAGTCTGTTAGACCCCTGGTTGCTGTGCAGAGTCGCCGGAACCAAAACAATGTTTGACGCTGTTCTTGATCCTCATTTGACATGGAATCACCATGCGGGCTACAAAGTCCACTTTGAATACGTATCACGCACCAATGACGGATCGCAGCAAAACGATAATTAATCGATACAATCGTAGAGCGCGAGGCCTTTCCAACGGTGTGCAGCCCGTTGGAGCACTGGACTTCTAGAACGATTTCTCGACACATGGAAACAAAGGCAGAGGCGCAGAAGAGAAGTTCACTCAAACAGTATGTAGTTTGGTACTTGGTGGAAAGCATACGTTCACCAGGGAAAAAAGGAAACTCACGTTGAGTTTCCTTTCTTGAGTTGAGTTGAGCTGAGTGAGTTGGCATAAAGCGGCAGCAGCACATGGTGAGCAAATAGTTGTTCTCAGTGTCTGAAGACATGCTGAGAGTGGCGCCCCTCTTCGAGTAATTCCCACTCAAAACACCACGTCACTGCCACTGGCTGCATGGAGGATTGATAATGAAATGACAAAGCAGCAGAAAATATGATTTGCAGCGGTCATGTCGATTTCTGCAAATGACGGGGGGTGGAGCCGAGGGCCCGACAACCTAATCTGACCTCCCCCCAATGTGGGTTTCTCAACGGATCCAGCCCATTTTCTTTTGACCAACGGGAACTCATAGTTTTTTTTTGTTACTGTTTTTCAAATAAGAAATTGCATTTTTCCTCCATATAAAGAAGGTAGATAGTCAGAAAGATGCATCGCTTTAGACGTTGCTCTTCATGTTTTGCCTGTCGCGTATCGATTGCTACCGTTCCTTTCGTTATCACTTCTCATTTCCCTTCGAAACTGGCAAAAAATATTAGGGAGGCCAAACCAACATTGGGGGGAAATCAACACTGGATGGGCCAGAGCCATCTCAAAGAACATAAATCGACACTCCTGGCAAATGACGTCATATTTCACCCACAGAAATACACATATTTGCTTTTGCAACATATGTGTGACCACTATTCCGCATTCCTGCGGAATCGCTACGCATGTAGTGCAGACCGTCTGGCTCGAGAGCAGGAAAAGACATGGCCCCCATACCCCCTTGGCTACATCCCTGAACAGGGGTGATTAAGAAACGTAGCAGCCAGTTACAAACATCGCGACTTTCGGCTGAGCACAAGCGCAACACGACAATATTAAGTGCTACACTTCATCTAATACGTTATGACTAATGACCACCTTGTATGAGAAGATGTATTCGTTCAGATGACCTTGCCGACGGTCTGGTGCGGACTGGGCTGAACTTCGAGGTCAGCTGGCCGAATCATGTCCGAGTGGCATCCAATGGAAGGGCGTGGCCCTTCCTCCCAGCGCTAGCTCCGGCTGAATATAAAGCCAGCCTCCGCACGGCCACAACTATCACAAACACCAGCGAGTTCAACCATGAAAGTCCTGGTAAGAGCTGGTCTGCCGCACTTTTGGTAGCGAAATGTCACCAACCTTCCAGCTGATTGAAACATTCAAAATTTAAAATCGTCATTATCTGAGCATCACTCGTCATTTGTGTTTGTTCTTAAGCGTCAAAATGAAACATTCCACCAAAGACATAGTTCTTTCAGTACTGGCTGGTATTTTGATTTTTCTTAGTATTTTGTAGTTTTAGGGACTTAGTATTTTGACATTTCCATCCCACATCCATCATTTTTGCGTATCGTTGAATGATAGAAATAACAACGAATACTTCCTACTTATGCTCGTTGTCTTTTACAGTGGTTAAAACAAACCGGACTATTTCGTGATCAGTTTTAAAACAAACATGGCACGTATTTCTCCCTTGCAGGTGGTAGTGTCCGCTATCCTGGCCGTTGCGGCTGCCCAGTGGGCCCTGCCCTACAACGGGCTCGGCTACTTGGGATACCCGTACAGCGCCGGATACTGGAACAACTATGCTGCCCCCTACACAACCTACTCTGCGGCTCCTTACACCACCTATGCTACGGCCCCCTACACAACCTATGCTGCTGCCCCCTACAACGTGTACGCCGCCGCCCCGGCATACGCCAGCTCTCAGTACCACGCCCAGAACGAGCTCGGAGGATACACCTACGGCTACGCCGACGGTCTGAGCACCAAGTCGGAGAGCAAGAACGCCTACGGCGCCACCGTCGGCTCCTACAGCTACTTGGACGCCAACGGCAAGACCCAGACGGTCAACTACATTGCCGACGCTGCCGGTTTCCGTGTGTCGGGCACCAACCTGCCGGTGGCGCCTGTCGCCGACCTGAAGGCCCCCGTCAACACCCTGACCGGACCGGCCCCCGTCGAAGACACGGCCGAGGTGAAGGCGGCCAAGGCTGAGTTCCGCAAGCTGTACGACGAGGCTGCCGCCGCCGCCGAGGCTGCCCCCGACTCCCGCAAGAAGCGCAACGCTCCTCTGCCCGTCAGCGACACCCCGGAGGTGGCCGCCGCCAAGGCTGAGCACGCCCGTCTGTACAACGCTGCTGCGGCCGCCGCCGCCGCCGCTTCCGACACCGACTACCCTCTGGCGTACACCAACTACGGCTACCCTCTGACGTACGCCAACTACGGCTACCCGGCCGTCCGTGCCGCCCCGGCCGGCTTCTCCTACGGCTTCAGCTCTGCCCACCTCGCCGCTCCCTTCTATGGCCGCTACTTCTACTAAACACATAGCTTGAAACGAGCCTGTTGTTTCGTGAGTTGTTGAGTCAACTGATCACTCACAGTTGTCCGTTGTTTCGTGTTTCTTTCATCGATTCACATCAGTGGTTGTCATGTTGCGTCCCGTCTCCAACTTCATGATCTATAGTCATGACTGGCATGTTTCTGGCTGTGTGTTCGTGTCGTGTGTGGCCTATTATAAAGCATAGTCTGTGTCATGTCGCATAGACAAAATATATTTTTGTGAACGTAAACACTCATGTAGTTTGTTTTCTGTAATGAACAGGAAATTGCAGCTACGTATGTGAACTACTGCCTATGATGTGTAGGAGAGAAACTGAGGAGATTTCCCTGAAGCAAATGATGAAGACAACTGGTTATCAGTCTCAAGACAGATGGGTGACGCCAATTCAGTTTTGGTACGTTCTTCTTTTATTTGCCGGATCTTGCCTAATCATGTTAGTTCTAAAAAAAAAAACTCAAGCGTAGACTTGGAAGATGCATGCATCGCAGCTCGCAAAACGCTTAGGAAGACAGCATCGTTCTCACTTTGTCCAAATGAGGTTCTTGAGCCGACTGATGTGATCTCAGACCACTGGATCTCCCTCGCGGGCTGGTTTCCAGATCCATATGTGTTGGGCGTGAGTTATGTACCTCCCAAAGATCTTGAATACGTCTTGAGCTCTAAGATCTGCTAGTGATTTCGAGTAAATATTCCATGTTCATGTCAGTGTTGCTGGCCACAGAATCCTATCGTTCCCGCATCGCCTAACTCTTTCCTCTACTTTAACCCGTCCCCGACTGGGGGGAGGCAGTTAACTCCCCCCCCTGAGGTTTTTCTGGGATTGCAAGAGAACCAACAAATACAGAGTCACGAAACTTTGTGTACCTTTCGCTTTATGAATTTTACATCTCGTATCAAAATTTTGACCTCAGGTCAGGTCAGGTGCCTGACCTAGGTCAGGTCAAACAGACCTATGTCAAAAAAAGTTTAGCGCCCTCTAGTTTTTTCGCTAAACAAGATATCTCAGTAATGCTTTCAGGGAATAGTGATCGTGATAGATGCAACAAATCTGCTATCTCAGATTTTTCGGAATTTTCCCGGCCATTGACCTAAGGTCAAGCCCATTTTTAAGACATGTCGCCGTTTTTTTCGAAAATTGACGGAATATTTCATAACATTGTTAGTGTGAAGTGAGGCAGACATCTAGTTACCGTCATTGGGCAAAGTATCAATGAATTTCAGCCATTGACCTGAGGTCAGGTCACGAGTAGCTGTAGTGAGCCAAAATGTACCACCGTCAAAATCGACGATGAATTACTTAGATTGGGTAGAAAATGGCAGAACTAGCTTCACAGCCGTAAGTAATACCAGGAACCTAAAAAAGTTTGAAAAACATAACATATTTTGGAAATGAACAGGCTCTCGCGAATAAAGCCCCGCCAATTTTGTAGATTGGTAACTAATCAATTTTTCCAAAATTTAAGCACGAAAAACCATCACAAGAACCACAAAGATGAATAAAATATATAAAGATCGTCTTCTTTTCGCGAAAATAAAGAAACGCTAAAACTAGTTCCCGTCAATTTGGTACCGCATACGGCAGCGGCGCACACCGACAGCTTGCGGAAGAATTGCCGTGTCTTTAACTCAACGTTTCGGCGTATATATTGAACAAATCTGGGGACATTAGACGTGTGTCGGCATCCGCTGACCTTTGCTTGTGCGCTGGTGCCTGTACCTATGCGTCATTAGTCACAGCCCTTGAGATTCAGGCCGTTTCTCGGTCTCATGCAGTCGGCCATGAGAAATCATATATAGGGCGTAAATTGACTTACATATTATCTAAAACTAAAAAATGAGACCAGTTTTGAGCTTTACTCGTCACAAGCTTTCCAACGGTATGCTTATTTTTATCGTACGACCAACCGTTCGTGAGTTAGAGGGGGCAGCCAACTGCCCCCCCCCCAGTCGCCCATGTTCGAAACGGGCCGACGGTCGTGCGCGGGTTAAATGTCAATAGAGAAGCAGAATATCATAGCGAAGGAACCACGCAGAGTTTCTGCTCTAGTATGAATAGCCTATATAAGTGTATGTAAGCTTTTGCCATTTATATTTTATTTACTATTATTTTTATATATTTATGTTATCCTGTATAACCGTACTTATATATGCCATAAACTATATAAATATATTCATATATTTATTACATTTTTTAAAATAAAATCCGTAGTTAAAAAAAAAATAGATAATAAGCGAACAAACTCAATCGTTGGCTTCTGTTGTCAGTTGTGATGAATCAGAGATCAAGATCATTTTCCGTCAGCAACCTTTGATAAGAGAACCTTCCAGAGCAGTACTCAGCCAACATATAATGGATCGCAAGTCGTGAACTGAAAGTGTCTGCGGGATCATATAGGCTCCTGCGATGTGTGCAAAAATGTAATAAAAGTAAACAAAATATCTGATGACGCTACTACTGAGAACAAAAGCAAGGTGCGCTCGACTTTCGAAAATGCTCTCCGATTTATGTTTCTCCCAAGAGATTTCTTGATTCTCTCACTGAGTTCCCAACTTCGTTATGACTTTCGGAAGGTTCCACACTGAGGACAGTTATTTCCGTATGCCGGGTATGCCATTATCTTCACTTCACATGTGGTCGCGGCTTGCGACCAAATCGACCTGCAGCTACTACACCACAAAACCTTTTGTGTAGTTCCAAAGGAGTCAGAAGTAACACTACATTTTGATATGTAGGACACCACAAGGGCATTTGAGATCAAGGTAGGTCATTGACACACAGCTGATGTGAGGTGGGAAATCTCGACATTCTGCGAAGGTAAGATGCACTTTTTCTGAATGTGCACGAACGTGCTTTGGCTCAAACCATCTGCAAATGTGTCGAGCATTCCTATAGTCTTCGTCCATGCCATTAAGATCATATCATCATAGCGTGAGCACTAGTATGAGCCGTACTTTTGTTGTGTTTACCATCTATTTGCTCATCGTTCAGCAGACATGGAATCGCAGAAAACCACAGAAAATCGATTGAGTGACATCCCCTTCATACTTCGTGTCTCTTATACCACAACCGTTATTCTCGGACACCACTTCTGCACTTAGTGAGGACCATCGGAAAGTAAATTGATACGAGGTGTCGCCGCATACTTTGCTAAGCAATATTTCTGCCCCCCTCTATACTCGTAATTTCCCAGTAATATCAATTTTGAGTCAGTATGACCTCAGGGTCTCATCTCAAGTTCCGTGAATAAAAGCAGCACGTATTGCCTTATGCACTCCTGCGGGCGACGGATGTTGCCTGGAATGAACAATCTTTGTCGCAAGCCAGTTTCCTTTTGTTCTGTTTTTCGGCGATAGACGAAATTCGGCTCTAGGTTGAATGTTAAAAGCCAAAATCGTTCAAAAAGTTCATTGAACCAAAGCTTACCTTAGTACTGCATCCCCTGAAAATGGCGCGTGTTGTCTGGCGTCCCAAGCGCATCATAAGGGACTCCACAAGCACACCGCAAGGGACTCCGAGTCTCTCTGGCCTTCGGTTGTCGATACGACTTGCTGGAACCAGGCTGTATTCCTGGTTCAACAACACACCCGGAACGCTTTGAAATAACAATGTCCATTTTTACGACTCGAATCCCAGGTACTGAACATGCGTGCGTTAATAAGCTTATGTCGCAGAATTTAGTCGGGAACTGCAACCGGAAAATGATTCATTTTGCGAAAAAAACTCGAGTTAAGATGTGCAGCGCCACAGAAACAAAATGGATTGTAACCGAACCACGGTGAAATACGATCATATTTTGCGCTGACATGGGACACAGAAAGAACGGGCTACACGTACGTGCAATTTTCACCACACCAAGCCGATAACGTATGCACAACGTTAACGTGGAATCGATAAGCCGTCAAGGACAAGTGCATGATACCCTTCCAGGTGGAATGGTGCTCAAACCGTGGGCCGGAGGCTTTTGGCTGTCGATTTAAACGAAAGATGATTCATGGAGCTACCAGCGACGCTTTCCCGATTCGCAACGATCTCTGGTTCGCCAGCGCCACGCCCAGTTCTCGAATACGTTCAGAAACGGTTGTGTCACATTGCCGCCGCTTGTGTGTGCACGTGCCGCGGGCAATGAAACGTGCTGTACGCCACGCGACTGCCCGCTCAACTCTGATTCAAAGTTTGTGCGCTTTGATCTGATACGACCTCTGGTTGCCGAGCAAACTCGGCGCAACCGAGGCGAATGTTTGACGATGTGACTGATTTGACAAGACGATTGTTGGCACTATTCGCGATTCCCGTTCGACACGGTATCGCTATGTGGGCTGAAAAGCCCAATTCAAACGCGTATCAAATGACGGGTCGCAGCGCGATGATGGTTAGCCGATGCACTGATTCAGAACGAAACTTCCCCAACGGTGCGCAATACGTGCCGACAAGCCGACCTGTTTGAGTCTCAACCAGATGGACATAAGGAGAGAGCGACAGAAAAACAAATAGAGACAGTTCACTCAAATAGTATAAGTTTGATATTTGATGTAAAGCTCACGCCCAGTATGTAAGAAGTGGGTTTATTCCGCGCTAAAAGTAAAGGGATTTAACCCGCGCAGTGGAAGGGGGTTTCGCACCAACGAGCACTGGAAGGGGGAACAAAATCTCCCCCTCCGATCTCAAAAACGGAAATAACTAGAGACATGAAATTTTATGGGCGAAGTGAGGCCATAACGATCTGCATTGTGTGCAATTTTCATGACCCTAGGTTAATATTTTTAAGGTCCAATGGGGTAAAAAAGGTCACTTTTGGACACTCGGCCCGTGCAGGCCATTCCGTACGACTTTTTCGAACGAAACGGGAAAAGCATGTTTGTTTGAGCGCTAAAACGTGGCATACGACAACTTCCATTCATCTGGCGTCTTGACTGAGGATTTCGAGTCGAGATTATGTCAGGTCATTAACCTATGGCGTTATTTTTTTTATCTTTTGCAGATCAGATTTCGATCAGCACGTGATAGCTTGAGTGTAAATAAGGGCGCTACACACATTTTTTGGCATATTTTCAGTGAAGGTAGCCAACATCAGTACATTTGATCGCTTCTATCATTTATATTTACATATGGATGTATATGTATCTATGCATGTGCATGTGATATGAGTATCAATGTGCCAAACGTGTTTTTAATGGGGTTTTTGGACGCATATGTCATACAAATCGACATATTGCAAAGCAACTCTGGGAAAGGTCTCAAAATAGTCGTCCTTGGCCTTTGATGACCTTGACCCGGAAGTGACCTTGGTATATATAAGCGTGTCCATGTACGCAAACGTGTTTTTATTAGTGTCTTTAAATGCATGTTTCATAGAAATCGACATGTTGCAGAGCAAGTCTGGACCAGGCCACAAGATATTTGACCTTGACCTTTGGTGACTTTGACATTCACTGACTCTGGTATATGTAAGTGTATCAGTGTGCGCACACGTGTTTTTATTAGGGTCCTTGAATACATATTTCATACAAACCAACATTGCAAAGCAAATCTGGATCAGGTCACAAGCTGTTTAACCTTGACATTTGATGACATTGACCATTACTGACACTGGCTTTGGTCTTGGTACATCCATTACTTATGCCTGAATAGCGTTGCGTGATTGTGTTCAAACGGTAATTTTCAGTAGAACTCGGGTTCTTTCACAAAACTCCCATTTGTCAGCAACAGCCGTCGTTTTCGTAATGTTTGCCTGACTTCCAATGCCTGAAACTTCAAAAACGTCCGGCCGATTTTCGATTTTTCTGCGTCAATGGACGAGTTATTTAACTGCCATAAATGTTGCAAAATAGCAGCAACTAGCTACAATCCGTTCTCGAGATATTCAGGAAAAACAGGTGGGGGATGCTGGTGTAGCTTTAGTGTAAGTAAGGGCGCAAACGCATCTTTTGGCATAATTTAAGTGAAGATAACCAACACCGGTGCATTTGATCATCGTTTACTAACCTCCGCAAGGTCAAAAGAAGTGAAGCGAGGTCATCGACCTTGATGAAGACCCAAAGTAAGTTTTATGTCAACTGTTTGCGTGAAAGTTATTTCGTGATAATGAGCCCAATTACACGATTTAATTGTAATTTCCGACTAAACTCCGTCGCGTAACCTCACCGAGGCACGTAGGAAATGGTGTGCGTGGAACAGCGGAAAACATGTGCCACTTTTAGGGCATTCAAGGCTAGATAAACCTTTGTTGATTGATTTTGGAGCGATTTTGGCTTTTAGCATTAGACCTGGAGCAGGATTTGGCCATCGCCGGTAAGGAAAATGTAACGAAACTAGCATGCGGCGTAGACTGTTCATTCGAGGTTGTATCCGTCGCCTGTAGCAGTGTACAATGGAACGCATGCTGCTTTTATTCAAAGAACTTATTAACCCGCGCACGACCGTCGGTCCGTCCCGAACACCGTCGACTGGGGGGGGGCAGTTGACTGCCCCCCCCTCTAACTCACGAACGGTTGATCGCACGATAAAAATAAGCATACCGTTGGAAAGCCCGTCACGAGTAGAGCTCGAAACTGGTCTCATTTTTAGTTTTAGATAATATGTAAGCCAATTTACGCCCTATATATGTTTTCTCATAGCCGACTGCATGAGACCGAGAAATGGCCTGAATCTCAAGGGCTGTGACTAATAACGCACTAATAAAGGCACCAGCGCACAAGTAAATGTCCGCGGATGCCGATACATGTCTAATTTCCTCAGATTTGTTCAATATATACGCCGAAACGTTGAGTTAAAGACACCGTAATTCTCCCGTCAGGCGTCACTGTGCGCCGCTGCCGTATACGGTACCAAATTGACGGGAACTAATTTTAGCGTTCCTTTATTTTCGCGAAAAAAGACAATCTATGTGAATTTTATTGATCTTTGTGGTTCTTGTGATGGTTTCTCATGCTTAAATTTTGGAAAAATTGATTAGTTGCCAATCTACAAAGTTGGCGGAGCTTTATTCGCGAGAGCCTGTTTATTTCCAAAATATGCTACTTTTTCAAACTTTTTGAGGTTTCTGGTATTACTTACGTCTGTGCAAGCTAGTTCTGCCATCTTCTACCCATTCTGAGTAATTCATCGTCGATTTTGACGGTGGTACATTTTGGCCCACTTCAGTTATTCGTGACCTGACCTCAGGTCAATGGCTGGAAGTCACTGATACTTTGCCCAATGACGGAAACTAGATGTCTGCTTCACTCCACACTAAAAATGTGATGAAATATTCCGTCAATTTCAGAAAAAAACGGCGATATGTCTTAAAAATGGGCTTGACCTTAGGTCAATGACCCGGAAAATTCCGAAAAATCCGAGATAGCAGATTTGTGGCATCTATCATGATTACTAATCCCTGAAAGTATTATTGAGATATCTTGTTTTGCAAAAAAGTTAGAGGGCGCTAAACTTTTTTGGACTTAGGTCTGTTTGACCTGGTCTAGGTCAAACACCTGACCTGATCTGAGGTCAAAATTTTCACACGAGACGTAAAATTGATGGAGCAAAAGGTACACAAAGTTTTGTGACTCTGTGTTTGTTGGTTCTCTCGCAATCCCAGAAAAACCTCAGGGGGGGGCAGTCAACTGCCCCCCCCAGTCGGGGACGGGTTAATAGACCCAGAAGTTACCACTGAGTGCGGAAGGACGATGTATGCTTCGCCAACCTTGCTTAACGAAGTATGCGGCGACACCTAATATCAAATTATTTTTTGATGGTCTTCACCCGGCGCAGAAGTGGTGTTCAAGAAAATGGTTATGGCATAAGCGAGACGAGGCAAGAATGGAATGTCATGTAATCGGTTTTCTATGATTTTCGGCAATTCCATGCCTGATGAATGATGAGCAAGCAGTTGACAAATACAGCAAAGGTACAGCTTACGCCAATGTTCATGCTATGATGATACCACCTTAACCCGTCCGTGACTGGGGGGATGCGGTTGACCGCCCCCGAGGATTTTCCAAGATGGCGAGAGAACGAACGAAAGAAGCGTCACGAAACTTTGTGTACGTTTCGCTTGATCATTTCTACACATTATGCCAAAGTTTTGACCTCAGGTCAAGTCAAGTGTCTGACTAACCTAGGTGAGGTGGAATAGACCTATGTCCAAGAAAGTTCAGCATCCTGTAACTTTTTCGGAAAGCATAATATCACAATAAAAATGTCAGGTGGCTAGAGATCTTCATGAATGCAACAGATCTGCTATGTCAGATTTTTTGGATTTTTCCGGGCCATTTCCCTAAGGCGAACCCCATTTTGGGTCAGTTTAATTTACTTTAATTTAGCTTATTTATCTAGTGTCCATCCGTGCGAGCACAGTTCTTCCCGTTCATCAAGTCATACAAAACTACATTAAATAAAACGCGGCTAATACGCGCAAGGCCTCGCAGTCTGGTCTTTGGTTTTATATTTGCTGGTTTTATATTTGTCATGTAATCACCCAAAGATCTTGAGCACGCCTTGGGCTGTTAGATCTACTGGTGATTTCGAATAATCTTTTATGTTCATGTCAGCGTTACTGGCCACAGACCTTACCATTCCCGCCTTGCCTCATTTGTGCCTTCATTATAAATATCCTAGGATAGGTGGAATACCATCGTAAAGAAACCGCGTAGAGTTACTCCCCTAGTGTCAATACTAAACAAATAAATAAATAAATAGAATTTTAGCAGACGCCATGGTGAGAATCTGTTGCTGTCTGTTGTGATATTTACATTTCGAGTCATTTGATTTACATTTGATAAGAGAGGCTTTCAGGGTAGTAGTAAGCCAACATATACTAGATTGCAAGCCGCGGATTGCACTTGCAATTCGCGGCTTGCAGTCTAGTAGAGGGTCATGGGCTCCCGTGATGCGTGCGAAAATGTAAAAAAATAGGCGAAGTATTTCACGATGGTAATACTGAGAACAAAAGCAGTGTGCGCTTGATTTCCGAAAGTACTAAATCCGATACATGTTACCCTCGGAAAATGTCTGGACTCGCTCCTTGTGCTTCCAAATATGTGGATTTCTTCGAAAGTTCTGATACTGAAGACACTGATATACGTATGTCGGATATGTTTCTCTTCATCTCACGGTGTGGCAGCATGCGACCATACCGACCCTCCGGCTACTACACTATAATTTTTATGTGGTTTCAAAGGAGGCAGAAGCAACAAATTGCTTTATTTAGATATGTTGTGCACCAAAAGGGCATTTGAGACCAAGGTAGGCCACTGCGACGCAATTGATATTAGGCCGAAAATTTCGACATGCTATAGAGCTAAGACATACTTTTCTCTGAATGTGTAAGAACGTGCTGAAACTCAAACCAATTGCCAATGTGTCTAGCATTCAGATAAGTCTGTGTTCATGCCAGCAACCCGCGCCTGACTGGCAGTCGGCGCCGATCACGCCTGACGGGAGCTGGTTGACTGTCCCCTCAAACTCACGAACGGCTGGTCTCACGATAAAAATAACACCGTTGGAAAGCTCGTGACAAGTAGAGCTCGCATCTGGTTTCATTTTTAGTTTTGGACAATATGTAAGGCATTTACGTTTTCTCACAGCCAACTGCATGAAACCGAGAAGCCGCCTGGATCTCAAAGGCTGCGATTAATAAAGTCTAGGTAAAGGCACCCATGAACAGGCAAAACCCAACAGATGCCGACATACGCCTAATTTCTCTGATTTGTTTAACATATATGCCGAAACGTTGAGTTAAAGACACGACGATTCTCGCGCCGACTGCCGGCGGCGCCGTAGCCGAAGGCGGTATGATATTAACGGACATTTATTTTAGCGTATCTCGATGCTTGCGACAAAGGCCTTTCGATGTAGTATTTCTTGATCCTAGTGGTTCTGTGATGGTTTCTCATTCTTACGTTTTGGAAAAATCCAGCACTTATCAATATACACAGTTGGCGGGGTCTTACTCGCGAAAGTCTGTTTATTTTCAAAATATGCTATTTTTGAAACTTTTTGAGTTTTTCGGTATTACTCGCAGCTGTGAGAGCCAGTTTTGCTATTTTCTACTCGTTCTAAGATCATGACATCAGCATTGCCGATTTTGAGGGCGGTTCTTTTTAGCT
Organism: Capitulum mitella; assembly: GCA_030062745.1. Lineage (NCBI taxonomy): Eukaryota > Metazoa > Arthropoda > Thecostraca > Pollicipedomorpha > Pollicipedidae > Capitulum > Capitulum mitella. The sequence goes on along the minus strand of CP099840.1, from coordinate 29,873,159 downwards.
CATAACAGTTATTATTGGTCTGGCCTCAGGTCAATGGCTGGAAGTCATTGATAATTTGTCTTTCCACGACAAAGGGGTGTCTGCATTACCCCACACTAAAAATGCGATTAAAAGTTCCGTCGAATTCCGAAAACACGACGATATGTTTGGAAAATGCGCAAAAAAACGACTTTATTCTTGGTACCATAAAAATCGTTGGAAAAAGCGTCCAATTTTCAGTTAAAATTTTCTGATAGTTCATTTCAGTCCTCGGACACGAGCAAAATGTTCGGAGTGACCGTAGACTGTAGACCGTAGACTGACTAAAGTCACTGACCTGTGACCGGCACGTCTCCACAGTTGTGCGCCTCTGCTAGGGCATCCTCTTTTCCTTGAACAGATTTCGACGTCACTTTACTACCAAAGCCCTCATTCTGATTATTCAGGCACTTGTTTTCTCTCAAATCATCTGTTGCTTGCCAGTCTGGGATAGAGCACCCGACTACCAACTACGTCGGATTTAAAAAAGTTATCGACTTTGCGACTCGGGTAGTGACCGGTGTACGGCGCCGCGATCACATCACACCAGTCCTAAACTCACTTCGCTGGTCAATGATAGGCTCACTGGTCGTGGAGCGCGTCTGCCTGGAGGTGTATCGCGCTCTCCACGATGCTGACGCCCCGATGGCCGCTCAGACCATGTTTACACGCCGATGTGGCCTGGCTGTGCGCGATACCCGCCTGACGCGCACGGAACGGCTCCACCTGCCGAGAGTGCGGCTTGCCAGCACCCAGAGATGTTTCATGTACCGGGCAACGTCATAGTGGAATAGCTCGCCATTGAGGCACTGGGCGCTTCCAGCATCTGTGAGTTAAGGATGGCAGTCCGCGGGTGGAGGATCCAAGCTGAGAAGTCAGTTTGATCTGTGTGCTTTCTTCTCTGTTTTAATCTGAGACGAAATGGGAACAAAGTTGTCTTGCTGAGCCTCTTGTGGACGGTGATGTTGTATCTTCCGAGCCTTCATTCGAGTTTTTTTAGACCTGAGATGATCATTAGACGGGATCCAGCATGTAAAAGAAGAACTATCAAAATCCAGTCGGCGTCATCCATCTATCTTGGGAATGATAACCACTTGTCTTCATTATTTGCTCCGGGGAAGTCTGCTTAGTTTTTCTCCTAAACATCATAGGCAAAAGCTCACATACGGAACTGCAATATCCTGCTCATCACAGAAAATAAACTCTACGAGTGTTAATGTTCACACACATATATTTGTCTATGCGACATGACACAGACTATGCTTTATGGTAGGCCGCACACGACACGAACACACAGCCAGAATCATGCGAGTGGTGATTGTAGATCATGAAGTTTCAGATGGGACGCAACATGACAACCACTGATGTGAATCGATGAAGGGAACACGAAACAAAGGACATCTGTGAGTGATGAGTTGACTCAACAACTCACAAAACAACAGGCTCGTTTCTAGCTGTGTGTTTAGTAGAAGTAGCGGCCATAGAAGGGGGAGGCGAGGTGGGCAGAGCTGAAGCCGTAGGAGAAGCCGGCCGGGGCGGCACGGACGGCCGGGTAGCCGTAGTTGGCGTACGTCAGAGGGTAGCCGTAGTTGGTGTACGCCAGAGGGTAGTCGGTGTCGGGAGCGGCGGCGGCGGCGGCCGCAGCAGCGTTGTACAGACGGGCGTGCTCAGCCTTGGCGGCGGCCACCTCCGGGGTGTCGCTGACGGGCAGAGGAGCGCTGCGCTTCTTGCGGGAGTCGGGGGCAGCCTCGGCGGCGGCGGCAGCCTCGTCGTACAGCTTGCGGAACTCAGCCTTGGCCGCCTTCACCTCGGCCGTGTCTTCGACGGGGGCCGGTCCGGTCAAGGTGTTGACGGGGGCCTTCAGGTCGGCGACAGGCGCCACCGGCAGGTTGGTGCCCGACACACGGAAACCGGCAGCGTCGGCAATGTAGTGCACCGTCTGGGTCTTGCCGTTGGCGTCCACGTAGCTGTAGGAGCCGACGGTGGCGCCGTAGGCGTTCTTGCTCTCCGACTTGGTGCTCAGACCGTCGGCGTAGCCGTAGGTGTATCCTCCGAGCTCGTTCTGGGCGTGGTACTGAGAGCTGGCGTATGCCGGGGCGGCGGCGTACACGTTGTAGGGGGCAGCAGCATAGGTTGTGTAGGGGGCAGCGGCATAGGTGGTGTAGGGAGCCGCAGAGTAAGTGGTGTACGGGGCAGCATAGTTGTTCCAGTATCCGGCGCGGTACGGGTATCCCAAGTAGCCGAGCCCGCTGTAGGGCAGGGCCCACTGGGCAGCCGCAACGGCCAGGATAGCGGACACTACCACCTGCAAGAGAGAAAGACATGTCATGTTTGAAAACTGACCACAGAGTAGTCCGGTTTGCTTTAACTACTGTAAAAGACAACGAGCATTCGTAGAAAGTATTCGTGATTATTCAATTCAATCAGCGATACCCAGTAATAATGAATGATGGGGAAAAAATACGGAATACTCGACCCGTTACTTTAAACAAAACTTTTTCTCGGCGGCATGTTTCATTTTTCCGTTTAAAGACACACACAAATGACGACTGATTCTCAGACAATAGCGGTTTTTAGTTTTAAATGTTCTGATCATTTGCGAGATTGGTGGAATTTCGTTATCCAGTGTTCGGTACCCAGTGCGGCAGACCAGTTCTTACCAGGACTTTCATGGTTGAACTCGCTGGTGTTTGTGATAGCTGTGGCCGCGTGGAGGCTGGCTTTATAGTCAGCCGGAGCTAGCGCTGGAAGGAAGAGCCACGCCCCTCCATTGGCTACCACTCGGACATGATTCAGCCAGCTGACCTCGAAGTTCAGCCCAGTCCGCACCAGACCGTCGGCAAGGTCATCTGAACGGCTGCATCCTTCCTTAAAAAGAAATGGAGTCAGTAAAATGTCAGCCATGACGTATTAGATGAAGTGTAGTACCTAGTACTGTGGCATATTTTTGTATGGCATATCCGCTCAGGTGTTGATCGTAATCACTCTCGGCGTGTGCATTCAGTAATTAGTGTCCTCCCTGGCAGCATTCGTCCTTCGTGAGCCCTCGCAGCACACTTACGGGAGGCCGACCTCGTATCAAAAGACGCCCGACACGCGGAGGAGAGGAACACGACCAAAAACCCCCCGTTCGGACCGTAACCGCGCAAAACCCGTTCTGACTACGAAATCAGTCCAGCAGTTGTCAACCGCAGCCTTTTTAGATGTGCTTGCTTTCTCACGGGTCATCAGGTCGAAAAAGGTCGCACCAGAGCCTCCGTGCCGGCAGACGCTGCTCCAGGGCGACTAATCGTATCGACCGGATTAGGTGGCTGTCTTCGCAGCAAAAACACGGACAAGGCCGACAGGAATGTGGACAAGGTTACAGGACTAAGGCCGTCTGTCTGATGCTTCCCGTGGCAATCGTCAGAGCAAAATTCATTTCTTAATCATTTTTACAAACAGCTGTGGTGCTACGCGCAGGAGAGGTGATATTTTTCGCTTCAGTTGTATGGTTTTTACGTATCACCGTTCAGTGTGGTGGGACTGTTCACTGTTGAGATCTTAACCACGCACGTACATATAGGTGTCAGCCGTACCGCCATGTCATGCAGGCACGTAGCCAAGGAGGTGAAAATGGGGACCATGCCCCCCCCCCGGGCCAAGCGGTCTGCACTAGGTTCTTAGCGATTCCGAAGGAACACGGAATGGTGATCATATGTATATGACGCAAAAGCAAACATTATATGTTTCTCCCATGGCCTACTTTAAGAGCAAACCACGGGGGGGGGGGGGATTTCGTCGAATTATGTGCAATATAAATACGAAATCTGGGTACTTTGCCGACCTTTCCTTTGTCTTTTTGTCTGACCTTGTCGGAGATCAGTTTGGACGAAATGACGTGGCGAGACTAACGGATGCAAGTGGCTGAAATTTGGCCGTCTCAGAGATTTGTTGGCTCCATGGATTATGTTAAATTTTCGGCTTTCGGGACGTCGGGTTGGCGAAATCCGACGCATTTTCGAAAAACTTAGACGCACATTGCTTCCGCGCGCTCGGTCTTTGAAACATCGTGCACAGTTCAATGATGGTTCGCACCGACACAAAGCCGGGTGCGTTCGACAAAGAATCGATTGGAGGATTGCGTCGCATGGAAGAGGCGGAGCCGGTACTGGCACGTGGTACGTGCTGGCCTCGGGAACACAAAAATGCCCGTTTTGCAAGGTTTCAAAATGGCGTTTTGATCTCGGAAACCGTTCAAGATACGGACCCGAGAACACTATGGCCAACCACAACAAGGTATCGGCAGGAAATCATTTAGCGGAGCTTACCTCAACCGCCGTACGGGATAGCCGCGGCGCGCGCTCAAAGTGGTTTTTACTGTGGTTTCGAATGCAAAGGCGCCAATGACTGACTTGAAATTGAAACCAACGGAAAGCCCGTTCTTTTGCCGTTCCGATGATGCCAAACACTAATCAGGTACGTCGCTGCCGCTGCCGCTGCCGCTCCGGGTGTGCGACGCCATGCGAACGAATGCAGGAGACGATTTCGCCCATTTTTAACTGAGCTCGAGAACATTGCCAACTGCCAACACGGCCGGTGCCTAATCGCCAACCGTGGTTCGCAATGAGACCAAATCTAATTCGTTCAACGGGTAATCAATTGGAGAACAGCGTCATGTACAACACCACGCGCGAGGACCAGTATGTGGCGCGTACTTGCCACGGGAGCACTAAATAGGCCGTTTTGCGGGCTTTAAAACATATGGTAAGGCTAAATTTAACATTCGTTTATGACAACTCGGCGATTATGCAGCCCACGTCACAAGGTACCGAATGCATATCATTCCATACGACCGACCTCGTCCGCCAAAAGGGGTAAGCCGCGGCACGCGCTCAAAGTGGTGGCATTTTCGGTTTTCCGTTTTTTTTTGTGTTTACACTGTGATCGCATTTGTATGGGGGGTGAAACTGCTGGCAAAATTAACGCCAAAAGAAGGAACGGATTTTCGTCGTTTTGACTCTACCATGATATAATCATAATTCGCCTAACTTTTGCTGTTATGGCGCACCAGGTAAACCGGTGCAAGTCGTGATTCTGCACAAAACCGACATTTTCCGAGATTTTTGTGTTCGATTGAAGGTTGTGGTGACGCCATCAGCAGCATGCCGTTAAAACTACTACCACTTTGTTTCTCAATCAATGGTTAGCGTGCTACTATAAGTCATCTGGCGTGTTTTGTTGTAGCTGGTACAAAAAGTCCGTATGTCGCGTTTTTTATGTTTGTTTTTTTTGCCGATCCCGATTAAAAATCAGCTATGATCCCATCGCGCTCGGTTTGACCTTGACGCTACCTCTAACTTCAGGATTTCAAATGCGTTACAGGACTAAAAATGGCGCCACAATAAACATATAGGTTCGGTTAGATGCAGAAGCAGATAGATAAACACAAGAGGGCTACATAGGGACGGACAGATATTGAAAGACAGAGACAGATACAGGGAATGAGACGACGACAGGAAGAAGACACAGAAATAGATAGGAACGAGTGACTGTGGAGAACAAAGAAAGACTTGGTAAATGTGGGGGAGATTGAGGGACACCGAGGAGACCGGCAGAGAGCGACAGAGATTGATGGACCGACGAAGATCGACGGAAACCGGTGGAGAACGGTGGAGGCCGGTAAAGACCAAAAGGAACCGACGCAGACCGGTTGAAGCGAACAGATACCGATTAACATCAAACGAGATTTAGGGGACCGAAAGACTGATGGGCTGATGGAGACTAAAGGAGACGAACAGAGACTAATGGAGATCGAGCTAGAACGAAGGATATCGACTGAAACGGATGGAGATCCAGGGGACACCGAGGAAGACTTACTGACACCGAGGGGGACAGACAGAATGCGAACTATCTTAATGGAAACTGGGGCGGTGAAAATTGACGAAGACGGAATAAAAAAAAAATATATTTCGCACCTGTCCAACCCGGGAAAGCGAAAAGAGAACAAGGATGTGACAGTGGTTGCTTCATACCCCGGCATGGTGCATGAAGGGAAATCAATTGATAATATCTATAGAAGAATATTCTGATTGAAGCGCACTACGCTTTTTTACACATTTGAAATAGACAGCGTGACGCAACGGCTCGAAGGGAATGTGTATCCGAGCGCGAAGTGCGCGGACATACGGGGAGACCAAACAGCCGAAGGCGGTCTGTTTCCATGGAAGCTCGCAGCGCGATTGTCAAACGACAGTTTGAGGAACTGCATGCACCGTTCAACAATAACCAGACTGAAGCGCACAGGGCGATTTTCCAACGATGCTGAAGTGCTGGCGAGGAAATTTTGCGAAAATCAGACAGCCGACATTTGGTGCAACAAACAGAACCCGTTTGTTGACAATGAAGCGTGCAATGCAGTCCTCCGACAGTCCCGGGTCAATCTGATCAGTTTTTCGCCCGAAACTTGCTTCGAATGAAAAATTCGGACGCGCAAAGAGTTGTAGATGCGCGGCGTGGTAAATGGCCAAAAAAGTGGCCGTTGTGTCCGAGAAAGGCTTATGCGCCTTCTGGCGTGCATCAGCACCAAGAGGAGTCGTGTCTTGGGGGTTTCATGGTTGGGGACAAGCTGGACAAAAGCCGTCGGCTGCCGCTTCTATATCTGATGGGTCTGCCAACTGGATTTGCCGTCTTTTTGCGCGATCTGTTTTACCTCGTTTGTGATCGCAGCAGTGCAGGAAATTGAACCACTCAGAACGGAATCCAGCAGAATCGTCACAAGTATGAAGAGTCTTTCCTGGTTATCGTATATATCATATTCTATAGGTTATCTTTCCCTAATCTTTGAACTTATCTGTGCTCCACACAAGCACTAAAGAGACATGGAGCGCCCTTCTTGGTTATCCTCTATCTTACATCCTATACGATATCTTTCCCTAATCTCTACACTTATCCACGACAATCAGATTCAGTTGATGGAAGCTGAAACCTGTCTGACGTTTTTCTCCGAAAAAGAAAAAAAAACAGGCGCTCATTTTCCGTTTTCATCTTTTTATTCACGAATAGCTGCTTCAACGTGCATATGTGCTAGGCACAGTCTCTGCCTGAAGCGTATCAAAGACTTAGTCCGTAGAGCGCTGATAGCAAAACAAAACAAAACGTTTTCACTGGGAGGATTTCGCTGTGTACTGGAGGGGGGGGGGCTTTGGCGGTCACTAGTGGCGATTATCCCCCACCAGTTAACATGTTAAAATAAACCTCGTTTTTCCTCTGAATTAAATATGAAGTCAGTTAGATAAAATTGCTGCTTTTTCGTATATATTTTGTCATACGTCGACAGTATATCACAAAATCTGACATTTGCTCACCCCCGAGGAAAATCCTGGCTACGTGCCTGCATTCGTCGCCCCGGGCTCTTAAAACTCCACTTTTCTCTTCAACGATCTCAAATACCAATGAAGACTATAGAATATGGAACTGCCACCAGTCAAAAGCTTGTTTCATTTCATCGGAACTGCTTGCGGTCTCATTCAAAAGCCCGTCCGCATCCCGATGGAATTCAAACTTTTCCAATTTGCATCCAGGTTTCAGATGCTGACCAAAGCAAACATTTCATCATTTGGACGCAGCTTTGTTCTCGCCGAACATGATGTTTCTGAGACACCTCAGTGAGACGCCCGGGCCAGAGAACAGTTCAGTTTAAAACAGGTATGACCTGCATTACATCGGAGTCCAGGTTTGTACATGTCCGATCTCAGCCGCCCAGAATGCATCCCTAAAGTCCACGGGGTCAGACAATGCCATGAGGCCGTCACTGACTTTTGCCAGTTGTGCTCAACTTCCAGATCTCGAGGGAGTGCAGGACACTCTCATGTCGTCTCTGGGCACCCACTGGCTCGCGTCGGCTGGAGTGCTTTCTGCTTGAGCCTCCTGTTCGCGGACGGGGATCCACTCTACGGGTGTATCCGCCAAGACCGCAGAAGACACTGCGGCGGCACGCATGAACAGGCGGCGTGCTACAGTCGACGTCCGCAGACACTGTTCAGCGGCCACCGTGAGATCGCGCCGGCCAGGCCGTCCGCGCTGGGGCACCGAGATCACGGCACCCGTGGCTTAGCGGAACGGGGCCCGTCACGTATAGCCGCGTCACCGCACCACTGAAGTACGTGGCTTATACCAGCGTCGCCGCAAAAGCCAAGAGCCTCCTGGTCCGCACGCGGTGTCCAGGCCTGTGTGATGACTATGGCGGTGTTCCCTTACACGACGTGAAGAAATACCGTCCGCCATCGGCCCGCGCCCATAAATTCTGAGCTGTCATGTATAAATTTCCCGCTGTTGCAAACCAACGCGATCGACTCACATACGAGTGTCGGTAGACCACTCTGTTCCCAGGCACGTTCGGCCCATTCCCTGTCTTTGTGATTTCAAAACTCACTGAAAAAGATATCTGCATTGAAGTTGACTGACATCTTGCCTGCGCGTGATTTTTATACGTGATTTTTATACGCACGCGCCGCGCCAGTGCGTATGCCGACCACGCACTCCACAGAGGACATTGTTGTCGACGCTGTCGCATGGGACGCCGCCGTCGTTGAGTCCTATCAGGAAGCGTTTTTAAAATGGTCGATCTGAGTGCTTTGACAATGTCGACCGCGGCGTCCCATCAGACAAAAGTCGGTGGCATGGCCCGTGGTATGCATGCATTGCCAGTTTTCAGAGCAATCGGAGGCAGATGGACAACGATGACTCAACAGCCCTGCCACCTTTCTATCGCGCAGCCCCCGAGGAATCCTCCCATGACTAGGGAGGTGTCCTGCCGCCCTGCTCCTGTCCAGTGACGGGAGGCAGGGAGGTGCCCTGCCGCCCTGCTCCTGTCCAGAGACGGGGAACGGTCCGGCGCCGCGGCCGTGGTTCTGTCCACGGCCGCGGCGTGGACAGAACTGCCGGAGCCGTCCCTGCCGGAAGGGACGGCTCCGCGGCGCCAGGGCGGCCGGATGTGGCGCCCTGACCACCCCTGCGAGCATTGATCTGGTGCGCCGGCCACCTGTTGCTCTGTCCGTGTCTATTGATCTGCGGCCGGCGGCAGGGAGCCGGTTGGCGGCCGACGGGCGGGGCGGCGGCGGCCGGCGCCGCACGGGTCCGCGCCGCCGCCAGGGGCGCGCCTTCTCAGCTGTCGCAGCAGCTGCACAAGCTGACCACGACCCGACGCCGACCCGCGGTGAGTGGCCACGGGCACTGGGTGGCGAGGGACGTTACCTTCAGCCGGGGAAAGTGGGATGTACGGACGTGTGTCGCTGGCGGCTCAACGTATCTACGCAGGGCCTGATTGCATCACGAGATCGGAAGGTGCTGGCTTCGTAGAAGTGGTCATACCAGGCTCATTATGTGTGAGGTAGACGCAACTCCTAGTGGCGAATCTGGTCAACAGTTCGTGTATGTCGTTGCTCCGCCATACCTCTGCGTCACTCTCGATTTCTGAGGATGGTGTTGGCCTGGGCACGCGTGGTCGAACTGAACTCTAAAAACGCGCCGTTGTCGCCGGCCAAACTACAGCGGGCGGCGCGTGCTGCCCCCTCCTGAAGAGAGGTCCAGGGTGGCCAGGTATGCGGCTCCTAAATCAATGCAGTTCGTCCTCGGAGACCGTTCGGCGGCCGATCGATGGCGATTGCCCGGAATGCCGCTCGTTCCCCACCCCACCCCCACCCCTCACTGCGGAATCAGCAGCCCACCCCCACCCCTCACTGCGGAACCAGCAGACCTACCTCCTATGGGGCCACGATAACGAAGATGACGCTAGTATGGCTGATTGCTGTGATGGAAGAGTGCTTCGCATTTTGTTGACTTCGAGGTGTCTTTGTCTACTTTTAGCTGACTGGTGTTCTTTTCGATGACTCTGTGACCATTGTGAAAGCGAACCCATAGGTATCGGACAACTTTAGAGTGGGTTCAGCTTCATGATTGGCAAACTATTTTGTGAAACCGTTCATATAAGAGTCCATATAATTTAAAGTGTTTGTATGCACTTATCTGAGGACAGGCTCTCTGCTGACGCTTGTATGATCAAGTTTTGGGACAATGGTGACGTCATCAACTGACAGTTTTGTATCTCATGGGGCCAGTATCTCATGGAGCCACCAGTGACGATACTGCGCCGCAGAACTGCGCCGTAATCAGGACATGCTTTGGGTACTGCTGCATGCAAAGTGAAAGGTGTTCTGGTACGTTTCACGCAGCTTTTAAGGCCACTTTGAAGCTCTTCAAGGTGATTTTACGGGGATTTACGACAGGGAACCATGTTTTCTCTTTTTGAAGCCGTTTTTAAATATTACATGGAATGATACGATTTTCCATAACTTGCCATTTTATCCAACGACATGTCGATGATGGTAGCGGCATCTAAGGAAGACAGTCAAAAAAATACACTGGTTTCCCGTCTAGTTTGGGTTATAGTCTGAAATACGGGCTTGTCCTTCTGCTGGGATATTAGATAAGCAGAAAACCCTCGACATGACAAATTTTAGCTTCAATGCCATGCCACACAGCCACCACGACTTAAACGCTCGGAAGGAAAGGACCGGAGCTTGCTCATCCGTAACCATGACAACTTTTCTCCTCGAAAACTAAATGTAAATAACCGAGGCTACTTATTTGTTCGCGGAACAAAGTATCAGTTTTGGGGTTTGGGATATACAAATATGAAAGAATTTGTGGCATGCGAAGTCTTTATATTCTTTCGACGTCAAAGCAAAATAAAATGGGTAGAATTCAGCTCGTGATAGCAAAGATTAAAAGACTTGATAAGATGTTTGCAGGAAAATCAGAATATTTCCTGGGGTATAAAATGCCAGCGAAATTGCGTCATTTCTAACCACAGTTGGATATATATGGCAGCATTCAGCGCAGAGGTTGGGAATATTTTCCTTGAACCGTCCTACGTCACTAACTACCATATACGTTTTACCTTTCGTTTTCAGCAACCGTGAGTGGGACTGGGAACTGTTCGAATATGCCCCCGGTTCTTCGAAACGAATTCTAGCCGTACGTTTATAACTGGAAAGTGCTTAGAACCAAAGTATCGCACCAAGTAATGCAGCTCATGGATTTATGTCCAGGTCGTATGTGCGAATTTGATCTAATGATTAGCAGCAAAAAAAAATGGTGTGCTTTTATTAATTTGCTTTTGTGGCATCTTGTTCAAAACACTGTTGGACTTGGCTTATATTTCCAAATTACGCTCATGGTGGAAATGTAAGCATGCTCACCTCCGACCGTACTAGTTTCATTCTGTAAATGGATGTTTGATGAACAATTTTATTTGTCACGAAAATGACGTCTGTCTATCCGCACGGAGTAAGACAATCTGTTGAACAATATAATGGGACACAGGGTTGAAAAGAGAAAACTTTAGACTTGGTTTCGGAGCTGCTCTCTTCAAAGCACGTGACCCAGTCATCTTAAAATGGATGAACCATCTGGAGGGAAATTTGTTGTCAAACGTTTGGCGCAGCAGTAGTTTTGGAGTGTTCATGTGCCAGCCGTGTCAACTTTAACCGTAAAACGCTTATCCAGCCACAGCCGAAACAGCACTGTTTGCTCCGACCTGAAGCACCTACCTACCGATACGTGCCGAAGATGTTCTGAGGTATGCAAAGGACGCATTGTTTAGCATGCGTTGCTGAACCCGCGCGCCAACCGGCACCCTGACGTGGGCGGCCGAAGCCGTGGGGGGAGGAATTTTTTTCGACAGAATTTCCCTCTATCTCGCGAACGGAACGTTGGAGAAAAGTGAAATTTATGTCATCGGAAAGTCCTCCATGAGTATGTTTCAAAACACTGACAATTTTCTAAAAAAATTGGAATATCATGCAATTTTTTGCGCCTATATATGAAGAAATAGGAGTTCATAGAAAGAGCTCTAGCTCCGCCCTTAATAAAAAAACTATTTTGAACATGTCAATGGAAAGTTTCCGGATGCCAAATTATGGTGACATAATTTATAGCATTCATGTGCTCATATATTACATCCGGTGATCTGATACCATTTATTTCGCTATATTTTTGGCGTTTTTGGGCGTCGGTGGCGAGCTGTTGCCCATGCATGCTTCCAAAATGGTAGGAATGATTTGCACGAACATTTTTAAACACCGACAGACGTACCTTTGGACTGAAACTCTTTGGGTTCCACAACCGTGATCAATAGGGTGCTATATGAGGTCGATAATATTACCTGACCTGACGTATGGCCATTGGGTTTCATCTTTTTATGTCTGAATCTCCCATTGACTCACGAAATAAACCAGAGAGATAAAGCTGGACATCTCTACCACGATGACCTCTCATGACCTTAGGTGACCTTAGGTCATTTGCATGGATGGTATGGTCTTGGTGGCAATGGTATGGATGACATGGTCTTAGTACAATTTTGGACTGCAAAATCGAATTCATTGCCTATTTTTACCTCAGGACTTATCAAAACGAGGTTTTAAACTCCTTTTCGCTAGTTAGCCCCACTCGTGACGTGACCTCACCTCCTGACCCTTCTTGTGGGTCAACAATGTTCGTCGTGTTTAATGACTTTCTTGAGCCAGGAATACATTCCAGGCACCGGGAATGCATTTTAGCTTCTACCACGGTAACTTCGTCTGACCTCAGGTGGCCTGAGGTCATTCACAGCTTGGGAATGCCTTGATGCAATTGTGGACTGCAAAGTCAACTTCAGTGCCCACTGCTACCTTCGGGTTCACCAAAACGAGGTTTTAGACTTATTTTTGTTAGCTCACCCAAATGTGACCTGGCCTGACCTCCATATAGGTCAACACTGTTCGTCGCGTTTAGTGACTCTTGTCCTAGGAATGTATTTCAGATGCCAACAAGTCTAAGAAACAGCTCAAAACAGTTAAAAATAAGGAAATAGGGTGGAAATTGAGCTGATCTCAGGTCACTGGCTTTGACCTTGACATTAAATTCGACATGATGCAATTCTTACGAATGTCCTCGACCACTATCCCCGAGATTTTTAGGTCGATCGATGAAAAAGCCTTTTACAAACACACGGCGTGGTTTGTAAAAGGCTTTTAAAAAATCAGAGGTTGACCTCTTTTACATGACCTGGGCCAGTGACCTCTCACGACCGGAAGTCGAAAATAATACTGCACGAAGGATGTAAGAAAAGGTACTGGAAGTTTCAGCGGGCTGCGCGTTGTGTTTTCTTGCTGTCCTCAGAAGTCCTTAAGGGGGGCATCGAAACGTCCCCCCCCCTTTTGGGCACGAGTTAATGTAACTGTACCTTTTGGATGACCTAGAAGGTCAATGTGCAAACATTTCTAGGAACAACTGAACGCAACGAAACGAAGCGACCCACTAAAAGCTGTCTGAGGGGCTCATGACACACTGGGGCACTATCGCCACGACCAAGCGTCATCACTCAGCAACAATTCCCGGTCAGCGCCCACCAACCGACGCTAGCCTCTCACGCCTCCGCTCCAGCGCCTATCAGGGCAGCCCGTGCGTGCTGGACCCGTCGACGTCCTCCCCCCTCCTCTTCGTCTCTCGCCGCCTCATCCGGCCATGAGAGGCGTGGTCGGCGTCACCATCCATCGTCGGCCGGGTGGCCGACGGCCAGCCCCGCCCGGCAGCGGACGGGAGGTGGTGATAATTGCGCCCGCGACACCGCCCATACGTCCGCCCCTCCCCCTCCAGTGACCGTCTGCGGGACGGGTCGGGTCGTTTGCCTGAGAGCGCCGGATGTCCTGTCTTCCGGTCCTCGGGAGCCCGGAGGGTGGGGGGACTGGTGTCAGTGCCGGGAGCGTTCCCGGCGTGCCCGCACGCAAGTCTCAGGTCGGGCCGACCGGTCAGGTTCGGGGCTCGCCGTCACGTGGGCGGAGTCGGCGCTGGTGTGTTCAGCCCGGCCGCTGCTGCGCCGTGTCCGTCTCACGACCTGAGGCGGCAGCTGGCGAATCCGACCTGTCAGCTCCAGGGAAGCCGGACGGGCGGCTGCCATGCGCCTTGTCTGCCACGACCCGAGGCGACAGCCAGATAATCTGGCCAGACGGCTCCGGCTGAGGTCTTCAGAACGTGCTATACCTCGCATCCCAGCGCAATTTCTGACGGCAGGAAGTTTGCACACATTTGCGGTGTTTTCAGTGAAGTGGGCTTGGTTTCCAAGAGCATGGTTTTGTATGCCAAACCGATTATTCAAAAAATGTAAATATGGAATTGCTGCGTTTCAGTTCGGAACTGTCTCAGCCTTAACCGATTTTTTAGGTACCTGACCAGTCTGTTCTGAAGGCATCCTGTTCGTGTCACCAATGAATTACTGGTACCATAACTGTCTTGTTTCGAAACGCCATAAAAACAGGAAATCCAATATAAGAACAGCAGTGGCATTATATCCGGACATATCTAACTTCCATTGATGGGTTCTGGAGCCGCCTTGAAATTTGGATTCCTTGGTCGGAATGAACTGGAATTTACACGCAAAAGCTGTCTATTGGATAGATGATGCTGCAAATTGTATGAAATTATGATTAACAAGCTGTTTTCTGAAGTTGACGGACCACGTGGTGAATCCTAAGATCGGCCATCAATGCAGAGGTAAAACTGTGCCACTCTGCCCCCTCAAATCAAATGAAACAGTTTCTGTGTACGAAGAATTTGAAAAAGTACCAAAACATTGATATGGAACATATGTACTCTGTCAATGCTTTGACGATTAATCCTGTGACGGACAATTACGTGATATTGTCGATCAGGCAATGTCACGCATATGCCTGAAAACAATGCGGTGATTTACAAATCAGCTGAGTTTATTTATGTTATTCTAACTGATAGTCTAAAAGAACAAAAAAGACAAAATTTCAGAGGGCAACTTCAGGAGATAATAGCACGTCCTCGGGTGCGTGAACGGCAGTATCACATGAAGAGGAAATATAGAGAATGTTGTCATGTCCCATTCGTGGGCGTTTACGCGCGCTCGAAATTGCTTCAGCAGCCAGCACCCGAATAATATTCGAACACCGAACCGTACGCAGTCCGGCCATCGTTTGCTTCTTCCAGCGGTGGATGTGTTACCACTTCTCAATGGTTTTTAGAAACTTGCGGCACAATCTTACGCGTCTGTGGCATAACAAAAACCCAGGTTTATTAACTGGAACGAGATGACATCACAGAACTGCAGCCTGTCGTTAAGTTACTTCTTAAAATATTTCGTTTCGTTTAGGACTGAATTATGTTCAATGTATGAAATATTGTATGAAACTTGATGGTTTGCTGTTCTGTCATGTGATAGCGTCTTCAAACCCATCATGATCTGAACATTAAATGATATAAACCAGTTACAAACATATCCTCCACAGCTCCTTACACCGTGCTATGTGAAGGACCAACAATTTTCAGCCTGGTGATTATGGCCCCTTGTGCTGCCACCTGTCGACCAAAAGATGGCAGCACCGTACCATAAATCTTTCGCTCGCCATCAGATGCCAGCACGTACTCGTTCCGCGCACCGGCTAGCAGTTTATGGTGCGCTTTGTTTTCCGCCGTATAGAACACCGTCTTGCATGGCTCAGCATAACTGCATAACGGTAAGAATAATAGTACGATAATTGGTAAGACAGTAATTGTAAGCATGGACATGAAACGAGCGATGGTTTCTCTTCCTGGTTTCTTGGATCTATCGTTAACATTTATAGTGGTGTGCAACATGAGTCTGACCTCGAACTACTGAAAACTGGCGGATCGATTGGCAAAGTTGACTTAAAAGTTTTCAGGCAATCGCTCCTCTACGACGAAGTCTGAATTCTCTACCGCTCAAAGAATGTTCCCAGATACGCTTTGAGGGTAATCAAAGGCTAAAAAAGGGATATCGAAGTTGAATTAGGCTCTTTGAATTCTACATTCCACAATACCAACAAATTGCGTTTTACCCGGTATTTCTGTTCAGAAGGTGACAATGACGATTGTTTATGTTCTCTGAACAAAAACGTAATCGAACTTTCATTTCAGCCTAATTAGTCGACACTGATATGCTACTTATGCAGTTTTCATGGGGATAAGGCAAATGCGGTCCTCTCCACCAATTTCAAGCGCAATCCATTACAGGAAACGGAGATAAACGTGCCCGTATTGCTGGCTGCAACGCTGAGCTGAGCGTCGTCGAGGATCTTCACGACTAATATTAGATGCAGTTACGTGAGATGCCGTCCCATTAGATGCAGTTTTGAGTGCCGCGTAGTATGTCCACATTTACATCCACCATATACTAAATACTTAGCACTAGGACTGGTTGGGATAGGCAAAAATGCCCACTCTTCGTGTTTTTACAGAATAGCTTTGCGATGTGAGAATTACAGCGTTGACTTTTTGCCTATCTTTTGCTGTACTACCAACGCACCTTTTGCTGTTTGAAATTTTAAAAACGGTTCATAACTTTTTCCATCACAGTCGGGAGGTGGCTCGAAACGCCGAACCACCGTCGGCGGCGGACGGCTGCAAGTGTGTCAGGATCAGGACTTGGGACAGGCGTGTGTGACTTAAGGAATGGCTGTTCCCGGGCGGCCAGTTACAGAATTTTGTGGGGAGTTAGGCTGTGTGATAAATTCACAATTCTACAGCACGAGTGGCCAGGGTCGGGGCAGTCGAGGTCAGCCAAAACCAGACGAGCAATATAATGCCTTGCGGCTTTTTCCTTCAGATCTATTTCTACGATCTCAACGAAACATTGTGCAGCATGAGTTAACATCATACGTACCTGTGTGAGTTCCCAATATTGATTGAGCACCCAGAGATATTTGTGAATTTAACATGCGACCACATAGGGCGAGCAGCCACAATGATTTGAAATCTTCATTATCATGCATGGGTGGGCAAACCCAATCCATAAAAAAATATCATGTCTGGCCTACAGGATCCAAAAACCAAATCCAAACAAAAATTCACGTAGGTCAAGTGAACCAAAGTCAACCGAGGTCAGAGGCAAGACACAGGTTTCCAAATATTAGTCTGGATTGGCCTCGACTACTTTGACCTTGGCCGAATCAGTCAAGATATGCAGTTTTGCAAGATGGGCCACCCTGTCAAAGAATTTGGTTACGATATGTTCCAGAGACTTAGAGGAAGGAACGTGAACGTGAACGTGAACTACAGAGACACCACATTTGACCTCGTCTACCCTTGATCAGCTGAGCTTAAGTCGTTTAAATTCTGAGGGTTGTAAGATCGTCATGCAAGCTAACTTCCCACCAAATTCCGTCGCCATCGGTTAAATCGATCAGGAGAGAGAGAGAAAGGGGGAGAGAGAGAGAGAGAGACAGAGAGAGAGAGAGAGAGAGGGGGAGAGAGAGAGAGAGAGAGAGAGAGAGAGAGAGAGAGAGAGAGAGAGAGAGAGAGGGAGAGAGAGATTATGCCTACCAACAGGGCGCGCAATTCTCAGAGGGCTATCAGCACGCTAATGGTCAATGGGTATCCGTATAATATGGAAACTGGAGCTGAGGCACCAACTGCAACGACGTAACGGAAATGCGTTCAGTCTGGTTATGTGCCTCATTGCAAACAACACGCAGGAATGTACAGTAAGTCATGCAGTGACGCAGCTGACAGATGAAGCGTGAAACAATCTATATGCGCATGGATAATTGCAACATAGGTCAGCTGCTAATACATCACGCAACAGCAGTTGACCTGCCCTGAATAAGAATATAAAGCGAAAGCTATTTACGGACTTTCATTAGCATGGGGCTTTTTGCTGACCTTTTCAGAATCCTTGCCAGCCACCCGCCATCAAATGATACTGATTTATGGAATTCTGTCATGCTGCTATTTGTAAATGTCCGTGACAATAAAAGTCCTACGGACATTTCTGGTGATGGTCCAGAATGGTGACACAAAAAAAAACGTTCCGGCCATTAATGCCCCTGATGGCCCACATGTAACTACTCAGTAGATATCACTGAGATACAGGGGAGATATCACTGACTGAACCGCAGGCACGTCCGTAACTCGTGAATACCTAATAACCGAGCTTTGTCGGTTAGATGTAATAAACGGCCGTCTTCATTCATCTCATTTATGCATATATACATATATATGTCGTACACATATGTATCCTTGAAAGTAGTTAAGACTACCCTTGCCTGTGACTCGAATCATCACCCTTTGGACCACCTGGGTTCTTTTCCTCTGCGTTTTCTCTGAGACGTGTCCTGGCCAGACTATTCAGATCCCATTATTGACCTCACGGGCGAGCCAGCTGCTCAGCGGCCCTAATCGTGAGGTTTGTCGTATTGATTCTTTGCAACTCTACCGCTGGCCTTCATTTGTCGCATCGTGTGGCGCAGATGCAACCTCTGCGGTCCATGCTATTTGGCTCGATGTTCCAGTTCTGACTGTAAGCAAAGTTCTGTCTATATTCGAAGTTAAAGTTGTTATGTTTGCTGATTAAGAATAGGTGACATTAACGAAAAGAGAATGGCGGAACTGCAAATATGTCTCTTATCCCCATGATTCCTATTCAGTACAGAACTTACCGCTGCTTACCACAAACGTTTTCGAGCAAAACCAAGTTTCGGAGCATCGTATAGTTACAACTCATACGGCATTGAAAACGACACGACAGAAATGATGACGACTGTGAAATTCATTCATGATGTTCCCAATTTATTCCAAACAAAAATTGGTTATTAATTTGTGGCTTAAAAGTCAACCCCGTCAGTACCCCTTGCATGCCCCACCTGCCACGTCACGGCGCACGGGTTCATTGACAGACTGTTTTTCTTCCTGTCACTTTCTCTACTCCCTCTCTCTCTCTCTTTTTTTGCATTATTTCTCTCTTTCTTTCTTTTTTCTTCCCTTCTTTCTTTCTCTTTCTGTCTCTCCCTTTGCATTTCCCTTCTTTCGTCACCAGTCCTCTCCTTCCCTTTTACATCTCTCACTCTTGCTCTGTTTCTCTCTGCTGTCCCCTCCTATGTAAGTGGCGTTGATGTTTTTTTTTCTTTGGCGTATTCTGAACTCTTTCTAACGCACACCTACGATTTTCAAACGTAAAATTGCTGAAAAACAGGGCGCTTTGATGGGCGACAAATTTCAAACCCGCATCTGCCGGCCTTCCACGGGCCGGGGCAGCCTGCGCGCCCCCGATCGGAATTCTCCTCCGCTCCCTCTCACACGCCGTCCATCACGGCCAGGCTATCTGCTCGGGACGGCCGTTTTTGCAGTCATCCCACTCGAGGCGGCGCTAAGGCGGCGCCCGGCCGGCCGCCGCCGCGGCGCCGCCGGCGGTTCTGCCAAGTGCGTGCGGCCAGAGCGGTCGCGGCCGGATCGCTGCCACTCCGAGGACCGTGCTCCGTCGGCGGACGGCCCGGATCAGAACACGCATCCCATCTCGGGAAGTGTCACAGCTGCGAACTGCGTAAAAACATCAGCCGCGAAGCATTTTCGACGTCGAAGAACCGCCCGAAAAATCTTGGGAAGGTCGACGGTGCGTATGGGAAACGGCTGTAGAATGGGAAGCTTTGACGAGAAAACGTCGCTGATTTAGCTCAGAATAAATTGCCGATAGCGCGTATGTCACGGAACACCCCGGCTATAAGTCATCAAACCATACTACGCTGAAATTTCATTATTTAGTTTTTGTCGCCCAGTACGGCTCCATGAAGCTGGCGGTACAGTCCGTGTTCCTGTACCGACGCGGCCTGGATTTCGATCGTAAGGCTCACGAGGTGTCGTAGCAGCTTGCTTTCTGCCGCGAACAGGGAAAACACCATTCGCTGGGCTTGCATACTTCCACTGCCAGGCGTGTTTCCGCATCGGCATGGAAAGCTTGTCGGATAGACAATGGGAATGCAAACTACGGCGACGCAGTAACAGACATGCAGTGTTTAGCGAGGCGGTTCAGTTAGTCAGCTCGATTATTTGCTAACAATGAAATATTTCCAATGTTCTTTACAAAATAAGCCAGATCGATCTGACTGTTCGTTTAATTTTCTCAAGAAGCAACGGCGGATCGTTCTGGTCAGAATCGCGCAGGTTATAATGCAGGTTATAGCTTTTTGAAATGCACACAGTACCACCTGGAGGCTTCCGTAACGGGTTTGTACGTTACCAATGCAATACGAAACGTCACACTCGCATTTTTAACTCGACATTTGTGCAAGATTTTCTTGAACGTAACGCAGTGATTTCTCTTACCGTGTTCACTTTTATCGAGTTTCGGCATGATATGTGCAGTTCGGCTTTAACCACGCCAGCAGATTTTGTTTAATTGAACTGTGTTTGAGTCGAACATATCGACAAATACGTTATCATGAATCCACTGCCATTATGATTTTGTCTTTAGTGACTCAGCCGCTTGTTTTTGGACATCCACTTGAGCTCTTCCTCCACTTGCTGCGGCGGTGGAGGCACGCAGTCGACCGTGCCGGCGCAGTCCGCCGCTGTGATGGCCGGGGCCGGTGTTTGGCGGCCGGGGGCGCCTCCGGGGGGTCGTCTCGCGGTCCGACTGCCGCCGGCAGGCCCCGCGGGGCCCTCCGGGAGCAGCCAATCACGGGCCGGCCCGCCTGAGACGACAATAGACGTCATGCATACATATTTATGACAGGGGAGAATTGCCTGGTGGCTGTTGGCAGCCGACCGTGGACCATCAGAACACCAGGCTCATTGCCCGCGGGGGTCGATGGGTCAGATCGAGACGTCGTCGGAAGGGGTGCAGATGTCAGACCGAGATGTCGGCGAGAGGGGTACATATGTGACTAGGAATGCGGAGTCAGGGTTATTTCTTTTCGCGCGCCTAACCGTTGCCAAGGCATTTGGTTATGAAAGAGAAGCATGGCTAATGTTGTGGGTGTGTGCTTAATGAGTAAAAGAAAGTGGGCTTGACACGACTTGTTTATTCATGGTATTTGTCATGATCACGTTATAACTCGAATTAGAATGCACTTGCATTCGGTCTCCCACATTCAGGGAAACATGGCGCCATCCAATGAAATTGTGCGGAAAATTGGCCTTAAAAGGTTGTTGGAACTCGCAATAATTAAGAACAAGCGTTACAGCTGGAGGATCTATTGCTGCAGGAATCTTAAACTATCAATGCATGCCCACAACCGAGATCAGCTACCTAAACACAGATAGACTTGTCATCTGAAAGACCTGTCCTTTGCTGCCGATCATAGCGATGGCATCGAATTGCATCACTAATTGGGAATGATCAACAGACAGCGCAGGGGGAGCTCTGTTGGTTACATCCGCCATTGCCGTTTCCAAGCTAGCCGCTGTTCTGACTTGGGAAATAATGCAGAAAATTCCAAGTTCAGTAAGTGTATTACTGGAGAACGCTCTACGGTGTCCGTCACAGACCACCCACGGAGCAGCTTGAAACAAGAGGACTATGCTTCGAAGTGTGCGTCGTGATATTCCTGGATTTAGGAGCAGTAAATTTAACATTTTTTTGCAATCCATTGTCCTTACGTCAAGAACATTTAGGTTTCAGAAAAACAAGTCGTTTTCAGATTAAATCCTTGATGTCCGCACTATTCATTCCATTTCATTCTTTACCTTTTATTTATTTTTTTTCTTATTTGCCCGCGAACAGAGTGAGCCATAACTGAAAATTGTAAGCCGATAAGCCATCAAGATTTTACAAGACGACAAGAAGGATACGGTCCCTCATTGGCCTTGCCCGCGCTCGCCACGATGACGCAAAAGAAAACAGTTGTCCAGGTTCCGGTCATGACACGATAGAGAAGACACTCGTCCAGGTTCTCGTCATCATACGGGACGGAAAACGGCCATCCAAGCTCTTCATCGTACTTTCACATCTCTGACTGACTACCGGAGGTAAATTCTTTGATCGCATCGGCATCGGACGACGCCTGGATGCAGCAGACTTCCACGGACCGGTCGCTGACCGGCCACGAACGGTGCCTCGCGTCGGCGCGGCAAAAAATCCACCGCGCTCAGGTGAGCGGAACGCCGTCAACCGCCGGAATTAATGGTTTTGTTTTCGTTTCCAGGCAGTTTGTCGCGTATGACAGCCAGTGCGGTCGATCGGCCCGCCCTGATCGGTCCCGCCCGCGACGCCGAGCCGGCGGGCCCGCCCGGGAGATGGCGTCGGCCGGCGCGGAGGGCGCGGAGCCCGCCGCCGCGGACGCCGAGCCGGCGGAGGCGGCCAAGCCGGACTCGTCGACGTCGACGTCCGAGGACACGGTCCGGCCCGGCATCCCGCGCATCGCGCTGATCGACGAGAACGAGCGGCGGCGCTCGCTCGACTCGGCCTCGTCGGCCCGCTCCAGCCAGTCGAGCGACAAGTTCTTCGGCAGCGCCGCGGCCGGGGAGCCGCCGGAGACGGGCCAAGGGGGCGACGGCGGCCAGGCGGCGGCGGCGGCGGCGGCGGCCCCCGCCCAGAGCCAAGAGCCCATGGGGGCCGAACCAGCGGCTGCAGGAGGAGAACGGCGACATTGAGGACACGCTGCGCCAGATCCAGCGCGACGAGGAGGCGCTCAAGCTCAAGTACCAGAAGCTGCGCCAGCTGGAGCAGGCGACGGCGGCCGGCGGCTGGGCGCGCGCGGCGACGCCGGAGGACGCGGGGGAGCGGCCGGACAGCGGCAGTCCGGCGGCGACCGAGCCGGAGCCGGAGCCGGAGCCGGAGCCGGGGCCGGACGCGGAGCCGGTCGAGCCGCACTGGCTGCGGTCGGCGGCCTCGTCGTCCTCCGAGGACGTGCGCTCGGCCAGCGCCGCCGACCGGACCTGGGCGCCGCCCGTCCCCGACTGGGACGCGCTGCCCGAGACGCTCATCGGCGAGAGCGACGCCGACGGCTACAGCACGCTGGACCGGCTGACGTCCGGCTCGCGCGACGGCAGCTACAGCCCGTTCAGCCTGCTCTCGACGCCGTGCCACTCGTTCCTGGCCGGGCCGCCGCCGGCGCCGGCCGGCCAGCTGCCCGACCTGACGCTGGTGGGCGGCGAGCCGGAGCCGCAGCCGGAGCCGAGCCGCGTCCGCCCGGCCAGCATCGCCCAGCACCCGGCCTGGGGCCAGATCAGCGACCTGGACCGCGCGCTCGCCTACATGGAGCAGAACGGCCCCACCGACTTCCGGCCGAGCAGCCAGCGCTGGACCGACATCGACGACGTGCTCAGCGTGCTCGAGGCTGACGGCGACTTTCGCCAGGATGGCGCTCGCGCCCTGGAGGCGGACGGCGACGTCCGCAGGGGCGTCGCAAGCGTGCTCGAGGGGCGCGACGTCCTGAGGCGTGCTCTCGAGGACGCGGACGCCAGGGGGAGCCGCGTTCGCGAGTTCGAGGATGAGGACGGGCGCAGGGGCGTCGTTAGCGTGCTCGACGAGGGCGACGTCCGCAGGGGCGGCGTCCGCGCGCGCGGGGACGGCGCCGACGGCCGCCGCGTGGTCGAGTGGCCGGACGTGGCGCGGCGGGGCGCGATGCGCGACTCGCGCGTCGGCGCCGCCGAACCGCTGCCGGCCGACGCGCCACGCGGCCGGCCGCCGCCGCCGGCGCCCGAGCCGACGGCGCCACGCGACGACGCGCCGGAGTGGCGCCGGCCGGCCGACGACGGCGAGTGGGGCGCGCGCGGCCGCGCCCTCGGCCTAGTCGGGTACTCGGCGGGCCGCGGGCCGGGCGACGATCGATCGCCGGCGAAACCGGAGCCGGCGCCGCGGCCCGGTCGGCCGCCGCCCACCGTCAGCGTGAGCGCTGAGCTCAACCGGCGGCTGCGCAGCCTGCAGCGGGCGCGCGCCCACAGCCTGCTGGCCGACGCGCACCTGGCGGCCGGCGGCCGCATCAGCGCCGTGCACCAGCGCATCGTCCAGTCCACCAACGAGATGGCCATTCCCGGCCGGAGCACGCCGGCCACCGTCCACTCCTACCAGCAGACGGTCATTAAGCAGGTGATTGACTCGCGGCCGCCCGACGGCGGCGAGCCCGGGCGCCGCGCCGCGCCCCCGGAGCGCGTCGACGACGACGCGGACTCGAACCGGTGGCCGCTCGCGGGCGACGTCCCCGGCGGCAAGCGCTGGCCGCCGACGGCCGACGCGTACCAGGCCGAGCCGTGGCTGCCGGCGAGCGACGTGTACCGGACCGAGCCGTGGCCGGCGGCGGACCTCGTCGGCCGGCCGCCGCCGTTCGAGAGCGTCGGCGGCCGGCTGGCGGGCGCGCCGGGACGCGGCGGACCGGCCGGCCGCGGCCCCCCGCCGCGGGACCCCTCCGCCATGCACTACCCGAGCTACGTGTCGGCGCGCGACTTCGACGAGCTGGCGCGCGGCGTCGACGCCGTCGAGGTGAGCGACACGGACGTCAGCCCGCACGAGTCCGCGGAGGAGCGACCGCCGCCGCGGCGGCTGCCGGAGGCGGCCGGCGGCAGGCCGCGCGCCTCCATGCCGCTGCGCAGCGCGTTCCGGCCGATCCGGCCCGAGCCCGTGCGGCCGCCGGCCGAGCCGCGGCTCATCCACCACCTGCCGATCGCGTCGGCCGGGCGGCGGGCGCCGCCGCCGCCGCCGGCCGGCCACGCCGAGCCGGCCTGGGACGGCGCCGGCGGCGGGCGCAGCAGCACGCTGCCGCGCACGCGGCCGCGCCAGCCGCCCGACCGCGCCCGGCGCAGCAAGAGCGAACGCCGCCGACGCAAAGAGCTCCGCCACTCGGAGCGCCGGCTGCGGCGCGTCCGCTACGGCCGCACGGGCGTGGCCGGCTACCGGCGGCTGACGCTCCGCCGCAGCCGACGCGACCCCGACTTCGGCTTCTCCATCATCGGCGGCGTCGAGTCAGGTGAGTCGCTGGCCCGGTCGGCGCTCAGGTGTATCGGGAGTGCGGCGCCGGCTGGATTGTTGTGGAAATTCGCTTCGTGTCGTGTTTGCGGTGTTTGGCTTATGTTGTCTGCAGTGCAGAAACTGTTCGTGTCCAACGTGTAATTTATGGCGAAACTTCACCCATCCCAAACAATTACTTCACGGTAATTCGAATCACCATATTTTAGCACTCCCCAGTATTATCGCCGAGTGTATCGCATTCCACATTTAGCATTTGAAGTTGGTGCCACGGGCCGGGCTGCACTAAAGCTTGGAGTTTTGGCAACGAATAGTTAAGAGGTTTAAATGCAGGCGAGTGAAATGAAAATGGCTGTGGAGAGACAGTTCATCGTTTACTTAGAACAACGATGACTAAAATATCCCTCCTAAATCTATTTCCTTATTCACCAGTTAGTTTGTAAATGTTCAATGGAATGTAACTAGTCTGTTCTTATAACAGGCCGATGTTAGTTAAGTTTTTTTTTTGCCGCAGATCTTTTGGGATATTCGGCATTAAAAATGAAACTCGTTGCTGTACTCGAGTTTGAGTCTGATTCGGTGTTGGACTGATGGCGAAATTATTGAAACGGTTATCTGTCTTTAATCTCGGATCCCGGTCGTTGTTTTTTTTCGGTTTGGTGTTAACTATGTCTCCCGATCCAGAGTAGCAAAAACATTTTTTCGATTGATTCGACACGAGCTGTCGTACACTTCGCGGGACATATGATGAGGGAAGCCTACTGCATCTCTCTTAAATCTTAGAGAAATATTTGTAAATAGTCTAGCATATATAGTTTGCTTTGATGCATTTCGCATTACGAAGTTATATTAATGTCTTTTCGTTTCAATATTTTTTACCCGAAGCATAGCTAACTGTTCGCGGAAATACCCGACTTTACAGGCCTGTAGAAAGCGGTCCGGTTAGGCCGGGCCGGGCCGGTCATTTTAGCTCTTTTTGTGCATGTTCATACGAGACTTACTCGGTTTACAGCTTCACTCGTAACAAAACCAAAATCGCCATACTACGAGCAGCTCCGAGGCGTGAGGGGATCTTACTTTCCTCACAAGTACCGTATTTTAAACTTGTGCGGCGATGAAGGCTTTAGGCTGTTTGATGTGGGTATGGACTATATTGGAACATAAACCATGCGAGAAGCTGTCCTAAAGAACGGTTGCCAACATTATGAGCTTGGCCAGATTTTCGCCAAGGAAAGGGCAGGACGAACTTAGCTCCCTAACTCCTACTATTTCGGGTACATTATTTTCGAGTCGCTACAATTTTTTTTTCAGTTTTTGTTCCGAAGGCCAACGTTACGTTTTCAACTCCAAGGGGACCATTAACTCGCTTGCATTCCCTGGCTACATCCATAACCGAAATCCGGTTAGTTTTTTTAAACAGCGTTCGCCTGAACCAGTTCCAGCAGCGCGGACAGTACCCTGACGGTCTGAACTCTAAGGTCGGGACGCTTCGTCCGTGCATGACCCAGCCGTGTTCCTCTTGGCAACCGCTTTCTCGGATCGATGCCGGCGGTGTGGTATGTCGTCCAATTACCGGCCGTTTGTGGCCCAGTTGAGTCGCACGGTCCGGCGTCGGGTCTGTGCTGCCCCAGAGATGGATGCCGAGCACGCCAGAGTGGGCTGTTTAAGGCAGCTGGTGCCGGCCGTTGACGACGTCCCGGGCTGTAGTCTGGCCAGCTGGCGCGCGCCGCCCACAGTCAAGCACCGGAAGCCACTCTCACTCACTGACTCACTCATTCTGGCCGGCATCAGCGGCAGTGGCCGTCCGTCATCCGGCATTGTCCTGTTTATGCAGGCGTTCCGGGCTGTTGCATGGAAGAATTCCGTACTGTGTGTCGGCGCCGTGTCATTTTAATGCAAACATCGTTATGAAAAACAGTTAGTATTTCGACGTAGATGTGTGTTTAGAGGTGCCTTATCATGAAGAACGATTTGCGGAAACTAACTTTCCTATTCCGCCTTGCGGTACCGACAGCTGTGCTGTGCTGCGCGATTGGACAGGACTGCCGCGCTGTGAGATGTGACGGGACTGACGCACTGTGCGTCGCACCTGCCGGGCGGTGCGGTGTGGCGGGACTGAGCGGGGCTCCGTGGTCGGTCAGGGCTGGGCGTGTTCGTCAGTCGGCTGGAGTCGGAGGGCCTGGCCAGCTCGGCCGGGCTCCGGGTCGGTGACGAGCTCATCATCGTGAACGGCTCGGACATCCGGCGGTGGCCTCTGCAGCACGTCCAGCAGGTGAGGTCGGCACGTCCAGCAGGCGAGCTCAGCACGTCCAGCAGCCGACAGGTGAGAGCAATACATACGGCAACAGAGATCGAGATGTCCACCAGGGGGGACAAACAATTCCAGAATGTGAGGCATAAGAACAAGGTGGACGCAAATGGGAGATAGAGAGGGAGAGAGGGAAAGGGAGGGAGGGGGCGAGAGGGAGAAGGAAAGAGATAGAGAGAGAGGGAGAGGGAGTGAATGGGAGAGAGAGAGGGAGAGGGAGGGAGGGGGCGAGAGGGAGAGGGAGAGAGAGATAGAGAGAGGGAGAGAGAGTGAGTGAGTGAGTGGGTGAGTGAGTGAGTGAGTGAGTGAGTGAGTGAGTGAGTGAGTGAGTGAGTGAGAGAGAGAGAGAGAGAGAGAGAGAGAGAGAGAGAGAGAGAGAGAGAGGGAGAGGAGAGAGAGAGAGAGAGAGAGAGAGAGAGAGAGAGAGAGAGAGAGAGAGAGAGAGAGAGAGAGAGAGATGCCAGCCAGCCTAATAAGAAATGAGTTTTAAGACTTCGCTGCCCATGTTGCGCTAAATGGTCAGAAAAGTTTTCATCTCTTCTCAATGTCTTTTGCTGCGCCTTCTGGCGAAACTGTCCATCAGTTATCGAAACAGGATTACAGTGGTGCATCGCAAAGCGCTGAAAAAAAGTTAATACATTATAGGGTTTTACCCGTAACCATCAACTTTTAAACGTACTTACAGTGATGAGAAATCGGGCATAACAAGCGTGTCTTAGACTTTGGACGCGAGACATTGTTAAAAAAAACAGTGCAGATTTGCTCTAAAATATTTTGGTTTTGCAGATATGTTTTTTCAAAGTCGGGCTATACTTTTTAATTTACCACCAAAAGTAAAAAGCTGGGAGCAGCAGTGAAGCTCTTGAAGCGTCATTTATTCTTAATGAAGCCCTTAAAGTGGCGTCAGGTGTTAAATTCGTTGCCACATTCTTGCTAACTCGATCTTCGTCGACCAAAATTGCCAAAGGAAAGACGGACTTGATCTTCTGTGGTCTTATGTTCGCCTCATTTTCGCGGAACTTAGAATTACTTAACGTCCTGCGGCGAAAAAGGTCGTTAGGCGTGTAGGGCGGCGGCTTGAACCAACTTAACAAAATGTTCTGAAAATGCCCCAACAAAAGAGGTATAAACAAGCATTGCTTTTACGCAACTTTTGTTAAAAAATGTTAGTCGAAAGCGGTCTTGGAGAACTATCCATGAACAGCGCCTGATCTGAGGGCAGGTCGGAAGAAGGAAATCTCCGAAACAAATACTTTCGGGTAAAATCTGGTATTTCATTTGAAGGAAAGGCGGAGTCGTAAGGCACTTCCAACTCCAGTCGGGAGCCAGTCGGTTTTGAGAAACACAAATATAAAAGTTTACATCATACTGGACCAGCGATTTTCCAACTGTGCTAAGAAATTTTCGAAGCGAAACTATGCCATGACCTTGATGCGAAAATTCCTTAGAAAACCATATTCATGTCATCTACCGCTGTCCATGTTCCATCTACTGTCTGTCCATGTTCCATAGAAAACCATCTACTTCATGTTCATGTTCTGTCATCTGTGCTGTTCTCCTGATGGAGCCATCCTCCTAAACGGATGAACCGTCCTCCGTGCCGGGTGGTACGTTTTCCAGCCGGGTTGTCCTGTCCTCCTAGCCTGATGATCTGTCCTCCGAACACAGTAGTCTGTCCTCCTCGGTCGGCTGGTACGCGTGGTCTGTCCTCCCAGCCGGCTGATCCGCCCTCGTAGCCGGCTGATCCGTCCTCCTAGCCGGGTGGTGCGTCCTCCTAGTCGGGTGGTGCGTCCTCCTAGCCGGCCGGTCCGGCCGTCCGGCCAGATGGGCCGCCGCCGCCGATTGAGTTGTCCCCGCCAAGGCGTCCATTGTCGGTGCGGCCGGCGCGGTATTAAATCCCGGCCACCATTAGCATCGATCAGGCCGAGCGACGCCTCGGGCAGCGCTTCTGGGGGGGGGCGCACCACCGCTGAGCAGGGGGCGGTGTCTGAGTGACGCACCCCACCGGTGGCGCACAGCGAGCCCCAACCGTATAGCATTTTTTTTACGGCAGGGGACGACAGCGTGGTGCGCCCAGCCAGTTTTCTCTGGACAGCAGAGTTTGTTGTCTCTGGACAACGACCGACCGGTGGTTCACTAGATTCAATATTTTGGGAAAACTGGAGGGCCGGCATTTCAGCTTGTTTCGATGTGTCGTCAAGCTGGAAACTGTGGCTGCCACAGACCCATTTCCATGAGAGCAGTAATGGCTTATGTTCTTGGATATAGCCAATAATTCTGTCTATCCTCATTTTACATTCACAAGTTGACGCATACATCTATAAATCCGTAGCCTAGTTCCGGAACTTTGGCAGTGGTTCTGGGAATTCTCATACACGCCGTCGATGTTTGTCATTTCAGCTGATGCGAGGAACTGGCTTTGTTCTTTCCGGTACACGGGCTCCGGGGCCGTTATTGCCGAACGTTTCCGAGACAGCCTTGTTTTGTTCTGAGCATAGTGCAAACTGACATCATTTGGCGTCATCTGATGGAAGTAGGTCCAGCCCATGTACCGCGTCGTCGTTCGCCGTCAGATGATCTCCAATTCGGCCCTGCTCGACATGATGATCAAGACGATGGGCAACGGTGACCGGTATGTGGTGAGCCACACATACACCTGGTGCGACCCTCAGGGCCGGGAGGTGACGCCTCCGCCGGATCTCACGCAGACCAGCAGGGAAGGCGGTCACGATCGTAAGGTTCGTATCCAATGTTTCGCCCTTTTTCTTTATTTTCTACTTTTCTTATCTTAGATAAGAATCCCTTCATTTCTTATTTCTTCATTTTCCACTTCAATCATTCTCTAATTTCTCATTTCCTTGCTTCTCCTTGAATATCACTCTCTTCCCTCTCTTTCTTTTTCTCTATTCCCCTCTCTCTTTCTCGCTCCCTTCTCTCTCTCCTTTCTCTCTCTTTCTCGTTCCCTTCTCTCTCTCCTTTTGTTCCTCTCTACTTGTCTCCCCTCTCTCCCTTTCTCTCTCTCCCTCTCTCTCTCTCTCTCTCTCTCTCCCCCCCCCTCTCTCTCTCTCTCTCTCTCTCTCTCTCTCTCTTTCTTTCTGCCGCGTGAGAAGAATGGCGAGGCAGCGGTGGGTCGGAGCCGAGCTTTGTTGCGAGGCGGCCAGTGTGTGTAATCAACTCATCCCGGCCTGCCCCCGCTGCGGGCTTTTACCGGTGGCGCTATTCAGATGCTGGCGCCAATTCCGGGCCCCTCCATCAACGCCCTCAGCGCTGACTGGACCGCCAGTAAAAGCTTCCTCCGTCCTCTGAGGCCCGGATTCACCGCCCACCGGTGGCTCGCCGCTCCGCCGGTGCCGCCCGGCCGGCCGGCCTCCGGTCTTCGGCACAGTTTTTTTTTGGGGTCCTCGATTTTGCTAATGACACCGGGTTTGATAACTGGAGAGCAGTTACACGAAGGGTTTTCGTTGTTCTGATGGCTTTTTGGGGTGGAGTGAATTTCAACTTAGTGAAATGATCCTCGTGCCTCATTTTTGGTTATCATTATTCTTTTTTTAATGTTGTATATGGCAGCAGTAGTATTGGTCTTAGCTGCTGTGTACGTAGAAAACTGTCGTATTGGCCTTCAGATACCGATTTTAACATCGAGGGACCTGCATTTAACCCAGTTGCGGTTGATGTTAGCTCCGAAATTTCCCTGTAATCAGAGGCGATGCTGCTGTTTTGAAGGCCAAAGTTCCGGACCATGTCGCGAGCTTAATGTGGCGGAGGACCTCTGCCGCGGCGATTGGTGACGCTTGCGTGCTGCCGGTGCTCGCTGGACCCCGGGGCGACTCCGGAGCCCAGCAGGGGGCGGCGACTGCCGGCCTGTCGTCACCAGACTGCGACTGGCCGGCAGGTGGACTTCTCGCTGGACATGGGCGAGAGCCTGGGCGTGACGATCCGCGGCGGGGCCGAGTACTGCCTGGGCATCTACGTCACCGGCGTGGACGTCGGATCGGCCGCCGACCAGGCCGGCATTCAGGTCAGCAGGCCACACCGGACCGACTCGGGTCAGCAGTCCACACCGGACCGACGCAGGTTGGCGGTCCACACCGGATTGACTCATTTTGGTAGAACACACCGTCAGGTTAGCAGTCCACACCGGACCGACGCAGGTTGACAGTCCACACCGGACCGATTCAGGCTGGCAGAACACACCGTCAGGCCAGCAGTCCACACCGGACCGACTCGGTTCAGCAGTCCACACCGGACCGACTCGGGTCAGCAGTCCACACCGGACCGATTCAGGTCAGCAGTCCACACAGGACCAATTCAGGGGAGCAGTCCACACGGGGCCTACTCAAGAAAGTAGTCCACGTAGTATCACTGGCAAATCAAGTCCAGATGGCTGACTTCCATGCAACAGCTTTCGCATTTTATCACACATGGATTTGTACAAATCCATTCACGTTTAAGATAACAGGCACCATTTTAGAGCCCTTTTCCCGCAAACTGTTATAATTTATGATCGAACAATGTGAGCAGACAATCCGGACTCTTTGCTGCACTTTTTCAGGCTTTCCCAAAACAGCCTGCATCACATGCCATTGATTGAACATGCACGTATTAGTTCTTTCAGGAAATGCGGATGATACAAATTTTTGTCTGGCGTGCACTTGCGAGATGGTACGTGTCACTTTCCATACGAAGCGCGGGGTCTTTGTAATGCCATCTGTATCGAGTCCTGGTTTTATCCTAGAAAATTATTTGCTTTTACGTTTGCAAACCTCCTTTAAATAATGGTCCCAGCCAGAGGACAGGATCCGAGTGCAGAGGCATAGTCAGGATTTCGCCAAGGAGGGGACCAGGACAAATCCATGCTCATTATAATCGATGGGCTTAAATTCCTTTTGGATTGTCGGCCTCGGATTCGACCACTTTATTCTTGAGTTCCGGGCTCTTTATTTATTTCATTTTTTGCGCATAAAAAAAACATCTCCTTGGCTACGCTCCTGCCCAGGTGAAAGTGGGTGCATGTATGCCGCATATTTCGATGAAGATCCTGCGGGGCGTTTATTCTGTTTTGTGATGATCAGTTGTCCTTTACGCGTTGCACGGCATTGCAACATATATACAGCGAAATAATGTGATGTTCAAGACGCACGGCAGATTATTTTGAAGGGAATGGGTGAAGCAAGTTTCACCTATGCAGGGCTTCGCCGTGCGTGGCTTTGACGGCACTTATACGGCTGTGATTCCGCACTTTTTGGTCTGCACCGGGTAGATGTAACTGTTTTAAGACTGACCTTCGTATTTAATGCGCCTTTCGAAACAGTACGTTGGCCTGAAATTTATTTGAATGGAAACTGAATTTCGCCCTCACAGTAACAATGGCCTTGCACCTTTCATCTCGCCCTTTGCGTCAACTTAGTCCAGTGAGGTTTTTCATTCACGGAGTCGCTTTCGCCGCATTTGAAGCAGTGGATAACCCAGCAGAAACATGACAATCGATCAGTGTCGCACATCAATGAGAGTGATTGACGCCTCCCTCAGTAGCGCAGCCAGAGTTTTCGTAAGGAGACGCACAGTTATGCAGGGCCTCCATCTGGACGAAGAGGAATAACCAAAAATAATCGGAATAACTGAAAATCATTCAGTTGTTTCTAATGTTCACAGGAAACGTTTGGACTAGTAATGTAGAATGTCAATTAAGCAAGTTGCTTATCATGTAGATGACCTTTTTTGCTAGTCCAGGGCTGCGGAGCGGGCACGTTCCCTTTCGCCGATTGTGACTGCGTTGACGCCAATTTCCAATGAGAAAACCTTCATCTTCGCTTGAATCACACCTTCCCAAGGATGTTCAAGCGCTTTCCACGGAAAGCACTGGCTTCGAGTTTCAATGCGGCTCTTTCATTCGATGTCTTGAGACCAGTGAGCTCTGCCAGTCACGGCAGGGCTGGTTTGAGGAACCGCAGAGCACTATAAACATACTGTGCCGTTCCATGTTCGGCGCTGGGGTGCACTTATGAACATTTTCAGGCATGAAACGTCTTCTAAACGAGATGGGGGTCTGAACTGAACAACGAGGTTTCCGTAACTTGTCTTACGGTTCCAATGGAGTCCGCTGGAAGACACTTAGGATAAAGCATGAGAACAATTACGCCGTAGCGCTTCTTCAGAACCCCTAAAAACACACCTTGTTTTGAGACTCCACGGGCCGAAACACAGCCGAGTGCCACCTGAGGACGCTCAGATATTCAGGCCGTGTCGTCTCCGGCCGGTCCCCGCGGCGCTCGCCGTTTAGACCGGAAGTGACGTCAACTGCGCCCAGCAGGCGCCGCTGTGCGCGGCTTACGCACCAGCCGCCAGCTTCCGATCAGTCACGTCACTGCAGACAGTTCGCCAGGGTTCCAGTGAAAGTGTCTGACGGACCTTAGTGATCCGGCTTATAAAATCAAGCCTGTCAGTTCACGTATGGAATCTGTCAAGAACCGTCACCAGGACGCTGTCTGATCACGTGGCTTCTCACACCGCTCACTCCACGTGTCACGTGTCGGCCCCGTGGCAGCTGCTTCTGGCCAGGAGCCGCGTTCTCGATAGATATTGGCCCTCTCGGACAAAATGATTTGCTTGTTCAATGTCAGGGTACATGGACCATTGCAGTAGTATTGTTACGCCTGGCGTGATATACGCGAACTTTTATTGGCAATCCCGGTTGTGCCAGAGTCTTTGTTCTTCAGTCAGTTCACTTCAGCTCAGTTCTTTTTTCCCTGACATTCATTTTCATCAGGTGTCGACCTGTTGCACGGCGACTCCACGGGCCAAAACTCACGCTGAAGTCGTCATTGGCAATCTCCAGCAGGCCGGGCAATCCGGAAGTGGGAACTGTCTGGGGCTGGTTTTTACGTCCGGATTAAATGAAACGGTGCACATCGAAGGTTCATCTTTGGTCAGCTGTTCAGGTCAGCTGTTCTCCCTAACACAGACTTGTCCGAAACGACATCTGTGGCCCAAGGAGAACACCGTACATGACACCGGGAGTGTCCACTAAATTTAATCACATAATTCTGTCTGCTCGAAAAACAACGTGCAAAAGTACTTCTGAGTTCACAGCAGCTGACATATTCGGATACGGTTAACAGGCCAGCCTGTAACACCGGTGCTGAAGAACTATGTGGAGCAGCCGGCCCACCGTTGGCATCGCTTTCTCTGGGAAAGGTCTCACCACGCCACATTGGGTCGCGTGTGGTGTCAGGACAGACTAAACGATGCCACAGCGTTGCACCGTGACGAATGAATTAGTCAGGTCGTAGCCTCATTAACTGATATCATGATTTTCCTTTCCTAGGATTCTAGCTGGAGGTATGATTGCAAACACGTACGTAACGACGATGTCTCTGTTTCGATTTTATAGATGTTCATTCTAGTTACGCTCTTGTTGATTTATTTTCAGCTTACAAAAATCTGAGCTGGAAACTCACGCAGTCAGTTGACGCTAAATGTCAGCATCGTGCTGTGCATTTTCCCAGTCGCCGCTGGCGTATGATCCCATAAATTCGTCGAACGTCTGATGCTAACGCCTTTTACGAGCCTGAGCCGTGGACCACGCCTTTTCTAAAACTTTAAGCGAGACTGGCAGAACTGATTGTTTGCTTTGCGGCGTATCGACCAGCGCTAGCCTGACGCTGTCAGCCCTGCAACGCCCCACTGCACATCAGCCCATAGCTCAGTCAGCGAGGAATCCACACAGGACCAGCCCATACTGCACACAGCGAGGAATCCAAATACGAGCAGCCCATGCCGCGCACAGCAAGGGATTCGCGCAGTCCGGCCACCAGTCTGGTCCGGTGGGCTCCTGGGAGGTTTTGTCTGCCGAGTGCAGTTAAAATGTCTTTCCGTGCGTGTCGACGGCTGAGAATCGCAGCAGAGACCACAGTCATTGCGATAGCATACTTTCTTTGTACGTGAAACAATGTCGCATGTCGAACAATTATCTCTCCTCTGCGATTTCTGTTCGTCAATGTGAGCAAAATATGACTAATGTCATAACGGGAAGAATGCATGATAGCTGTTGAAAGTAAGAACTTTAAACGCTGGTACAAGTCCATGCACGTTTGTAGGTTAGTCAGTCTGCGTGTGATCTGGGAATAAATCTAGTCATTGGTGCCTAACGCACATTTAAAATGTCTTCCACGAATGCCACCAGGATATCACACTGGGTATACGGAAAATGAATTGTCTTCTTCATTTTCATTGATACTCATTTAGAGCTGTTCAGCACGACTACTCAGTTTAATTAATGCGATTTTAGGAGCGATGAGTTAAAAACTGCTTGATTATTCAGGAAAAGCAACGCACCAAGTGCTTTTTGGAGACGACCCTTCGTGTCACCGTTTCATTTGGAAGAAACGCCGCGATTTCTTCCCATACAGAGACTTTGCTGTTTCAGCGTGTCGAGCGATGCCCTAGCCAAGGGAAATATCTTAAATATCCTGTCTCATATCTTTGAAGACAGGACCTCTTATTGGCCTCGCTCATTCGCAGAAGTTACACCGGACCCAATAAGGAAACTAAATAACACTGTGGCAAACAAAAGATATTCGCTTCATTTTCAGATTCTTCCGCGGCAAGCGCTTATGAAGCTTCATGCTGTTTTGCGAAGAGAACCACAAATCCCGACAAATAACGTCTAGTGCATCTGATTAGGACCATTGGATGAGACTGTCGAAATGCAGTGCGGGTAGGATATGACAGTTACACACAATGGAGCCCAAATAAACAAAAATCAATTCGAAAAAAATAAAAGAATTTGAAAATAGCCGATATATAATGAGGAACAGAAGGATGCGAAAAATGCCAGTGATGACTCGAAACAAACTTGACAAAAACATTGTATTCGTCATAAACGTCATAAATATCATAAACGTCCTGTGATAAACATCATAAACTTCCCGAATTTACTGCTGCCATTAAAATATTGGAAGCTTATCTTTATTTATCCTGTTATGGAAGTGTCATAAAACTAAATTATGCACTCTGTAATGCAAAAAACTTGTGTTTGACAATGTTTTGTATCCATATGGTATTGCACAGCTTGAAAACAAATCATTTCCGTGCACCTCTTTGTATCACGTGTAATTTATACTATGTGTTTGGTGTGATAACATGATATGGAGAAACAGACGCATGATACTGGTATAAAGATGCATTTAGCCTCTTGGGTGTCCTCTATGTCACGTACCGTAATAATACCCACTACGGTGTCAAAAACTAATCTGCCTTACCTGTAGGTGGGCGACCAGATTCTAGATGTTAACAACCAAAGCTTTCTTGACATCACCCACGACGAAGCAGTGAGCATTCTGAAGTACTGCAAGACCCCTACAATGACCATTCGTCCTGTTGGAAAGGTAAGTCCACATTTCCATTCAAGCAACTCGCCTGCCGCCAGTACCACTGAAAGGACGACGCGGTGTTATTGGACATCCACAGAGTTGAAACAACATTCGCCTACGAAGCGTAGGGTACGAGTGTGCCTGCGGTGAATAGTTTCTTTATATAACTCTCTCTTCGGGGGATTGGATTCATGCTGCCTTGCTTTCATGGGAGCGCAGCAATTGCTTACTGTGTTGCGCTTCCGTAAAATGGGATACGTAATTTATGCATAATGATTGTAGTAATCGGATGACCAACTCTTTCCGGCAGGTTCCTTGTGCCTCTTACGCTGCAAAGGATACAGGCAGCAGGTTTCAGACTGCAATTTCTGATATCAGGTAGGTTTGTCTTGCTCTCTCCTCTTTGCCATGGAACTGTAGTCACTGTTGACGGGAATGATATAATTGTTGATAATGTCATCTCCTTTATCAGACTAGATGCATGCTATATTAATCTCCCGAAACCAACAAACTAGCTAAAATTTCTCAACTATTGAGTAGTGTGTGACACGCCGTCATTGGAAACATACCACCCGTCCGGTTCTTTTGTTGCAAGGAAGAATATCCGATGAAGCACCTTGCGAGATGCTTCTTTGCAAAATTGCCAATGCCTGTTGCCATTTTCGTGACACCCACCAGGCCTCCACATCCTATATGCAATGCATTACGCAAACCAGTTAGCATTGTGGTCTATCTCCGAGACACGATAAGTAAACACATTTCCGTGTTCTCTCGTTGATGAGGCACTATCGCCTGATTGCAAGGCTGTTTTCCAGGCAACCATTTCTCCCGATATCAGACACGGAAACACACAGTGTTGTTGTCCGGACGTATGGACAGCCGACTGCATCGGGAATTCACCACAAAAAAAACGCTCTCACGGTCACCTCTCGGGTCTTTCGTCTCGCCTCACCATATCTCCAGCTGCGCACACTGTCTGCAGCGCCTCCCTTTCCTCCCCACCCCTGGGTCCTCGGGTCTCCCTCACCGCGTCTCCATCCGGGCCCGCTGCCGGCAGCGCCGGCGGCGTGTGCGGCGGCCACACGGACGAGTGGGCCGGCCCGGCGGCGCGCGCCGACGCCCCGGCGCCGCAGACGGTCGCCGAGGACTGGACCGACCCTGCTCTGCTCATGGTCTACGAGAAGGCGTCCGTCCTGCTGGGCTCGCACGAGTTCGGCGTGTTCGACGACCTGGTGCGCAGCTACCTCGCCGGCCGCGTCGACGTCACGCGGCTGGTGGGGTCGCTGCTGGAGCTCTTCAGGTCGCCGGAGAAGGTGGGTGGGCGACGGCCCCTGCTGTGAACAGGGCTGGGGACGGTTTGGAGACGGCAAATCGCGGCTCGATGCTTGAGCTCTTCACTTATGGTGGGTGCCGACCTGTGCGACTGTAACACGTGTGGGGGTTACAGTGCGCTGGTAGTTAAATGAGGTTGAGCCCGAGTACTTACCACGTCGAAAGGCAATCCCATGGGCGTCGGTCTTCTCCCCCATTACACAACGCATCCCACACACTATTTTCTTTGAGTCCTGTTTGACTCAATGGCGTCTTAATGACGGCAAGAGCGTGTCAGTTCGGCTGTGTATGATCAAACAACTCCACTTACCCACAGCGTTGTTGTCAGACCCTTCAACGTCGAAAGCCATGAATCATGCATGGAAAACGTTGTGAGAAAAGTCATTTTTATGACTGAAGCCTCCGTCATAACCTTCAACAAGGTTTTAATGGCGATTAATGATATATGAAGGAAATTTTGCGTTAGGTTTACAAGAAAAATGCATCAAGCATCTGGCAGATTTATCGTCTTCTCCGAAACAGAACAGGGGCTCGTCACGGCAATACATCACAATAAATCGGTCGTCGTGGCTAAGAGGCGCAGCTATCTTAGGGTTATGCCCCGATTTATGTTGGACTTTCGTTTATTGTTGTTCACTTTTTTTAATGAAGAGTGGAATCATTGCTGTGCTTTGACAGACAGGATGTATCGACACATCGGTCAAGCAGACGATTGTTCTTTTCAGACAAGAAAGATTCCAGTTGTTGGAACGTATCAGATGGGAAAACATAAAACCCCTCCTGTGACAAATCATTCGAGTGAAATCCATAAAAACTGTCTGCCAATTTCCTTAGTTTTGCGCAGGGAATATGGGTCATCATGGCCTGATGCGTGATGGGAGTGCGCCGACAGAAACGATTTTGCCATTATTTTTCATACTCCAGGCCCGGCAGGGCGTCATTTTATTGGTGTTATCATGTCTCGCGCTGACACACAGTACAACATGCTCGTCGCAAAACGATCGGCATATATTGAACCTGGAGCTCATCTACACACAACCTTTTGCCTTGTTCTGCTGGACTGTTCTGCAATGGGAATAATGCTTCTTCATAACCAGTGCGCGCTTACTGGCTACATCTCTGTACAGACCATTCTTGACAACGTCGAAATGAGAAGCTCACATCAGCGCACCCCGCCAGTCCTACCCCAGGAGCTGTTGGAAGGGGTGCAGGTAGCCGGTGTACGCGTATCCAGAGGTTTTGATCTGAAAAAAACAGTCGACGATCAGAAATTCCGTCGTAATTCAGGATGCCAAGAAGTCTTCGAGTTGCCATGTCTCTGACGCAGTCGACTGTGTCACGCCACAAAACGGCTACCTGTGGATCTGTTTATGCTTTGTTCAGTCAACACGTGATGCTGAAATACGTAGTCGTCTTAATACCGGTTCTGTCCCTTCTTTCCATCTTCAGACTGCAGCAGCGTGGCTGCCTTTTTTGACAAGGACGATCGCTGAGACAGTTTTTAAAGTCCGTTATTGCCTACCATGGAAATCATCTGCTGGTCTTCGAAGAGCTAAACAAACAGCAAACACAGCATACTTGAGCTCCAGTGTCTTAATGTAATTTTCATATCATGTCTGAGCTAAACTGTGCATCCATAGCCTTTCTTAAAGGCAGAGTTGCCGTCGTAGAAGGAAAATGTAAAGAAACCTCGAAGTTTAAAGCCAAAACCAATAACATATCAAGGCGGCATTGCTTAGGAGGCGCGTAAGGCTCGAATGGCTCAGAGCTCAGCGGCAGCGGGCTGGCCTCAGCCGGCCGAGCTGCGACTCACGGTGGTGGTCCCGCCGGTCGCCGGGACGGCTCCGAAGCCGGCCGGCGGCGCCAGCTGCACGAGCGTCGGCCGGATGAACAGCGTCAGGCCGGGCTGCTGCTGCTGCGGCGGCAGCTCGGCGCCGCCTCCCGCGCTCTGTCCGGCCCCGCTCCCGTCCTCTGTCTGGTCGGGCTCGGCCGCGGCCGGCGCCGCCAGCTGGAACAGAGTGGGCCGGACTAGCAGCGTGAGGCCGGCGGACGGCGGGTGCGGCTGGACCTCGGTGGCCGCCAGCCTCACGCGGTGGGCGGCCTTGGTGTAGGACGCCTGCGGCCCGGCGGCCGGCAGCCAGCCGGCCGGCAGCAGAGGCAGCAGCCTGAGCGTCGGCGAGGCGGTCACCGCCGGCCGGCCGTCCGCCAGCGCCAG
The DNA here is from genome assembly GCA_030062745.1 of Capitulum mitella. Taxonomy (NCBI): domain Eukaryota; kingdom Metazoa; phylum Arthropoda; class Thecostraca; order Pollicipedomorpha; family Pollicipedidae; genus Capitulum; species Capitulum mitella. The sequence goes on along the minus strand of CP099840.1, from coordinate 29,833,176 downwards.
TACCAGCGTCAGAACCAGCACGGCCACCTGACGGACAGAGGAGTGACGGTGATAGGCTGGGACCGCGTGCCACCGTCGTCACCAGCATGCCCGCCTGGTGAAGAGAGAAAGAGAGAGAGAGGGGGAGGAGAGAGAGAAAGGCAAAGAGGGAGAGAGAAGGAGAGAGGGGGCAAGGAGGAACGTAGGGAGGTAGGGTCAGATAGAGACACAGGAAATATTGAAGATTCACTCAGAGATTATTGGACGGCAGTTGCTTAGAACGAATACAGGAAACCACGCCTGCAAACTGCGGAATAGAGGCGGCTGATGACGTGGAAGATGAAGCATTTCACAAGCGGCTGCGCACGGCTCCATGAAACTGAAAGGAGGTCGGACGGGGTTGCAAAACGCGTCCAGTGGCATAAACAGTTGAAAGCTCTTGTGTGTGATGAAAACCCAAATTTGGCGGCAGCTGAGCGTCTCATTGAACAGATGAAAAGAAGTACGTGTATAAAATACACGTCTTTCCGTCTGACGTATACATATATACGTCAGACAGATAAAAAATACAATATTCTGGAAAAGTATGAAATACACGCCTGCATCTTGTTTGCATCCTCTCCGATGGAATTAAGGCGCAAAGAGCTGCACGGGCCGAGAGAATGTTTCATCCAAATAACCCTCAACAGACGCAATATTCAGCGGAGATTTATGACGAAAGGTTTCAAGGTCGGTATGTCTTGATTGAACTAGCACGCAGTTTTTCAGTTGTGTTGTCTAGCGTGCACGACGTGCGCGTCCTCACGTTTTTAGACTGTCGGGAACATATCACTGGTCCAAACGCACATTAAAAATCCGTATAATGTCAGGCAAAGCATGTAAAGCGAGATGCACTCACCTTCTCCATGTTTGTGGCGTTGAGAAGATGTGTGCACGTTGGTCGGAGTAATTTCCTTATATACAGCGATCAAACGTGACCTCCGGCGGCGCAGAGGCGGTACTGATTACGAATGGCTAATTAGTCCGTGCGATACGCAAGGAAATATGAATTAAGGGCTCGTAAACTTTGCAAGGGAAATATAGCGACGAAAACGACACGACCCCAGCTGTGGATGGAGTTGACAGTGCTACCTCCGTCCCAGTGCACCTGAGTGCGCCTCTGTGGCAGTGCTGCCACAAATTCCTGCTCAGGAATCCCGAAGTCATCCTTCTACTCCACGAGCATAGCAATTAATCTTGGCTGCGATTAAAACCGTGGTGGTTTTGACTGTTAAAGCCATGATGTTGATCTCAGTGCATTATAACAAATTTATGACGACATAAGGTAAAGATGAATTAATCTTTAACACGATATCACTGACGGTTTTACATGTATGCGGATGCCCGATCAAGTCGTAAGGCCAGTCTGAATTCAAACCAACAACAAGTCAAGTTTAGAAACGCAATAGGTTTTCATATCATTGGTGTATTTCATTCCTTTATGTCCATAAGACGCGATATTTATATCACCAGGTCAACAATAACGTGCAATTACTGTGCATCGATGATGGCGAACTGAACATCGCGCCGCAAACTGAGGTCACCACGGATCACCCGTCAAACAGAGAGGCGTCTCAGTGGGCGGAGAGCTCGCGTTCCGGACGTGAGACCGATTCTCACCGGCCACGCGCCTCGCCGGCCTTTTCGTGACCCCGCCGTGAGAGGTCACGCTGCTCAGTCAGCCGATTGGCTGGTTCAACGAACCAGCTCGTGATTCTCGGGAGCCAGCTCCGGGCGTGACGTCACCAAACTCGGCCGCGCCGGCTGGCGGTCGGACCGGCGGGAGGCCGGGGGGATGTCAGATCCGGAGGGGACGGGTCGGCGGCGGCCCCGTCCGGCCGCGGGGCAGGGTGTGGCGGTCCCGGCTGCCCGTCCCCTCTCCCTGGGCCGCCGCCGCCGGGCCGCCACCCCTGCTGCGTACAGGCGCCGGCCGTAGCTGCGGGCCGGACCTCACCGGCCGATGTCGAACGCCGCTGTACGACTGCGACTGCGCTGTGTGTGAGCTATATATGAACGCCATGCATCGCCGGACGCGGCTTAATGAGCAGCCTCAGATGGACGCTGCTGTGTGGTGGCCGGGCTTTGTTTATTGTGCAGTCTCAGGCGGGCCCGGTGGTGAGATGACTGGGAAGCGGAGAGAGAAAATGTCTGCTCCCCGCGGTCGCTGTCTGCTCCTTTCCCTAGGATTACGCAGATTGCACAGACGATGGCTGTAGGGATTACGCCAGGTCTCCTCACGTGATGAGCAGCACAAGCTGCCGTTCATCGGCTATGGTTTCAGTCTACTGCACCACTGCCGGTACGGCGTTCCATAACTTAGTCGGTAGGAATATGATTGTCGCACGCTGGCTTCCGACCTAATGCCTATATAGGGCCTTGCTATCAACATCTTATGTCGCTCAGCAATGTATATCATATTTTTCGTTTGCTATGGTGCTATCTGGGATAAAGGTCGGTAAGTTTCCACCAGTGTTGACCAAAGCACTGATCTCAGATGTTGAGTGCAGTGATCCGATATGTGGACCTCTGTACTATGGATCAGCGAACAAAGTGCACCTACCATTCCTCGAAGGACTAGTCCAAACAAAGTCAACACTGCTCATTCCGTCACGATGTACTGAACCCTCTGCAGTCTCTGGAATAGCTCCGTATAGCTCATGATAATTGCCTACAACTGGCACGGCGCTGGCTGCGGTTTGAAACAAACAGAGGGGGGCCCGGTCTGACCGGGCGCCGTCTGTCCGGCTTCAGCTGACGCTGCTGACGGAGCTGCGGGAGATCGTCACGCCGACGGACCAGCTGCGGTTCGACCAGATGGTGTACCACGGCGGCCCCGGCCGGCGCCACCCGTACGACCATTCGGTAGGTGTCACCCCGGCACCCGGACGGTTGGCTGCGCCGCTCGTTCTTCTGAGGAACTTGCGTCGGCAGACGGCGCTGGTGCTGGAAATTAACTCGTTGTGTAATAAGCGGGCTGATGCCTCTTTCTATGCTTCTCGTGGCGCAGCACAACATTGTGAGAGCTCTATAAGACATAGATAAGACGCTGTTACGCTCCTGCCGCCCTTTTAAATTCACAATGAAGTTTCCATGTCCCACACTATCAGTCGGGCACCTACGGGGCTGCGTCGAAGACTGCCTGTTATCAATTCGTTTCCCCTTTCCGAGAGGCTGGCGTCGGCGTCTACCACGCAAGTGCCTCCGCCTGGCGCCCTCGACAGCCGGCGATTCAGCGATCTCCGAGCGACGACTCGGGAGTCGAGCTTCCGAACGGCACGCTCGCCACGCCTCACCGCAGGTCAGGCCGCGTCACGACGCGTTCCCCGCCGCGCCGTTCTCCGCGCCGCCGCGCCGCCGGCTGCGTTTCCGTCCGGCCAGCTGACCGCATGGAAACGCAGCCCGATGGAAACGACGTGGCTTCCCACGTCGGAGCTGTGCGCCGTCGGCGTGCTGCTGTGGGCCGTTCTGGGATAGCGCGACAGGGGGCGGCGTAGTGTAGTGGTTGCCGTGCTCGCCTCGTGACCGAAAGGTCCCCGGTTCGAGTACGGGTAATGGCGGCATTTCGCCGTCCCTCGCGACAACCGGCGTGAGAGGTTGCGACGCGAAATAACTCTGGCGGTCGAGAGCGTCGTTAAATAACCCAATAATGGGATAGCACGACAGCCCAGCCTAGTAGGCTGCATTGCTATCAATTGCCTCTGACTGGAGAAGATATTGCTATTTTGACAGAGCTGGCAAAATGTCGTCCGCTCCGTCGATTTTTCACGAAATACCCCAGCTGCTCTTCCCCGAACGTCCCGGTAAAATAAGACGGTTCGCTGTTTTAAATTCTGCTTTTCTCTATTTTGCCACCTTTTAATTTTCCAACTGAGGAAAATGTCTCAAACATTCTTACTAATAAATCCGATTAGTAGATTAATCTCTTGAAAAGCCTCAGCAGATCTGAAACACGTTTTAAGTGGAAGTACTTTAACCCGGCACCGCCTGGAGGATGTTAATGAGTGAGGAGTGAGAGGAGTGAGTGAGAAGAATGAGGACATCCCCTCAGTTTGTATTCAATAATTTCTGAACCTTTGGCATCAGCCCAACCAAATTTTCAGTGTCTGTTTATCAGTCACTTTTACATACTTTGACTTCAAACCATTCCCATGTTAGGTCAGGTCATAGAGATATGACGTCTTAAATGAACCCTTGCACGTATGTTTCGTCCAAATGAACCCTTGCATGTATGTTTCGTCTCTTTTGGCGGTGGCACGAACATACTTCGTTTTTTATAACACTCTCAAAGTTAATGCAAGAATTATTTGGATTTACATAGGATGTTCCCGAAGGACATACAGTCGCGACACATCAACATTAGAGGTCATGCTAGGTTACATGCATGATGACAGTTGGACTGATTTGCATTGTAGGTGACAGAAGTGGTCACCTCTGACCTTCCCCATGGTTCGAACTAGACAAGTCAATTTATATGCGCCTCTCAGCAAGTTTCACGAAATGCATCGTGAGACCATGTCAGGTCACGTCAAAGGTAGATGTCAAAAACGAATGAAATGCAACATTTTCTGTGGAAGATCGTTCAGTAGCAGTAAAGAGCAATTATTGTTCCTCGCCAGAAAAGGAAAAATGACTATCTGTCCTAACGTGGTTTGACTTTGACCCAGCAAAAAGTGGGCAGAACAGATATAACTATCACGAGATGTCATTACAGTTCTTCACTTGACGCAGTTAGTAATGCCAGCGAGTAATTATTAGTCTTTGTCACGAAGAGTAATGCAACCTTATCTGACCCGACCTAGGATGACCTTAACCGGCTCAAAAACAAGTAATGCAAAACTGATCATCAGAAGGTTTCACTTCCGTCCTTTTCGGCAGGTGGATCAAAACGGCTGCGAGTAAATGTCAATCTTTGGGATGTAAAGTAAGAGCAATAACATTCTGACATGCTTCTGATGCAGAAAATCGTGACATTTCGTTTAATATCCAGGTGAAGGCTCTAAGACCAGTATTGCCGATGATCTGATGAACAAACCGATGTCAGTTTTTGCGACGTCATGATCTGCGTTTCACGTGGCCTGTGACGTCATCAGTCATGTGACCTGGGCTAACATAGTATTTTCTGAACTGCAAGACTCCAGGCTATCGATTGGTGGTGGACTAGTCCAGACCCAACGGTTACGTGCTCAGATAACAGGGGTGCCATTTTTACACCCCTAGGCGGTTGCGGGTGCAAAAACACGCCATGCGTGCCGGGTTAAGGCATATGTGCATTTTGTTTTAGCTGTATTGTTCGCAAAATGCACCATATTTTTCCGTTCATTATTTGTTAAGTTCAGATTCAATCAACGGAGTTCATACGTCGTAGAGTTCGGCATTGCATATTGTCAGCATGGTGTTTTCAGTTACTTTCCAACAGTAATCAGCATCTCAGAACAAAGCACTAACCTTACTTATTTCAGTATACCTGTTGCCGTAACTAGCTTTCCGAATGCGAACAACCCCGCATCTTTTGTTCTTTTCAGGAGTCTTGGCGAGGAGGATTGGGCGTTCACACAACGTCCCAGGGTGGTCTTCCACCGACATTTAGCAGATAGCGGTCATCCTAGCCCCATCCCAGTAAGATGTCTTTCTCTCTCCTCTCTGAGCACTTTTTGCCGTAATTGACAGCAAACATGAGAGCACTTCCCCGCGAATCAGAAAGTGCAATGCACGCACAGTCGACGAAGAACAATGACCAAACAAGGTTACGAACTGAAGTTTTAATCCGCCACTCTTCGCGGAGCATCACCATGACAGAAAATGTCGAAATAAACAAAAGCGCTCGGAGCTTGAGCATTTCTTTCTTTTCCGTTCGGTAGTCGGCCGTGCCGCCCGGCGCCGGGTCGGGGTCGCCGTTCCAGAGTCTGACTAAAGCGGCCGAGCGCGCCGGGGTGCCGCCTCTGACCGGAGACGGCTGGTCCGAGCAGAGCGGCGCCATCGCCAGCCGGCTGCGGTCCCCCGGCGTTCAGCCGGAGCTGGTGAGTCACAGCGCCTCGACAGCTGGAACTGCTGAATCTCAGGGCCTCGGCAGCTAAAGCTGGTGAGTCTCAGGGCCTCGGCAGCCGGAGTTGGTGAGCGGCAGGGCCCGAGAAGTCGGAGTAAGGGAGTTCCACCGCCGATATAGTCGGAACTGGGGGTCCCAGCACCTCGACAGCCGGAGCTGGTGAGTCACAGCGCCTCGACAGCAGGAGCTGATGGGTTTGGAAACGAGGACAAATAAATCTAGTGGGTTATGATCGCACCAGCCAGTTTCAATCTTTTGCTGTCATAGAATAGGAAATAAGTTCAGACAATACCGGCGAAAAAAGAACTGGACACGAAATCGTCAAATATTTTTTTTTGCCAGAACTGCGCTTCATTTGTGTGATGAAAGATCAAACAAATGTGGGAAATGCATATGCGTGAACATACGTGCGTTTATATACATACATACATGCGAACATATAGACATACATACGTAAGTAGAGTCCTACCAATTCCCAGTTTAATAAAGTTATTCACTGGGGCCCCTCGGATTCCCACAGGCGTGGTGCGCTCCCCTTGAATCCCTGCCTGGACCCAAACAGTTGCACGCCGGCAGCTGACGGTGCTTTTGCCAGGAGACCGACACCCATGTGGCCAGTCCGATCCTGGAGGACCCCGAGGGCAACATCAAGATCACCGTGCCAAAGAGCAGGCCGCTGCTGGGCATCGTGATCGAGGGCGGCGCCAACACGTCGCAGCCGCTGCCAAGGATCGTCAATATACAGGTCAGCGCCGGTCCTGAGCAGGGGTCGGGGAGGGGGCTGATCGCCCCTCCACGCAGACCGCCGCACTGGGCCGGCTGCCAGCCAGCGGCGGCGTGTGCGTCAGCAGCTACAGAACTGCGTCACGGGCCGCCGGTGGGCGCCGAGCGACGGCACACACAGCACACACACGGCACACACAGCACACACACCAAACGCCGGTGCGCCCAGTGTTGTCAGCTGTCCGCCTCGTACACACCTTGGCCGTCGAAGACACCACGGGATCTCCGATACCGCGTATGAGCTTTGATGATAGCGGACAGCTTGACGCTTTCAGTTTTCGCGGACCCATTATCGTTTTCACGACTAGAGATAAAGAATAGTTTCATTACAATGTTGCTTTCAGCAGCCACGAAATCCAGTCTCCTCCGCAGAAAATGCCGTGACTAAGGCTAAAGCTGAACGCAGTCGTTTTCTGGTGAGCTGGGCTTTTAATTTGAGGAAACTTATGGCCCAAAGCGCGGGCTCAGACCCTCTTGATCATTAGTGCTTTGATCCGTGATATCACATGCCGTAATCCCAACAAAGCACGCCGTAAACGATTATCAGTTAGCCATTACCAGCGAAGTGGCTGTTACCGCCGGAAGTGACGAGGATTCATGTGACGTCACACGCTTACCGAAACAACGGAATTCATAATTCACTTTTCAAAATGGCCTGGCGCCAACACAGGCGGCATATAGTCTCTAAAAACGATTTCTGCCGGGATAGTGGGACTCCTAAATAGCTGAAAACCGGCTTCCGCCAAAATTCAGTTATAAATAAGCTGGAACTCCGGAAGCTGATCATTAAGACTTAGTCTCAGAGTCATGGAGACCGTTTTGTATTTTACCATATGAAGATAGGCATGCAGAGCGTTTATCTAAAAAAATCATAGGACCATACTTTCCGCAGGCCAGGTCCGACTTCTCTCAGCAAACAACCATCGTACTGCAAGCATCCTGACTGGGATGTAAATCGTTTTAGGTTCGAACTTCACTGAGGTTTTTTTGAAACAACAGAATCTTGATACGGCCACATGCCCTTTCATGTGTTACAAAACTTGACAGGTGGTTCATCACATTGAATGTCGTTTGCAATGCAGTTATGACGTGTTTGACTATACTGACGGCCTTAACTTTGTGAGATCTGGCGTCGTAACTGTCCATATACGAAATCAATGCAGCCTCAGCATGTTGGTAGCTCATGTCATTGAACAAATTACATAGCGTCATCAGACCTCTTGCACTCGTCATGAACCCAGTTAAAGACACCCTGACGATACTTCATCCCAGATTTAAGTGACCAAATTATACGGCTTCACGATTTTCATGGTGCACGTCAGTAGCCTTTATTAGAGTTGCTGGACAGGAATTCGAGTACAGGATTTAATAAATTTAAGCTGCAGATTTGGAAGCATTTATGTTCTTGATTTACAGATGAAGTTTTTAGGTTAGTGTGTTAAGTTCGGAACTGTTACAAACGGATAGGTACATGTGGTCACCGACTTAAATGTTTTTTTTTCACGTGGAGAACACCGATTTGCTCCCACCCGCTGTTTTTTTTTGGGGGGGGGGCGCCAAAGCTTACTGTTTGCGCTATTCTACTGGAATTCCGTTTTTTTCTAGTTACTTGTTTACACGTTATTTCAAACGCTGAACGTCCTTCATGGGACGGGAGCGACTCCAGGAGTCACGTTTGGTGGGCGGGAGTTAAATGAGTGAACGTAGGTGGATGGGAGTTGGGTTGGAGGGACCTCAGACGATTTTGCGGTTCAGACGTGTGCCGCCTCGTTAGATATCCGTGCTGTAAGCCAATATTGAACAATATTGCCATTTCAGTGACTGACATTAATGATAATTGACTGTCCACGTAGTCTAAAAAAAACGTTTACTTATTGTCAAGACCGGATGAAGGGAACCGTGTGCAAGGACAGTGAAACTTCGTGTGTTGGAAACAAGGTATGGCTGAGTGCGTAAAGGTTTCTAAATGCTGCAGCATTGATGCAAAGGTTATATTTTACAGTGGGAACACAAACAATGGTCAAGGGTGGAGCCGAACACAAGCTTTGGGAGGTTCAGACTTCGGTCGGCACCTGCCAATGGTTCACATTATTGATTTTAACCCGACAGTGACATTTACGGAAGATGCATTTACAGTATTAAAATATATACATCCTACATTCATTGGCAGGGACCGATCCAAAAAAAGATATCGGAGGGAAGAAAATGAAAAGGATAACTTGGTTTTAAACATACACCGTTGACGCTCTCCTTAGCTTACATTGGCCCCTTTTTGGCCCCTTTACTCGCGATTAATGCTCGCAGTGACACTGTAACCATTATATCCGTAAGAACATTAAAACTGGCCCAACCAGTTGGGTAAAACTGAGTGGGCAGTAACCCAGAGGTTTGTAGACAGCTGACGCTCTATGTTCCAGACCCTGAATCCGCTGCTGCCCCAAAGAGTACTTCAAAACATGTCTTGAGACTAACGAAAGGCCAAGAAGTCGGTATCCGAGTCGAAATAATGATTGCAGTGCCGTTTGCCAGGTAATGAAAGTCAGCTGTCTGCTACCCCATTTTTGCTCTTTTGAAGACACCACTGACAGTTTTTGCTAATTTGAGTGAGACCTTGTTTTGCAGCCTTATGGATCGGCCTTCAGCGCCGGAGGTCTGACCGTCGGCCAGGTCATCAAATCGGTCGACGGGAAGAAGCTAGTCGGTGAGCTTCTCTGCTCGGTTTTGAAACTGACTATCCGGACGTGTGTCACGGCCATGACTGAGTGCGGTTGTCCTCTGCAGAATCTACCCCTGGTTCGCGGGAGTGAGCCTGATCTCTCCTCGCAGACTCCGACATCTGACAGTGAACACTGACTGTCTTTCGAACGTCGCGCGGGCGTGATGGTGGTCTGTGGTCTTCCCTTGCCGCGTTTCTCAAGCGCTGTTGTTTGACCTTTAAGTTCTCCTTCCAGCAGCGACGGCGGAAAAGGGGGGCAGGAGGGGCGGCCGCCCCCCCAGCCGTCAGGCTGGGGGGGGGGCAAAACTATGTTTTTGCCCCCCCAGAAATTTCGGTCATTGCACCAAGCAAAGTCGTGAAAAATCAGCCTTACGCTATTAAAAAAAGAAAAAATCAATGTACGAAAGAAAACGTACTCCGAATATACAAGAAGGCTTTGTGCTATGAAGATAGGCCTGTGGTCTGAATGAGAGTTTAGAGGCCCCTGGTAGCTTGTAGGGGAATTCACAGCTTGTCTCAGGAGGGCCCCCTGTAGATCCATAAAGGACCCCTGCCAGCCTCTGAAAGGATCTCCTTTCGGTCTGGAAATAGGGCCCTGCCCCTGCCTCCAGAGGTCGACATGGGTCCTTAATAGACAGATAGAATGCCATCTACAGATAGGCAGTGGCCCCCTGGCCAACAGGTGCCCCTAAACGATTGTTCAGGAGCCCCTGCTTTCCTGTACAGATGCCCCTGCCGACCTGTAACAGGCACCCGCCGGATCGCCAGGAACGTCTTTACAGTTGAGCATGGGCCCGTTTACACTTCAGCGAGGTACCTTTACAAACCGACAGTAATTTTAACCACATGGGGTCCCATTCATTACGACGGCCAAGCGCGGATCCAAAGGGGAAGCAGTTAGGGTGGCCGCCCCGTCCTCCCTGAGGACTGAGAAGGGTCCCTGTCAGACTTAAAAGAAGGCCCGAAGGGGTCCCGTATGAGCTTCACGGGGTCTCTATAAAAACCTGACATGCTCTTGGTGCAGTCAGAGAGGCCTCCTGGGGGGCTAGATGACCTCTGAGGCACATAGAGGGTCCCTGAAGCTCCCAAAGGGCCTCTGAGACCACAACAGGGTCCCAGTACGGCAGACTGTTCCCGAGACCGGCAGATGGCTCATAGGGCCCCTGAGGCGGCCAAGATGAGGACTGAGTCCCTAGGGGGCCCCTGTGAGTGAAAAGCTGAAGGTTCTTGTTGTAGTCAGGGGGCCTCCGGGGAGGTTAATGAGACCCTGACACGGTAAAATGACCCCTAAGATAGAAAGAAGGGTCCTTGAAACTCTTCGAGGGCCCCTGGGACTGCAAGGGGTCCCAACACGGCAAAGGGTCCATGATACCGCTAACGTTGCCAGAGAGGCACCTGAGACGGAAAGAACTTTAGATGGTGCCTGGCACGGCATAAGGAGACCCTGGCCAGCCAGAGGGGCCCACTGAACGGGGATTCGTCGATAACCTACTCAGTCTCGAGAGGAGCCACAAATGGGCTACATTGGCCTTTTTGAAACCTTTCGGGTTCTTGATGCTGTCAGGGGTCCCCGGGAAGGTCAGGTGGTTTCTGGGACAGCAAGATGGGCCTGTACACCACAGATGACCCCTGAGAACGCCAGAAAGGTCGCAGGACTCCTGCTAGACAATGACGATAAGAGTGCATCTGAAAAGGTATTTGGGCTTTATGGGGCGCTAGGCGGACGGAGGGTGCCCAAATGTCATAAGTGGGCTCCTGGCACGGGCAAGATCCCCCTGAGACTGCCAGCGAGGCCCATGAAGCGCCAACAAAAAGGCTAGGGTTGTCACGGCTAGAGGGGTGCTAAAAGACTGCCAGATATACCTCATGTAACAGAGGAAGACCCCTGATACAGCCATGGGGACCACCGGACACGTTCAGAGGGTCTATGACACTGCACAGGGGCCCTGAAATTGCCAAAAGGTGTTTTGTAACTGCCAGAGGGCCCCTGAGATGGCAAAAATGTTTCCCAGAAACGATAAGAGGGGTATCCAGGACCGCAGGGGGTCCACTGAGACTGCTAGAGAGGGAACTTTGAGACTGCTAACTAAAACTCTCTAGCAATAGGGGCCACTGAGACGACCAGAGGGGCCCCTGAAACTATAGACCTTGAGAGGTCCAGACTGCTCGTGAAACGGCCAAAAGGACTTAGACGATTGCAAGAGGCGCCCCTGTCACAGCACAGAGGCTTACACAGGGCCCTTTTTAGTGCCTGAGGGGCTCCTTAGACAGCAAAAACGTCTCAGGGACAACAGGAAGGAATCCGAGATGGTTTAAGCGTCCCTGAAACCACTAGATGGGAAACTTCCAAAGGAGCACCTGAGACGTCCCACGGGACACGTGAATTGGTAAAAGGAACCTGAGACCACTAGAGGATCCTGGCACGACAGACTCCCAGAGACCACCAAAAGTGCCCCTGTAATTGCAAGAGGGAACCTAAACTAAGCTGACCTAAACTGAACTAGACTAAACTAACCTTAACTAAAAAAATCCAGAAGCTACGGGATTGGGAGGGGGGAAGGACAGACGGGCTCCTGAACTAGACACAGACACGACATTTCGAATGAAGGGAGGGACGGAGCCGCCTAAAATCTCGCCGTTTTTGTCATATTTCGGGCACTGTGTTCGGAAACAAAACGCAGAATTTTCTCCAATAAGATGACGCGTTTGAATTTTTTGGTCACCTTATATCGCAAAAAGCAGAATTACATCATTTCCCATATCTGGAGGGCAAAAAATGGGGGTCCCGCGCTGACCATTTGCTTTCACCTCCCTCCCCCGCCTTAGCGAAATCTTGGATCCGCCCGTGGCGAGGGCTCCCATTGGTTTCGAGGGTCCCCTTGATCCGATTTGCCCTCCCCCTGGGCGGAATCCTGACTACGCCCCTGATCCATTATGTGAGATTTGGCGCTGGCATTGTTACGTAATGTGTGTGGGGGACAGGCAAGGCTGCTTTGGCAAGTGCTTGAGATAATGATTTCGTTCTCGTATGATAGGCTGTAAGAGCTTTGTTACTAAGCGTCGAGTTATAATTCAGTGTTGTGGGAGGAAACTGCCTTTCACCCGTTTACAAATGCATTTCATAATAATGTTGAATTCGTGATGTAAACGCAAACACCATAACAAGCAAAAATTTGCATCATTCGCCATTTTGAAGATGGATGGCCAAAGTCAAAGACCTGAAAAATGGCAATGGGTACAGACCTGAACAGAAAAATCAACGCATGTTGGAGAACACAAGTAAGATCTAGCGCCAAAACCTGGAAAAAAGTTTTGCTTATTTAAAGAAAAATTGGGCGATAGCAAAAAGAAAGAAGTGCAGTTATTTTTTTTCGGGATGGGGGAAGAAGGTAACCCAAATGAAGTCGGCTGTTGATCCGACAGAGCTTGCCCCCCCCCCCCAGCCGAAAATGCAATCCGCCGTCCCTGCCTTCCAGGCTGACTGATATCCCTTCCCCGACAGGGGTGGCGCACCAGCGGGCAGCTCAGGTCATCGCAGAGGCGTATGCCAACAAAAGCAAGCCGGACATCGAGTTCGTGGTGCGAGAGCTGAAGCGGTCCAACTTCAACGTGAAGCACTGCGCGCCGGACGTCACGCCCGACTAGTCGCGCCATCTCTTACCGAGCCAGCGCACTGATGCTTCTGAACCATTCCGTCTCCGGCAGAGCCTGCTGATTGTTGTATTGCCCTGGCGGCCTCCGCCGTTCCTGATATCGCCGGTGGAAGCTGCCGCTACTTCTGATGCCACTGCAGTACCTCTGCTGGTCCTGATGCCGCTGTGCCAGCCTCTGCCAGTCCCAATGTCGCTGTGTTAACCTCTGCTGGTCCGATGCCGCTGTGGTGGTCTCTGCCGGTCCTCATGCCGCGCTGCGCGGGAGCCTCTGCCGTCCGGGCGGCAGGTGTGGTGACGTTGGCCGCTGTCCACGCCTGCGTCGTTCACTGCCAGTGCTGGCCCCTGGCCTCCGTGGCCGGCCGCGGTCCAGGGTCCGGGACCGGCGGCGGCCGCTTTCTCTCAGAATATGTACCTGAGCTGGCCCGAGTCCCGCCGACTGTCTCATCCGGTCACTGTCAGCTGGCGCGCCTCTGCTGGTCAATAGCTGCCGGCTGATCTCCGGCTGAGGATGTCCAGCGGCGAAGTTTCGGCAGTGAATGTTTGTCGATGAATTCCCGCATGTGAATGGCCACTGATGAATAAGGGAAATTTTCGGTGATGGATCTCACCTGATGGATCCATGTCTGTGAATCTCCGCTGATGTTCTCCAGTTCCGAATATCTGGCAGTGGGTCTCAGCCGCTGTTCTTCGCTTACTGATCCCCGCTAACAAACCTCCGCTGATGAATTTCCGCTGACGGATCTCCGTTGACGAATCTCCGCTGGCGAATCCGTGTCGGATATTTGCCGAACCTCCGCCGACCGCCACCCGTCTCTTGCCGGTCTCCTTCGGCGAGCCTCACATCCTTCGTGACCGACTCCGTTCGGCGTCGCGGACAGGCCGTCCCGCAGAGCTCTTGCGCCGCCTGACACGGCGAACAAGCCGGGATCGCGGCTGGCACACTACCATGCATATCAACTGACGGGATCCGGCGGCGGACGCCGGCCTGCGTGTCGTGACGCGTCACGTCGTCTCGTGTTGTGACATGTCGCGTTGTGTCGTGTCTTCGGTCGCTCGCGCGTAGCAACGCATGCCAGCAAAACGTGCGTGGACAGCGGTGTTTGCATGTCGACGTCTGTATCCTGTGATTTTTGTGGCTTGTAGAACGCTTCTTAGTCCTCACTACCGAAGCAATAACAGGCGCTGAGTGTGACCGTGCGTTTGTATTCCTTTTGCACGCATAGTGTCGCTGAGAGCATGTTTCGAGACTAATTCTGCACCGTACACAGGGCACGTGTACTGTCGTACCTGCTGGAGCTGACGTTGAAAAACCCGCAATCCGATATGTAATAATGGCTTAGAAAATAGCTAACAAGGCCAGACGAGCTGTCGTGTACAGGGCCACGAGCTACCGGCCACCTGGCCTGATGATCAGCTGACGGCGCGCTTCACTGGGCCGTGACGCTGAAAGTGCTTCGGTCGTGCTGTTGCAGCGCGCACTCAGTTGGTGCCATCGCGGGCCACAACGTGCGGCACCTTGCACTTGGAGAAGCCTGAACTGTCCCAGTCACCGCTGTAAGGAAACCGAATAAACTTCCTTTTCCTGACAGTTGTTTTGTTTCAGTAGAAACCTCTGGCCACTTTCGGCCAGTACTGCTCTGTGGAACAGAATGTGATCCAAGTTGTGCTTTCGCGAAAATACGTTTTAGATGATTCGGCATGTATTTGGAATATGCCAAAATCGTCATAGCAGAATAGCGCAGGCACCCCACATAAATGAACTTAGTCTAGCAAATGTTCGTCCACACTAGTTCTCAAATTCTGACCTTTTTCCTACGTCGCTCTTCCGTATATCACTTTTTGCACTGCAGTATAAAGCGGAACTCAATCAACTAAATCCGTTTCAGTGCTGGAGAGTGAGCTCTACGCTCTTCCACAAACCCTCCAATGTTTGCTATGTTATTCGCCCTACTCGATCGCCTGAGAAAAAAGCTTTCTGGTCCACTATTTTTTCCAATGGCCCAATGGATCTATGTATTTTTTCCACTGGATCTCCATCGTTAGAACCATGACCTTATTAACCCTATTCCCGGAGGGCTAGACGGTATGGCCGATTCCCGGCAGGGGGGGGGGATTCGGCCCCCCCCTGAGATCTCGAGAACTACTTATCCGATTTTATCGCAACAAACGGCAATCGATTTGCCGTGACGTGAACTACATTTTTATAAAAAGAAATTTTCAAATTTTTGAAATTTGTGGATACAGGGGGGCAAAAATGTCAAAATGGGGGGTACTTTTGGACTTCTTATAACTCCGTTGTTTATGGACCGATTTCGATGAAACTGACATGAATCGAGAGATCATGGATAGGGCTTTTACCACGGGTATGCAAATTTGAAATTTTGAAAAAATTCATGGGCGTTCACAGGGTTTCAAAAATAGGGGGATTAGTTTTCTAATAACGGAATGAACAAAAGAGGCCAAAACACTTTTTTAGCTTCTGCTAGTCATGTTATGCTAAAGAAGTACAAATCGCATTACAACGTTTGTATAATGTTAGCATAGGCGGTGCCAGGGACATAAAAAAGGGGGAACTGTCATGGTCACACGTTCTTCAGATCAACTTGTGACCTTTGACCTTAAATGACCTCCAGTGACCTTGGGGTCACCTGGAATGATGTCGTGTGCATTCAATATTATCTGTAAACGTTTTTAATCGATTAAATTCACTCTATTCCAAAAAATTCATTTTTTGGCTTTTGCGATATAGGGTACGCGCACTGACATTTTAGGTCATAGCTCCGTGACCCGACCTGATATCAAGCTGAAACTTGGTACACTAGTAGAGGGCACCTTCCTACGTCATATATATTCCGGGTTTGGCATTTGAAAAAACGGCGCCGAAATTATTGCAAAAAAACAAATTTTGACTTTTGACCTTGACCTGACCTTGTAAAGTGACCTCAGATAAACGAAATTAAATATGCACATTGCCCAACTATTTAGCTATACATTCATATAAAGTTTTAAGTTCTATCTTAAAAACTCTGTTTTTGGCAGACATTTTCCTTTTACCCTCAACATGGCCAAAAATGACCTGAGGTGCCTCCCAAAAACGTTGCCTGGTTCCGCCCCTGAGCAAAATAGAATTTCGAAATTTTGTCACGGCGCGTAAAAGGAATAGCTAGGAAAAGTGACCAAGTTTCGTGAAGCTGCGTTAAAAAGCCTGGAATTGGCAAGCAAAAAACCCGAGGGGGGGCGGATTCCGCCCCCCCCCCTGCCGGGAATAGGGTTAATGATGACGGGCTTGCCCATAGCAACGTTAACAGTCGTGGTGCTCGTTCCCTTCAGGGGTTATACATATCATATTGGAGGCCATTAAAAGACGCGCAATGGCTAATTTATGTATTCATTACGCTTGAGATTGCAACGTTGTTCGAATGTTTTAAGGGCACGCAGTCCCTCGACTTGTGCACACAGTTTAAAAACAGCCACGACATCTCTCCAGCGCTTTAATATTGTGACACACTTGCAAAACGCAAACACCGAGTGTTAACAGTCTACACAGACAGAGCGTTAAAAGGGACGGATTAGCGACGGTTAAACGTCGGCCGGTCGTGGCCAGCCTGTGAGTATTTCAGGAACGCACACTAAAGCACCGACTAGCTGTTAGCGCGACAGTGAACACACTACGATATTAGTAAACAAACTGCACGAACCCAGCTCGTCTTTGGTGTCAGTTGTTACATACTGGTCAGTAAGCGCCTTAGTAAGGACATAAGTAGTTCTCCGGGTGAGCCTGACAACGGCTAACTCATTTTCAAACTTATCGAGCCACCGACCTCCTGAAGAATCATCTCTTCCACGGAGCGCACGTGGACTAATGCAGAGGTTTCGCGTGGCACGGCAGTGGGGAAACAAGTGTAAACTGGAATGCATCTAACGAGGGTGACGCCCCTGCCTGGTCCTGCGCGGTGTCTGTGCGTGTCTCCTACCTAGCCAACACGTCAGCACACAAACGACGCCTGCTCTCGCCTAGTTCTAACAATACGTGGACATGCAAAACAGCTGCGCGATGGTTGGCCCGTCCGGCCAGCGGCTATGACGACGGTGTTCAGTGACAGGTGAGGTTAACAAGGACGGAACAAGACGCGGCGAGTCTTTCTCACAAGCTTACGGCGCCCAACAGCTGCACATCCATCTCCGGCTCAAAATCGAACGCACGTGTCCGCTGGACATCGCTCCCCCGGAAGGCGACACGCAACATGGCGCCGTGTATAAATATGCATTCGAATACTTTTCAGTTGCCCAGCGTTGCACGGGACTTGAGTGTAGCGGTACCTACATCGGCAGCCGCGGCGGCGGCGGCGGCGGCAGCGGCGGCGGTGAGCGTGCCTCCCGTTAGTTCGGGTGACGGTCCCCGCGGCACCGTTACCACAGCTGGTGGTGGTCGTGCAGATTGCGCACCTCGCGGCGACTCTGACAGGGACTGTTTGACGGGCTGGCCGACAGATGGCCGCCGTGAGAATGACGGCTGTACGCCGGAGACCTGCAGCAACCAGAAACAACCACTGAATACTGAAAACAAGTGCATTTTGGTAAAAAAAAAACATCAAAAGCATACACAACTGGTGCAATACATCACTGAAACGCTCCTTCACTGGCCACAGATTTCAATTCGAGCGTAGGCAATGAACAGAGGTTACGTGGGGCAGCTGGGTGAAAGCGGCCGAAAAACAACAGCGCCCTTCCCATGGGTGAAGTTCTTCATGTCTTTCTGGAAGCCTATAGACTTGCAACCCGAAACCGTGGATCATCACGTGTGATTTGCTTCACATACAAGTAAAATGCACAGCATCACACCTATTTGCTCATTTTGCACAAAACCCAGGAAAGTAACATTATGACGCTATGTACGCAATCTCCTTCACTTGCTGGTGTCCGAAATGGTTGGTACTGCACCCTCAATAGGCCACCGGTTTCTTGTTGGAAGTTTCCTCTCTGTATCATTTTCGTCCCAAGGCTCTGTCCTCACCGCGCACCAGTGATGTTCAAATGTTTGTACGCAAACAGTTCTTCCTTTGCAAAATACGCAACTTGGAGACTATAAAGAAAAGTGCTGTTCACGCCGAACTAAGAAATTCAAGACATAAGAAATGCACAAACGATACATAGAAACAAGCCACAAAACGCAAATAACATTACAGAATATGAGGCGCTAAGCATAACAGTGTAGCTATTTACTTTCACGGCCTCTTTGCCTGTCTCTACGAAGACAATGTCTGTGGGACTCTTCTACCAATTCAACGCGTGTGAAAACGACTAATGAGATGGCCATGACACCCAACACAGCCTTGAAGAATACCAAAACAGCACGCTTGCATATAGTCTTTTGTCGTCGAACATTTTACTTTTCAATGGATGAGCCCACAAAAAATAAGCTTCCGACAAAACACAACATCGGCCATACGTTTGTGTCGCCCCAGTGATGCTGCTGTTGTATCATTCCCAGACACCTGTTTGATGTACTTGTCTTCGTGCAAACAAGTAATCAAACATCCAAGGGCACCTTACCGCCAGCCGGCATCCGCCCAACAGCGATACATCTACAGTGAACGAACGGTCTGAATCATTTACGATGTCACGCGATTGATGACCGTTCGACGGCAAACAAAATTCTCAGAAAGTGGCAGCCTGTTCGTTACCAGGTGGCATTCATATCCCGGCATCGTGTCTATAAATTCCTGGGCAGTAATCGTGACATTCATGTATAGGGGCTGGCGCGTGTACCGGGAATGGGAACAATAGTGACCTCGTATACACAAATAACTTTTAGTCTTGGCATGTCTTTTCTTGCTACAGATGGGTTAATAGTTATCTCACATTCAAGGTGCCTCTACGTCCACATAGCCTTGCTCATAATACGGAGGAAGCCGCTGTCCAGTCAACTCCATAGTCACACTAACAATGTACATTGCAATAACGCTGTACATACAGATGTCACATCTGTTCAGCAATTTCACCTTAACCAAGGGACCTAGGACTTCAAATAGGGTAGCGTTTGGAAATTCCGTGCAATCCCTATGCAGCACGACCTCCGGGTGACGTGCGATAGCGGACGAAGATGAGTCCTTTCCAGCTCGCATTCCAATCACACCGCCACAACACTAAGCCACCGACTGCAACTGTAAACGATGACGCCCAAGCGTTCGCCAAATGCGGCTGCAGCTGACGTAAACATAGGCCAATTAAACCGGAAACCATAACGTACCCTGGTGGCTCGGTGGTCAGGCGACCGGAAGAGTCTCACACGAGCGATATACGGCGTCTGGCAAGACGACGTATGGTGCATCGAAACTGCTGCCTACCCGACGCAGGACCGTTCATATGGATCAAAAAAAAGACACGCTACCGATGTAAGGAAAGAAACGTACCCGTTTACGGCGCCATTCGAGCCCACCATAGATGTCACTTCATTCGAATTTTTCCCAGGCGATCGCCTCTTGTTGGGATAGAACAGAGCATCCTCTGAAAACGCATCAATGAAAGTTAATATAGACACTGTCTGTCATCTCTACCTGCTATTGGTGTACATGCACGCTGCAAACATATAACAAGAGGGCTGGCATATTTACCTCATCTGACACACAAAGAAAATTATGCACTGTTCGTGTTTTGAAACATACTTCGATTATTAACGGTTAACCGCATAATGAAACTATACCTGTCTATGCATACAATCAGCACGGAAAAGACGAGCTGGGTTAAGCCCCAGCCCGCCCCTCCCCGGCCACCGGCAGCAGCGCTAGCACTCACTGGGTATGACCCACGGGTAGGGATACGAGGAGACGGGCGGACAGGCCGGCGGCAGGGCTCCACTCTGCTGCGACAGCCGGCGCAGAGGCGACCAGCGGCGGCAGAAACGCAGCGGCGAGACCCCGGCCGGCGGCGGGACCGGCCGGCCGCGCGACCCGCCCTCAGGGTTCGCCGGCGGCGGCTGTGAGACCAGGGGGGTCGTCCTCCCGCCCGGCACAGGGCGCGAGGGCGACCCCATGGGTCGTGGGGAACCGGGTGGCTTGCCGGACACCACCGGTGTCGGCGCCTTCACCGGGGCACAGTCTGCGGACGCCGTTTGTAACGGAGACGCAGGTGGGCTGCCTGAGACAAAAGGCAGTGGTCCCCTCCCCGGTCCACACCGTGACGGTGGCCTTTGTGGAGGAGCAGAGGGTGGAGTACCGGACACCAAAGACACCAGTCCATGTACTGGAGCATCACGTGAGGGCGACTCCTGCACGGAAGCACGCGGAGCGCCGGCTAAAGACGGCATCGGTCCCTCTCCCGGGCCAGAATGCACATGAACCCCTCGTAAGACGGACACCGGAGACGTTTCTGGTACAAGTGACGCCTGCTGCCGCCGGGCCCGGAAGAGTGGGGACACTCCTCCGCAGCGGAGGGGCCGGCAGCGTGCCCGGGCAGGGCCGGCCCGGTCTGGGGAAGGAGAGGCGGCGGGACGGGCTGGCCGGGACAGGCTCCGGCCAGTCGGAGGAATCGCGACCGCACGACCACGGCCTGGTGGCAGCCGCCGGTCGGACGCGGAGCAGAGGGTCACCTGAAGGATAAAGGTGGAACACAGGGTTATTTGAGGGATACAGGTGGAACAGAGGATCATCTGAGGGAGACAGGTGGAGCAAAGGGTAGCCTGAGGGACGGGGAGCAGACGGTCATCTATGAGGCAGATGCGGAACAAAGGATCATCTACGGGACAGAGGAACAGAGTATATCTGCGGGACAGAGCTGGACCAGAGGGTCACCTGAGGGTCGTCTGCGGGACAGAGGTAGGGTACCATCCTCCGCTATCCCATTGTTCTACAAAAAAGATAAGGTAGGGCAGTGGACCTGAAAATCCGAGGATCAAACGACTTGTAACGATGCCGGTGCGATGTGACAATGACTGTCATAAACTGCGTCCAGCTGACGTTGCCCAGTCTCGCTTGATGAAGTCATGGCGGCATGGCAGTCAGGTGAAATTACAGCCCAAGAAGCCAGCCGGCACGGCTGTATCACGGGATTCAGGGGCACGGTGAGAATCCGCCAGGTGATACCCGACCTTCGCCCTCACGCGAAGTAACGCTCCGCGGAGGTAAGGCATTTCCAACATACTGCTACTGGCACGGACTTCAACCCCTCCACATGGATTTCCATTCAATAGGCAGAGAGCCAAACGCTGTTTTGCGCGGAAAGAATATTTACAGGTATTTTAAGAGCAGCAATACGCATGTCATCTCATCGTTTAATTCCACTCAAAGTAGTGGCATGTCACGTTCAAAAAGAGACTGCACCATGACATAACACGAGTCGCAACTGAGAAAAGAACAGACAAAATGAATCCAGGCGCTCTTGCTCCTGTTGAGCACAAGACGGCAGCCGTGGCCTGGTGACGTCACTGGCTGGCCGGGCGGGCCGGGCGCCGCCCGACGTCTGCGTCCGGAGCAGAACAGCCGGCCGCCGCGGCCGCCCACCCACCGTCCGGCCAACCGCCGCGGCCGCCCACTCACCGTCCGCCCAGCCGCCGCGGCCGCCCACCCACCGTCCGCCCAGCCGCCGCGGCCGCCCACTCACCGTCCCGGTCCGAGAAGAAGCCCGGGTACACGACGAAGTTGTTGATCTGCGGGCACGGCTGGCGCAGGCCGTAGTGCTTGGCCAGGAAGGAGGTCAGCTTGTCGGACGGCCGGTCGATGGCCAGGTGGACCGGGTCCACGCCCTCGTTCTGGGAACGCGCCGGCGGGCTGTCACGGAAACGCGCCGGGAAGGTGGCTGCCCTGTCCGCGGCAGCGTTGAAGCGCCCATGAGGACCACACCGAGAGGCACGAGCGTTCGGATCCCTTCTCAGCGGTCGGCGCTCCTCACGGGCCACACGGTGATGCACGCTCACCAACTTACGACCAGACCAGACCATACAATCAGTACACGGGACGCTCCACACCAAACCTGCGTCGGACAGAGGGCACTTCGCCCTGCGTCAAGGACATTTCTCTCACGATCGCTCTGAACATTGCAAAACGCCCGGTGGTCCGCTGAACAAGTGACAAGTGACCACACTCAAGTGTTTCTATGAACACTGCTTGCTGACGTCCAACTGGTGGATGAAGCAGTCCTTGTAGCAATCTAGCTGAAGTTCAAATGGTACTCGCGCCTGCTAATAAACGGAAAAAGGTCAAAGGGCATTCGAGGGAAGGACCGGGTATGCAGCAAACCATACAGACACTGCCACGTTTGGATCCAAGAATGGCTGAGGTCAACGCCAAGCTTGTTGCAACTCCTCGCTCTGACCACGAAACTTTCGTGCTCTGTGGGAACTTGACATCTTGCCTTCTTCGCACTATCTTTTTCATAAATTTATTTATTGTTACAGACGCGCGACTTCTGAATCAAAACTTACATCTGACACACCAAGAAGTGTGTGTTATCCGTTCTGTCTGTCCATGGTCCTCAGCATGGCGCGATTCGACTTCATCTCTCACAGTAAGGCAACTCAATTTACCTAGTTAAAGCAAGGACAAATACAGTATCGGTGGCGCACAACTTGACAATTTGGTTGCAAAACATCCGACATCATTGATATTTCATATCTAAAAACGATGCAAAATCTGCACTGCTACCTCATCATACGATTCCAGCCAAAACAGCCTGGGGCGAACGAACCTGAACACAGTGCACGTGACCGGAGTCGTGGTCTGCTATGTACACAGCCCCATAACAGGCGCACTGTCACCGGCCACGACTATCGGACGGAGCGATAAACCGCGCCCCACGACCGACGAAACGCAGCTATCAACCCGTGCACGGCATCAACTAAACAGCAATCAACTACACAATGAGCCGCGCACGTGATGGCCTTCACTATAAACTGGACATATTAACAGCACGGTCCTTCACCTGCCTGCGCAATCTACGGTCAGCGGCTATACAGTAACAATCGACGGCCGAGTAAAACGTAAACGCCGGAGGCAATCAGACCCATTCGCTGCGCCGAACTGGCCACGTCACAAATGGCCGTAGTCATGACGAATAAATGAACGAAAGAGAATTGTTTGCCACCGACTCTATTTTCTCTGACCCCATTATTCGTCTCGGGATGTGTTTCACGATTAATACTACGTCATCCACGGAAAACACAATGACACGGGACGACCTGCATTAGTGTGACAGATGGCTGGATGGACTATTTCTCATACGTTTTCTGTGACTAGACGCGCAGCTCGCGATAACCCGACTGCAAACTACCGAAAATCGATCACAACGGCCCACTGCATTACCTGGCTAGCCAAATTGGCTGATCACACGCTGACATATGAGATATGAGGGCATCAAATAAACAACGGCAGACAGGGTTGCCGTTTCGGTTTAAAACCGAAACCGAAATGGCAACCGGTTAAAAACCGGTTTTAAACCGAAGGTTTCGGTTTAAAACCGAAACCTTCCGTTGTTCTTATGTTGTTGACCTTTCCCCGTTGGACAGTCCAAGTAACGATGCTGACCAAAGCATAATCAGCACAGCGTCAGTCCGCGTCATACCGAGGGAAAGTAAAAAAAACTGGTCCAGTTACAACGCAATTCAAATGATTCAAAGAACGCATTCCACGTAAAACGGCAATCTTAACTGTAGGGTATTATTTTTCTGCGCACTTTTCTCGAACTCACGTCAGTGTTTACGCGGCGAAACGCAGAACTCCACTCCGCGATCTAGTGCCGGGAAACGCGGGAAACGGCCATGAATCATGACTGGTGGGAAAAAGACCTATCGGCAACATTCTTGGATGTGAAATTTTTCATCCTGGATAAGATTGGACAAAATATTGGTCGGAAACCCATGGATCGCAATGGAGAATAGCACGAACATGGAGTACGAGAAAATGATAACGAACAATAAAAAATGTTGCAATACATCAACAATTATCGTACTCTGTAAACTGTGAACAAACGGGATTAAAATGCAAACAAAAAAGAAAAAAATGCGATATGACGATGGCGCGTGGGAAGTGATGGCCTCCGTATTTGATTAAAACTGAATACAGAAATCAATTCCTAGAGTACAAATTTCTTTTTTGCTTTTCCTCCCATTCTGTGCCACTTGAAAGAACCGTATTCGTAAAAATGACCGCCTGTCGTTGAAAAAAACAACATCTTGGTTAATGCTTTTGAATGACTTGCAATCTGCAGGGTACACAAATTTAGAAACAAAAATCTGAACAAGGTTTCAAACATGCTTTACTCGCTTCAGCTATCATGCACTGTTGTTACTCTAGTCTCACATGACGACCTGACGACAAATGCGTTAACGGGAAAACTGCAAACGCACCCCACAAGACTTAAACACACGAACAAGGTACACAACCATTACGACAGAATTAGTCGGATACCACATGACAATCCCTGGGATCAGAGCATCTCCCACCAACGGTCAGAATGCTGTCTGACACAGCCCAGAGCGTCTCCCGCCACAGCCCAGAGCGTCTCCCGCCACAGACCTCAGCGTCTCCCGCCACAGCCCAGAGCGTCTCCCGCCACAGACCTCAGCGTCTCCCGCCCAAGACCCGACTTTTCTCACAAGACCTGGGTTTTTGTCCGTGTCCACTATACAAAATGAGCTACCTTCTTAAGAAAACACGGCAACAAAGCACACTGCATGGCTTGAACACACTAAGCACTAGGGCTGATATGCCCTCAGATATCAATCACGGACTTATGTGAGTAAGACTTGAAGGTATTTTCATGTTCAACGACGAAAAATGAAATACCCTGGCTTTTACTTTAGTGCTTAAAGGAGTGGCGTGAGCATTATTCTGTTTGAATGCTGCTTAAAAAAAATGGTGAAATTGTGGACTCATTGACGAAGTAGAAAAGTTTGATTTTCGCACTGCATCAACCTTTGTTGTGTTGGACTACGCTTGAAATTAACATCTATCGGACTCACAATCAAGTCTTTCCGTCCTGGACTCGGACTTTGAATCAGTTTTCCTTCTACGCATGACTATGACTCTGACTCGGGATCACCAGATCCGGAGAACGCTGAACAGAACTCAGGCTCGGACTACGTGGCCCGAACTCCGCCTCGGAACCGGACCCACTTCCGCGGGCCCGAGCCCCGGTCTGGTGGCTGCTGCGTGGTCTGCGGGCCAGGCCAGGCTGACCGCGCGCGGCGCGCGCCGACCGCCGTACCTGCAGCATGGCGTCGAACAGGCGGCGGCCGTAGCCGTGCCGCTGGCGCGACTCGTGCACGTAAAAGTCCAGCACGCTGACCGGAAGCACCTCGTTCTGGCCGCCCGTCGAGTCCAGGATGAAGAGTCGCTTCCTGCCCACCTTCAGGAAGCCGACGCACACGTCCGCGCCCTCTAGGTCCCTGCAACGCCGACGGGGGGGGGGGTAACGACAGCCGGGTTACACACACGCTCAGGTCACGCGAATGACGGCCGACGGCCGACCAGGATCCCTGGAACAGTAGTCGAATGTTCAGCTTGCCGAGAGGTGACATTTGTAGTCTAAATGTGGCACAGGCAACGGCTCTGGGCAACGCACATAATGGAAAATCCAGGCACTAAAAAACTGTCACATCAGGCTTAAAATAGTTATTTGGCGTTGCTGGCAACAGCGACATACAGTCTTCCAACAAGGGTATCGCAAACCACGGAGCAAAAACTAGCCGACAGACCTGAGAAAATAAAAGCTCGTTTGAGCCCACTCATAAATGTTACTACTTCATCGTAACGTAAAAAGACAAACATCTGTACCAAGAAGACTCATCAAGCATACATGCATCACTGCACAATGACCAAAGGCGATGAGGCACTTCACGAAAAGAACAAATGCGCGAGGCGCGTGTCACCGTCTTCATGTTCAATGATCTAGTCTGCGCACAGCAACTAAAGGAAATCCCGCATCTTGTCAGTTTTTTTATAAAATAAAAAATATGTCCTCCAAATAGCCCGAATCACGCTCATGTGTATTTTCCTTGAGGGGCATCAGGAAATATTACAGCTGAAACCAAAAGTTTTCCTTGTGATACGTCTCTGAAAATGCCTTCATTCCTGCCGAGTTCATAATGTCGCTTAGAGAACAGTGTGTTAAAAATACAATAATCCCGAAGACATTCCATGTATCGCAGTTAATACCACCACTTGCGAAACACGCGCCGAAAAGACTCTTTCCTCCCCGGAATTGTGCGATCCTGTCGACGTTACGTTATTTGTGTTCACTGCATTACTAACGTGAGTACCATGACCTAAGTATTACAGATGGACGAGTTTTTCGGACTCTAGTCCTTGTCTTGTGCGTTATTGTTAACACAGCGTTTCGGCACATATGGCACTGGCCAACAATCCCATTAGTAAGCCAAGTGTAGACATCGGCCCAATATGGCTCCCAATTCTGTGAAAAAATCCCAAAACAGTCAGCGGATAAATAGGAGGGACGTCACACCTCCATCAGCACGTTCACCTCGACAGCGCAGTGGTTATCGTGCTAGGCCCGAAATCAGGTCCCTGGTTCGAATCCCAAAAATATCGCGGGTTTTTCGACGCTGCGACGCATACATGGCTAACAGCCAAAAACCAGCCGATTCTTGCCAGGACCAACAAACACCTGACGACAGCCGGAGAACTAACTAGCCGCAAAGTTATGTAAATAACGACATACAAGACGAGGACGATGGTCCGGCAAATTCCTCCATCTACAGTATGAACACCTCGTCTTAGTCATTTCGCAAAACCCTGTCAGAAACCAGCTGGAAGCGTTGCGCAAAATTCACAGCCGTACATTGACCCCATTGCAAATCGCTGGAAACCGCTCTTGGCATCGCAAATGTAGAGTTTGGGATGAAATTTGTGAATAACGCAGAAATAAAACATTACATCATACTTTTACTACGAACAAACACGCACAAAATGGAAAACTCTTCATGCACACGCCTTGGCGATAATTAGTTACTGTTTGGACCTGTCGCGGAGCTTCAAACTGGCTGGCTCCTTTCATATCATGACATGCCAAAAATGAACAACAGCCCCATTCAGCACGCTCGGTGTGGCGTCAAAATGGCTCCCAGGACATCAAAAACAAAACAGCTACGCCGCGTGCAGGACGGCCTGCACTTACATTCCGTGCACACGCTGCCACGGGCAGCACAAAGGCGCCACAGGCCGCCCGAATGGGGCATCAATACGGTGGGCGTGCTGACGGCCGCGTGTCGCCCGGCTACCGGCCGGTCCGGACCGCGCGCGGACCGGCCGCCGGCGCGGCAACGTCCGCCTCGCGTCCGGTTCACGCCCGGTTCACGTCCGGTTCACGGCGGCTTTCCGCGCGGCCGGCGCCGTGAGTCCCGGCGATTTCCAACCCGCCGCCGAGTCCGGAGCCGGCGGCCCCCGATTGTGAGCCGGCGCCGGTGGCTGTTCGAACCGACTGATGCTGCGGTTTGATTTCGCCCGATCTCAACGTTGGGCCTTCCCAGTTTGGCGCTGGCATGCCTGGGAGCAAGGTGTAGTGAAGTGTCAGCCCACGCTCTTGGTCACTATACGCCAGTAGCCAGTAGCCAAAAGGTGATTCCAGGAACGCCCGATCACCTTCAGCTTTGGTTTTCGCGACATGTACGGGAAAAGCACACATAACCATGCACTTACATGTGGATGTGTACTCTGTAACCCGCACGTATGCATGCCGTAAGCTTAATTAAAATACCTTTTTTTGCAAAGGAAATTCTCACCAAAACTCTGGTATTTTCTGGACAAAACCAAGCCATCCCATCACAAATCTGGTCTCTCCTAACACCAGCAGCCAGAAGAAGGCTGACATGCGACTGCAGCTCCTGTGACGATCCCGTCCCGACACTGAGCACCCCACCTGCACGCAACCATCCAATCATCCTCCGGGCCCACGGACGCACGGCGCCCAGGACACGGCGGTCGAAGACTGTACGCCTACCGAGCTCGGCCCACTCGAAAGAGCCGGCAGAGCCCGGCGGGACGCGTCCGCCTGCTGTCGAGAGATGTCGGCAGCGTCGCCAGCGACCCTCAGTCCCGAGGACCGAGCTGATCGCCAGCGGCGCCTGCTGCACGCTCGTCACGATTGACATCGGCAACGTTCAGCAGTCAAATTAGTCCACGTCTTACGGCGTGTAGCGAACATCACCTGGAAGTGTAAATAACACAAATATGTCTGAACTTTGCAAGGCCCGCGGAAAAGGGAAAGTACAATCTGGAACCTCTTCGCTTGTAATTTTGTTCATCTTTTCTCCATAGAAAATATGCCATACCCATTCCTATTCTTATGCTATAGTGGTCGAAAAACATACCTGAGCCGACGAAAAAAGAGGTAATTTGAGATAATGAATCTCGCGAATGATGTCACAGCCTTCAGGTGATGAGACGCCTGGCTATCATTTGGAACCCATCGTAGCTGTATGCTGCTATACATGCAACCGCCACCATGCTGAAGAAGGCAAAATGCCTAAGGGCCCTAAAGTACAATTCATGACGCGAACAAAATGACTTCACGCCAAAGATGTTGAAGCACCCAACACACTCCTGACTGCGTCCCTATGCCACCTGCCGACGACAGGGGCAGCGGTCCCGTATCGTTCCTGGCTGCGCACGGCGGCGGCACGCGGCGGTCTCCGTCGGCCACGCCGCCGCCGCTGCCGTCGCCGTCGGCGGCGGTCCGGCCGTCAGTCGTCCGTCGGTCGCGCCGGCCGGCAGCAGCGCCCATGAGGCCGGCGGCGGCCGCCGCGCTGGCTGCGCTCCTCGCCGGCTCCCTCGCTATGGACGGCGACGGCGGCGGCGGCGGCGGCGGCGGCGGCGTGGGCGGCCAGGTGCGGGCGCGGGTCCGGCGCGCCCAGCGTCAGGCGGCCGTCGTCCGCGGCCTGACGGCGGCCGGCTTCCTGGACAGAGACTGGCTGCTGGTGCTTCACGGCGGCGGCGGCGGCGGCGGCGGCGGCGGCGGTACGGACGTGGACGTCCTGACGCGGCGGCTGCGCTGGGAGCGCGGCGTCGCCACGTTCCGGTGCGCCCCCTGCGACGCCGACGAGCTGTATGGCGCGCTCATGGCGCCCAGGGCGGGCCTGAAGCTGCTCGTGGGCGGCCGGGCCGACTTCCGGCGGTACGACGCGGTGCCGGCGCACCACTGGATCGGCGGCCAGCTGGTGCTGCTGCCGGCGCGCTCCGTGCCCTGCGCCGAGCTGTTCCGGCTGCGGCTCGCCGCCAAGGCCGGCCTGCCGCTGTGCGTGGAGCTGGCGGACGGCGGCGCGACCGTCCACCAGCGCGGCTACGACGGCTCGGTGCAGTCGGAGAGCGCCACGCGGCTGCTGGCCGGCGCCGCGCCGAGCCGCCTGCTGGCGCACGACAGCTACCACGGCCGCCGCTTCGACGCCTACTACATGAACTTCAAGCCGTACTTCGTGTGCGGCGCGCCGGACCGGCCGGGCGGCTGGTGCGACCGGCCGCTGCCCGGCCCGGACACGCTCATCCTGCAGGCGGCCGCCGCCCGGCTCAACCTGACGCTGCGCTTCCGGCGCGCGCCCGACGACCGCTGGGGCAACATCGCCGCCAACGGCAGCTGGGAGGGCAACGTGGGCGCCGTCTTCCGCGGCCAGGCCGACGCCGCCATCGCCGGCCTGTTCGTCAACGCCGAGCGGGCGAGCGTGAGCCAGTTCAGCGCGCACATGTACGTGGAGGAGGTGGCGCTGGTCTCTGGCCGGGTGCCGCTCGGGCTGCAGGTGAGTCTGGCCGGCCTGCTGTCGCCGCAGATCTGGGCCGGCGTCGCCGCCGGCGTCCTCCTGGTGGGCCTGTGCGGCGCGCTCCTGACGCGGCCGCGGCCAGCGCCGACGCGCCTCCTGCTCGGCCAACTGGAGGACGCCTACCGCGGCCTATGGGCGCAGTCGGTCACGCGGCCGCCGGAGACCACGCCGCTGCGCCTGCTGAACGCCGTCTGGAACGTCAGCTGCATCGTGCTGGGCACGGCGCTGGTCACGGCGCTGGCCGCGCAGCTGGCCTCGCCGCGCGTCTACTGGTCGCCGATGACGCTCTGGGACGTCGTGCACCAGGACTACCAGGTGGTGACGCACACCACGTACGGCGCCTACGACGCCGCCATGCTCGGCCCGCAGGGCGCGCTCTTCGACGGCCTGCGCGCGCGCTGGGTCAAGGGCGACAACAAGGAGACCATGTACCGCATGCTGGACCCGACCGACCGGGTCTGCCTGCTGGAGGAGGTACAGTACTACATCACGCTCCGCCAGCAGATGGTCATCGAGAGCGAGGGCCGCGTGAAGCCGGAAAACCTGCGCACCGCCGACCAGCGCGCCTTCACCTTCCTGGTGGCGTACAGCCTGCAGCGGAACATGCCGCTGCTGGCGCGGCTGGACGCGCTCATCGGCCGCCTGCAGGCCGCCGGCCTCGTCCAGCACTGGATGCGGATGATGCGGCGCGACGACGAGAAGCGCATGCTGGGCGCGCTGATGCGGGCGCCTCGGCCGGCGCGCGTGGCGCCGCTCTCCATGGACCGGCTGGTGAGCACGTTCCAGCTGCTGCTGGCCGGCTGGGCGGTGGCCGCCGCCGTGCTGCTGGCCGAGGTGCTTTACTGCTGGTGCCGGGCGCGGCGGGCCGGCGCCGGGCTGTTCGTCCGCTGCTGCCGCAAGACGAAGACGTGAGACACGCTCTGTGACGACGGCCGCCGCTGTCTCCCGGTCAGGACGTGAGGCGCGCTCTGTGACGACGGCCGCCGCTGTCTCCGGGCCAGGACGTGGGACACGCTCTGCGACGGCGGCCGCCGCTGTCTCCCGGTCAGGACGTGAGGCGCTCTGTGACGGCGGCCGCCGCAGTCTCCGCATCAGGACGTGAGACACGCTCTGTGACGGCGGCCGCCACTGTCTCCCGGTCAGGACGTGAGGCGCGCTCTGTGACGGCGGCCGCCGCTGTCTCCCGGTCAGGACGTGAGGCGCTCTGTGACGGCGGCGGCCGCCGCTGTCTCCCGGTCAGGACGTGAGGCGCTCTGTGACGGCGGCGGCCGCCGCAGTCTCCGCATCAGGACGTGAGACACGTTCTGTGACGGCGGCCGCCGCTGTCTCCGGACCAGGACGTGGGACACGCTCTGTGACGGCGGCGGCCGCCGCTATCTCCCGGTCAGGACGTGAGGCGCTCTGCGTGACGGCGGCCGCCGATGTCTCCCGGTCAGGACGTGAGGCGCTCTGCGTGACGGCGGCCGCCGCTGTCTCCCGGTCAGGACATGAGGCGCTCTGCGTGACGGCGGCCGCCGCTGTCTCCCGGTCAGGACGTGAGGCGCTCTGCGTGACGGTGACCGCCGCTGTCTCCCGGTCAGGACGTGAGGCGCTCTGCGTGACGGTGACCGCCGCTGTCTCCCGGTCAGGACGTGAGGCGCTCTGCGTGACGGTGACCGCCGCTATCCCAAGGTTAAGGCGTGACATCTCCTGCGTGACGGTGGTCCCCGCTGTCACAAGGCCAAGACGTGACGTCCCCCTGCGCGACGCTGATCGCCGGTGCTCCACGCTCGTGCTGGCAGCGCTCGAGGCTGCCGCTGCGACGGTGGTGGCCGGTGCGTCAGACAGTCCGCTTGTGAGGTCTCAGGGATGATCGTGGTAGCTGGCGTCACAGGGTCTGTGGTCGCGAGGTCTCCCTGGCGACGATGATGGTTCGTGCGGATGCCACGTCGTGGGGCATGGAAGGTGGCAATCGCCGCCCCACACAGTACAGTGCACATGGTCATCGTTTACAACTGTGTTAACGTAATGAAAGCGCACATATAGCTACATAAAGATCGTAAGTGCAATTTTGTTGAGTAAATCGCCCAGGAGGAAACTTCCTAGTTGGTCAAATCAAGAAGTGGCGTTAGAGGTACAAGGAGTTATGCAAATAGTTAATAGAAGAACTCGAAACAATTACAATGATTTTATCTTGCATATCAACGACGTAAAGCTTTGTTGCGGTTTTGGTGGATCAATGGAGAGATGAGAATAAATTAATAAAATTGAGAAAAAATTAAGCTTTCTCCAGGATAAAATCATGTCAAATATGAACACAGCCGCTCACATCAGCAACAAGCGATGTCACAGAAATCTAAACAAAATGTAATACGAACGACTTCAGCATGTGTAAATGCGACAAAATAGACATCACTGCCGTTCAGAAGAGATCCAAGTCACAAGTAACGTCCTCCGACACCCACCAGCCATGGTATAAAATGGCTGCCAAAATAAATACTGCGCCAGAATCTTCCAGTAATAATGTATTACGATTGTTCGTATCAGCCATGAAATGGAATATCAGTTTTCGCTAGCGTTCGTATGGTCGCACCAGCATATTTGGGCCGGTTCTGACACATTTGGCGATGACAGCGTGACAAAGGGTAATTCTAGGATACGTAATGACCAGCTGACTGTCGCAGTAAAGCAACGAGCATCCCGGTCTTACGTACATCTAAAGGCCAGGCCATGACAAACGGCCCACCCGACAATGCCTTCTGATACGATCGATTTATTCTGCCGACGACGATATACTGTAATGTACAGCACATTACAGCCCTTTTGTTGACCTAGATTCGCACCAGTGCACGGGCGCCGAAAAAGCGACGCACGCCTCAGTTTGGAACCATCCAAGCCTAGTAATGGCAGCCAGTGACGTTCTGAAGCCAATTCCTGGCTATAACTTACAGTGTCACAGTTGGAATTCCAACATAAATATGCTTCCTGTTAAACTGAATCTCCAACTAAATACTAACTATCCACGTTACCAAAATTACCATGAACATCTCAAACATAATTTCAGCCACGTAGCAATCAAACACAGTCTGTGGGATTTGGGCATTATTTCTACGACCACGTTTACCTTTCATGTAAATATTACATCACCCAGACTGCGCCACGTCAGCAATGAGTCAACATGAATTAGACGGAAATGAAAATTTCGCTGCTAACAACAAGACAGGCGTCCGTGATGTCATTTTTACTCAGAAGGTGATATTAAGTTGCTTCGTAATACACGTAAGTATATGGATTTGATCTAAAAACAAAAACATATTTCGGCGCGATTTCAGATACCTTAGTGAGATCCGCGAATGGCAAGCATAAAATGACGCCAGTTACAAAACTACAATGCACACCACTGTAATCGTTTGCGCGATGGGACCGTCCGCTCGGTGGTTCCTGTGCCTAGTGAAAAGGCAAAGGACGCTGCCTACAAGTTTTGTTGTTAACGTGGCACCAGGCACGTTTTTGAGACTGGTCGGACTCTCAGTGTTCGCCTGAAAGGACATACTGCGGACCTGAAGTTCGGGCACATCAACACGTCAGTCCCAGCCGACCACTTCGTCCAACACAGAAAACACATCAGTCCTCACGAGGCCATCATTCTAGCCGTTGAACCGCAGTGGCACAGATGATTCATCCGACAGACGACAGAAATCAAGGATGGGAGTTTGACGATCTTGAAACAAACTCCCACATGGAAATTTGCTTCACATCTTAAAACAAACTCCCAAATTGATCTTAAACAAACTTTTGAATGGGAGTTTGCTTTAAGATTGTAATATCTCTTTCCGGTGGCCAACCTTCTCTTTGATTTTCCTGGTGCTTACGTTGGTCAATGTGTGCGTGTGTGTACGGGCGTGGGGGCGTTTGTGTGCTCTAATAGTAATCTGAACGCCTGTCTTTCAAATTATTCACAATGAAAAGACGCATATACATTTGCACGTACGATCTTTAGCCCGCTCCCTTTTATAAGTCGCGCCTTTTTATGCTTGCCAATCACTGATCCAACTGAACAAGACATCTTCAGTCGTACCCAAATATTCCGCTTTTTATGCGATCAAACTCATACACGCACGTATGCTTCGAAGTAGCTTAATCAACACGACAGACATTATCGTGGCCTTTGCGACCAATGGATATATGCATCCATTCCCCGCAAACATCACCGATCTACTGGTGCAAAAATTAGAATTTCGATTCCGGACCATCATTATACTTGGAAAACATGAGTACTGATAGCAGCAACAAGTTCGGCCATCCAAATATATACCAGTACCTTACTCTACACCAAATGCATGTCAAAACAACCGTTATGATGAATCAAGTAACATTATGAGGTATCCCTTACGTGTGTATCCCTTTAATGCATAACGCCGCATGCATGTATAACATCAAATGCATATTAAAACAACTGTTATGATGAATCAAGCAACATTTTGAGGTATCCCTTCACTTTGCAAGCCCTTTAATGTACGACGTCATCTGGTCTTTCACTACACAAAGGCGAGCAGGTACAGTGCTCCAGATATTTCCAGGCTGAGTAGGCAAGTAAGTACCGAAGCACTAGCTTTAATGTAATGTTTAATGCATGAAACGACACCACAACTTTGCAACTTATCCATGTCAGCAGCGATCTTTCATATTTCTCATGCCCTCAGTACAGGTCACAACAGCCTGTTCTGCAATGGCCTGCTTCCATTTACCCTGACAGAACCTGGCCTGGCCATCTAGTCGACGCAGCTCAGCAGACGGTCCGCGTCCTGCCCTGGTCCGTCCTGATCTGACCCGACCTGACTGTCCGTCGCCGATGAAGGGGCAGCCCTGGCCTGATCTATTCCGGCCCGACCGTTCGCCTCCCACACAGCGGGGCATACTGCCCCCGTGCCGACATGGCCTGACCTCAGCTGACCAGCCACCACCGACACAGTGGGTGGTGTCGGTGGTGTCGGTGGTGTAGGCGGTTCGTGTACCGCCCTTACCTGACCTCAGTTGGCCGTCCACCTCCGACGTTGTGAAGCAGACAGTCCCCCTACCGCCCTGGCCTGGCCTCAATCGATCGGCCACCATGTGCCCCGCGTCCTCGCCGGTGTGCGTAACGCCCTGACCTGACCTCAGCTGACGGTCAGCCGTCGACACACTGGGGCAGACAGTCCCTGTGCCGCCCTGACCTGACCTCGGCTGAAGGTCAGCCGCCGACACAGTGGGGCAGACAGTCTCTGTGCCGCCCTGACCTGACCTCAGCTGACGGTCAGCCGCCGACACAGTGGGGCAGACAGTCCCTGTGCCGCCCTGACCTGACCTCAGCTGACGGTCAGCCGCCGACACACTGGGGCGGACAGTCCCTGTGCCACCCTGACCTGACCTCGGCTGGCGGTCCGCTGCCGACACAGTGGGGCAGACGGTTCGTGGACTGCCCTGCCCTGACCCCAGTTGGCCGACAGCCGCGTGCCCGGCGGACCCGCCGGTGCGTGTCGGCCCGCTCGCCGGCGCCGCCCGGCTGCTCGGCCCTGCAGTGCCGCCAGCGACCCCGGCCCGGGCCCGTCACGGCGGCGGAACGGGCGTCACGCCCACCCGGCCAGCCGTCACAGCCACAAAGGGCCGGGACGCCGGCCGCCGGCGCGCGGCCGCCGCGCCGTCACACAATCGGCTGAAAGGTGACCCCTCAATCACCTGAAAGGCTGCCGAGGGTACCCCGGTGCCCCGGACCACCACCGCAGGGTGTACGTTTACGTCCTCCTATGGGAACCGCCGCAGCTGAGCACGTAAGCCGGGGCAGTGCCCTGAGAACGCGCCCGACATTTAGTGCTCCGGCAACAAAAACTCGGCATTAAAAACCAACATACTCTGAGAACGCGGCCAACAATGAGAGTTTCGCCATTAAAATCTGGCATGAAACATTTAGTTTTGGTTATGGACGGTATCGTTAAGTGTGACCATAAAACGTCCTGACGGACACAACGTTCAAGACGCTAACAACAAATGTCGGTTGTGACATTTATCGAGCAGTGCTGACGAGTCACATAAAGTCTCGTGTAAATGTCCTTATGAAAAGACCCTTGACCTTGAAAAAGAAGCTCAAATAACGTAAACTGGATGAGCATATTTTCCGGCGTAACGTCAACACTACGCATCAGTTCCGAGCTCATCGGCATATTCGGCGGAAGTGGATGCCATGAGATTGCACCACATCAGTCACACGCGTCGTGCGGAATCAAACATGAACCACTCGTTTCACATATTCCGCACAAAATGCACTATTGCCTGCAAAACAACGGATGTCCCAGTATTAATCCATACTTTATTCACTTACGTAATTTAATCAGCCAAGGCATGTTGCACGCGCTTGGTAACTTGCCAATCCTAACGGCATCATTTTCAGCGTCATTTTCTGCGCGACAACGGGCTTCATTAAACGTGCGATTCTTCAATCAATCGGACTGTTGGGAATGCTGTCCTGCGCATACCAGCGACGCTATTCAACAGACGAGCGGGCGCAAGCCGACAAAACCCCGCTCGCTGAGCGATGACGACACCGTCGCGTTCACAGGTGACGTCAGCGCCGGGGCGAGACACGGCGCCGCCGCGGCACGGCCGGGAGCACGACCTCTCCCCTCGGCTCGGCGCCTGAACGGACCGCAGACGCCACCGGAACACCAGCTCTGCTCCGTGACGGGCGCCGTACACGCAGGGCGTCCTCGGAGTTCTCAGCCAGCTAAACGCTGGCCAGACAGAGGAGCGAGCAACCTCCGGTCACAGGGAGCCGCAGTACTGGACCGACGCCACATCACGCTAGCCGGTGACGGCATGAGAGGACAATCAGGCCAGACACTTTTTCCACACGTCACTCCACTGTGCTTCTTATGCTCCCGTAGTGCGACCAGAAATGGTGAAGAAAATAGGAAGCTCCTAATTACCAAGGCTACAAATGCTTCACAGGGGGATTCAAACGATAGTATGACGAAGTGGATTTACATGAACATGATGAGCGTCACGGCTGTAGTTTTAAATGCGGGTGACTTTGGAAGATTTCATTTTCTTTCTACCGCAATTTGTGCGCCCATACATTCACGTGGGCAAAGCTCACTACTGGAGAAACAACTGTCTCAAGCATTCCGTTATTGTCGCCTTGTGGGTTTTTAAATACGACGTCCGCCAACTGTTGGATGTTGTTCCATTTTTTTTAGATGGCTCTAAAAGTGCAAGATACGTTGTCCCGTCAGCTGTTTTACGAGAACCATGCACGACTACAGTTTACGTTTGCGGTAAGATGGAGTAAAGTGGCGGAAATAATTCACTTTCACATACAATGAGCGTCGATTTTTCACGTATGGCGCTCTGGCTCACTGTCGTCGATGAGACTGAAACCGTATGGAAACAGTGACCAGGAGCTACAATTCTGTCTTGAAATCGATGGATTATTCCACTGGTACATCGTAGCATTTTCACTGTTTTTACTTCAGTCTAACAAATGATTTTCGCTTATAACAACGTTGTAATTTTACCAGTACCAACCACGACCAGCGAACCAGTATGAACGGAACACGTTTGTCGTGTCAATTATGACGCGAAACTAAATTTCAGCAGCATGAGCCGACACAATTCAACTTTTCATTCCCAGATTCGACCAATAACGTAATCCATCCCGACACTGACGACGCTGATGGTGTAATTCAGCCCGCCGTTGCCGCTTCTGTGAAGAGCTCCGGAGAATTACGTGTCGTCGACCACGTCACTGACGGGGGAGGCCATACATGGGCACGTCTGCCCATCAACCCCCACACTCGGGCGCAACGGGTCCAGCCGTCTCAAGGTCACCTTCCGGCACGGCTCCCGAGGCTGTCGGCCGGCTGCGGGCCGCCGGCCGCCACTGAGCTTCATTCGCTCAATGACCTGATGTCGCTCGTGACCGCGCCAGGAAGCAGAATCGGCAACGGCGCGTCAACACGACACGGCTCCGCCCCGGACCCCATCAAGCGCCAGAACAGAAATGCATTCTCCCACGGTGACGTAACAGACGGATACAAATCGGGAGTTAGTGAGTTCATTTTCATTTCAATGATGGCCCGTTTGGTCACGATGTCTTTGCCTTCTACGTTTCCGTGTCACTGGCAGCAACTTTGTATGTTTTGTAACCATATACGCTGACCATGCGCAACTCAAATGCGTCTTCCAAAATAAACTGCGACAGCTAATCAATACCAGGCAGCTCCGCAACCAGGCACAGACGGAGACATAATTGGACCAATGCGTTTCAACACATGGAAAAGGGCTCCAAGCTTTGTAGACAAGATACGCTGCACCCCCATCATCCCCAGCGAGATTTGCATCGGACTGGCTGTTGCTCGGACTACATCTAAGGAAATCCGCTACACACTGCCAACTGTCTTCGTTCATTCATTCCATGATGCCGTTTCTTAAAAGAAAAAAAAATAAATGTCGATACTCTTCACATGAATCCGCGATGTTCCATCAAAGTTTCGTTAACGACGAAATGGCTGATCGCCTCCACCATCGCCGCGCCAAATCGCGTTCTCGTCTTATTCCCACTGCATACCGGCTCCACGGCAGCCAAACGACGAGAGGCGGTTAACCACATGACAATCGTAACTCGAACGTTTTCCCAAGCATGCCCATCGTGGCTGCTGCGCCGGGCGGCGTCCTATCACCTGTCGTTGGCCTAAAAAGCGCGGCGCCTCGCGGCACTGACGCACGTTAATTGGTGCAGCCGCCGCGGCGCCCTCCGCACGCGCGGCGCCCACGGCCGGTCAAGGCCAGCGGCCGGGTCAGGCCGCCGATACCCATCAGTCGTCAGCGGCGGCGGCCCCGGCCGGGGCGTGAGAGCGCGCCGGAACTGAGCCGGGCAAGGTCGCCCCCGGCCCGGCCCCATGTCGTAATCTCCCGGGCCGGGACCGGGCCGCCTGGACCGCCCGCTCCCGACTCTCGCCTACCGCCACCTCGGTGCCGTTACTGCGTGTTTTTGCGCTCTGTCCTTGCTGTTTCTGCGCAACACGACTGAAGACCGCTGCTTGGAACGGCAGCGCGCGAAGCATTGCGAACGGCAGGTTGGAGGGTCGACGACGTACCTGTCAGGATATTTTTCCGTGATGATGTACACGACGTGGTTTTCCGAGGTGCGCAGCTTCTCCATGGTGGTGATGACCTGCGACAGTCCCTGCGCCCGCGCCGAGGCCGCGCCCATCATGTCCAGCACCTCGCCGAGAGCCAGACGGCTGGAGGGACTGGAATAAAAACGACCGTCTAGGTTAGCACGGACCTCACGGCAACACATCGGAATTTTGTTCTGGGAGTCACAAAGGTTCCTTTCAAACGACACAAGAAACGAGGGCGGCGACGGGTGTTTTTTCTATAAGACTGTCAAATTTTACAGCGATCACCTATATCAGTTTCAGACTATCACTCTCACCAATTTCGAATCCTCAACATCTTAAGTGTTCCAGCCGCATCGCTACTTCATACTGCATTGTTTGCACAAATCTGGCCCACATGTTTTAAGCGCTCATCTCCTATGGTATGTCGCCACCTTCCATTTGCTCGGGCGAGGAAGGGGGGGGGGGCGTCAGACGACCCCACCCAATAACTCTGTAGCCAATGGACCAACCTCGCTAAGTAAACGGTAAGTAAGTAATGTTTTTGTCTTTCAAAACAATATCTGAAGTCATGGGTAAAGAGGAATTTCAATATTTCAACCCATTCGGAAAGCCAGTTTTGCGTAGGAATCGGAGATTGCAGACATCCTAAACACAAGATAAATAAATGAAAAAGTGCAAATATTATACCCAGACAAATCTCTCTGACGAAAATGGTCACACGGGTCAATATGGGGCAACCGATACAAAAAGGTCAATTATATGTCATTTCAATTACGTCTAATCGGCGCATTTAACTCCAAGCACGCCACAAATCCCATAAAACGCTTCAGAATACTCGTGATCGAACCAGAAAATCTTCAAACAGCTTTTACAGAAAACAAAACATCTGAAAAACTCCACTTCATAATTATCACGTACGAAAACTTTGCGGAAGGTCGTGAGTGGTATACACAGAATCATTTCTAACAATTAATGATATATACTGCACACTTTTGCCCA
Organism: Capitulum mitella; assembly: GCA_030062745.1. NCBI lineage: Eukaryota > Metazoa > Arthropoda > Thecostraca > Pollicipedomorpha > Pollicipedidae > Capitulum > Capitulum mitella. Next base: position 29,793,071 of record CP099840.1, on the reverse strand, counting down.
TCTCAGCACAATTCCATCGCTAAAGATGAAACAAACAAAAAACGGTAAAATCACAAAACATTTATATTCCATTGTGGACGTCTGACGTATTGCAGAGTACTGAAAATTCGAAGACCTTGCACCCTTTGGTTACGGAGTTATTCGGTACAGAAAAATAAGGGGTGGGACATCTGACACCCCCCGAACGTCCTCCTCAGGAAGTCGCCGGCTAATGGTCCGCTATTGTCTAATAACTAGGGCGTCTTAACTTTTAATCGTTTGGCCGTTTTCACTGTAAATAGAAATGCACGCGCAAAACAGCACCTTTGCCCTAACCTACTCGCGACAACCGAGAATACGCCAGCATTTAGAGGAATACTGGGGAGCAACCAGGAAATGAGCCGAGTAGATGCCTAGCTCAACAGAACACAATAAAGTCTAACACACAACACGAAACAAAAACGAGAGAAAATAGCATACAGGAACATCATATAACTATCAAACCGGAACAAAGTTGACATGACAAAAAAAACCACTTCCTTTAACAAAGGCCACAGGTGATCAAACCCGAGCACGTTTACGATCAGGGCCATCGATGACTGCCCCAAATCCATAATGCTTCCAGACATCATTCGTCCCCTCGGATTCGTCTTCAGCTCGGATTCGTTTAATTCGTCCCCTCGGAACTGAATTCAGCTTTGCTAGGACGGGGGCAACGGGTTCAAACCTTTCGCCCAGCCTTTCCGCACGTTGCTTCAGAACGACAGCTTTGATCGTTCTGAAATTTCGCATAGTTGGGCACTTTATCTGTTTACACATTGTGCGAAAATTGGGGCTCAGTAACTCGACAAGTCACTGATCCACGATTTCTTTCTCGAGTGCATGTCATCTGAAAATCTCGTTACGGTGACGGTTTTCATCGGATACGAACCGTTTTATGCGTCTTACGACACTCCGTCTCACTGAGTGTCATCCACGGTGTCAGAGACCTCCGCAACGTAATTTTTACTTAGGTTACAGTCGTCTTAGGTCAAAACCAGGAATTAAGGCCACTGACCTTTTCTGACCTTCTATCGACCTCAGAGGGGTCAGACGCTGATTTGTACGTGAACAGTATTCTGAGTACTTCCCTATTGTCTGAAGTCGTTTTTGACCCCCTTCAAGCGCCTTTCGGTTACCCCTATACGAAACGTCCCACAGGATCCAATAAAAACCGGAATCCACTGAGATGACCTCATCTGAAGTCGCCTGTAAGGCTACAGTGTGACCTAAAATGTCTGCAATCTATGTAATATATCACCTTCACGGTCTTTTTTTCGTCGCCTTAGCACGTCAGGTTTGCAAATGGCCGGGGGTCGTACCACGCCCTTCCCTTGTGCTACCGAGGGTGGCCAACTAGCGAATACTGGCGAAGCTTGAGAGGACTGGGGTGAATGATGGGTCATTGTGCATTGACAATAATAAAAATAGGCAGCATTTACTGCCCACTACTCTCCACGGCTGGCATGACAAGGAATCCAGCTACGATGTCAAGATAACATAATCATACCAATATCACTCTTAACCTATTATTCGCTGGGGCATCATGCGTAGCGCGAACGACTGAAGGCAGTGCAAACATAGCCTCTCCCTCACCATGATATCTCTTGAACTACTGAACGGATCTGAACAATTCAAATACTAATGGACGGCCCTGTATGGTGTGATCTCAGATCATCAAACATTTTAAGCCCCAGGGCAATCACCAGGCCACAGGTCAAGGTAAGTTCTATCTTTTTTCTTTTGTAATAATCATCAAGGGAAGGTAGGATGTCATCACATTTTATTCACAACCTACCCTACCATACAGAATTTAGGACTTTGTACATATCATGTACACCAACAATGCTGATATCCATTCAGTTTCAGGTCACTTAAGGTCATGGGAGGTCGTTGTATAAGATCCTTGATATAAAGTCACAACAGGTCAAATCTTCTCTGGTCAGGTTCATGATTATATAGTATTTATGTCATCTCACTGATCTGCCACCTTTTTCTTGACAAAGAAGTACTTTTCCAGACAACACCATGCAGGGCTATCACTGGAAGTTTGATATGATTGCAATGGTCCAGTAACTTCAGAGATAATGCCCTACAGGACACTGACTTCACTTCATTGCAAATGATTTTGTGCTGTTTCTTAATAGTTTCATTCTCCACATTTATCAACAGTGATACATGTAAGCAGCATCTTTTACATACACATCTTTAAAAATGTGGGATTTTAATTGGGGATTACATTAATGATAAATACATTACAATCTTATGCAAGGTTGGAAATTCAGTTTTGGTTCCTGGTGTCAGAGTATAACTTTTGTTTCAGAGCACAAAATTATGCACAGTAATAATGGTTTAAATCAGCTTTCTTAGTGTAAGTCAGTTATGACATCATACCTGCTTGTTACTAAATGAAAACAGTCATTTGCCTACAGAGTTACAAATCTGTCAACATGGATAAAGTGCATTTTTTATGAAGGCACAAGATCAAACTTTTGAAGTATAAAATGGTTTTAGAGCACACATTTTCTGGTGTTCTTCAACACCAAAATGAGATCATTTCCCAACCTTGATCTTAAGTGTATAAAATGCAAAATGAGATCAGTCTGAGAAATATGGCAGATTCTAACCAGATCTCATTTAAGCACAGCTGGGCAGGACTCATTTTGGGGCATCTGTCAAAGATTTTGGGGCAGAACTATGCAAACTAGGGCAGCACAGCTCACCTCAGAGCAGCTCAGTGTGCTCTTGGGAAGTGGGTTGGATCATGGCCCACATCAACACAGTAATCTTTCTACAGAAACATTGTTTGACAAGTGACAATAGTCCCACATTTGTGTAAAATGCATCAAGTCCCATTTCTGTGATGGAAAACTCTTGTAAACAACTAAGTTTACATTTTGCAGATTACAAAATAAAGCAGCCTAAATCTAGTAAGAAACTGCATTTTGGGAGGTAGGTCAGGTGCATACCTTCTGTCAGTGTGCTGCCCTATTTTGAGCAATAGGGATAATATAAACAATAGGGAAGCTGCTCCAGGTATTTTGTTGACCCCTGAGACATTGTCTGCAGGCTGACAACAGGAAAGGTGTAGGACTAAAGCTGACTTGTAAGGTTTGACATAAAAATATACTGTGCTGCACAGAATGAACCAAAATATGCCAGCTTGCCACCTTTTCTCAACTACCATGATTAGACATCTCACTGCTTTTGCCAGTACAGCTAGAAACATTCAAAACAGAAAAGGTTCCAACAACTGCAGAGCTTTATTGGTTTCTTGCTGCTAGGTGCAAAGAGGACACAACTTTACTTTGGGCATACAAGAAATGGGCCTGTAGATGGCCTGTGGACTCAAGTGCATTATAACCTTTCAATCTTTTGTTTCTATTTGTTAGCCTTGTTTCAGGCCATTTTTGGTAGCTTTAGGAACATACCTCTTGAATTACCACTATGCTGAATGCCAACAGCAAGACAATCAACAAAAATGGCTGCTTGCCACAACTATTCTGCACCCTTATCAGCCTGACAGGAAATTTGCTGACATGAACATTTACAATGGCTCCACTACATACTTGGCCAGACAGAATGCATTCCAGTCAACTTTAGAGAAAATCAATAATGAGCATGTGAACAATACATGCACAAAATGCAATAAAAACCCTGATGTCTACAACTTTTGATGCACTGCAGACCCCACATGCCTTTGCATTTCTTGTTCATGTTGGCAAAACGGTACTTACTCGAGTTTGCAGTAGTTTTTTCGATAGTACTCGGATGGTGTTGATGCATTTAGACTGCCATCAATAACCTTTGGAGTCAGGTCTCGTCCTATCATCATCAGGTCTTCAGGGAAAATTGAATCAAGTGCAAATTGAAAGTTCATTATAAATTTTACAAGTAGGGGTGTTTAAAATCAATCAAGACGACCGACGTGCGGGCCGAAAAAGCCACGAAAATGCAGCTAAGTCCGTCACGTGTCGACCCACGCCCCCACTCGGCTCCCGGCGACGAATGACAACAATCTTTCATTCATAGCGGTGTTGGTGACCTCGCTCTTTCCCCGCAAGTTGACAAGAAGCAGTGTCAGCTGTTGAGAACAAGTTGTTACTGACGTCATTAAAAATTTTCCGGCAGGCTGGTGCAAGTAAATAAGAGTCGTTTGTTTCTTTATTTCATGTACACGCAATAAAATAGTTTTTCATTGGAATGGGTTCGTAACTAATGGGTGAGGGCCCTTTTCTGCGATATTCTAGAGATTGCTCAAATTTCATGATGAAGCGTACCACGGAGTTTTAAAGAACGCAAAATCCAATTCATCTTAAGGTTAAAGATTGCTACCACATAACAACACGAGAAGATTACGTTTTAAGCAACTGACGTCACTTTGTGTTCTACTATTCAAATATTTCACACAAGATGTTTACGCGCCATAACATTCATATTTGTCTACCACACGTGAAACATCGCGCTGCACATTGCTTCTTCGGGCTTTGAATGGGGGTTGTTGCTATTTTTCGCGTGTGTGTATTCTGATGCCATGACACGGCGGTGTTCGATCTCAGCCAGTTCTAAGTGTTAAAATTATTGTTTTGACTGTCACGGTCTTTGATTTGTTGCTAAGGTCAGTAAGGACGGGACATTTTTGGAGTTTTCGATAAGTTGGTCAAGAACCATTTTTAGGTCGTTCATTCGGGCCTGGCCATCCAACACATTTCCACCAAGTTTTTATTTGTTGGCAAATATAGGATAAGTAACATAAAAATCATACAACAGACTGTTAAAGGCAAATACAATGCTGCATAATGTCATTTCAAGATGAAGAATTTGAAACATATACCAAATTTTGTCAATCCAACCATCACTGACCACTGTGCCACATGTCTGTTTGGTTTGTGCTGGGATTCTTTGGTAACCAATTCAAAAAGGGCAGTTTCCAAGGCTGAGGTACTTTGGATCATATGATGTCATTATAATCAAAAGGAATGAATAAGAAATAAGATTAACAACATAGCTAACCTGAATCAATCCAGCCTACCCTAATCTGACCTAACCTGGCCTTTTAAGATGGGCAACCTAATCTGTGTTGGACAGAAACAAATCCAATCACACCCTTCATTGGCCTGCAGCCTCTAGTATCCTATACTGTGCCTAGGATGCCTATACTATACCTAGGATACCATGCCTAGTATTATATGCTGTGTCCTCAGTGCAAGGGTTGCATGTTTGGTAGTATGCCCTGTGTTATTACATTTAACATTATGCACTGTGAATGTTCTTCCATGGGCTTGTGGCCTCCAGTATCATTTACTGATGATGTCATCAAATGTTATGCAGTACACAGGGCATCTTTGGAGCAAAGGCAGTGTAAACAGGATGGTGCCACCAATTCTGGTTATGTTTGCTTGCAGTGAAATATAACTCCATTTCCTCTGGAAACCATGCCAGTAGTGTCACAATTTCTTTCCTTCAGAGGAAGGTGTATGTACTCTTCTGCATCTTATAGATGGCAAAAGTGGTATGCAGAAAGGGAGAAATGTGAAATATCACCTGGGGCCTTGTTTTTGTGTTCAAGAAACTGATGGATTTCTTTAGATCTGTGGGCAAGGGAACAGAAACCTTTTTGTGTTAATTTTTCTATTTAATGCCTTGACTGTTGCAGAGGTAATAATGGCAGGGACTTCAGGGTCATCTTGCCAGTTTCATGTTCCCCTGAAATGGATCAATTAATGTTTCACAACAAGAAATGCCTCATAATATGCATGTTACACTGTTTTCTGTTGTCTTTTCTGAAGGTCTAATGCATGTTTATCTTATTATCAAGTTGGTATTTCATGTGTCATGATCATAATGTTTCCTTTTTTGCTATTAACAAAGCAAATATAAGGTTTTTTGACATTTTTGTAAATGGAGCATAAGACTGTATGACACAGTTGCAGCAAATGTAGACAAACCATGCCACTCCATGTTTATTGTTCCTTTATTAGAAAAATTATGGTAGGCTCAGGTCTGCCCTGGTCTAGCCTGCTGCCAGGGCAGCAGGGCAGCAGGCTTAAAACATTCTGAGTTACCAAAATATGGACCTTGCCATCTCATTAAAACATCTCACAAAAACAGCACCTGCAGTTTTTGCAGGCTTCCCTACAACTGGTCCCCAGCTTTAATTCTGTCCCCATCATGGTTTCATTGAAATATGATGTAGTTTCCCAGGCTGGGTTTTGAGCCATTGTGGCTGTCTGTTTTTATCATGGGACTTTTATTGCTGACAGTCACATAAATGCATTAGACATTGAATCAGTAAGCACCTAGGGTGGAAGGTACAGGACATAGGCATTCAAACTGCCTTTTATTGTGTATTTGACCCTGGGAAATTGAGGAAGCTGGGGTTTTCTGCCTAATGTCTGTTTTAACTGTGGTCTGACAAATAGCACAGTATCTGCATGGGTTATATCACAGTTTGGGTGCTACCTGTTGCTACCATTGGAAGTTTGCAGTGGTGAATATCCATGCTTGCCATTGTTTTATGCTTACCATGCATGATTGTGCTTATGTTTGGCATGCTGCTTGCTTGCGGGTGAATGATGCATATCTACAGTTTCTTTTTGAATAAAGGTAAATTGAGGGCAAACAGTCTTGTGTTGCTTCTCATAGATTGAGCATGAGACACAACATTCACTGGCAGAACTAACTGAACCAGCCTGCTAACTAGATCATAGTGCTAGTTTACCACATTACTTACATTATGTACCATATTCTGACCACCATTATTGTCTAAACAGACTCATTAGTGGCATTTTAATTACTTATAAGCTTGAAACTTTTTTCATAGTTAAATTCCCATTGCATAGCTCTGTAGTCATTTCATCCTTCTCACTTGACATAGGGGCACTGGTAAACATCATTGATTGTTTTACTGCATTGCTGTCTCTCGTAAATCATAGTACATCAGTCGGTAAGCAATCCTGCGTGAGCTTGGAATTTTAGATGTCTGTTGTGTACTTTAATGTACTTGGTTTTGGCTCTTCAAGTCAGTAAAACAAGACAACCACTTTTTCGGTGTTGAACACATTTCATCATCATGTTTTCAGTTTGCACTTAGTATATGTGTTGTGTCCCTGCATGTGGTGCTTACAGGTACATGTACTATGAAAATGAGTGAGGATTATTAAAATGAACTTAACAGCATCAAAAAAGGAATTTGTAAATCTGAAGATGTCAAGCCACATCACAATGCAGAAAAATGTCTCACATGTTACATATGTCAATGTCACTGTCACAAATATCACAGGGTGTGGATCATGTAGGGATATATTGTGCAGTGAATGAATAAATAAATGAATCATGTGGATGGACTGCCAGCATTGAACTTCATTTGATAACTCACATTTCAAGAAGCTTGCTAAATAGCATGGTGGGTGTGGGTGGTGCATTGTTTATTCGCACACATGGTGCGCTCATGCATGTCCTGTTTCATCAGGTGCTGAATGGTCGATCGGTGGTGACACAGCCTGACCATGAGCACCAGCCTGGTGGCCGAGGACGAGTGCGAGGCCGAGCTGCGCGACATGGTGGCCGAGGCGCTGGAGAACAACGGCCTGCTGCCCAAGATCCGCGCCCAGCTGCGCGCCAGCGTCTTCCTGGTGCTGGACGAGACGGGCCGCGCCGACGGCGACCGCGCGCGCCGCTTCCAGAGCGCGCCGCTGCGCAGCCTAGCGGCGGACGCGGTCGGCCGCCGCAGCCTGGCGCTGGTGCGCGAGCTGCTGGCCTGCCTGCAGCTCGACTGCACCCTCTCCGTGCTGGACGCCGAGCTGGACGGCGTGCAGGACTGGCGCGAGGAGCGGCCGCGGCTGGCGGCGGCGCTCGGCCTGCAGCCGGCCGACGGCCAGCCACTGCTGACGGCGCTGCTGGCCGAGCGGCGGCCGCCGGCCGGCTCCGGTCCCGGCTCCGGTCCCGGCTCCGGCTCCGGCTCCGGCACCGCGTCCGGCGGCTCCGAGTCCGAGCAGGCCGCCAGCCAGAACGGCGACGGCTCCGCGTCCGAGGAGGAGGACTCGTTCTTCGACAGCCTGCCCAAGCTGAAGAGCACCGGATTGAATCTGGGCCAGGCGCCAGCCGGCCAGCCGCCGGCCAGTCAGTCTCCGCCCAGGCAGTCGGCACCCGGCCAGCCGCCGCCCGGCCAGCCGCCGGCCAGCCAGCCGCCGCCCAGAGAGCCGAGGCAGTTGGAGCCCGTCAAGCGGAGAGATAACGGTGATCTGCCTAGGGACCACCTGCTGGGTGACCTGCCGCCCCTGACCTCGCGGGGCACGCTGCCGCCGCTAAGGAGCGCGCAGCTACCCGGCCTGAAGTCGCCGGTGGTGCCGTCGACTTCCGACAGTGCCGACGGGGGCGATGTCGACGACAGCATCTCGGAAGATATTGACGTCGCCGAAGACTCGATCGTCTCCGAGCTGCAGTCCGATGGTCTTACCGAAGACGTGTCCATTAACTCCACGACCGAGCTCAAAGCCGACATCGTCGAGAGCATGTAGTCATGGAGGAGAAACATTGATAGGGTTCATCAGACTGTTCTTTGCCCGTCGCGTGAAGTGGGAACTGCTTGGTCGTCACATTTGAAATGCTGGGTGCAGGATCTGGAAGGTTGCCGTAGCGCTAAAGTGATTGACAAGATTACGAGAGATGAGCCGTGAAACCATCTTCACCTATCGGTGTCCAGCTTTTTGTGAGCGCTTGGCTTGGACAGGTTTGAACTGTGCTCTGTGCTCGGGACTGTGAGTGATGACCCGTGGCCGGCGGCCGGCTGTCCAGTGACGCCGAGCACGGACTGCGAAACTGGCGCGGGTGTCACGAATGAACGAGCCGCCGTCGTGTTGCGAGAGTTTCCTGAGCGCTGGCTGGTCGCCATGCGGCGTGATCTTATCCGTTGCGCTCAGTTGAGAGCCGGCGCGAGTTCTGGGAGGATAAATCCCAACGTAGGCCGCTCAAGTGATATCAGGATGCCATCGCCACCGTCCGATGTACAGTTTTTCATAAGGGCATGCTCATCGACAAGGTCATTGTACAGCCGTTGTTTTGTGCCATCGGAAGTTTGGGGATTGCCTTCCGTCGTTAGAAATGGCTGTGTGCAGAATGTGGTCCGAAGTACCAAACGTCCGCTGTTGGGTCTCGTGGTGCCGTGATTTGTACCGCCAGAGGGCCGCTAAATTCACGGGTTCAGACGCACGTGACCGTGATGAGTAACTCAGGCAGTGATAGCGATCAGAAAGCACCTGTCGTGTTCCTTGCAGCGTTTGCGGCGATTGTGTCGCCTAGCCCTGCGCCACGTTTGCCGTCCAGTGACGCGGTAGTGTGTAAATCCATACTGTGTCCCTTGATGTCTGAAATAAATTAGTACGCACTGCAGCCTTTTCCGTCCGGGTCTGCCGGCCTGTCATCGCGAGCAGCTCCCTTTGACAAATCAAAATTCGCCCGAACGGCGTTTTTGCGAATGCAGTATCCTGGTTACATACGCACTATGTATAGTAATGTCTGGTGGGCTGAGACCATTGAACCGAATCATATGAGCCTGCAGGTGTGTTTAGTCGCCTTGTTAAGAGGTGAGCGATATCGCCATTGATTTCGTGTAAAACTCGTGAAAGGTGGGGTCGGGAACCCACAGAAAGACAATCTGTGCTGCGAGGACGTGCTGTACTTTCTAGAAAACGTAACATGGAATACCAAGGCTGGCGGATATCCTGCCACCCGACTGGCAAATTGCACTGAAAGCTGCGTGCTGCCCAAGACCAATTAAACACCGTGTGTCGTGAGGTCACGGAAACGTATGCGTAGCAGATCGCCTCTGAATGAATGTAGCTAATGCTTGCGCCGGCCAATCGGAAGTACTTATAGGTCCTGGGTCTGCGTTTCTGGAAAGTAAGGGCAGCCAGGAAAAGTGCGCGGCCAAAGACTTCCCACAAGGCTAATGTTAAATTCCTCGAAAAGCAGGCGCATGCCCCCCCCCCGCCCTCCACCCCATCCCCACCCCCACCCCTTTGTTGCATGAACACGTCCCGTTACACAACGATCTGTCAGCTTTTAATTTAACAACAATGACTGGTTGTTTGCCTCAGTTCCCACAAATATTCCCTGGAACCGATTTTCGCCTGATATTTCACTCCTTTCTATGACGCGCATTCAGCTTACGATGCCAGAGTAAATGAGTCACATTAATCTGGGACGGAATCGGCGAACTGACTGAGCAGACCGGACGCCTGCCGGCCGCCGGTCAGCAGGCCAGTGTCGCCGCCCGTGTACGGCCTGTATCGACCAACAGGAGCGCCGCCGCATGTCTGCCGCCCATCGCGTCCCGGCGGAACACGGCCCGACCTCCGGAGATCGTTACCGGAAACGGTGTGCGGCGCCTCGCCGGAGCGGTGACGGTGTTTTTAGCATGCGCGAGGCTTGGCATTAGGTAGGAAACTGTGTGGCCCCTTCGCGCCTCCCGGTCGTCTCAACAGGCATAGGACCAAAAGCGTGCCCTGGAATACACGCTTTCAGTCACGCAGAGCCATGTCGAATGGGGTGTCGATCTGTATTCTTTCTGAGTGGGTCCTGGCCTTCCCAAATGCTGATTACCCCCGTGTCGGTTTGGCCCCTATTTTCTACCGGTTTGTCAGGTATATGAGTAATAACAGCGAAAAGGACGGCAGCAATAGATAAGAGATAGGCAGAAAGTTAGGAATGACGTCTAAAACGATGCATCTACCTATCTTACTTCTGTCTATCTAGTTATCTACCTGTCTATCATAGGTGTGCGTTGTTTTTTAATGATCGTGGGTGCCCAAAACGCATACGGGGACATCCAGACATTGCGTATCGGGGGAATGGGGCGTGGTCGTGGCCGGTGTTTCTGGTCAGGCTCAGAAAAATTAATTTAAAAAGGTTCTTACGGGAGGTAACTTGCAGAAGATATGTTACGTACATCATGGGTGCCTTCGCGGGATTATATCTGGTTTCTTCGGTATCCCAAAAACACGCTTTGGGGAATATTCAAGACTGGTTATGAATTACCACAGCAATGTGCTTTAGGTGCATTTTCGTTACCTTAGATCAATATTTCACGTATTTGAGTTACTGTATTTATCGACAGTGCTATCGGTACGCGATTAACGATAACACAATATTAGCCCGCTTCCGACTGGGGGGGGGGGCAGTTGACCGCCCCCTGAGATTTTTCTGGAAATGCAAGAGAACAAACAAACACAAAGCCACAAAACTTTACGTATATTTTGCTTGATTGTTTTTACACCTTGTGTCAAAGTTTTGACCTCAGGTCAAGTCAGATGTCTGACCTAGGTCAGGTCAAATGGACCTATGTCAAAAAAAGTTTAGCGTTCTGTAACTTTTTCGCAAAACAAGATATCACAATAATACTGTCAGGGATTGGTGATTTGATTGATGCAACAAATCTGCTATCTCAGATTTTTCGGAATTTTCCGGGTCATTAACCTAAGGTCAAGCCCATTTTTAACACAAGTTGTCGTTTTTTTCGGAAATTGGCGAAATATATGTATGGTATGGAGTGAAACAGACGTCTAGTTACCGTCATCGGGCAAAGTATTGATGACTTCCAGCCATTGACCTGAGATCATATCACGATGACCGCTGTGAGCCAAAATGTACCACAGTCAAAATCAGCGATGAATTACTCAGAATGGGTAGAAAATGGCAGAACTAGCTTGCACAGACGTAAGTAATACCAGAAACCTCAAAATGTTTCAAAAATTGCATATTTTGGAAACAAACAGGCTCTCGCGAATAAAGCTCCGCCAATTGTCTAGATTGGTAACTAATGAATTTTTCCGAAATTTAAGCATGAAAAACCACCACAAGAACCACTAAGATCAATGCAGTTTACATGGATAGGTTTTTCTCGCAAAAATAAAGGAACGCCGAAATTAGTTCCCGTTAATTTCTTACTGAGCACGGCTCCGGCCCACGCCGACAGCCGGCGTGAAAATTGCTGTGTCTTTACCTCAACGTTTCGGCGCATATATTGAACAGATCTGAAAAATTAGATGTGTATCGGCATTCGCGGACCTTGACTTGTGCGCTGGTGCCTGTACCTGTGCGTTATTAGTCACAGCCCTTGAGATTCAAGCCGTTTCTGAGTGTCATGCAGTCGGCTATGAGAAAACATATATAAGGCGTAAATTGCTTACATATTATCTAAAACTAAAAATGAAACCAGTTTCGAGCTCTACTCGTCACAAGCTTTCCAACAGCGTGCTTATTTTTATCGTGCGACCAACCGTTCGTGAGTTAGAGGGGGCGGCCAACTGCCTCCCCCTCCCCCGTCGGGCGTGATCGTCGCCGATCGGCGGTCGTGTGCGGGCTAGAGAAAGGAACCAGTCAGCGAGCGGAAAATACGTAGGTCCACCTTGGACGCACCCGATGCTTACCCAACACTCTGCCCTGATATGCCAGACGGAGTTATAAACGGCAGCGATGGTCGTTTTGACAAACAATCGTGCTTCGACCTATTCATGTAATGCATACCTGCGGGGGAAATTCGTCGGACTACAGCGGTACTTGCCTGAATCCGTGATCACCGTACTTTCGATGTTTGCCAATTGCTGTCAGCTTCGACATCGCAGAGGTTAATAGTACGCTAACACGTTTTATCGGTGATTTTAGCGTTGAAAAGATAATGGGGTAAATAGAGCAAACTTGGGCTGACATCAAGCTTATTTACCCCAGTAAAATATGGGCAAACGAGAGCGAGTTGGCAAGACTGAATTGTGCCCAGGGACGTAGTCAAGGGGGCCATGGAGGCCATGCCATGCCCTCCCTTCGAGCCAAGTGGTCTACACTAGATATGTAGCGGTTTCGCAGGAATGCGGAATAACGACCATATAAATGTTGCAAAAAACACTATATATTGCAAAACAAACATGATATGTATTCCTACGTGTTAAACATGAGGTCAGTTGCGTAAAATTGCTGCTTTTCCCTATAAACTTCGTCATACGCTAGTGGTATATGACAACATTTGACATGTGCCCCTCCCCCCTGAGGAAAGTCTTGGCGATGTGCCTGATGGTGCCTTTGGTTCCATTCATAAAACAGTCCTCTTCAATCGTTTGAGTAGAGTTGAAAATCACGATTTGAGTAGATACACTCCCTTGAATGGAGAACCTTGCTTGGGGACCCAGCTTGACATAATTTTACTTGGAGGCTGGTGGGGAAAGCAATTGGTGGGTGACAGTGGAGTAAATAAGTTCCGATTGTTAATGATAAAGCTGATTTAGGTGGTTAACGTCTAACGTTTCTAACTTAGGTGGTTAACGTCATAAGCCCCAGGCTACAACATTTATTCAATACTTTCAGCTGTTGGTGCCCATGTCGTATTGTGGGTGCCCATCTCCATTTTGTGGCTGCCGGGCACCCACAAATGGATAGGAAACCACACCCTTCATATATATATATATATATATATATATATATATATATATGTGTGTGTGTGTGTGTGTGTGTGTGTGTGTGTGTGTGTACATGGGAATAAATCCAGTTTTCTAACTGATACATAGTAAGAAAAAACTTATAAACTTTCGTTGGCCAAAATAAAGTGGGCTAAATTCGTTTCAACCGAATTCAACTGCCCCCCTCCCCGACTGGGGGAGGGGGGCAGTTGACTGCCCCCCCCGAGGTTTTTCTGGGATTGCGAGAGAACCAACAAACACAGAGTCACGAAACTTTGTGTACCTTTTGCTCCATCAATTTTATGTCTCGTGTCAAAATTTTGACCTCAGGTCAAGCCAGCTGCCTGACCTAGGTCAGGTCAAACGAACCTATGTCCAAAAAGTTTAGCGCCTTCTAACTTTTTCGCAAAACAAGATGTCTCAATAATACTTTCAGGGATTAGTGATTGTGATAGACGCAACAAATCAGCTATCTCAGATTTTTTTGGAATTTTCCGGGTCATTGACCTAAGGTCAAGCCCATTTTTAACACATATCGCCGTTTTTTCGGAAATTTACGGAATATGCCATAACATTTTTAGTGTGGAGTGAAGCAGACATCTAGTTACCGTCATTGGGCAAAGTATCAATGACTTCCAGCCATTGACCTGAGGTCAGGCCACGAATAACTGTAGTGAGCCAAAATGTACCACCGTCAAAAATCGGCGATGAATTACTCAGAATGGGTAGAAAATAGCAGAAATAGCTTGCACAGACGTAATTAATACCAGGAACCTCAAAAAGTTTGAAAAAGTAGCATATTTTGCAAATAAACAGGCTCTCGCGAATAAAGTTCCGCCAACTTTGTAGATTGGTAACTAATCAATTTTTCCAAAATTTAAGCATGAGAAACCATCACAAAAACCACAAAGATCAATAAAATTGACATAGATCGTCTTTTTTGCGAAAATACAGGAACGCTAAAATTAGTTACCGTCAATTTGGTACCGCATACGGCAGCGGCGCACACTGACGGCTGACGGGAGAATTACGGTGTCTTTAACTCAACGTTTCGGGGTAAATATTGAACAAATCTGGAGACATTAGACGTGTATCGGCATCCGCGGACATTTACTTGTGCGCTAGTGCCTTTACCTATGCGTTATTAGTCACAGCCCTTGGGATTCAGGCCTTTTCTCGGTCTCATGCAGTCGGCTATAAGAAAACATGTATAGGGCGTAAATTGGCTTACATATTATCTAAAACTAAAAATGAGACCAGTTTCGAGCTCTACTCGTCGCAGGCTTTCCAACGGTGTGCTTATTTTTTATCGTGCGACCAACCGTTCGTGAGTTAGAGGGGGGCAGTCAATTCCCCCCCCCCAGTCGCCGATGTTCGGGACGGACCGACGGTCGTGCGCGGGTTAAAGACCAGCATTTGGGAGGAGGCTAGGGTATCGGGCCCTCGGCTCGGCTTTCCAACCATTTACAGAAATCGACACCCCTGCATGCCGACACGCATTTCTGAAATGGGCAGCCAGGGCTTTCCTTGCTGATTGTCCCGCGACTTCGCGGAGCTCATTGCTTAGTGCGTGCTTTCCTTGCGTGCAGAACGAAATCCGAGTGGCGTCGCACTATCACGCACTCGACAAACGCTGCATTGTAATGGACTGGCCGAATATCGGAAGCAGCACGTGTCCCAGTGTCCTCGACTGTATAGCCGCAGGTCTCAACCAGGAAATTAATTCACAGTTTTCCCAGGTGTAGGTAATACGCACAAAGGCTGCTCCAAGGGAACGGTCGGGCGCGAGTCCCAGGGCCAAGCAGCTAACATGTCTGGATGTTGCACAGGAAAAAGCGCCGTAAAAACCTCGATGTCCGTCCTATTTAGCGACCGTCGTAAGCAGCATGCTGCATGCTGCATGAAATCCTCCAGTTTTTATAAAGGAGCTTTTGGGTCCGTATCAGCGCTAAGGCGTCGAGCCGCACTGTTCCAGTGCTCCCTCACGTTGTTACGTTCTGTTCCACTGGAGCTCTGCGGCGCCATGCATATGAGGACGGTCGCTTGTTTTTGCATCGTCGCATTGCAGCATCTCCCGCTTCCCGTCCCGGTGCCCCAGTTTCCTGTTTCGCGTCAAGCCGGGTCGTCTCAGCAAGAACTATTGAGGACAGTGGGCCGCGGCGCTCTGCGCACTGATCGTCGCCGCCCCGTCACTAGTGTCGCAGCGAGTCCACGGCGAGCGCCCACCCCGGCATGACATCCCGCGGCGTGCTGCTCGTGTGCCTGGCGGCGGCGAGCTGCGCAGGCCTGATCGTGAAGCCGCAGGTCGCGCGGCTCCCCGGCGGCGACGTCCTCGTGCGGATCCGCACCCGCCACGACACGTGGACCGTGCGCGCTTCGCCGGCGCCGCTGGCGGCACGTGCCACGTGGCTGACGGCGGGCGGGAATCGGACGGCGCGAGCAGCGCCCTGCCAGTACCGCGGCCGCGTGCTGGGCGCCGCCGGCGGCTGGGCGGCTCTCTCTCTCTGCCGCGGCGTGGCCGGCGTGCTGGCGGCGCGGTCCCGGGTCTTTTCCGTGGCGCCGGCGGCCGGCGCCGCGGCGCGCGGCCGCCACCTGCTCACCCCGCTGGACGTGGCCGGTCTGACGCGCCGCCACAGGCAGCGCCGCTCGCTGATCAGTCGCCGACCGGATCTGCCGCTCCGCGCCCGGCTGCCGGCCGACCCCGGCATTCTGGTCGGGGACGAGTGGTTTCCGTCGGCGAGCCGGTCTCGGGCCGATGGTGAGTCTGCCGGGGCCGTCAGGGCCTTCAGCACCTTCAGGGTCGCGCTTCCTTTGCAGCGTCTGTGGAAAGAGCAATGCACGTGGCGCTTAGAGTAGCTGCGCTCCTGAGAGGGGCGGTCTGTACCGACAGCTGGCACATCACGTTGGTACACCTCTCCGCGGGGACGTCCTCCGACGCGAGGGACGCCGCTGTACAGACGCTTTGGCTGGGGCTTAAGACGTCATCTCACCCCCGCAGCGTACCGAATGCCACCGGCCGACGCCGACCAGCAGGCCCGTCAGCGCTGGCTGGAGCTGGTCGTCGTCGCCGACAGCTCCGTTGTCGATTTCCACGGGTCCTCGAATGTCCTCGACTACGTCATGACCATGCTGAACATTGTAAGTAGACGTTAAGAGCACATGCACGTAAGTTGTGGCCTGAGATCCATTTCGAGTTCTAGACCCGACGGTCATCTTTAATTTTTGTATAGTGCCATTTATAACCAACACACTTTTTTGTACCTATTTTTGCGCCCCCGGACCAATCGTTGAGCTTGCTTCGTCTCTTTCTTCCAATCCTTTCTACCTCCTGAACGAGATCGGGAAAGGCCGAGATATTTACAGTTACATAACCGACTTGGACCATTTACGGTGTTTGTCATCAGTCAGCGGAGGGATCACGTGATCAGGTATCAGTGCTGGTCTGTTATGAAACGCCCCGCTTTCGGACGCGACACAGGGCGCAATAAATGGCTCCGGTGGTCCCGAAATAAATGACTCCAAGACTGGTTTCGGCAGGCTAGTCGTGTCAGTGAGAGAATGAATTAGGCGCTGTGAGTCGTAATGAATGGCATAAGATACTCATTCAACATTAACCCTCTGCGCCCACACGTCTTTTACGCCACGTAGCGGGCGAAATCGCAGTATTATGTTACCTTTGCTGACCTTCAGCCACGGTAATAACACCAGCGCTGGGCCGAGCTTAATTTACCTTCATCACGTATCGAACTTGATACATTAACCGAGTCTCTGTCAAGGAGCAGCAAACACCAATCGAACATGGCGTGACTGGACTGACCTCCATCATTAAACTGGTACTCGCTGGTGCGGCGTCCTGCGGTGTTTCGTGCAACTCACCGTTGCCACGCCGAGTGCCCAATCTAGGCCGCTGCTCAGTGGCCGGTGTTGGGCACGCTGTTGACATCGGCTTATGCCGCAGCGCTGAATCGATCATTTCAGCGGCCTGGACTTGTAAACTGCCCCTGCCCGAGTTCGGAGCACACACGGCGCGGCCATAGCCTGAACACCGTTCTCTGCAGAAAATGAGCTCCGGTTTTGTGGCATCCGTCAGTCTTGAAAAACAGCTGCCGAGATAACTGCAAGGTGCACGCAGCTAATGCACCTGCTAAACATCTTTCAGAGTGGACTTAAACTTCACCTCCTTCGAAACGATATTTTGAGCAGTTAGCCAGTCCAGCCTGGCCCAGATCGGCCCAGTCCCGCTCAGCCCCGCTCAGCTCAGCTCAGCTCAGCGGCGGTCGGCCGGCTCCGGCAGGTGTCGGCCGTGCTGGAGGACGGCTCGCTGCGGGCGCGGCTGCGGCTGGCCGTCAGCCGGGTGTACCTGCTGGACGGCTCCGGGCCCGGGCGGCCGGCCGTGGTGCGGCCCGGCCGGGCGCTGCGCTCTCTGCGCGCCGTGAACCAATGGACGGCGCGGCTGACGGAGCCGCGCGACGGCGCCGTCTGGCTGACCCGCCACCCCCTGGGCGGCCCCTCAGGCTACGCCCCCGTGTCGGGCGTCTGCGACCGCAGCCGCAGCTGCTCACTGAACCGCGACCAGGGCCTCAGCAGCGCCTTCGTGGTGGCGCACGAGCTCGGCCACATGTAAGTTGGCAGCCCCGTGCTTACCCAAATGTGGGGTTACCGTTCCGGAATCGTTTTGGCACGTTCCAATGAATGGTACGTACACTAGTTTAGTTTTACAGTGTTTGCTTGTTGTGACGCGTTTCGCGACCTTACTTCAACCCACTGTAATTATGATGATTAGTTGTCTAACTTCAGACAGTACTTCGTTTGTGATAATGTGCAGTATTATCACAACGCGGCATCATACGGTAGCGTCTAATGCGTGTGACGATTTGTGAGCTATAGCTTATTATTCGCTCGGTTTTTGCAGGGAACAGAGAGAATCCTTGACGTGACTTCGAAAGGCACGTTTCATTAGCATATAAAACTTGCCTTTAATGGCATTTGGGTTTTGTATATTTCAGTCAGATGACCTGAGACGTAAAAAACAAAATTGCAGAAAATGGGAAACTGTTTTACCTCTGACACTTATCCGCGGGTATATAAGTGTATATATATATATATATATATATTATATATATATATATATTATATATATTTATTAAGTGTATATATATATATATATATGTATATATTATAACGTGCATGCCTTTTGTAATTAATATATCATAATCCGCCGCCGTCTCCATAGCATACATCGCCACTGCTCCACACTCGATTCGCATAAAATTTCTACCATGACCTAAGATTGCTCTAGACTAAACTGAAAGGCGACATTTGTTACTTGGCTTCGGCCTAGTCTTGCTCTTGCTTTCCGTGTCTGCGTTTGCAGGCTCGGGCTCACCCATGACGGGTCGCTCAGCACGGGAAACGACTGCACGTGGGCGCCGGCCCTGGGCAGTGTCATGGCACCGATCATCGGTTCCACCTACTCCCGCTTCATCTGGTCCAACTGCAGCCTACGAGAGTACACTCGAAAACTGAGGTTCGTATCCGCCGTAGGGTGTCTTCTCAAGATTTGTTCACAAGACCGCTGCACATGTGCATTGAATGTCCAAGAATGGCTGCAATGAATGCCCGTTTTACCACAATAGATAGTTACGGCCATAGGAGCGGACCGTTCACACGGCCAGACAGGAAACCAGCTGTGGGTCAGGAAGGGGAGAGCCCGAGCCAGTGTGCCTCCGAAAGTGCGCTTCGATCTTTGCGTCCGTTTCCGCAGCCGTTGGCGCTGTCTCGACAACGAGCCGCCGGCAGAGAGCTCGACTCGAGTCAGCGACTCACTGGAACGGCCGTTCACCCTCCGGGAGCAGTGCCTACTCGAATTCGGACCCAAGTAAGGAAACGTGACTCGAGATTGCACTCCTAGTTACGCCTTGTGCACAACATTCACGGAACTTCCCATAATTAACGGGGAAACATAATGCATGTGTCATGTCATAGTCAATTCCTTTCATGCTACGCTATACGGTGTAATAAGCAATTCTTCGTTAAAATGGGGATGTAGGCACATGATACTTCAGCCTTTTTACATCATAGTCTCACCTCTGGACAATGATTTCACACCAATTTACGACCTTGTTGGCAACGTTTTGAAACATTCAAAGCGCGCATGCAGCGTATATACTCTCATATGTTTAAAAATTTGTGACGTGGTTGTTATGGTGAGGGATTATTTAAGAGATTATAAGGCGTGCAGCTTTTCGCAAATGTGTCCGTTTGAACCCGTGATAATCTGTGTAAACAGGAGCGCAACTTTCCAACGTTATTGGCAATGCACACACCAGTCTGAGTCTAATCTTCTTCATGCAATTCCATAAACATGTCAACTTTCCGTAAAGCTGGGAATGCAGCTACATCCTCGACTTACATTACAGTCCCACTCAAGTGCGTTGAGGGTAACGGTTGCCCCTTGTACGCTATCGGTATGGATAGAAGGATGGAACTAACGCATTGTCCATTGCGTGTCTTACGTCGTCAGGCCCCACTTCTACCCGCTAATTATTGGCGGCTGCGCGGCATCGTGTCCCGGCTGCATGCACCGCCCGTGACCCCTGACCTCTCCCTCTGATTACCGACGGTAGTGGTACCATTCCTAGGCCGCAGATGCCGTCCGTGACCCCTGACCCCTCTCTGCTGACTACTGACGGCGGTAGCGGCATCATGGCTCGGTTGCAGGTACCGTCCGTGTCCTTCGTTCTCCAGTCGCTCACCGTGCCGGAAGCTGTGGTGCTCGCCGGAGGGGGTCGCCCACTGCTTCACCAAGCGGTCCCCACCCCTGGACGGCACTGCCTGCGGCAAGAACAAGGTCAGGACGCCCCGGCTGGGAAAGTGTGGCTCCAGGTGTTACGCATCTGGCCCGCCAGCGTGAGCTATCTGTCCCCATGACGGGTTTCTTTTGTAAATGCAAGACATAAATGCACGATGCACCCAAAACACGCATTGTGCAAATGCATTTTGCCTTTGGTAGCATGAATTAATGATAACGTCTCGTAAATTTGGAGCTCACTTCACGTTCATTTTCTGATTATGTGTACCTAAGCACGTCGTTTGACTCGTGTGTGAGCCGAGGCAGCAGTATTTCTCTGCAAAACAGTATTTTCTCTGCACGCGCAATTTCATTAAAATGTGTTTCGACCTGGCCTGAAGACTCACCTCGCCGCTGTCTTCTGATAGAGATAAGCCGACCAGCTCGCAGGGAGAGTACAGCAAACGATAATCTGAAGAGATTTCTGCCTGCTGGCGAGAGGTGGAACTTTGCAAAAATGACTGGGGATGGGTGGCAAGTGCCAATTCCGACCAGTGCTGATGTTTTTGAGACCATTCTTTCTATGCACCACCATAGACCTAATATTAAAAATTCCAAATCACTGTGGGGGACCCCCCTCTCCGAAAACCTCAAAGTTCCACCCATGCTGCTGGCTGCAGCAGTGGTGTGTCAGCAGTAATCTGAAGATGTGTCCACCTGCTGGTCGCCGCAGTGGTGCGTCGGTGGCCAGTGCCAACCCGTGTACCGCCCTGAGACCAGCGAGGACGTCTGGGCCGACTGGGGTCCGTGGGGGGCGTGCAGCTCCACCTGCGGCGCCGGAATACGGCGCAGGAGCCGAGTCTGCCGCACGACCAGGTGACCGCAGCCCACCTGTGTTACAGTCTGCTGCCCTGCTGCCCTCTCACGTAACGCCTTATTCTCACACTTTCCGTCCACGAACCTTCCAACTACAACACTGCTGTCCAACGGACATCGGTTATCTTAGAACTGATTTGGCAATTTCAAGCACCTAGAAATTTCTGAAAGTCGGGACATCAGAATTGCTAAATCTTTCATGTCCCGTTAATGCGGTAAGATGCACGTTTTATGTCACTGCTTTTTGGGACATGTTTTTCTATGTAAGAAAGACACGCTTGCAAAGTTTTTCGTTCCTGTACCTAAGCGTTTTGTGTTTTTCTGTTTTTGTTATCTTGGCAAAATACAAACAACACAAAAACACGTCACGGGGTTCTCATAAGCCCGGCCTGGGAAGCGCTGGTATCCCAACGGGGCGATGTTGGTATCATCATACAATCCCCTCATCCCTTACTTTCCGCTGCCTGGCAAAGATGCAACTCAGTGCTCCTTTGTGCTCAGTTCCTTAATGCCATAGTTTCTTTCATAGAAATGACTGAATTCGAATTCGAATGAATTCAAATGAATTCGGAATCGAAAAGGCGCTGTACAGCTAACCAATCAAGAAAAAAAATGAATGTGACCTGGCCCGTGGTGTCAGGTACGCTGTCACTGACTGGCTGGCTCTGGTGCCAGGGGGAGCTGCAGGGGCTCCGCTGACCAGCTTCAGGCGTGCTCGGACCAGACGTCGTGCGCTGAGGAGCCGCGGCTGGCCTACTGCCGCCGTCTGCGGCCGGCCGGCCGGTGGCAGCCAGTGGAGCCCGACGAAAACGGTAACGGGACGAGATGACGAGGCGCAGATTAAAAAAAGGCTTTGAAACCAGCTCATTTCAGTGCCCGAGTGCGAAGTACAGCGTTTGAATTCCCTTCGTGGCATGGTACTGATAGTTCATGGTATCATACTGACATATCGCACGTAAGATTGTTGACAACATTCATCATATTGAGAGAACATTGCTTGAACTCTTGGAGCCTTTACGGAACGTTGTTCCGCAGTGCTGCTAGGCGCGACATCAAACATCAGTAGCCTGTTGTCCAGACCCTGATAAAATGCGTAGGGAAATGTCCGTTTGTGCTGCAAGGACCGAGGCAGCCCGTCGTCCAGCTAGATCATGGTGATCGTTTCAGAGGCTCTTCCGTGTCACCATTGGTGCATGGACACACTCAGTGGTAACAAGACAAGAGGGGCGCCAATCCCTGACGGTATACCTTGCGATGGTCTTCAGCCAAGAAGTGTTTGTGTTCAGGTAAACTTCGTCGTGATGTTCCCCTGTTAATCCATTATGATGTGTACCTAATACGGGCGACAATGCTTTAACGGTAACGTCAGCAGAACGTTTTGCCAGTACTTTATAAATACCCCTGAGGATATCGTTTCTCTACATTCCAAAGTCAAGCTGCCTCGAATGTATCACAACTAGGGGTAGACGTACTGACGAAGATGTACGCACAGCCGTGGATGCGCAGACGTCCTGAATAAAGGGGCCGTTGAAGCAATCTGAGGAACTCCATGGAAAGACATTCTTTAGAAGAGCGCCTATGAGGAGACAGCAGAGTCGCTCCGTAGTGCGGCTGCTCAGAAGTCCTTCCGTAGGAGGTCTTCCGTTTCGATGGCGAATTTCTCAGTTGGCGCCCAAGGAAGGACCATAGCGGAGGGGGGCACGTGGAAGGGCCATACACGAGTGCCGTTACGGAATTAAGATGTTGGCAAGGGGCCGGCATTAACTAAATTGAGATAAGGTTCCGCTGTTGCGATATCCAGACACCTTTTATTACAATGAATCCATTCAAAACAAAAAGGGGCCATGAGTTTTCTACAGCGTGTCCCATCATCTGGATTTTCCGCACGCTATCTTTTGTGATAATCTTCCTGGCACTCATGCATTGTAAGACTCGCAAACAATGGTAGTGTGGCGCTATTGTTTCAATGAGCACCTGTCGTCATTGTTTGTGTCATGTTTTTCAACACGTGGTATGGCTGCGGTGTACACTTGTCTGGAATATGCTTGCATTTCCAAGGTCATATTCGTAATACGCACTCACCTGGAATATGCCTGCATCGCTATAGCCATGTTCCTGACAATCACACGAATAAGTCGAACTAGCCTCCCGGTTAGAAGTAACCAGTAAGAGGTCACATGCAACCTGTTCATCGAGGGGCGGCTTGTGACACGAGGGCACGAGATCGCCCACCCCATCGGACTGCCGCCTCCCTCAGGGCTCGTGCCGAGAGCTGGGCTGCGACGGTCTCCTGGCGTCGGAGTCGGCGCGGCCGGCGGACCGGTGCGGTGGCTGCGGCCCGGCCGGCGCCGACAGATGTCGCGCGCGGCGGCGTCACATCGGGCTCGTCCCGGCTACGCGTGAGCTGCGGCCGACCGCCGGCGCCCGCCAGCCGCTGCTTGTTCTCTTTGACAGCTTTGTTGCTGTCGTGTGTTGAGAGCGTTCAGTGACATGGCCGGTCTGGCATTCTTTGTCTGTTTTCTGCCGGCAGCGGTCAGTTGGATGACCAGCCTGCGACTTGTGTCTGTTTCCAGTCGGCAGCGTTGCCCATTCTGTTACCTCCTATTTTTTCAATCTTCAGCACTCAGCCGGGTGGACGGTCTGTCATCTTGCGTCTGCTCTATGCCTGTCTGCACTACACATATTTCTGCCGTCAGCGTTCAGTCGGACGGCCGGTCTGTCACCTTGTGTCTGTTTTCTGCCGTTGTGACGATTTTCTGCCGGCAGCTTTCATTCCGGTGGCCGGTCCGTTTTCTGACCTTGTGTCTGTTTTCTGTCGCTGTGACGATTTTCTGCGGGCAGAAAATCGTCAATGAACGACTACCACCTTGTGTCTGTTTTTTGCTGGCGTGACGATTTTTGCCGGCAGCGTTCAGTCGGGTGGCCGGTCCGTCACCTTGTGTCTGTTTTCTGCCGGTGTGACGATTTTCTGCCGGCAGCCTTCAGTCGGGTGGCCAGTCTGCCGTTGGGAGCTCGACACGTGACCGTAACCGAGCTGACGCCGTCTCCTCACCGACTGGCCATCTTCGACCGTGGCCGCGGCCGCTACCTCATCAACGGTGCCGACGGCCGGACCAACGCTGGCTCGTTCGACGGTGAGTCGGTCTCGACTCGACCCTGATCCCGCAGAGGGTGCATCAGGACTGTCTGATCTCTGATCAGGATCAGAGACCCTGAGGCAGGGGGCGGATCGGTCTGCCGGGTGTAACTGTTTTCTTCACACACGGTTATTTGTAGATCTAAGTTGTCTGATCTAAGTTCTAGTATCTGATCTAAGTTATCTGATGCATGGACGGTATCTAATCTAAGTTCCGACATTGAAGTGTGCCTGCAACATACGGGAGCACACTTGCTCAACACCCCACACGGAATTAATTGTTTCAAATACTAGAGCATAGATAAAACAGCAAAATAATAGTGGGATCCGTCATTTCTTCAGAATCGTGACCATGGTTTTCAGAGAAGGCAGCAGGAAAACATTGGAGGCTGGGAGATTATGGTAGCGAGCTTCATGAATTTCCGATTTTTATAGCCGCAATTCATAGCTCAGTCGCACCCACGATACGCACGTGTCGCTAAATACCACGTTCACGAGACTGTGGATCTCCAGATCGGGGTGCCGTGTTTACATACGCGATGGAAGGTCTCCGGGAACGAGTAACGACTCCCGGACCGTTACGGCAGCCACTCGATGTTCAGGTAACTACAGCCGGCACCCGGCCGCCCCGCAGAACACCTGTCGGGTGCCCCAGTATCACAGTGACGAGGTGCTCGCTGATGGGGTGTATTGACGGCAGCTCTGCTTGGTGCACGATTTTGTTTAAAAGCATTTACGCCCGCATCGAGACATGCTTAATGCACGTCCATTACCACTGAAAATACCTTTAGGGGACGTAGTTAAAGGCACCCTCGAAAATCTTGGCATCTTTGTCCAAATATCTATGATCATCATCGGATATTTCTGCACAAGAGTTGATAATTAGGGCCGAAAAAGTCTCAAAAACCTTTCAATTCAACCAACGGTGCGAAATAAATTGAGTCACGTTTCACGTGCTTGCCGTCAGTTCAGCTGTCATGTGTAAAGGCTAGGACGGCACGTGGAGGACAGCTGACCCGCAGTCTTGCTTTTTTCTTAACTGTTGCCATTAGCTTCCGATTAGAAACAGTTTTTCCACCTGCCATCATCAACAGCTTTGCGAAATGTTCCCGCACCTGTGACGATGTATGGTACACCATATATTTCAGACTTTCGGAATGTGTACCTTCTCAGCCTTGGGTAGCGCTAAAACAAAAACATTATTGCTTTCAGGTGCAAAGCTCCACTTTCGACCAGCGCATTCTGATCGACATCACCTTCTATCCTTCTGCGGCCAGTGACCTGCATTCTGAAGTGCCGGCCCTCCGGAACGCTTCGGGCGGTTCGACGGAAATCGACGCCACCACTGAGAAATGATTCATCCACCACTTACGCGTCTTTTGCTTCTTAGACCGTCAGACGAAGAGAATTTCTTGGCTAAGATTGCCTAGTCAATGAAGGATTTATGCCGTGTGTGTTCGCTTGACGACCGATCTGGAGTTACAAGTTTTGTGGTATGATAGGCACTCATTAATCGATCACAGATCAGGAGAATCCTTGAATATCAGCGCTGTAAAAGACGCAGCAGTTTAACCGTATTCCCGGCAGGGGGAGGGCTGAATCCGCCCCCCTCGGTTTTTTTGCTTGCCAATTCCAGGCTTTTTAACGCAACTTCACGAAACTTGGTGAATTTTCTTAGCTATTTTTTCTACGTGCTGTGACAAAATTTCAAAATTCCACTTTGCTCAGGGGCGGAGTCAGGCAACGTTTTTGGGAGGTACCTCAGGCCATTTTTGGCCATGTTGAGGGTAAAAGGAAAATGCCTGCCAAAAACAGAGTTTTTAAGATAAAACTTAAAACTTTATATGGATGTATAGCTAAATAATTGGACAATGTGCACACAAAATTTTGTTGGTCTGAGGTCACTTTGCAAGGTCAGGTCAAGGTCAAAAGTCAAAATTTGTTTTTTGCAATAATTTCGGCGCCGTTTTTTTCAAATGCCAAACCCGGGATATATATGACGAAGAAGGGTGCCTTCTACTTGTGTACGAAGTTTCAGCTTTATATCAAGTCGGGTCACGGAGCTATGACCTAAAATGTCAGTGCGCGTACCCTATATCGCAATGGCCATAAAATGAAATTTTTGAAATAGAGTGGATTCGAATGATTGAAAACGTTTACAGATAATATTAAATGCACACGAGATCATTGCAAGCGACCCCAAGGTCACTGGAGGTCATTTCAGGTCAAAGGTCACAAGTTGATCCGAAGAACGTGTGACCATGACAGTTTCCCCCTTTTCATGTCCCTGGCACCGCCTATGCTAACATTACACAAACATTATAATGTAATTTGTACTTCTTTAGCATAGCATGACTAGCAGAAGCCAAAAAAGTGTTTTTGCCTCTTGTTCATTCAGTTGTTAGAAAACTAATTCTCCTATTTTTGAAACGCTGTGAACACTCATGAATTTTCTCAAAATTTCATATTTGTGGACCCATGGTAAAAGCCCTATTCATAATCTCTCGATTCATGCCAGTTTCATTGAAATCGGTCCATAAACAATGGAGTTATAAGAAGTCCAAAAGTACCCCCATTTTGACATTTTTGCCCCCTGTATCCACACATTTCAAAATTTTGAAAATTTCTTTTTATTAAAATGTAGTTCACGTCACAGCAAATCGATTGCCGTTTGTTGCGATGAAATCGGACGAGTAGTTCTCGAGATCTCAGGGGGGGGCGAATCCGCCCCCCCCCCTGCCGGGAATCGACCATACCGTGTAGCCCTCCGGGAATAGGGTTAAAGGGAATTTTCCCCTTGACACGTGCTTTTAACTGCGATAGCTGAGTAAAAACCTATAGTTTTATAAGACAACTTGTAATATTTATTACATCCCAAAACTTTACATTTGCGGAGTTTCAACGCGATTTTTCACAGTCTTACCTGGGACGTCATTAAGAACCTAGCCCGTGGGGCCCTCAACGATCCGTATGTACCTCCCACGTCACAGATATTCAGCAGCGCATATTAAACGGCCAGATATGAACGGTTCAGTAACAACGTGTTAAATAACCGCAATACCAGCACCTACGACTGCATCATTCCGTAATAGAGACATTTACAAATCACCAGGCGACATGGTCGAGGGCGAGGGCGGCAGCCGCAGAGTCCAAGTGACTGAAGGAAAAGGTTTCTAGATACCCGATCGTTACGATCAGTCAGGTAGAGGTGACAGAGAAAGGGCTCGTTATAATCAAGCACGGGACAGAAAGAGGAGCGAGCTCGTTATAATTCTTGTACATAAAATTATATGTATACATACACACACACACACACACATATATATATATATATATATATATATATATATATATATATATATATATATGATAAAGCACAGGGGAGAGAGGGGAACGTGTTCCTTGTAATTAAACACGTAGGAAAAAGGAGCCCAGAGAATAGTCCTGGGACCGTAACGCAAGTCGTCGCAATCAACTCGCGACAGGAAAGGCAGGGGTGAAGTGGACAGGAACGTCTTTTACCCGGCAGAGTCCCGGCCTGAACTGATCTGCCGCCCGAGCCGCCCCTGACCTCTCCTCGGTCGCAAACCATCAACCAATCAAACAGCAGCACACAATCGCTGCGCACACACGCGGAAAAACTACTATCCAGAATATTCCACCTCGGCCGAGACCATAAAGATTTACCCTCAGACGGCCTCCATCCTGCGACCTCTCAGTGACTATAATGCTGCGCAGGGCGTTAACCCGCCAGGCCGCAGTACCGATAAAACACACACGTGAAACACACTGCAGATGCCGCCACAGTCCAGCACGGCCGCAACAGGATCATCCTGCCGTGTGCTGTCTACAGCAGGTGGGTAACGTCACGAGCGGGAGCAGGCCAACGAACGGACAAGCCTGTCTGGCGTCATGTTGGAGCACGATTACTGAACATAAAGGACGAGGTTCAGGAACAGGCCCTATTTGTGCAGTCCTCGTCACCTGCTTCAAATTGGTCGTGAAAAACTCTTAGCTCTGGAACACGTGCAATCTAGTTCTGGTAAAACGCTCTTACAAAACTCTTCGAACTTTGTTCAGGGTTCTTGAATATTTACTGCGAGAAATTCTTGTAGAACGTATCGTACGAGCAAAGACAGGCGTTCCACATACCACAGGTATACGTGCGCAACGACGTAGCTCGTTAGCAATACGTGCCGCCGTCCACTCGCAGCACGATCTGAACACGACTCTCGGATTCATACTCATATTCATACTCCTGCAACGCGTACGGGCGCCGCCGTCCGCTCGCCTGGCGCGACCGGGAGTCCAGACTGGGCTTGACTGACCTAACTGCGCCGGCCACCCGCGTGTTGTGTAAAGGCACGGCTTCAAGAACAATTTGGCCTTACCCGGTAGGCTCCCGGCCCCAGGACGATCCATCCGAAACACGCGAGTCCACGGTCTCGTCGCATGAGCCACCCGAGTTTGGCGCCTGGTTTGACGTCACGCTTATTACGCATAAGGCGCAATAAACCGGACGTTGCGCAGGGAGTGGTGGACCACGTACACGGATGAATGTAACAATCCTCCGGGTTTTGGGGACTAGGATTTTGCGCTTTGCACGCAGCATTACCCTGTGTCGAGTTTTTATCTTTCTCCGTTTCGTCAATTCAGGGTTGTTACGAAATGGTCATGCAATGATGAATCCGTCTTGCTATTGCAAGGCGCCCAACACTGTCCCATTCGGGCTACCAAATATTTGTTGTGAGTTAGGACGCACAGCCTCTCGGGCTTCAAGCATGCGTGTCTTGAGTCAAGTCTTGTGTCTAGTGCGTCAGTTGTCTGAGCTACCGGGCGTGAACGCGGCGTCGACTCCTGCTAGCGTGTTCAATTGCCCTGTTGCCAGCCGAATCACCCCAGGAAATATTCACGCACAAAATCGGTCGGCTGTTGACCGTTCTTTACATGCGTCAGAGGGGCGCGAGTAAACAACGAGACGCGGAGAGACGCCGAAGCTTCGTCTTTCAAGTGCTTCGTTTTGCCCCGATCTTACAACCATAAAACAGGCGACTAGCGTGCAGTGTTCCGGACATGAGAGCGAAAACCATCGCATCGAGAATGAAAACGCAAAATGGTAATTAACTATTTATTTATGTCAGTTTTGCCATCTGAAGATATAAAATTTTTCTGAACATTTCGTTTCTTAAATAAGTTATTAATTACTCGTCTTTTCAATAATTTGAAAACAAATAATATGGCTAGTACAAAATTGCGCCGCTAGGCTAGGTATTGTACGATTTACTACCTTAGTCGTTCGCCAGGTTTGCCCTAATGAAATATGCCTTGCAGGTTTCAAACTGTAAGAGACGTTTGAGGCGCGCTTGTCGCAGTGCTTTGTACTTATTTGCGTATCGGCTTTAAACAGAGAGCATTTTTCTTGCCGAAGAATCGGGACTTTAAATGCGGATGTCTTGTGCGTAGGGCGCTGGATATTTGGGCGTAGTCTCTGGCACTAGTGCACTATTAAGTCGCCTGCTAAACGTGAGTAGATTCTTTGATCTGGCTGCCTTCGATTGCTTTCGACACGCTGGGAACACTTACTTTCGCGTTTTTCGTAAAGGCGTAGAATGAAGATGCAAATGAAATGCCAGTAATTGACCGGAAATCGATGCTCAGGTAATATTGTTTTCCCGCACTGCTGAACTACAGTGTAGTAAAACTGCTGAGCAAAAGTAACATTCTAAATATTCTACTGAGTATTAGCTCTTGTACTGTGGTACTTTGTGTGACAAATACTAGTGGTATTTGTTCCTCACAGCCCAGCAGTTGGTCATGACATGGGTTAGCAAAATTTAAGGTGATACTTTACTTTTTCACCTTTTTACAGCCCACTTTTGCTATACATATGATGCAGACCTCATAGACTTCATTAACTTCCCTAAGGAAGCAAGAAAAGGTGACACCACCAGTATGGTTTCAAGAGGAAATGGAGTTATATTTCACTGTAAACAAACACAACTGGAATGGGGGATGCCATCTTGTTTACACTGCCATTGCTCCAGGGATGCCCTTTATACAGCATGATGTTTGATGACATCAATAAATGATGCTAGAGGAAGCAGTCCATTAAATGGATGTTGAGGGATGCAGTGTTGCACAGAAGGTGCAGCTGTGTGCCAGAAGTGCAGTATAGGATACTAGAGGCGAGAGGCCGGATAAAAGGTGCGATTGGACTTGGCTATGCCCAACAGAGGTTAGGTTGTGTGATTAAATAGGTTAGGTTAGGTTAGGTAAGGTAAGATAAGGTAAGGTAAGGGTTAAGATTAGGTTAGGATACATTAGGTGGGTTGTTTTGTTTATTGTTCATTAGGTTAGGATAGGTTAGGTTATACTGGTGATGTCATGAGGTCCAGATTACCTTCACCATGGGAATTGCCGTTTTGACTTTGTTATTGTAGAATCACAGCAGAAGTCAAGCAGACAAGTGCAGCAGTAAGTGACGAATGGAGTGGCAGTATTATTTGGTATTTTTTTCATTTTCTTCATCTTGGAATGATATCATGCAACAACCGAATCACAAGTATTTGCCGTAGAACTGTTTGTTATATGATTTCCATGCCTTTTATGCTGTTTTTCACCACCTGGTGAAAATGTCATGTATGGCCAAATTTAAATCAGTATCAGTTATGTCAGAAGTTGGCTATGGTATATTGTTTATTTACACCCTAGTGCACAAAAGTGCAGGACTCATGATATTGGAGTTTCAATCAAGAAGCAATTGCAGTGAGAGCTGCTGAGTCTCAGATGTATGTGTTGCATTCAGTAAGTAATGTTAACAAGACTGGCTAATGCCAGTTTGCAAAATATCTTGAGTTTTTAGTCTCAGTAGTATTTACTAGGGCAGAGTCATGACAAGGAGCCAATGCTGGGATGGGTTTCAGAACAATAGGTAAGAGATAGGCAGAAAGTACAGAATGAAGTCTGAAGCAATTTTAACTATCTGTCTGTCTATCTTATATTGACATATATAATATACCTGCATACAGGGGATAAATGCAATTTTTATTTGATAAATAGCAATGGAAAACTTTGAAATTTTTGTTGAAAATAAAATGGACTAAATCCATTAAGAAACCCCCTTTTGGGGGAGGTTAGGTTGGCAAGCCATAGGCCCAGCCCCCTCCCCCAATCATTTACAGAAATTGACATCCCTGCTAGGTGCAAAGGGCTATCATGCATATAGCATGGTGATTTTGTGTCTTTTGTTTGTTTGTTTGTTTGTTCCATCGATTTGTTGCTTTAATGTTTCAGTCCGATGTTCAGGTTAATGTGAACACAACCTAGCAGTGGCCAGCCAAGTATTGATGTGCTGAGTATTGCCATTATGAGGTAGTCATGGGTATGTGTAGATACACATTTGGGATGTCTAGAAATCATCCAATATATCTCCCCCTCATTTTACTCCATCTACTTTTTAGCTGTGTTACCTGCATCATGGCCACTATTGTTGTTCTGGCTATGGATTGCCTTTTGTCTCCTTGTTTTGTAATCAGGGGAAGATTGCATTGGTCTGAAACTGTTTGTATTGCTTGAAATCTACTGAAAATGAAATGTCCTCTCAACATTTGCAATTTTAGGGAGCATTTTTGTCTTGGTAAGTGATGTATGAAGTTTGGTGAGGGCCATTTGAACAAGTGAGACCAGGTAATCCAGAGAGACATGATTTGTTTTTGAAGAAGTAATGGGCAAGAAATTTGGCATATATATGTTCTTGTTTCACTATTTTGCCTTCAATTGGTGTGGTGCAATCCTCCTGATTTTTGGGGAAGAGGGGAGTTGCCTTACAATGACTGCCCCAGTCACTTGAAAATTTTGCATGGGTGAATGTAAAACCCTTTTACATGCTCTGAAACTTTGAGACCAGTACTTTTGTAAGTGCTAGGCCCTGTTCATTGATTGCATGACATCCTCTGTCATAGATAATTCTGTTTTATTGTCTTCATACAATTGTGTTTTATCTAGCTACATAGATTCGATTGTACTGCAATCACTGTAAGGTCAGTCGTAAACACTTTCTGTTTCAGAGTGATGTCTGTGAGTAGTGGTGAAGGAGGCCAAGGACGACCTTTGGATGCCCTACCAAAGGTCTTTGTTGATTCTATGAGGACTCTTTTTGATATCATGGATGACAAACACACTGGATATGTGCACTACTCAGGTGAGTGATTTTCAACAGTGAGTGCAATTATTGCAGATATGGTTGTCGTGTTTTCATTTCAGCCTTGTCAGTCAAAGTCTTCTGTTAAAGAGTGGACATCATAAGTGTGTGTGTGGATTCATTATGTGCTTTGGTCAATGCTGTGTGAGCGAATTCTTTGCTTTTTTTGCTTCCATCAGTGTCACATTGTGTGGCGACCCTGTACCAGGCTCTGTGTGCCTTTTGATGTTCTGACATTCCCTTCCCGCCACATCGGCAGACATCGAAGAGCGCTGGCGCGAGGAGGACGGTGCTAACGTGCCCAAGGGCGTGCTGGAGTGTCTGCGGAAGGTGACGCCGCCCAGCGGCATGCTGTCATTCGAGCGTTTTGTGGCCGGACTCAAGATCTGCCTGCTGCGGAACCGGGCCGAGGCGATGAGCCAGTGGCAGCAGCAGCAGCAGCAACAGCAGCAGCAGCAGCACCAACATCAGCAGCAGCATCAGCAGCAGTTACAGCAACAGCAGCAGCAGCAGCGGCAGCCGCGGCCGCCGTCGGCGCCGACGCTGGAGCCGGCGGCGGCCGCGGCGCCGCCGGCCGCTCGGCCGCACTCGGTGATCGGCCAGCAGCGCACGCTGAGCATGCCGCAGCTGAGCGGCGCCGCCGGCGAGCAGCCGCCGCCGCCGCCCAAGCCGCCGCGTGACCGCAGCCGCGACGGGCCGCCGCCGGCCTCGCTCAGCCGCACCCAGATCCTGACGGCGCTGCAGCGTTGGCACAAGGAGCGCGTGCAGCGCGGCCGCGGCGACGGCAAGGACGTGCTGCCGCCGCCGGACGCCGTCTCCAGCTCGGAGGCCGAACTGGACGCCGGCGCCGCCGCCGCCGCCGCAGCCGCCGCCAACCCGCTCCGCAAGACGGCGCAGAGGAAACGCGAGCCGCGCCGGCACACGCTGCAGAACGGCATCGACTACAACATGGTGAGGAAGACGTCTGGTGATTGTCCGTGAGCTATGTGTTTATTAATGTTTGCATTTGCCACGTGGGGCGTTGTTACACGAATCACTTCATGCGTCCACGAATATTCCTTCCAGTATGGTATAGTCGGGAACATTTATTTGAAACTGAAAGCAGTCAGCCTCGTTTTGGAACGATTTCATTCATTGAGCAAGGATCTGAAGTATTATTATTTTTCTTCACGACTATGCATGACATATAAGCGTTTCACATTCCTTTATGAGCCTCCCTTGCTCAATAGAATGCTAAAAAATGCTCGCGATAATGCATGAGTTTGACCTGAGATGACCTTGAACCGCATACCAGTTGTTCCCTGATGATCGGTCGGTGAGACTCCGGGCCGCCTACCCCTGCCCGGGGCCAGTGCCGGCCGGGTCTGACCGCTCTGTGCTCGCCGCCAGCTGAAGCGAATGAAGCAGATCGAACAGGAGCGCGACACGCTGTCGCAGGGCCTGCACACAGTGGAGCGCGCCCGCGACTGGTACCTGAAACAGATCGCCGCCGTCAACGAGAAGATGAAGTACCTGGGACTGGGCCGAGCGCCACCGCAGAGTGTGAGAAGTCCACCGCCATGTGATGGGGGTTGTCGCTTGAGACCACTGAGCTCGTGTGTCGCTTGAAACCACTTTGAGTCCGTTAATAAGAAGATCTGTTTTCTTAACGGAAATCTTGTATTTGATGTCTGTAGGATATGT
This sequence comes from Capitulum mitella, assembly GCA_030062745.1. Lineage (NCBI taxonomy): Eukaryota > Metazoa > Arthropoda > Thecostraca > Pollicipedomorpha > Pollicipedidae > Capitulum > Capitulum mitella. The sequence goes on along the minus strand of CP099840.1, from coordinate 29,758,920 downwards.
AGCATTTATAGTTGTAGCACGAATATATGTAGTGAGCTGTACTGTGGTTCTTTGTACATGTAGTGTGGTGTTCTCAATCTTTTAATAGCTGCTGTATTTCTTGGCCGATATTACTGATTTGTCACGGATGGCGGCAGGTGCCTTTTCCGCTTCCTCCCTCCCCTTCGTATCCCCACCGCTGCTGACGGTTCGCCTACTGATGCGACAGGAGCACACGACCGACGCCAACGAGGAGCGACTCAGCTTCCAGACGGCGCGCATCCACGAGGTGAACCAGCACCTGCACGCGCTGGTGGACTCGTCCCGGCGCGGGTTTCCGCTGCACATGAACCTGGCGCTCAGTCCGGGCCGGACCGGCGGCGGCGGCGGCGGCGGCGCCACGTCGCCCACCACGGAGCGCACCGTGCGCCGGCTCAAGGCGCAGAACGCCCAGCTCACAGAGGTGAGGAGCGGGCCTTGCGGCGTGCAGTTCACGTAGGTGACGAGCGTGTCCCCCCGGGGTGCGGCTCATCGCGGTGAAGGGCTGTGGGTCCCCGCGGCGTGCGGTTCACCCGAACGACAGACGCGGTGAGATGAATCTTATCGCTTCAGTCTGAGATGTTCGTGTCAGTGGTTGTCCATGTTCCCTCCATGGCGATCCTCCCTGCCATGTGGCTAGTGCTATTGTTCTTATATGGACTTGACGTGGAAAGGAGGTTGAAAGGGGAATCATGATCCCTGTTTCTCCTTAGGTGGTAGTACTGTCCCTATACTCCTATATCATTTATCCCTGTACATATATGTATATATGTATGTATATGGTGTTCCATAGAATAAAGGGTCTGAGAATCATCATGTACCACGTACCCCACCCCCTGCCCACAAACACACTCCACCGGTTTGTGAAATGTTAGCACACCTGTGACTGCAGATTCGCCTATTGTGTTTCACTTTGCCTGATATTCTGCCAGTACTGGGCTGAATTCGTAAGTCAGTAGTAGGAACCGACACGGAATATCCAGTGGTAAAATCTGGGATGGACCACATGTGATGGTTTCTGAAGAAGTGCTAATGTGATCTCGATGCGTCACCATGGAATCGCGGCAACCTGTGTCTTAACTCGGCACCGCTTGTCGAGTGTTTGTACCCGCGACTGCCTGGGGGCTGTCAAAAAGTCAACCACCTGTTATGTAAGGATCTAACCGTCAGATCTGAACCGGTCTTCCGCCAGTTGATAGCCCTGAGATTTGCCGTTCAGAAAATACTGTGATAGCCCAAGCCACGTGGCGGATACGGACTTGTACATCATGTCACCGATATTAGTGGTCTTAGAATCTTCAGTAGGGTATCAGGCGAAAGGTTACGATCTTTTGCATCAGGAGCATGCCAAAACACAAAAAAAATGTTAGGTCAAGGTCAGCCTAGGTCTGGTGAAATATCGGTCTTGCATCAGATGGCGGAGATCGATACTTGCAGCCGCTTTGATTCACATGGCAAAAAGAACGTAAGTGCGTTCTAATTATTAGTTGTGCATTACCTTCCTTTCATCCAGTCAAGGTGAGTGTAGGTCAAGTCAGATTAGGTTGCATTGCTCTTCCTGACAAAGAGCAATAATTACTTGCTGGGATTCTTAACTGTGTCTAGTACAGAACTGAAATGACATCTCGTGATAATTAAATCTACGCTGTCTTCTATCGGGTCAGAGTCAAGGCACGTCAAGACAGGTAGTCATTTTTCTTTTCCTGACTAGGAACTATAATTGCCGTCTGCTGCTAATGAACGATCTTCCACAGGCAGTGTTGTATTTCATTTTGTTTCGACATCTACCTTTGACGTGACCTGACATGACCTTATGTTGCATTTGGTGGACTGCTGAGAGGCCCATATAAATTTGCTTGTCTGGCTTGAATAATGGAGAAGGTTAGCAGCAGCCACTCCTATCACCCATACTGCAAATCAGTTCAATTGTCACCATGCATATTATCTGGAATAATCTCTAATGTTGACTTGTGACAGTTGTATATCCTTTTGGGGAAGTGTTCGATGTAAATCCAATAATTCATGCATTGTACTCGCGAAAGGTATAAAAAACGAAGCACGTTCGCGTCACCGCCCGAAGGGGCGAAAACATGCATGCAAGGACTCTCTTATGGCGTCATGTCTCCATGACCTGAGCTAGCATGGAAATGGCTTTGATGTGAAAATATGTAAAATTGGTTGATGGACGGGCACTGAAATTTTGGTTGGGCCGACTCTAACGCTTCAAAAGTTATTCAAAGAAAACCGAGAGGGCTATTTTACACTCGCCAGTCGGTGCTGAGTTTATATTTGGCTTTAATGTTTCGAATTATGGAAACATCGTCACGGTATTTGTCAATGTTTGCGTGGATCAACGTTCTGAGTGCCTTTTGGCATGTTGCCCTTACAACGGTAATCTTGAGAAGGGATCAAGGCATTCATGTCTGGTACTGCGTGCGTCTGGTGCTGTGTCGTGATCCACCCCTTGCCTGTGTCCTGCACGCGGTGACCAGCACTGTTTCTCCGTGTTCAGGAGGTGGTCCAGAGGCCGTTGTGCCGTGGTCCGTCTCCAGCCGGTGTCCTGCACGTGCTGACCCGCACTGTCTCTCTGCGTCCAGGAGGTGGCCCAGAGGTCGGAGCGCATCACGGTGCTGGAGCGCGAGAAGGCCAGTCTGATCCGTGAGCTGTTCAGCGCCCGTTCCGAGTCGCGCCGGCCCCACCCGGACGAGACGACGCTCATCTGAGCCGACCTGGGCGGACTGACGCCGGCCCGGGCCGAGTGCCGCTGATCTGGGCGGACGTCCGCTGATCTGGGCGGACTGCCCTCGGAAATGGGCGGACCGCCGCTGATCTGAGCGGGTTTTCTGCTGGATAGTGTTGGGGCGTGCGAGCCGGCCTCACATGAAATGGAGCTTCTTTTCATTCGGAGCTTCACTCTAGTGGAGCTTCATTCAGATTCAGCCCGGACCGACTTCCGGTTCTGTGCTTGCTCGAGGTCAAATACGGAAGAGGTGCCGCGCGAGCTTCACGATACCATTCAAATAGCGTGTTATTTATGTTAATCGTGGAATTGAGGCACTTTGGCTTCCTTCTGCGCCTCGTGCTCTGTCACTGTTCTTCGACTTTTTCTGTACGTAAAATGCATTTTACACCATTGAAAAGTACATCTGATAGTGTGCGTATTTTTCTAAGACATGTTTTCTAACTGCTTTTGTTTATTCTTAGTTAAGCATCTCCTTTTGCACCATTTTGTTCGCTAAACCATTTTTTAACATTGCTTAATGTGCAAGGATGTTTCGTCGGATTGTGGGGACATTATTGACACATTTTGCACGTCTATGTAAATCGTGTGACGAATGGATAACACTGCATTCCAAGGAATCCCCTGTTCATAATGACTCAAGGGGCAGAGCTTTTGTCATTATTGGAGGGAGCTATTGGTTACGCCCACCGACGAGTCATGGGGACCACCGTCAGAGCGTAGTTTTGTAGTTCGTTTTACCCGTGCGTTTATGGTTGTGGTCCGCTCGGCGTCTGGTCTCAGTCCGCGGCACGTGGCGCGATTGTGAGCCGTCCGGTCAATTTTGACAATCAGTGCGGCCCTCGGGCCGCCAACAATTCCGTCCATGCTGTGCCAATTCCCGCCGCCGGGTGCCGGGGTCGCTCGGCTCGCAGTGCAGTGCAGCGCCCCCTGCGACGAAGTCCGTCCGTGCCGCGAGCGTCGGGCCCGATGCGTGCTCGTGGCTCGCGATGTGCCGGCTTAATAAATGCGTTTTATCAGAGGTGACGCGTTTTGAGTGAGGTGTTCTCTGCGTCCAGGCGACGTCGTCGACTAGCGCCGCTTCTGGACCGACGCCGGCGGTTGGCGACGTACTTGCCTACAGACTCCGTGCTTCCCAGCCGGCAAGCATTTCCCACGACCGCGTCCATTGGTCGTTGTATGGTTGGCGACGCGGATGGTATTGTGTCCAAAGACTAGATGTTTTTTATACCTCTTTACTGGAGATAAAAAGTATATGCGTATCATTGCCTTCGCTTGATACCCAACGCTGTGATCGTCACACGGAAGGCAGCCTCGTATAGCAGAATGCGTCACGATGCTCGATAATGAGCTCTACCGGAGCGCATGATGTTCTAACCTGTGTCATCGCTGTGCTGTCTGGAGACACCCATTAATCTGTGAAAATTGGTTGAAATGCTATGGTGTGATTCAGGCACGCAGCCAGGATTTTCTTAAGGGGGAACTCAGTGAAAACTGAAATCATATGAAAACCGCCTGCTAGGAATAATAAACAACAGAAAAATGCGGGCCTGGGGGGAGGGGCGTGATGCCAGCCAGCCCTTCCTCCCCCTCTGGCTGCACCGGCTGCGTGATAATGTGTTGAGGCTACCGTAAAACAGTGCATGTTAGGGCAGTGGGCCAGAGGCGCAGCCTTGCAGGGGCCCGCCCCTCCTTAGGCTTGCTCTCCCCCCCCCCCCTTAGGCCCGTAGTTTTCGCGAAAACCATTGCATACCGTCATCCCGGCAGGCGGTTTGCGTACGATTTCAACATAGGTGGGCAATGGTCCGTTACTCCGTTACTCCGTTACTAACGAAGTTACTTTTTTGAGTAACGGAGTAACGGACCCGTTACTTTTATTTTACTGTAACGGACTGAGTAACGGAAGTTACTTTTGTGGTCCGTTACTCCGTTACTTTTTGGTCCGTTACTCCGTTACTCCGTTACTCCGTTACTTTTTAAACTCCTTACAGACACCGCCCGGCTTTATTTGCATCGGCACACGCCATTGGCTACTTGAACAGCCAATACCCAATAGCGTGCGGCGATACAAGCGCGGCTGGGCGCGCACTCAGCTGACAATCGCGGAGTAGACTTGTTGACAATATTCGTCAGCTGATAAACGTTGACGGCAAGCTGGCGGCAATGGTTCAGTATAAAGGCCAGCTGACTTTGGTCTCTTTTGGGACAAAAGTATTGAATTATGCGTAAGTTTGATATGACTTAAAATTATAAATTAACCAGTCGTCATTTTTCAGGCTAAAAGATATCAAAGTTATTGTCATTTATACTGGAACAGCCAGCTGACGGCAGTTTTCAATGTTGTCTCAAGTCAGTCACGGATTGCTTACCACCGCCACACGGTTCCCCGCCAAGATCACTCAAGGCTGTTGAACACATGATTACTGCCGCCATGGCCTTGGATCTGTGATGTCCATGGGGTGATGGAGTGGTGATTGGTTCTTGACTGGCCTGAAATTTTAACTACCTGACACTAAAATGTCCCATCAAGGCGTCTTTACGCCGCCACTGGAGGTCGAAAACTTTGACTCCGAGTCCGACGGTGCCTCAGCTTCGGAGGCAGAGGACGAGCCCGGTCTGGGTCACCCATGGCCACATCTAGAAACGTACTTTGAGTTTAAGGAGGAGGGGAGAAACGCCATTTTTACGTATGTCCTGTGCCGACCGAAAGAGGTTATAATCAAGGGTCACAAGAGTAGCCTTTCAAACCTAAAGGCACATATCAAGAGGAAGCATTATTTACGGTATTTCCAGGTGAGAACAGAATGTGCACAATAAGTTGTCAGTAGTGAAGTATAATTATGAAGCTTGTCGACTATTGCTTGGACTATTCGCCTTAACCATGTTCTCTGCAGGGAGTGAGATTCACATTACCCGGGGGGGGGCAGATCTGCGGTAATCTACTTTTCGGCCGACACCTACGCGTAATTTTTGGAGACTCGGAAGTGGCAACACAAGTTGTGTGAACAATTTAGCCCATTCAGGTATATTTCTAAGCACTGTCCCCTACTGGATGTGTAAACTGACTTGGTTAGGTAACTCTTGAATTTTGATTCAGTTGACACATGTTTGTCTTCAGCCGATACGAGCTAACCAAACCAAAAAAACAGGCAAATTGAACCTAACAAAAAATTAGTTTTACATGCCCATCTAGGACAATCCCTGCAACCATACAGTAGGTCTTAGGTTAGGTTAGGTTAAATCATTTTTAACTTGGAGGACAGGCTACATTGTCCATGCGATTCGAGTTACCACTCCTGCGTTCCCGGAAAAATATCAACTGGCCTAAACACCTTTCGGCTGACACATTATTTTTTTGTAGACGCAGAAGTGAGGACCCAAACTCAAACATGATATGAGCCGTTGCCACTTTTGCACCTTCGAAAAATATGCATTGGCCGAAAGGTGAAGATTACCAATTCTGCCCCCTCCCCGCCCCGCCCTTCCAGAGATCTCGAGATGCATTCGTCCAATGTTGATGGGACGAATGCCATTTAATATGTTTCAACGAGATCTCCAATTCCGGACCCCAAAAATTCAAAAATTGGGAAAATAGGGCGTGGGGGCAAACAAACCCCAAAATTTCGGGATTTTTGAAAGGTCACTGCGGCCGTGTTTACCAACCAATTTTCATGGGAATAACACGGTTCAGCTTGGAATGTCCAAGTCTTTTACATACCGAAAACTGAAATTTAAAATAAAAAACCATAGGCAGTTCCAGGGAGGGCAGGAAGGGTGATTTTTGAAATAAGAAATTTCCTTTGTTTTTGTTTGTTTTGGGTGATATAAACATCAGATGTACAACAAGCAAGCCAGTTTAAGTTTATATGTAGCGCAGAGGTGGATCCAGGTAAACAAAATTGGGAGGGCACCACAAGCATAATAGTGTGCTCCCCCATTTTTTCAGTACCTGGGTGTGAAAATGTGTGTGCATACGCATTGTTTAGGATGTGCATGACTATATAAATGAGTCAGTGATCTTTATTTCTACTCAGAATGTCACGATAGTGAACCGCACAACTTTGCAGCTTCACGCTCAGCACATTACCGCCGAAAACGGGGGCTTGGAACCGCCTCTGCGGGACCGATTTTTTTGAAATGTTGACAAAACACGTGTGTATCAATTCCATGAAATGCCAGAAAATCTTGTGGCGCTGCGGCAAACAGTGTGGGAGCGACAAGCAAAAAGACACGGGTAGCAGAATCTGCCCCCCCCCCACAGGGAATAGGGTTAAATGAAGTGTTTTTAACCCGTCTCCGGCCGGGCTCAGAATGCCCTTTGCCCGGCCGGAGGGGGAGCGCGGATTTCCGCACCTCCCAGGATCTCGGCTCCCATATATCGCACGGAAAAAAGGAAAACAACGGCGGAAAGGTTTTGTCAAACCGAGACGAAAACATTCAAGAGTTTTGACCTCAGGTGAAGTTTGAGGCTACCAGACGCCATGAAAGGTCAAAACACGTCCTTGGAATTAGGTAAATAGACACAATACCTTGTCCCTGAAAAGCTGAACTTAAGCGACATATACTGAGCCGTAAGACAATAGCGAGTTCATTGATATCAATTTTGGCCTTTCACAGGGGTCAGGTCAGGTCTCGTCATCGTTCCAAAATGTTCCACTTGTGAACGGCTAACATCCTCCGTTGCATCTTACTTATGACCATGTTTTTATAGCTAATTTGTCTTTTCAAGGGTGCTGAAGAGGTACTAAAGCTCCTTTTTTTAGTCTTTTATTTCACAATAATAAAATCCATATCAGTCATGTTTTTTTAGTCCTTCGTCGTTTGGTATTAAAAAAAAACGTCAGGGGTATCAGGAATCTTACCTCCACGCACGCGCTCGTACACAAACTAATACACATACATAATTTCAAAACAAAACAAGAAGTTCGCGAGACCGAAACGAGCTCTGAACGGAGACCATTATGTTCAGGGCGGATACTTCGAGAGGCATTGTTGATCAAACCCAGTCGATAGATGTCCGCTGTTTGTCGCATTTTGCATGCGTCCGCTCCAGCGCCGGTTGTTCCCGCTCCGTCGGCGCCGCGGGCAGTGAACAGGAATTCGTTGGTTTGAACATTGTGACTAACACAGTGGTAGAATACCCGCCGCGGCTGTTGTCCCGGCGCCGCCGACTCTACAACGGCTGGTGAGGGCAGTGGGCAGCTAGCGGAGTGTTTTGGGTAAGCGCTTTTTGTTTCTTCCCTTTGCGTTTTGCGGAATGCGTTTTACAACCACAAAGCAGCATAAAAGACTTAAAACCCGCGTTCGCTTGGTTTTCACTGCATTTAAAAAAGTAACGGAATAACGGAGTAACGGTAACTTCCGGCAGAGTAACGGAGTAACGAGTAACGAACTGGCTTTTTTGAGTAACGGAGTAACGAGTAACGAAGTTACATTTTTTAGTAACGATGCCCACCTATGGATTTCAATTCACCCTGAGTTCCGCCCCCCCCCCCTTTGAGAAGATCCTGGCTGCGCTCCTGCAATGGGCGCTCTTCAACCATTTAAATTGTTCCGTCACATGTAATATTACTTTCATTGCGCGCAAAAAACACTCGTCAACGACTTCCCGGCTGTACTCCGATTATGAGCCACGGACGTAGTAGTGGAAACGGGCATAGGAACGCGGGCAGTTGGCCGAGGCCGTATGCCGCCCGAATGTTACGATTGCACAACTTTAAGCGAGTTTACGAGGAATCTCGTCATAATTGGCCACTAGCCCATACATTTCCCACCGTTATTTTATCATATACGGGCTCGATGCGAACTTTTGGATCACGCATCAACATCCGCCCTTCATTTCTGTCCGTGTCAGTAAAAATGTCCAGTGTAATGTATTAGGTTAACACTTTCCGTTATCATTTGCAAGAATTAGCGACAGAAACATACTCAAACAGTCAAGGTTACTCGTGATTCAACCAGCTGTCATTGTCACCCATGTTGTCGATTGATTTGTTTTTCCCGTGTTTACCTACTATTAGCAGCAGTTATTAACGCAGTTGGTTACCATAAGATCATAGTTGACGAATCCGGCGCAGTCTGGCATAGAGAGCAACTCAGTACGCGAAGAGTGCAATGACGAGTGGTTGTGTTGTGCTTCGATGTCGTAACGTTGGCATTTTTCATCCCATGTCTAGTCATCATCTCCTTAATTCATCCTGGTGCGACGGAGAAACCTGAGATGGCAAACCCACGGAAGTTTAGCGAAAAGATCGCTATACATGCCCAAAAACAAGCGGAAGAGACTGCAGCATTTGAGCAGATAATGCGAGAAGTGGGCAGTGCTGTGCCAAAGGTACCTACATGCAATTGGATTTATGGAGAATGGTCTTGACTGAGCATCTGTTTACTACGATTATTTCCATTTTCGCATTTGTATTTTTCGTTTTTTTGTTGTTGCAGCATTTAGTCATTGAATCATTGCTTGGGGTGTGTGAAGAGCTAGTGCTGTCAGAACATCTGGTCCACTTCATTATTGAAGCCTGAATATGATACCTGGCATTATATTACATAACAAAGATATGAGGCCAAAATGATGGCGAGGTCCTTGATCATGCTTTCTGACCTTCCCTAAGGCTTGTGCCCCTTTGCATGAAGTATGGGTAATTTTGTTGCCTGCTCAGAATGGACAAACTGGATCTTGCCATGCACATGACTGGAGTTTTTGTATGGTTTGTGAAGGTTGAATAGCATGCTGTGTTTTTGATGCCATGTGCTCAATTCACTGGGGTTGTTTCAAGCTTCATGATCAAACATGACTAGCTTTTTAATTAATTTGCTTTGCTCTCACTGATAGCAGGCTATATCCATGGTCTGTTCTTTCACCATGCTACTATGACATCCTTCAAGGATTCCATGGGCAATAGGTAGTGTCTCATGACCCATGATTGGTTTGAGATATTTAAATTGGCAATGGCAAGTCCTGTTTGTGACAGTCAGAAAGTGTTGCTGTCTTTTCGCAAATTCCTCCTCGTTGTTAGCTTAGTGGATAGAGGTTCAGACCCTTAATCACAAGGCGTTGGGTCTGAATCTTGATGCCAGGAGTGCTTGATTGGTGACACGTGGTGTGGGTTGGACACAGGATGTTTTGAGCCCAAGTGGTTGTGTGCCCTGACCCAAACCAACCTACTTGCCAATCAACCAATTTTCACAAATGAAGTCTTTCCATTGATGATGTTGATGTTCTTTGTACTAGCTGTATTGGGTGAATAGCCAACTTTGCCCCTCAAATACTCATATGATATGTATTTGGTTGGGCCTGAATGAACCATTTTGCCCATTCTGAGCCATAACATTGCTTGTTTCAGTTTCTATTGGGGTGATGTTGCCTTTAATTACTTACTGATGGTTTTAACATTGTTTGACTAATTCTGTGGAAAACCCATGCATAGAATTTTCAAAAGATGGCATCCAGTTTTTCATTTGGTTGCTTTATGTGATGAAGCTGGGAATTGGTGTTTCACATCATTTTGTGTGAAACAAGCTAAGTTTTAGAATCCCATCAGTATGTCAGCAACATAATCTTGCAAGTATGTGAGCAAATTACTTGGGACTGCACACTGGAGATGTTTTTACCTTTGAAATTTGTCATGAAGTATGGAACAACTAATGAGGGTAGGATGCTGCCAATTTCACTCTTTTATTGAAGAAGCTTCTGAGCTAAAAGAAAATTAAAATATTTTATATTTGCCCTCTTTTTACCATAACTCCATTATTTTGCATTTGTCTTGGGATTCATCTGCTGTTGCATATGGTTATGGTGCATTAAATATACTTGATTGGCTGTTAACAAAAATATGGAGCACAACCAATGCATTACATGCTCCAATCCTTGAATCACGCATGCTGACTTCCATTTGGTGTGATGGCCATATTGTGATAAAGGTATAGTGCTAAGCTTTTTTTGTAACAAGTGTAAGATGTGACCCTGACATCTGTGTGCACCAACAGGGCTCCCCTGGCATGCCTCCACCACCATCACAGCCAGTGTTTATCAACCAGAGCCACCTACAGGCATTCCAGCGCGGTTGCGGAGGCTCCTTGCCAAACGTTAACCAGGTGGCGACGTACCCTCCTGGCCACCCATATGCACTGCACCAGGTAAACAAGTTGCCTGGCCACATAATGCAGATCCTCAGTGGCTGATAGTGGCATGTTTGGTATCTGGCAGGGGCTTGCTCAGTATCGACAGGAACCTGGGTACCTCGGGCCTTCACGGATTATGCGTTTTGCTGGTCTGCATCAGTTTTGAGTCCTGGTCACGCTTGCTGGTCTCTCCCAGTGCTGATCCCATGAGTCGGATTTGACGTGCCACGTGCCCATTGTGTGACACCCTGTAACGAGCGCGGAACGTCCGGAGGCGGTGTTTCAGGACGTGTACCGGGGACCGCAGGTGTACGCGGCCGACCAGCGCGGCTCGGGCATCGGACCGCACCGCAGCCCGCGCGTCACGTGCGAGCACCGCCGGGAGACGTCTCCGTACCGGTCCGTCAGGTCAGCACAGCCGCCGCTGTCGTCAGCTGCAGCGCGGCAGCAGCCTCGTAAATTGGTCTTGAATTTAACGGCTGGAGCAAATCCGTGTGTTCGTAAGTAGAAGTCAAATTAACGTGAGTTGTTGAAGCAGGAAGGAGACGTTGGCTGCCTCCCCCACCCTTTTTCCCCTTAGACGTTTGGAGGATGTCATGTATATTGGTCGTGAATGTGAAGGCTGGAACAGTTCATGTGTTCGTAAGTAGAAATCAAATTTACATGTGAGTTGTTGCAGCGGGGAGGGGGTGTCATCCTTTCCCCCGTACGCGTAACTCTGTGACGGAAACTTTGTGTGCCTCGTTGCGCCAGCCGGGCACAGTTTACCCAGAAGTATTATTGTCTTCCAAGGCCTTGTCACTTTTACATTACAAATATGATGGTGTTCTGTGATACCGATTTTTTGTTTCAGTTTGTTTCGTTTCGTCTTTTAGTGTGCTGGGTTGTCATTGACGCACGGTTGCGGCGAAAGAGCGGATAGCGTGCCGTTTGTATTGTAATTTTACGACAAGTTTGTTGGAACCACTCATGACGTGATGCAAGGTCATAATAGCTCGGATTTATGTAATTGCATTTTTTTAAGTGCGGTACCAACTTCAATAGTCATATGAAGGGTCTTTGGTGCAAATCCCAGTATTTAGATGTTTTTTTAAAGGCATCATTAAGTTAATAAGAGGTTAATAATAATAGGTATAAGTTAGTAACAAGTTAGGTAATGATAAGAGGCATAAGTTAACATCTTCCTCATATATTTACGTGCATTTCGGCTTTTGCATTGGGATTCATTTCGACTGTAGTCTTCGATCTGTACGCAAAATGGCATTCCCAAGTCGTTCAGATATTGACCTGTGACGTCACATTCTAACTGAGATTTATCTTGAGGTTCAGAGATAGGCATTCTGGGAATGCCATAGAAAAAAAGCAAATAACCTTTGGAATTCGCCTCATTGGTCGGTTTCGGATTTGCCGTATAAAAACACCTGCCCCGCCCCCACCCCAACAGGTAGGTGACGACATACCCCAGCAGCTGCGCGGTCAGACTAGGGACGTCCCATCGTGTTAGTGTCTCTCTACACCTCATGTATATTTAGTGCCGGACTAGGCCGTGACATTCAGCCACACTCCTGTCCCTCGTCTCCTTCGGTCGCGATCGTTTGTCTTCTGCGCTGTCGTCGCCTGTTCGTACCCCGCCTTTCGTGGCATGGGCCGGCCTCCGCTGACCCACGTCGGCCTTGTGCCCGCAGTCCACACGCGCCCAACTACCTGTCGCCGCCGGCGGACAGCAGCTGGCGGCGGACGCACTCGGACTCGGCGCTGCATCAGAGCGGGCAGCCGGCCGATGGCGCGCCGCCGGCCGCCGGGCCGCCGCCGCCCGCCGGCCCGCCGCCGCCCCGCTACTCGCCCGTCCCGCACCGCAGACGTCAGTAGGCGCCGCCGCCCGTCTTTGGCCGGGTCTGGGACAGGGCACGGCGCGGCCGGCCGGCCTGCGCGCGGTGGGAAGTCGGAACTGGCCGCGGCCGGTCCGGTCCGCCTGCCGCGCCTGTGTGTGGCGCCGTAGGGATCGGCGCGACCTGCCTGGGCCGGTGGCATCTGCTGAGAGGGTGCACGTGCTCGCATGTTATCTGATTGGCCCGACTAGTCCTGTCATCCCTGCAAGGTTGGGCCAGTCACGTTTTTGAATAGCTGATTTGCTATTTGTTTTAATCGTGCATATCATTTGGGGCGTTTTCGTTACACGCCAGAGGGCCCCAATGCCGGGAAGGTGTGGTGGGTTCATGGGACCAAGCTTTCTTTTACGCAGATAAGATGAACCGTGTGTTTGTGTATATTCTGTTTTTGCGACAAGGGACAAGTGAAAGGTGTTCTATCGCTGACGCCCCGCGATTGTGATATCCCCCATTCGCTGCACGTATCCATGACTCATCGGAGAATCGATGTGTGAATCGCTGCGTCGCATTGCAGCCGTTGCATGCGTGTGACGTCACGACGTAACGTCACAGACGTCACGACCCTTGTGATAACTCCCTGTTAATGTCAGCCATCGTCCCATTTCGCTTCTTGTGTTTCTTGTGTTTCGCCCCTTCACCCTTAATCCATTTCCTGCGTGTGACTCGCAGTTACCATCTGGCTCGATATTATGGCTGTCAGTCATCGCGTCACTCTTTGTTTGCGATTGTTTGTTTGTTGGCGACATTGTGGGCGTTGTTTTCTGTCTCCTCGTTACGATTTTGGTAACGTGATGCAGTGTGACAAAATCCAATCAGTTGGTGTCAGGGATGTAGACTGAAATTCATGATGTCATACTTGTTCCTGTCATGGCTCTGAATTGCTGCTGCTGGTTATTGACAGGCTCTCCATTGACCTTTGCATCTTTCGCCCATCCAGACTTGCCCGTCCGATTGGTATTGCTTGGGGAAGTTAGACACCAGCTCGATAGCGTCTCCTCTGCTCAGTGCTGATTTGTTGGTCTCAAATGGCGGGGGGGGGGGGGGCAGTACAGCTGCAAGGTAGCCTAACAACAGAGGGATACAGCAGCATGAGTTAATACCTGCATCCTTGACATCCAACTGGCTGACTAGCCACACTGACGTGATGTCTCCGTTACCGGCGGTGCTGTCGCCGGCCCGCAGGAGGCTCCTCCTCCGTCTGTGCGTTACGGTGGTGGTGAAATGACGTTTCGGTTACCAGCGGCTCCGGTCTCTGGCCCTCACAATGTCCTTCCCCTGCCCGTGCGTCACGGTCATGGTGACGTGGTGTCTCGGTCAACAGCGGCGCCCGTCTCCGGGCCGCACGAGACGGTCGGCAGCGGCGGCTCCAGCCCGGCGCCCCCGTCGCCGCACTGGGCGCCGTTCGAGCCGAAGATGGCGCCGCTCGGCCCGCAGGCGGCGCGGCCCGGCGCCGACCACCGCGTGCCCAACATATAGTGAGTGGCCGAGGGTGTGGCCTGGCTCTCCGGTCCGGGGACGACAGACGTACCTGCCCGCCGTGGAGGGGTACTGCCGAATAGCTCGTTTGCGTTAACGTTGTTGGTTTTTTAGTTGGAGCCGTTATGGTTAGAATGTGAGGAAAAAATAGCATACGTATCTTATGGGGCGGTTGGGCAGTTACCGTAGCATCATGTTATTGCTGTTTTGACAGATATGCGGCGCTTGTTCAAGGTTGGAAACCTATCGTTTTGTTGTCCCTAGAGATACTTATGGTGTGATATGCCATAGATGCCTATGGAATAACTGCATATCGTAACTTGTTTCCATCCATGGCGCTGCATTTTCTCGATTTTATCTGCGCATGTCCGAGATTGCCAGTTGAAGCTGACCTGTAAAAGTGCCATGTGGCTTCGAGTCAGATAGCGGGCCTGCTAACTTGTGCGGCGCGTCGGACAGTAGCTACATGGGCTTGGACGGCAACGGACAGAGCAACGGGCCGCCCTCGGCCATCAACAACTCCGGCTCGCTGCCCGACCTCAGCTCGCTGAACTTCCCGTCGCCGATGTCGCAGTCGATCGACACTGAGGACAGGGGCACGCCGCCCTACGGCTGCGTGAGTGGGGCTGCGGCCGGGCGGGCTGCCGGACGGGGCTCGCGGCACCGCCGGTCCGCGCCGTCGGCGAGCGGAGGAACCGTGCGCCGGCTGACTGGCGACCAGGGGGTGTCGTGGAAAAGGGGCCTCAGTTAACTGTTGTAGCAGCGACTGCCGCTTTCCGTGAGGATTCTGCTCAAGCGAAACAGGCGTTTGTTGGCACTTGCGAGGCTGGCACTAGGTAGTGTTTCCCTGTAAAGCGAATAAGCGCGTGATCTCGGCGGCCGGTACTCCTTTTCTGCCCCGTTCTGGCTCATTTCGCCGAGAGCGCGCGTCAGACGGCTGCCGTGAGGAGCTGCGGGGACGCCTGACCCGCGTCCGCTTCCTTGCCGTCCGTGACGAGCGCCTTGTGACGGGCGGCTCCGTTTCAGTCACCGGCGGGCATGTCGCCCTCGTTCGTCGGCCCGCCGTCTCCGGTGGGGCCGCCGCCCCGGCGCCCGGCGCAGGGGCCGCCGGGGCAGCACATTCCGCCGCCGGCCGGTGGCCAGGTGAGCCCTGCTACGGCCGCGAGGGCCCGCCGGCCGCGCTCTGGCCGTCCAGCCGCCCGAGCCGTGGTCACGGACGGGGAGATCAGCGTCCGAGAGCATGCATGTCTCCGTGTGGAGCCTAAGAACCTGGTTGGTTGTCTAACGTAGTGTAGCGTTTTGGTTTGCCCTCGTGGTGGCCGTTTCCTTTTCGTCGTGCATGGCGCTCCAACGTGCACAAAGTACGCGAATGCCTGTTTAGTAACGGCGACGCTCGCGCAAGCAAGTGGCACGTCGGGCCGCGGCCGTGCGTCGTCCATGTGTCGGCGCCGGTCGCGTGTGATACTGCCCTTCAGAGCAGTGTCGGCGCCGGCGCGGCGAAAGCCTGGCCGCGGCTCGCCGTCGCCGGGGGAGCCGGTCCTGCGGCGTGACGTCAGGCCCGCCGCCCGCCCTGAGCCGCCGGCGGCCGGCCTCTGATGTGGCCGTCGCTCCTCCCGCGCGCTGGGCCGTAGTGATGCATGCCCTGTCGGAGCTGGCCGAAAGCGCTCTCCGTCCGATTCGCCAGCGGCCGAGCGTCCGTCGCGCGTGTTTGGCGTGTGCTGTTGTTTAGTTCCCGCCTGGACTTTGCTTGTATTTGATTTCCGTCTGGCCTATGCTCTTATTTAGTTTTCGTCTGCATTTACAGAATCACCTAACAGTCCCCCTGTCCAGCGTTTCGGCTAATTACCTGCACACGTGTAAGGTGGGTGTTCCGTACAGCTGTGGTGGAGTTGTTGCAGTTTTTTTTTGAGTTTCTGCGCAGGAACTGCATATGGCGTTTCGTGCCTAGCACACATGTACTCGGAGAAATTATTCCCTAGTGTATCCCCACGGCACCAAGGTTAGCAACTGCCAAAATGTTTTTTTTGCATTTTGTATGATATGAATAAATCTTAATGGCAGTAATATGTGCTGCTTTAGTTGAGCATGGAGAGAAAGTTGGCTGTTTTCTTGATTTAGTCGTTATGCTGTCTTTATATTTCTTTCGTGTACCTGTGAAGGTGCGTGTGAATCCTGTAATCGTCGAAGAAAGATAACGTTGGACAAGGTATCAGCCAGTCTTTGTATCAGACAGATACGCAGTTCCGCGAATTACTCAGCTGGCGTCTCGACACCAGTCGTGTACCACGCTGTGGGCATGTCAAAACAAACAGCCCCGATCAGGCTTAGCTGGTTTGCATTGGCGTGCCTTTTTATTTCATATGTAATATCTAGCATGTGTATGCACTGCAGTCGATTGTGGTCTTGCGTTTTGTGTGTTCTGCAACACAGGTCCTTGCAATGCGTTACGTTTTTTTACACACTGCAGTGATTTTCTGGAATTATTTTCAGTGATGTCATGTGGGTTTCGCCTCTTTAGAAGTTTAATGTCCTATTAACTGCCACTGCTACACACAGGGAGTTACTGTCGAGAACCAGTCCCAGAATGACCCCAGAAAGTACAATCAAGTCAGCTTTGTCAATCAAACACAGCCACAACAACAGCATCAACAACAGCAGCAGCATCAACAACAGCAACAGCGACAGCAGCCGCCATTGTCTCCGGTAAGCCCCGGGCGAGGTCTTTACAGTCGGACGGACGGAGTTTCTGCGCACCTCTTGCTTAGTTTGCCTTTGGGAGTTCCCTACACCCCACAGCGTCTGCGCTGGGTCAGAGTCGTCTGGCGCCGCCGCGCCGCACGTGTCGACCGTCCTTCCTCTGGGCATGTCTGGGGGATCGGTGTTGGGCTTTTCTGCCGTCCGCCGCCGGCTGACTGCACCGGCCACCTGTGAAGGCTGCTGCGCGCGACAGCGGCGCCGCACAGCGGCCGGGGAGGGGGCCGCCATTGGCCATCACCACAGCGGCCGTACGTCTGAGCGGGCGGCCTGACGCCAGCACCAGGTGTCCCGGTCTGCCGTGTCACGGGCGGCGGCGCCCATCCCCCCCCGCGCCAGCTGGTGCTGGCTGCCAGGTGGCGGCGTTTTGTTTTTGTGGAGGAGGAAGACTGGTGTGAGATTTGCGTTTTTTTCGTTGTCTGGGCGAAACACTTACATTTTGAGTTGCACGTCACTGTCAGTTGTAGTCGGAAACCTTTGCTGATTTCTTAAGCACTTTCAACTTGTTGATGTACGGTGCATGCGATTTTGCTGCATACTTCTAGTTTCTGTCGTTTTCCATGCGCACGTGCGATGCAATTCTTTGTATGTGTAGCGGCACGTATCGTGCGATTTGATTTCGGGTTTTGTCTGTAGCGCGCTGTGCAGTGCATGCGTATAGGGATTGCTCTGCCCCGTTCGCCGCCTAAGTTCTGCGGCACCTTCTCTACAGGATTCCAGGCACGACATGATGAACGCCTACAGAAACCCCCAGCTCAGCCCGCGCAGTGCGTCCCCTCTGCCTTTCATCCAGGTACTGTGTGCCGTACTGTCGCAGTGTCGAAGCACTGGTCAGAGGGCTGTTGGGTCGTCTGTCGCGACCCCGTTAAATCAAGGAAGCATGCTGAATTTACATGAAAGAACCACGACCTTGTGTAATTGACGTTTTCGCGACCATGCTCGCGGAAAATGTCTACCGATTTCGTATTTCCCTAAAAAATGTCGCCACTTTATGATACTCTTCTCATTTTGTTGCACTTCCTCGCGGACAGGAATTTTGCATGTGTATCTCATGGCATTTCCCATTTGCGCATCTGGCAACCATGTTAACTACTATTTGCCATAAAGTATTACTACATGCAGTCAACGGACTGTGCTCAGAGCAGACATCTAGTGCCGATGTCAAAATAGTAGTAACGGGATGTGATTTGATATCCACTTTAATGTGTATTGACCTTTGTTCGTTGTTGTTTTTCGACGGTAAAATTGATATCAAGACAGTGAATATTGACAGAACAGTAAACACACCGGAAAAAATCCAGTGAAATTAACTACTGAAATGTTGCCATCCCATGGTATCTTTTCTGCTTGAGAGGGAAGCCATTTGTAAACATTTGGATTGGACTGATGGTGACGATTCAAAGAATATGCCCGTCAAAACGTCACAAAAAAACTTTGGACTTGAAAAGCCATTCGGCCGTGTATTTTGCATTACCACTTATGCTTCCCTGCATGTGTCATTGGCGGTGACAGCGAGACAGTTCAATGGTAATGTTATATTTTGAGATCCAGAATTCTCGGAAGAAGATCATGTGTCGGCGGGGGGAGGGGGACTTTCGAGAACCGGGAATCTAACCCAGTACATTCTGTCTCCGTCTTTGTACTCTGTTTGGCATGCATGGGGAGTTTTGTGGCACTGTTCGGCACCCGCTGCCGTTGGATGCGCACGTCGCCTCCGAGAAGCATGCTCTGTAGTTTCCGTTGCTGGATGCGAACCTTCATATTCGTCTATGGTACCGGGCTGTGATTGTGCGGAGCCGGATATCGCAGCGCAGTCCTGTCTGTCGCACCACGGCCATGATCTCTGCGTGGGATCAGGTCCTGTTGAATACAGTGGTGCCATGTTTGGCTCTGTCGTGACCTGGGAAGCTACATCACGTCACTCGTTTTTGCACGATATAGTATCAGTAGTATGGGACCGGGCGTCGTAACAGTGAGTCACGTCATTAGGTATTTACAGCCGATGGCATCTGATAACGAGAGCTCTGTCTGATAACTGGTCATCCTGCAGTTGATAAATGTTGAACGGCTGTTGAGTGGTAGTACTACGCACCTCGGTGCTGGGAAAAGAAGCAGTCATGGAACCTCGAAATATCCATCACTTTCTTGCCTTTTCGCCGTGGTTCACGGGACTTCGTCGCTAGGTATTTCCGCCCTGAAGAGGACGTAACCGTGACATGATTCACAGGCCTCCGGACAGGCCTCACACAGTTACGTTGTGAAGCTCGGTGCGCCTCGCCCGGGTGTCCTGAGCGGGCGCCGGCCCCCCGCCCCAGGCTGGATTGTGACCTGACCTCGGATCCGCCGGCCGGGGACTGGGTAGTTGCGAACGAGCGGGGTTCCGTACATGAGCAGATGTAGTAGCTTTGTGGAGTAAGGGCGCAATGCACACCAAGAGGGTAAAGTCCCCCGAGGATTTCAGCGTTCCACGAGTGATAACGGTCGCCGCCGGACCGCGGCAGAGCTCGCTATGTTAACGTCAACAAAGTATTGCGTTCGAATTTGGTCGATTTTATCTCCTTTTCCATTGCTTTCGTGGTCGTCAGTCTTCAAAGACCTTTTTTGTCTCATGTTGTGATACTTTGATTTTTGGAAGATTGACATACGAAAGTGAATGATTTTGATTTCGTGAACTTAGCATGGTGTCATACGCATTATGCATGTCCGTTAGTAAACAGTTGAAGAATGGACTGTAAGGCGCGATTTGCAGTTTGGTAAACAGATGAGCTCGCGTTCGTGAACTTTGCAGAATGCGGAGAAAGATATGAGCGTAGACCGTTGTGAAGTATTCATGTAAAACTGACAGCCGTCATTCCTTTAAACATGCTCATGACTAAGCCGTGCATGAACAGTAATTGCTTCGAATGCAGCATAACCTGGCGACTGTTGGCACAGTCTGCGGCAGTTTTGGCTCTTTGTTAACAAAATGACGAGAGACGTGGCCTTGCTGCGGAGACGCCCCTTCATTGACGAGAGACGTGCCCACTGGAGACACGCTGCGGACGGCGGGAGACACGGCAGGCGAAGAGAGACAATTTTTAGTGGCAAGAGCCACGGCCCGCTGACACGTGGCCGCCGGGGAGTTACACTGCAGCTGCACGGGGAGACGAGATTTCGATTGGAAACTGGGAGTGGTGTGCGGTGGAGTGACAGCCCGTCGGTGTATGAGGCGCCCTTTCCGAGGCGGTGGGAGGAGGAGGCGCCCTGTCTGCGGCGGTGGGAGGGGGAAGCGTCATGTCTCCGGCGGTGGGAGGAGGAGGCGTCCTGTCTGGCGGGATAGGCGGCCCGGGCGCCCGGCTCGCTGACGCAGCTCCGCCGCCGTCAGACGGGCTACCGCAGCCCCAGCCCGCTGGACGGCTTCCATTCGGCGCCGCCGTCGCCCGTCGGACCGGCCTCGCCCGCCGCCAACAACGGCTTCTACTCGTCGCCGCAGACGCAGCAGATGCAGAAGCAGTTCGAGCAGTTCAGCATGGTGAGTGGCGGCGACGGCTGGCGGTCGGCAGGTGTCCTGAAGCTTGTCGGCAGGCCGTGTGGTCTGTTCGTATGTATGTGTTGGGGGGGGGGGGCGCTCACTGACGAGTGGCGATTGACGAGACCTTTGTCACCGTCGCTCGAAAACATGGGAAAAACATCCAGAACCAGAGTTTAGTTAGCTCATACCTCCGATGTGGGAACTTCGTATCTGATGCCTTTGATACGAAATCCACGCCTTTGATCAGTTCTCTGCATTTATCTAGGGGCCATGTTGAATTTGGTTTAATGTATCTTGGAGGCAGTACAGTTGGAGGCAGTCTGGATAGGAAGCAATGTTAATCTGTAAGGAAGTGATGTTTTCATCCGGCAGTGGCGTGTTTCAGCTACACGGCGACCGCCGACTGGATAGCCTGAGTTTGTTTGGCGGTGTCAGTGGTCGGGTGCGGCCGAGTCGGTACCGTGTGTGGTTTAATGTCAACTCTGCGACACGCCCTCTCACTGCTGTCACGCGTTCTTTGAACCCTGTGACGTCTGTTCTGACCGTTGTGGCGCGGCCTCTGACTCCCTGTGACGCACCCTCTGACCTCTCATCAGGGCCTGTGCTCCGGGAACACGTCGACCTCTCAGCAGGGCATGCTGGGCTCGGCTGGACCTTCACAGCGCACCACGCCTCAGACGCCCACCAACAGCATACCAGAGATTACCCTCTCAGGTGAGACTCACTCTGCTGTTTATCTCTATCTCTCCTTTGGTCTCGTCCTCTCCGTACCTCTGCCTGTCACTGTCTCTCTCCCTGCTTCTGTGTTTGGCCCTATCCCTTCCATTCTCATCCATCGCCCTCCGTCTCTGTCTCCTTTCCCTATGTTTTTTCCTCCTTTCTCCCTCTTCCTCGGTGTCTGTTGTTTTATTGTTGTCTGTTTTCTCTATGGCCTTTTTCTTCCACGTTATTTTTCAGTTTGTTTTTGTACCACTGCGTCGCATGTCAAGTGAAGTTGGTGTGGTTATATATTCCCCACTTTTTCTCCCTTGTGTAAGTCGATGTCGGTAGCACTGACGTAGTGTTGCTAAATGAGTTGATGGTGACTCATGTGTGTAACTTGAAAATACACTGACGTTTTGTCCCCTCCGTAGTGTCTCGTTTAAAGCCTAAAATGTATTGGGCGTTGTTAGTTAGCACCTCCAACCATAAAAACGTTTCACCTATGCCGGAGGTTGTTTGTGGCTCGGCTGACATGTGCCGTCCCCTTGCGGCAGATTTCTCCTCGTCGTCGTCGACGGCGTTCCAGCTGCAGGAGCTGCCGCGCGACCTGCGCGACGCCAGCGACCTCCTCCAGGGCAACGACGACTTCCGAGACACCGGTGGGTGCCGGCTGGCAGCGGATCGGCAGGGGACAGACGGGAGCTCTGTACGTGTCCGGTCCTGTCTCGCTGCCCTCCTTTGCTCCCGACGGACGCGGCAGGGGCTCGAACGAGGCCGCCGGCTCAAACCCGACCTCTGCCAGTTCACACGAGACCTCTGCCGGCAGAGGCGCTCGGCGAGCTCGACCTGGAGGGCCTGCACATGCTCAGCAACCCGGAGGGGGACGTGATTGACTCCAGCGCCGAGGACTGCTTCCGCATGGAGTCGCTGGGACAGTAGCCGCCGGCCGGCCGGCCGCTGCACCGCATATCAGCGCGTGTCCGCGCCGGCGGCGGAGCCGGACGGCCGCACGATGACTGGGCCGGCGCCGGCCGCGCCGCCGCGCCTGTGTTTGTGTCTGCGTGGCGCGTGGCCGACCGGCGGCGTCGGTCGGCGCCTTCCGTGAACGGCTGACCGGCGGGTCGACCGGAGACGGACTCCGCGGCCCCAGCTGTGAAAATCTGTGCGGGTCCCCCGGCTGTGGAGAAGCTGGCTCATGCTGGTGTGTGTGCTGCGCGTGCACGCGCGGACGCGGCCCGGCGCGTGCCCGCTGCACGCCTGTCGCGGTGGACGGGGCCTGCGGGCTTCACGTGCGCGCACTTCGGCAAACACGACACTTTTCCACATTGGCTCAATACCGTCTGATGGTTGGTGGGAATATGAGTTTTTTTCCCTCGGCCATGGCGCGCTCGTGCGACACGAATGCGTATGCACCGGGTCGTTTCCCATTCCTGCCTTTTATGCCTCAACGCGACCTTACCTGCATCATCACCGGTATACAGTGGAGCACTGTTCTTAGCGGGACGTGCCAATTCGCATCCCTTTTCCATGGCGGGTTGCCTCTAGGGATCCGTACCGATCTGCGCCAGTATCGGACGGCCGTGCCGACCTGCGCCATTGCTGGGCCGGCAGCGCCAGCCTGCGTCAGCGTCGGGGCCAGGCCCGCGATCACGGGCGTGAAGGCGCTCTGGGTTATCTGGTCTTTGTTACCGGCGATTTCGATACTTGCGGGGTGGAAAAGAACGTGGGGTTCTGGCCTGGTCTTACAGAATGGTTTTGTTCAACCAAGGTGCGGAAATACAGCGAAAAGGCCCAGTTCCCGGTTTGGTAGGGGCTTTGCTCGCTATGTGGCTCAACTCCTGTTTTCATTGTCCTGTGTAATTGTTGTCCAGGTTGTTGCGATCGATTTAAGCGTGACACAAACTTGTCACGGTCCCGTGACCACTAATTTTGAGTTTATATGGTCTTGTGTACTGTTTGTGTCCTTCACCTTATCCTGTTAAGCTAACAATTAACCGCGATGAGTTTTCCCATCCTGCCCGCGGAAAAAATTCCTACAATTCGTTACGATCAAGTTTGTTTTTATCAGTACAGCACACTTGGAAAGGCAGCATCATATTTTGCGCGCTGGTATAATAGAACGGTAAGATGAACAGCATTTAATGGTTAGGTCTGTGCCCCGGCATTGACCATGACCGCCGTTTTGGCGTCACCGTAAGTAACCCGTCAAGGCCATGACGTAGTGAAATGTCGCGCAAAGACATCATGGTCTCCCCGCTCATCGCCGCCACTGCCGACGCTTAGCTCTTCTCTGACATGCTAAGCGTTCCAGTGGTATACTGATTGCCGTTTTCGAGATGCGCCCTGGAGTCAAATGTGCAGCGCTTGATGAACTGGAAAGAGCATGGCAATGGAATTCCCGTACGTGGCGCTGTCATGGTCTCGCTTGGTGCGTTGGAAGTGCGCTTTACCAGAGCCTGGCAGTGAGTTTCAAGTGGCCTTTTAATAACTGCTCTCGACTGCTGCTTTCCCTGATCTTTCAGTCTCCAGGAACGTGGACGTGGTTGACCTTGAATCTCCGTTAGGATAAGTCATTCAGTTCTGGACAACTGATGTGTGCCAGATACGTTACAGGAATAGCTAAAGCAGTGTTGAATGTGTACGTTGGCTGGTTTGTAATAGCGTGGCATTGATGGAATATTTGAGATGTTAAGTGTCCTGCGTTGCGGCGTTTAGTTAGACTGCTTGAGCTGTAATATTTTATTTGATAGCACATGCTTAGCTTCGATGCTTTACGTAACAGAGCTCATCGGACGTTGAATTCATTTGATTATTTGTGTGTACATTTTATGAAAGGCTTGAAAGGTGTTAATGGTTGCCTCGATGATTATGATTTATCACGTATTAGTTCAGTTTGTTGATTCTGAGAAAAGCTGTCCGCGTTTTGGCTATTACCGTTACACCGCAAATATTTTATTGGTTGATCATCGTTGTATCGCGGTTACAAACCGTTCGCTTTGTTCTTAAATCGGCGCGTGAGGGGGCCTGCAAGCTAGGTCCTGCGCTCGTACCGGCGGCGCAGTTTGGTCGGCCGCCCGTGAGATGTGTTCCAAGTTGGTGATAGCTGGACCGGCTCGGTGTAGTGTGGTGCGTTTTATATGCGTCCACCCGGCGGCCGCCTGGCAGCACACGTCCAGTTTTATATATAGGCTTTCCACTGTGGTCCCGCGTGGTGACGTGTGTGACGGGTGTGGCGGTGACAGACTGGCGCTCGTCCGCCGGAGCCGCCGGTGGCGGCCCGGTCGGACTACCGGTCAGAACTGTCAAGCCCGGTCCGGTCGGACTGTCGACCGGGACGGTCAGGACTGGTCTGTGCTGTCGGGGCCGGTCCGTCCTGATTGTCAGGAGCGGTCCTCCCTGACCGCCAGCACCTGTCGTGGCTGTCTGGTCCGTGATCGCCTCTGGGCCGCACGGTCTCCGCGTGGTGGTCTGCAGGCGGTGGACGTGTCCTGGAGGCGGGGCCGGTCGGGAGGGACCGTTACCGGGGTCGACTGAGTACAAAGAAGGGGTGGGGTGTGGCCCTCGGCGCCGGCCGGGCGCGTAGGCTCTGGACGGTGGGGCTTGCCTAGGTCATTGTTGACAGTGTTGTTCTAATTGCCGTGCAATACTACGCGTCTCCGTTCGCATTGCGCCGCCATCTTGTCGTTGCATTCGTCGTTCAGGTGCATCATCTTTTTACCTGAATCTAATAAAGATTCCCAGCGTATCTGGGCCTGACAATGTTGAGGGCGTTGTGCGCTAGCAGGGACCGAGCTGGGTTGAGTGCTGAGCCTGAACGCCGCCGCCGATCTGACTGAGCAAAGCCGAATTAAGAGAAGACCTGGGTTTTCGTGAGCTCCTTATGCTTACGGAAGCAGAAGATTTGGCGACACGGGGTAATCGAGAATGTCGGGGCGACGTCGAATTGATTTCGTGCTTTAACTGTTGCACCCCCTTCCGATTTTCTAACACTAACCAGGAAACGAAAAGGCACATACAAAACCTGGGGGGCCTTTTCACGCATCATTTTTGCACCTTGTGTCAGTTTTTAAACTCAATCACCTTAGGCCATTGGCCTGGGAGAGGTGAAGTAATACTATGTTCCAAAAATAAAATGGTGTGACATTTTGAGATACGTATCGGTTGACATGAAGTTGCATATGTATGTAGCATGTCAACTGGAACAATTTCGCTATCGCGAATTTTTCGGAAATTTCCAGGTCATTCATTGGCTTTAGGTCAACTGAGCTATCGGGCTTTTTGCGTTTGTTCTTGAGATTGCGGGACTGGTTCGGGGGGTTTCAAGCTTAGCGTCTCTCACACCCTTTGCACATGTAATTATACTCCTTAACCCGTGACCTGAGGTCAGCTCATAGTCATGCCGAATTTTCGGTCCCGCAACCCATTAAAATTTTTTGGTTTACAACCTTAGAATGTTTATTGGCAGTCATATGTGTGCTGGAAGCACTAATTTAAGAACTCATTTGCCAAGTGTGACTCACTCCCATTTCACCCAGACTCATCTGATTTCACCTTTTGAAACATTTTACTTGTTTTCAAAGCGAACGCATTTTTATGGCAATAATTGATAAGAAACTTAACCATGCTTTCCTTCTATACAGTCCGTACTGCCTAGTCATCACAATGTTGATCGTCAAAATAGAAACCCTTGGCGTGAAAATATCTTCCCGCCAAATATTAGGCTTTTGTGATGCGGCGTGCCCGCCGCTCGGTATCTGAGGGACTTGCGTGAAAAGAGTCGGGGACACTTGTTTCATGATGCAGAAAGGATGTTGCATTATTCGATGTTGAGGAATTTTATGCTGTACCATGCCGAATCAATGATAATGAGGCAGATAATAAGACAGACATCAGAAACGCCCAACGTACAGGCGTCAATACCTTGACCTACGTTGACCCTGTTTGACGTTAATATGACAGTTGCAGACTTGGTATGCGTACCGGGCACATTTGCGACGTATCGCAGCCTAGGCACCTACTTAAAGATTTAGGAAAAAACGAGACTCCTGTCTTTACAAAATGACAATTTTTTGCCTTCATTTTCTGCTTTCCTTGCAATGGTCAACGTTGGCCTCAAGTGCCCCTTTTTCGGCAAACACAGTAAATAAAGTCATTTTACTGTTAAACCTTTTATAAGCCACGTAGAAGCTTTGTTAACCAAAGTTTGTTGCCAAAAATGTTAGCAGAGTAATGCGACCTAAGATGAACTCTATTGACCTTAATATTGACCCTATTTGAAATAAAAATCACGGCCCTTTCTTCCCGTTTCGCTGAGGGATTCCAAGCTGTGTTTTACTTTTTCTGTGGCAGTTCCCGAGATCTTGGGATCTCATGGGCCGCCAGCCCGGCCCGACAATGGTTAAAAGGCAACGGAGCGATATTATCTGTGTTTTGGATAAGACCAAGCAACGAGACGTAGCAAAAAATTTGGCTTACCGGTTTCGCCCTTTTTGAAATCCCGTTTTCATGCCGCTTTTGTCGACATCGTGAAAACACTGGCCTTCAGTGGTTGCAATATCCACAAATGTCCTGGCTTTCCGCGACTTTAGCGGTAGGTTTTAAAGCACTCTGCGTCGTCATTACCTTACATTTCATGGAATACTTTGCCGTTTATGAATGAACGACTTCTGTTAGGCTAGCTGTTTTGCCTGTGCAGCCGATAAGAAGATTCCGTACGTTTCAAACAGACGCTTTCGTAGGGGAGGAACTCGGTATTTCTTTGGTGTGGAGTTTTCCGTAGCAAAGGAAATAATTGGTGTGAGACTCCATATCAATATCTTGGCCCGTTTTTGTGTTTTTTTTTTGCTTGGTAAAATGAAACATTATAGATGTTCTCTCGATGTCGTATTTTAGGGTTCGATGAATTTATTTCCCCATACTGAAATTTGTCCCCATTTTACACCCATGTAATCTCGGGTCCCAACTGCCAAGGCGCCTCTGTTGTGTCCTTTGCGTTTGTTCTCAGATTTTATCTTGCAGTGGACATGCACCGGACGTGCCGGGTTGTTGGACTTTTTATGTGCCACGCCGATAACCGTAACTGACAGCATGCCATGTCGCCGGGCTTTTCGGGGCCCATGCCGATAACCGTAACTGACGATGTGCAGCAGGTTCTGGAACTGTACCGTCATCGTTCCGCCGATGCCGGCAACCATCAGCACAGCGACGGCGGAAAAGGGGGGGGCAGGAGGGGCGGTCGCCCCCCCAGCCTGACAGGCTGGGGGGGGCAAAACTATGGTTTTGCCCCCTCCAGAAATTTCGGCCACTGCACCAAGCAAAATCGTAAAAAATCAGTCTTACGCTATGAAGAAAAGAAAAAAGTCATTATGGGAACATCGGCGACAGGCGATAACAGTCTTCGCGAAATTGAGTACAAATCCGGAAGTTTTTTTCGGGTATGGGAGGCATTAAATTTGATGGTACTAAGCGCCCATTATAAGACGCGACGATTCTGGCGATGATTTCAAGAGTAATCAGGACAAGTGTACGCGGCAGCCTTTTGTACCAAACGTGACGTCAATAGGGAGAGATATAACCGTTTTTGTAGACATTAATACACGTGCATAAGAACAGGGAAAGGGTGGAGGGCGGGGCCATGGCCTCCACTTTTTAGAAAGCTAACATTAACCCTATGGAGAAAATTATATCATATTTATTATATGCTACCCTTGTGTGATTTTAGCGCCATTCAGCTTGACGTACTCGTATGTTGAGATTCTTTTTCGTATACCATGCGTAGTAGTGTTGGACATGAAACTGATTGTTAATCCTTTGGGCACGCTGGCAAGATGGTTCCGTCCATTACAGCGGCGTAGCCAAGGGGGGCAAAGGAGCCATGTCCTCCACCTGCTGGCGGCCTAGCGGGCCCCTTGGAGCCGAAGACCCCAGTTCTTTGTGTCAGGCGTGAGGTGTGAGGTGATAGCGTGAGGCACACGCTGAGCGTCTTACACTGTCCGAAAGTGACAATCAAAGCAAAATAAGAATATCCTAAGCATTAAAGAAGACTTACGAACCGAAAGAAAACGTACTCCGAATATACAAGAATGCTTTATGCTACAAAGAGAGAACCGTGGTCTGAATGAACGTTTAGGGGCCCTTGCTGACTTGTAGGAGAGTTCACTGCTTGTCTGGGGAGG
Organism: Capitulum mitella; assembly: GCA_030062745.1. Taxonomy (NCBI): domain Eukaryota; kingdom Metazoa; phylum Arthropoda; class Thecostraca; order Pollicipedomorpha; family Pollicipedidae; genus Capitulum; species Capitulum mitella. The sequence goes on along the minus strand of CP099840.1, from coordinate 29,730,531 downwards.
GACCTTTTTTCAGTCTGGAAGAAGGCCCCTGCCCCTGCCTCCAGAGGAAGACAGTGGCCCTTTACAGACAGATAGGGTGCCCTCTACAGACAGGCAGTGACCCCCCCCCCCTCCCTCCCGGCCAACAGTGGCCACTAAACGATCATTCAGGAGTCCCTGCTTTCCTGTACAGATGCCATTGCCGACCTGTAAGAGGCACCCGCCAGGTCGGCAGGAACGTCTTTACATGCGAGTATAGGCTCCCTTTACACTTCAGCGAGGCATCTTTACAAACCGACAGTAATTTTAACCACATGGGGCCCCACTGATTACGAGGGCCAGGCGCGGATCCAAAGGGGGAGCAATTGGGATGATCGCCCCCTCCCCACCTAGGTCTGAGTAGGGGCCCCTGTCAGACTTAAAAGGAGTCCCGAAAGGGCCCCGTATGAGCTTCACGGGGTCTCTATAAGAACCTGACGGGCTCTTGATGGAGCCAGGGAGGCCTCCTGGAGGGTTAGATGACCTCTGAGACGCATAGAGGGCCCCTGAAGCTCTCAAAGGGCCTCTGAAAACACAACAGGGTCCCAACACTGCAGAGACTTCCCGAGACGGCCAGATGACTCACAGGGCCCCTGAGACGGCCAAGATGAGGACTGAGTCCCTAGGGGGCCCCTGTGAGTGAAAAGCCGAAGGTTCTTGATGTAGTCAAAGGGTCTCCGGAAAGGTTAATGAGACGCTGACACAGTAAGATGGCCCCTAAGATAGAAAGAAGGGTCCTTGAAACTCTTCGAGGGCCTCTGGGACCGCAATGGGCCCCAACTCGGCAAAGGGTTCATGAGACCGCTAGCATTGCCAGAGAGGCACCTGAGACGGAAAGAACTTTAGAGGGTGCCTGGCGCGGCACAAGGAAACCCTGGCCAGTCAGAAGGGCCCCTGAACGGGGATTCGTCGGTAACCTACTCAGTCTCGAGAGGAGCCACAAATGGACTACATGGGCCTTTTTGAAACCTTGGGGTTCTTGATGCTGTCAGGGGCCCCCGGGAAGGTCAGGTGGTTTCTGCGATGGCAAGATGGGCCTGTACACCACAGATGACCCCTGAGACCGCCAAAAAGGTCGCAGGGCTCCTGCGAGACAATGACGATAAGAGTGCCTCTGAGACGGTATTTGGGCCTTATGGGGACGCTGGACAGCCAGAGGGTCCCCGAGTGTAATAAGCGGGCTCCTGGCACGAGCAAGAGCGCACTGAGACTGCCAGCGAGGCCCATGAAGCGCCAACAAAACGGCTGGAGTTGTTACGGCTAGAGGGGCCCTAAAAAACTGCCAGATATACTTCATGTAACAGAGGAAGGCCCCTGATACAGCCATGGGGACCACCGGGGACGTTCAGAGGGTCTATGACACTGCACAGCGGCCCTGAAATTGCCAAAAGGTGTTTTGTAACTACCAGAGGGCCCCTGAGATGGCAACAATGTTTCCCAGAGACGATAAGAGGGGTATCCAGGGCCACAGGGGGTCCACTGAGACTGCTAGAGAGGGACCTTTGAGACTGCTAACTAAAAGTCTCTAGCAATAGGGGCCACTGAGACGACCAAAGGGGCCCCTGAAACTATTAGACCTTCAGACGTCCAGAATGCTCGTGAAATGGCCAAAGAGCTTAGACGATTGCAAGAGGCGCCCCTGTCACACCAGAGAGAAATTTACACAGGGCCCTTTTTAGTGCCTGAGGGGCTCCTTAGACGGCAAAAAACATCCTAGGGACGATAGGAAGGAATCTAAGATGGTTTAAGCGTCCCTGAAACTGCCAGATGGGTCCCTGAGACTGTCCGAGGTGCTCGTAAAACTGCCAAAGGAGCGCCTGAGACGTCCCACGGGACACGTGAAACTGTAAAAGGAGCCTGAGATCACTAGAGGATCCTGGCACGGCAGACGGCCCGAGACCACCAAAAGTGCTCCTGAAACTGCAAGAGGGAACCTAAACTGAGCTGACCTAAACTAAACTAACCTAAACTAAAAAAAAAATCCGGAAGTTACGGGATAGGGGAGGAGGGGGAAGACGGGCTCCTGGACCAGATACAGACACGACATTTTAAATGAAGGCAGGGACGGAGTCGCCTAAAATCTCGCCGTTTTTGTCATATTTCGGGCACTTTGTTTGGAAACAAAACGCAGAATTTTCCGCAATAAGATGACAGGTTTGAATTTTTTGGTTATTTTATATCATGAAAACCAAAAGTACACTATTTCCCATATCTGAAGGGCAAAAAAGGGGGCCCCGCGCTGACCATTTGCCTCCACCGCCCTCCCCCGCCTCAGCGAAATCCTGGATCCGCCCATGGCGAGGGCTCCCATTGGTTTCGAGGGTCCCCTTGATCCGATTTGTCCTCCCCCTGGGAGGAATCCTGGCTATGCCCCTGATCCATTATGTCAGAGATTTGGTGCTGGCATTGTTACATTATGTGTGTGTGGGGGACAGGCAAAGCTGCTTTGGCAAGTGTTTGAGATAATGATTTCGTTCTCGTGTGATAGTCTGTAAGAGTTTTGTTACTAAGCGTCGAGTTATAATTTAATGTTGAGGGAGGAAACTACCTTTCGACCGTTTACAAATGCATTTTAATAACAAGCAGAATAACAAGCAGAAGCTTGCATCATTCGGCATTATGTAGATGGATGCCCAAGGGCAAAGACCTGAAAAATGGCAATGGGTACAGACCTGAATAGAAGAAATCCACGCATTTTGGAGAACACAAGTGTGCACTAGCACCAAAACCTGGGAAAAAGGTTTGCTCATTTAAAGATAAACTGGGGATAGCAAAAAGAACGAAATTCAGCTATTTTTTTCGGGATGGGGAAGAAGGTAACCCAAATGGAATCGGCTGTTGATCTGACAGAGCTTGCCCCCCCCCCCAGCCGAAAATGCAATCCGCCGTCCCTGCATCAGCATGTCTTTTGACGCCGTGGCGGATCGTCACATCGCACCACAGAAGGCCGCATATTTATCCTGTTCGAAGAAATCGGAAACCCGTGTAGGTAGTTGTCTCACAATCGTTCGCTCCCTCTGCGTTCCGCCAGCTTTTCGATCTCGAGATCAAGAGCAAGATACGGCTGTCAGCTTGGCGCTTTATCTGTGGTACGCCCTGACGCGTCAGCTGTGATATGATCCGGTGACCAGAGGGTGGCGAGCTGGGCGGAAGGTAAGCGGCGTTCACGAGGTGCAGCCACACAGGGTAAGCCCGGAGATCAGCGCTGTCATCTCGGCTGCGTCGTCGGCAGTGTCACTGGCAGCCGGAACCCCCATCTGTTTTGTCACAGTGCGACGTACAACTCTAAGTTTCATGCTTTTGCGGAAATGCAAGGTGTTTATGCGCCTCGCCGATTCCGTCAATCTTCATCGCTTCTGACATTTTTAAGACGTTCAGCACTATCGGCATCGTCACGGTCAGGCAGGATCGGGTTGGGCCTCTCAATTTGATTTTTCCTGTTGATGGAGGTAAGACTCACTCGACCTTTGGCCTCGCTCGTAATAATGGTGATAGACAAGATTCTAGAGAAAGTGGCATCAGTGTAGCCACTTTTTGAAATTGACAGGATCCAGTAGCATTGCCGGGGGAGCCTAGGGGTCTTGGGAACCCGTTCCCCGGAATTTTCTAGCATGCAAAGGGCCCCTTTGCATTAGGGACCGCTTTGCCTGGCATTTACCTAAACGGGCCCCTGGCCGGGAAAGACAGGCCCACTCTTCCGTAAAGGGCCCCAGACCCCTGGCGAAGACTCCTCTGGCAGGTAGCGGGGTAACCCCGCCCGGGAAATGTAAGCGGGCCGCCCTGCATGTACCTACCAAAAGGCTCATGCTAGAACCGGAAAGGTTGCTCCTCTGCAAAGGAGCCGCCAGCCAGGAGGTCTTCCTGCCACGGGATGGTGTCAATCTGTCGGGAAGGGAGTCCCAGTGATGTAACCGAAGTCAAGGGCCGTAAGGGTCTTATCATCCCAACTCAAGAAATTCTTAGCATGGGAAGAGGATCCCCTGGGCTGCGTTCCTGGCATAACCCAAAGGGTCCCAGTATCTAATGACCCGATTACGAAAAGGCAGCTCTTGGCAGGAAAGGTATCTCTGGCCTGACATGGCTGCCCCTTGCCAGTGCTGGGCAGCGTAGTGACGTAGCCATGCGGTCATCAAAGCAATTAAATAGAAATGTAGGCGCCTAGCAGGCTGGTCGGGCATTCCTATCCTAGAAAGTGGGAGCTCTACCGTTCATGGGGCCCCATTGGGCAGAGCGATAAATATGGATAATCCAGTCTAGTTTTTTATACAGAACTTGATTGTTGTGGAAACAAAGCAGGTTCTTACCAAGTACCCCGTTGTGTTCTAGCCATGGAGGCCCCCGTGGTGTTCAAGGGACCCCCTCATTAGGGTGGCACTTATTTTCGACATTTCGAATTTCTACTGGGACGGGCAGCCGATCTGTTCTATCCCTGGCAAAAACAACGTGTGTAATTTTTTTTTGAAAAATATTAATATTTACAGGTCGCTCAAGGAGGTCAAAGTTGATATTTTTGGCGAAAAAACTGATTTTTTCGATATTTTGTTTAATTTTTTTCCCGTCGTAAATGTGTCATTTTTTGCATTGATTATTATCATATTTGAGTTAAATAACATATTTTATTCAACACTTGTGATTCTGGGCACCTGCCTTCTGACTCTGTTCAGGAGCGTAAAACGTTTCACCACGACGGGTGCAAGGGTGACTTGCTTCGTCGGGTCGTTTCGAAACGTTTTGTGTTCTCTGGACTCGGGCTCAGTCACGGGGACGGTGACTGTGGGCTCAGTCACGGGGACGGTGGACCAAAAGAAGACGGTGAAGGAGGCGGCGGCGGAGATAATGACCACCGTGATACCCTTCTGGGAGCGCGCGCATATCCCGATGCAGAAAAGGCAGCGCGCGCAGGAACAGATCCTCCGCCTCCACGAGAAGTGGAAGACGCTCAAGAAAAACAAGAAGCGGCGGACCAAGACGCAGGAGACGAAGGAGAAGGAGTTTGTCGAGTCGGCGACCGGTCTCTTCGACATCGCGCATCAGGACGCTCTGGCGACGATGACGATCAACGAGGACAAAGACTTCCTCAAGGCCCAGCGCGAGAAGGGACGGCTCGGGTGCATGGCGGCAAAGGAAATGACCCTGGCCGCCCTCGAGAACCGGAAGCGGAAGAAGGAGGAGGCGACACAGCGATATCGAGAGACGGCTGAGATCGAGCGGCAGACTCTCGACGAGACTGCGCAGTTGGCCTCTTCAAGCTCCTCTAGTGCCGTCAGCAGCCCCACTCGCTCCGTCCACCAAGAGCGCGACGGCGACGACTCGCCCGGTCCATCGACCCCGGGTCCCTCGACTTCTACAGCAGCGTGTTTGCCGCCCAAGCGTCGCCGCGCAGCAACGAAGCTCATCAGCACAGAGCTAACCGCCGCGATGGAGCGGACAAAGATGTCCAACCGCGATGGTGTCTACGTCCTGACGGCGGCGGCTCGGAGCCTGGGACACAAACCTGAAGAGCTGGTCATCAACCGTGAGTCATTTCGCAAGTCCCGGATGCAGTTCCGGAAGGCCAAGGCTACCGAGATCAAGGCCACCTTTGCACCGACCGTCCCCCTCAGGGTCCACTGGGATGGGAAAATCGTTCTAGGCGTCGACGGCGGACCAGCCGTCGACTGACTTCCGGTCCTCGTCTCCGGTGACGGTGTGTCGAAGCTCCTGGCCGTGCCGAAGCTTCCCAACGGCACCGGAAAGGCCGCCGCTGACGCTGTCCTCGCGGCGCTCGATGACTGGGAGGTGAATGACCGAGTGAGGGCGTTCAGTTTCGACACCACTGCCTCTAACACCGGCCTCAGCGCCGAGGCCTGCACGATCATCGAGCAGCGGCTCGACCAGGACGTGCTCCACCTGGCCTGCCGCCACCATGTTTTTGAACTTGAACTGTTTATGTTTATGAACTGGAGATGCCACCATGTTTATGAACTGGAGAAGGCGTTCACCGTCTGTCTCGGCCCGTCCAGCGACCCGGACGTTCCTTTATTCAAACGCTCCCAGACAAATTGGGCATCGTTAGATAGGACGGCGCCGGAGCCCTTCGACGACTGCGATATGCCGCCACACCTGCACGATAGCCGCGACGACCTCCTTGCGCAGGTCGACCGCCTCCTCGACGACCAGCACCCACGCGATGACTACCGCGAGCTGCTGGAGCTGGCCACGATTGTCCTCGGCGGGGTTCCGAAGCGAGGTGTGAGGATCGCCCGCCCCGGTGCACTGCACCGGGCGCGCTGGATGGCCAAGGCCATTTACTCGGTGAAAATATATCTCTTCCGCTCACAGTTCCGGCTCACTGCGTCCGAGAAGAGCGGCATCCAGCGAGCCGTGACGTTTGTGGTTTCCACGCACGTCACGGCCTGGTTCAAGGCGCCGATTCCGGCGTCTGCCCCGGCTCAGGACCTCGGCTTCCTCAAGTCGCTCCTCAAGTACCAGGACAAGCCGGTGTCCAAGACGACGGCCGTCACCTCTGGTATCTGAGCGAGCGACTGGTCGCGCTCGCCTTCTTCGACGAGGAAGTGACGCTCGCGACCAAGCGCGAGATGGTCATAGCGCTACGCGAGGAGGAGGGACCCGAGGATCCCCCTCGCCGAGCCCAAGTCGAGCTCACGGCGGCGTCGGTCTCCAACAAGACGGTGGCAAACTTCGTCACGACTGGCTCCGCCAGCTTCTTCACCCTTCTCGGCCTGGAGACGGACTTCCTCGACAAGGATCCGGCCTGCTGGGAGGAGGAACCCTCCTACAACGCCGCCTCTCGCCGCGTCAACTCACTCCGCGTCGTCAACGACTTCGCGGAGCGGGACGTCGCGCTGATGCAGGAGTTCAACTTGGCCCTCACCAAGGACGAGGGCCAGAAGCAGTTCCTGCTACAGGTCGTCGAGGAGCACCGGGTCAGATTTCCGAACGCCCGCAAGTCCAGTGTGACTGCAAACTAGGCGAAAATGAGTGGTAGCTGGCATGAGCTGGGCACACATGAGACCCCTCACCCACCCCCTTTGAAGGGCTAATACTCGAGAAGAGGGGGTCTACCTGGAACCAAGAGTGTTGAATATATGTTATTTACGTCAAGTGTGATGCTGTTCATTACTACAAATGACAGATTTAGAATGAGAAACATTAAAAACAAAATACCGAAAAAATCGTTTTTCCCCCAAAAATAGAAACTTTGACCTCGTTGAGCGACCTCTAAATATAAAAATTTTTCCCCAAAAAAATACACACCTTGTTTTTGCCGGGGATAGAACAGTTTGGCTGCCCGTCCCGGTAGAAATTCTCCAAAAAAAAAATTAGGGCCGAATAAGTGCCACCCTACCCCTCATTCTGTAGGACCCTCCCCCCCCCGAAAGAATCCTGGGTACATCATTGACAGGGTCAGAACCATTTTCAGGCAATTCCTTTCCTCGCTTTACAACACCCTAGAGCTCATGTTATAAATATCCAAAGTTGGTAGATCAGCCGTCTTGCCTATCCTATGTGCTGGCATATGAACCACAAGTGAAGTGGGGACGGAACTTAAGTCCCGTGCATGATGCCGTCCCGTGATGTGCAGCCAACAAGTGTGGTAAAACAACGTGAGGGTGTTGAGGTCACGCGGATGGCTCAAATGTCGCCAGATCTCTGCAGGTCTTTCCCACGAGCCTGGCCGTCCCCCGAAGACCATGCAGGTTTTCTTGTCTTCTATGTGTAGCGGTTCTTGAGCAACCAGTGTGAAGCAGAGTAAAAACTTGCAGCCGTAGTGTGAAGTGAAGTAAAAACGAATGAAAACACTACTTTTTTGCATGTGATAGTGGAACGTTTTTCTTGAATTTGGCATTGGACCAAGAACCAAGTCATTGCCCACGTTACAGCGTGACGTAGCTTTGAATTGTCAACGTCGTCAGATCCTGCTTTGTCCAGACCTGAACCAATCCGAACCACCTGAAAAATGTCCAAGTTGACACGACTACTGGCGGGGCCGGGCTAAAATTGCCATCCCCTCATGTTCTTCCATCTACCTTCGCGACAACAGTGCTAAAACACTGACACTTTGTCCACCTTCTGTCGTAATCCTAGCGCACCCATTGCCGTTCCAACTGAAATCGGCTCGTGGTTTCTTTACCACAGCTCGACGAAGTCGGGAGGCCGACCGAATGGCCGAGCCACCGTCAGCGGCGGACGGCCTCACGCATGTCGGCCCTTAAAACGGCACTTCGTAGCATACGGATCGGTTGCTGCTGGACAGCTAATTTCAAAACATTCTGCACTGTGTGATAGACTTACAGCCTAAAGGCGCAGGTAGCCTGGGTTAGAACCAACATCAAGCGGTAAACACAAAACATTCCGCCTTTTCCATCACATCTCTCCATCCTATCTCAACGAAACTTTGTGAGAAGTAAGTCTACAGGATCACTGTAGTTACCCTGAAATACTCGTGGCTTAGGTCTGATTGACTGAAGTCAACCCAGCTTAGGCAATGGAAACGCAGTATGTTGTGCATGACGTATAAGTACATTTGGCGGCGACTGACTATACGGCAAATCATCGACGTACAAACGTTTTCAACTTCGACAGAGTCATAATCATTTTTAGACAATTTCTTTCCCTGGAACACCATATCTTCCTGGGTTTTTGTAGTTTTTCGTAGTATATATTATGTAGTATACATAATATAACGGTATATATTATGTGGTATTTCGTAGTTGGCATGCTTCAGTAACAGCCTGTAGTACGCTTTTCTATTCAGTAATTACTCAGTGCATTCCAGTAATACATCGGCTCCAGTAGCGTCAGGTCCAGCATTCTGCCGGTGCTATATGATTCAGCGGTGGACCCGGCCCCGTCTGTCCGTTTACTTACGTCTGCCGTCCGTCTGCCAGTCCCTCTGTTCATTCGCCCGCCAGTCCATCTGTCCATCCGTCTATCGGGGTTTTTGTCTGTCTGTGCGTCTCCGCTCCCTGACGATGGCTGTTGCTAAACACCGATTCGTACGGTTTGTCAGCGAGACCTCTAGGGCAACTTCATCTCTGAAGTCATGAGCATAGATGCGACTGGACAGCCGGCTTAGTTCTCACGATCTGCGGTGCTGTTCGGCAGACTAAGGCCCTCACCGCAGGCCCGTGTCCTGAAAAATACTTCCATATATCAAGCGTCTATTTGGATTTCCCACTTTCCTGACAAATCGAGAGCCTGCGATGTTGACCGGTCAGATCCGCGTACGTCACAACCTGAATGTAGCATGCAGCGTATTTGGAGTCAGATAAGACAATCCCAGCGGAGATTACAGTTGCAATCGTGCAGGGTCTCACGAGCCCTGCGTGCACAAGTCCGATAAGCATCCTGTGCAATGGCCCGCCTGCCGCCCTATCGAGCCGTATCGCGTGCGTCTAGTCTGCGTCGAGGCTGAGGTTCTTAACTTATACCGCCTCGCCTGACGGATATATTGCTTACATAACAAAACTGCGTTTGTGCTTTGGATTCAGATTTGAGGCACTGAATGCTACTGACGTAGAGGGGATTGGTCTTAGACGCTGATGCGCATCTCATTTAGTGCAAAGTGCAAACGCCAAATAGCCAGCAATCGTCCCGTGGCATCCCCTTACACCAATAAGAGATTCTCTTGTCCGGACATCGTTACCTGGGTGCGACAGAGGTCAGGAAGTTTGCCTAAGAAGTTTCAGGACATGCTAAATGTAAAGGTGCCGCAAACACGCACGTTTTCATAGCTTTCAGCTTCGGCGAATCGCCTTTTGATGTCCATCTAAGTAGCTTCCGAGCACATCCAGGGTTTCTGTGAGAGAAAAAGAAACACAGCGAGGTAAAAACGGTCTGATGGTCAGCCAAACGGCCCAAATCACGGGCAATCTGATACGCAGTGCCTCTGTCCTCTGCCCGTCTGCAGCACGTTTGTTGGGCAGCATCCGTCCTGTGACCGTTGGCATTGCGGTGCGTCTGGCCATGTCGGGCAGTGCCACTGTCATATGAACAGCTGCAGTTTGTTTCTCTTAGCCGGGCAGTGCCCCGTCCTCTGACCTACAATTCTGCAGTCCGGTGGTTGCCTCTGCCAGACAGTTCTGTCCTCTGACTGCAGTCCGGTGCTTGTCTCTGCCGGACAGTTCTGTACTCTGACTGCACTCCGTCGTTCCTCCCTGCCTGGCAGCCGGTGACGACGAACGATGGACAACATTCTGGCCGCCAAGCTGGTGGCGCTGGCCGTGCTCGGGCTGGGCTCACTGGTGGCCGGCTGCCTGCCGATGACGGCGCTGGCCGTGCTGCGCCGCCGCAAAGACCCGCAGAAGGCCGCGCTGAGCATCTCGGCCGACAGTCCCGTCTTCTCCTTCTTCCTCTGCTTCGGCGCCGGCGTGCTGCTGTCCACCCTCCTTTGCCACATGATCCCCGAAAGCCTGGAGAGCTGGGACGACATCAAGAGTCGCTGGGTGCCGGAGAACGAGACGTGCTGTCAGAGACATCTGTCAGTCAGAGACGTACCGCTGCCCAGCATCCTGATCGGCACCGGCTTCTTCCTGGTGTACCTGGTGGAGGAGATGGCGCACAAGCTGCTGCACGGTGCGCAGCGACGCGCCGCCCGTCGCGCCGACGTGGCGCTGGTCGAACTGCCGGAGCAGGGGTCGGCCGGCCTCAATGTCGGGACCCTGGAGGCCCAGCACGGCCACGCCGGGCACGCCGGCAGCGGCACCGACCATGTGCACGGCGGCGCCGGCGGCGAGGCCCACTCGCACGGCGCGGCGCTGGCCGGCGCCCAGGGCGGCTCGCTGGTCACTCTGCTGCTGCTCGTGGCGCTCTCCTTCCACGCCATCCTCGAGGGCATCGCCGTCGGCGCCGAAAAGACGCGCGGCGACGTCTACCTGATGCTGGCCGCCGTCAGCAGCCACAAGTTCATCCTGGTGTTCATCCTCGGTCTGGAGATGCTGACGACGTCGCTGCGGCCGCTCGCGCAGCTCGGCTGCGTGCTCGTCTTCACCGGCGCCACCGCGCTCGGCATCGGCATCGGCATCGGCGTGCTCCAGCTCGAGGCCGAGGGCAAGGGCCACGACGTCTCGCTAATGGTGATGCAGACGCTGGCGTCCGGTACGCTCATGTACGTCTGCTTCATGGAGGTGCTGACGCGGGAGCGGAGCCGGCAGGGCCACGCCATGGCGCGCCTCGGCTGCACGGCGCTCGGCTTCGTGCTGATCGCCGTCCTCGTCAGCCTGGTGACCGAGCCGGAGGACGCCGACGACGGCGACGGCGTCGCCGCCCACGTCGTGTGGTGACGCGCAGGGCCGGGGACGACGGGGCGGCGGAAGAGCGGCACGGGAGGAAGGCTGGAAGATCGAGGTGACCCGTGGCGATGAAGGCGGTTACGTCCTGACTGCGGGTGACAGCCGATGGAGCACGAGGGTCGAAGCAGCGGACAGCTGCGGCGCCTCGAGGAATAACGCTGTGAGCCGAGTCTGGTTGCGGCACGCTGCCTGGAACAAGAGATAGAAGGGACACGGACACGCGGACACGGACCGCGTGTCCGTGTCCGCGCGTCCGTAGTATAGTACTAATCCGTACCTTAATCCGTAATCGTAATTAATCGTAATCCGTACCTAGTACGAACATAGCGCGTACCGCGCACGAACACGGTACTAGACACGGACACCATTGATGCTCGCGTCTGACGGAAGTCAGGCGTTTAAGCTAGGCAGCTCTATCATCTTCATCTATATCATCTTCTGTGGGCCCCCACGTGCCGCGATAGCAAGCCAGGGAGGCTCGAGGTCATTTTTCACTGCATGCGTTGACGCAGTGGCTCGTATGGCGAAGGTGGCGTAAGCATCGTTCTAGTAGCAACTGCTGTCATCTGTCCTATTTGTTGTTTTGCATGTCACTCAACCTGCATACCAACTGATATTCGTCTGGTGTGATGGTTCTTAGAACTGAACATTACAAAAGTGCAGTGCGGAGCTTTGGGTAGTATTCTTAGCGGTGAAGGATAAAAGGCTATGCTCTTAAGTGTGTGGAGTCCGCAAATGCCATTCGCGGCAAAATCAAAATACGACCCTAACGGAGCCTGAGGTTGCCGCCACCTTCCTGAATTAACGATCAGGCGCGGCACTGGCCAAGAAGGGCCCATGTGCTTCACGCGTGAGTGACAAGGGTCACGAGACCTCAAGTGTAGCAAATCAAATCCGATGAGAAGTCTGAAAAGCAATTCTTACAGTGAATCCTCGGGAGTGAGGGCACACTAATGTTGACAACCGTTGTACGTATGCTGCATACAAATTTCATGAGTTGCCGAATTCTTACAGGAGTCAAATTCGCCTCTGTCTATGCTGAGCTTTCTCCTCCGGGTGCTTGACTCTCCACAGAGGACGATTTAACCGCCACCTCAGTTCCCGCAAACTTTAAAAATAGCATCGGTCTCAGTCTCACAGCTGTATGAGGAAACTACGTGGTGTTGATAATTTGCCGAGCATGCGCTACTATAACGAAATTTGACTGCACAATATTTGAAGCCGACCGGTTTTCAAACGACATCCGGCTATTGCACGTTCCTTCGCAAATAATTTTTGACGCGAGCGACAATTGTAATATACTACGCATTTCATTTAGGTCAAAAATTGCAAATGTTAATCATCACGTGCAACGCCATCAAATCCAGCACCCAGGTGCCGGCCGCTGCCCATGGAAGATTGCGATGGATGGAAAATCTACCGCACGGCTCTCGAACCACTACGGTGTAGAGGACAAACGCCCCCTAACCACATGGTCGTGAAGAACTGGACTAATTCCATATCACAGACATTCTGTTACGATAACCCAGTGAACATTTCAGCCACAGGAACACTTCCTTTGGGATGCCTTTTTCGGGTGTCTTCGACGCACCGTGCATCGTATTCCTTTATTCTGAACACAATCACCAGCATCACAATTACTCATACTGTTCGGTACTAGTCCCGGTTTGGGTCAAAACCCCCGAATAAGCAATATCGCCGCACAGCTGTCACCGGCTATTAATCATGACGCAAACATTGTCCATGTGCACAGCAACCTTACTACATCATTCGAAGTCTTACGCAGTTCTCACGGCTCGGACAATTTTTTGTTCCAACAACGTGGCGCTTGTGTAAAGCTCTTTCATCGCAATTTGTAAGCACCAGGATCTGTGGCAGCGAGCGTTCCTCTCCAGTCACAAAAGCTAAGTATCACACCATTACCTCCCATCGTATCGGCCCCCAACCACACGCAGTGACCATTTCGACTGGTACATAGTGATAAACAACGCTGCAACAATATCAAGACAGGGCTGCCTATATATTCCTGTATTTAATCTCATTTTCCGCAGTGCAGGTGCGACGCTCCCGCGGCGTCCATACAACTAGCGGCGCTCCCCCGTGCGTGGGTGCCGACGCGGCCCGCTGCGCCGCGAGTCGGCGGTCCTCGCGCTAGTGTCGGCCGCCCCGGCCGCCGGCGTACGGCGGCGCCGGCGCCGCGCCTGACTGACTATCGACTAGACCGGCGTCCGGGTCGCAGCGGTACAGCCCGGCGCTCCCTGAACACCGCCGCCGCGGAAGGCAGCCAGCGCGCTATTGCCCTACTGCGCTACTGCCTCGTCCGGCAGCGGTGTGGCCGGCTGCCACCGTCTCCAGCCAGACCCGCGGATACTGACTAGACGTCAGCCCAGACCCGCGGATAGTGTCCCGGCTGTCAGCCCGGGTCCAGGTGAGGGCCGCAGCCGGGCGCGGGACCTGACGCCACGCAGTCAAAAACACACATTCCGGACCCGTCTCTGACCGGCCCGGACCCGCCTCAGGCGAGCCCGCGCCCGCCTCACGCTGGTCCGGACCTTAAGTAAAGGTATTTTGGCCAGGACCTTAAGAAAAGGTATCTGGTCCGGACCCACCTCTGGCTGGCCTGGACCCGCCTCTGGCTTGCCAGAACCCGCCTCTAGCTGGTCTGGACCCGCCTCCGGCTGGCCCGGACCTTAAGTAAAGGTATTTTGGCCAGGAATTTAAGAAAAGGTATCTTGGTCCGGACCCACCTCTGGCTGGCCCGGACCTCCTCTGGCTGGCGTCTGGGACCAAGACTTACGTTCCTCGCGCTAACCAAACAGCACGAGGACGCTTGAGCACATGAACAGCCGGGCTCTCGGCCGGCTGTGATTTCGCTGTGTCTCCAGTGCGAAGAGCACTACATGCCGCTGGGACGGACGGCGTTTCCGTCTTTCTGTGAGCTATTTCTGTTTGTTTTCTTGGCCGTATGAGGACGCCCGGCTGATCTTGGTGAGGCCGATCATTCTGTACATGCCGAAGAAAACTGGAAACAGCAGGGTCGTCAATGCACAACGCCACCGAGCTGACAATCGATGATGGGCACGAAAAGCCGCAGAGCCTTGTACAAATATCACATGCAATCGTTCAGTCCCAACAAAAGAAAGTAGTTACAAAAAGATCCCAACGAATGAGTCAAGGTTTACCAACCATCGTGACATGCTCTGTTACCAAAAATGATTACAGTGGTGCATTTTATGAACGCAACACAAGGAGCAAATTCGAGGAGAAGAGAGTTTTACATTTTAAACCAATGTTGCGAGCTAGTATCAATAGCAGAAATCCATGGACAGTATCAATAGCAGAAATCCATTGACAAACGAATACTGACCGCAGTGCGCATGACCTTTTAGCAATGCAACCTACTTGCAACAGGCGCAGCATGTGCCAAGTAGGCTGCATCGCTAAATTGCGCATACAACAGCATGCGCAAACGTTAAAACGGTCGTCATGATGACTTGCTTCTTGCTGTTCTCCGTGCGATCCCAGAGTGGTACTGGTCCCCCCGTCCCCCGTCACGGGCGGCAGCCAGCCTCTGACCCGTGTCTCGGTCGTCATCCAGACCCCGGGCGGCAGACGGCCCCTGATCCATGTCCCTTCATGGCGACCGATCCATGTCCCATGTCTCGGCGCGGCAGGCGGTACTTGTCTCAGGTTTCCTGACAGCGCGGGCCCCTGTCCCGTTTCGGGGCGGCGGACGGTCCCTGTCCCCTGTTTTGGCGCGGCGGACGGTCCCTGTCCCATGTCCCGGGGCGGCAGCCACTCTCCGACCCACGCGCCGGCCTCCCCACAGTCCCGCCGCGGCGGCCTGTCCCGGTCCCCGTCCCGGCGCCCGGCCCACTCACGCGCGGCGATGATGAGCGTGGCCGAGGCCACCTGCAGGCTGGAGCCGGAGCACAGCAGCGTCAGCAGCCGGCCCACGATGGGCGTCAGCACCAGCCACGCCCACAGCGACGTGTTGAGCAGCGAGGCCGGCCGGCGCCGGAGCACCAGCCTCGGCCACTCGGGCGCGCCGGACAGCTGCGTGAAGCTGCCCGTCTCCAGGTACGACGTAAGCAGCTTGTCCTGCCGGCAGACGGGCCGGTTATTATCGTCCTTGGACGTCATTCTGACGTGGCTTTCGGTACTGTTTCTTTCCACTGGGACACGCGGAAATGACATCCTGGGATGCCAAAAATTCGATGGCGCCGCGCCCGCTCCGCTACAGAATTACGCAACCGGGAAAAATGGGAGGCATCTAACGTCCCTTTTCCATCATGAGCCCGACGTAAACATCGCCTGCATAGTCGGGACACCATCCGACAGGCCATCCCTCCGACGCCGGCGCCACCGGCGTGCGGGACGGACTCCGGCACCTTCTCCCTGTAGAGACCGTGCAGGAAGTCCGCGGCCGCCTCCTCGTCCTCCGGCACGTCCTCCATCGGGATCCGCTCGACGTACATCTCGCCCTGGATCTTCTTTCCACGAACCATGTTCGTAAGCGTCGGCTCGGCGAAATTTTCCCTGAAACAGGCCCCGGCGACATCTACAGCCTCCCGCCACACGCAAACGCTAGATGGGTCGCCACTGGGCTATTACGCGGTAAAGATGCATAAAGCGCGAGTGCAGGGGATCGTGGCATACACTTTTCCACCAACAATGCTGGTGGAAAAACGTTTCGGTTTTGACTAGCACACTGTCGATGTCTGTTGGTCCAACGAACATCGACAGAGTGTTAGTATTCCACCGGCACCGGCAAAACTGAAACACGGTTTGTTCGTGAAAAGCAGAGGGCGCAGTGCAACCATCAGTCCGACAAGACGTAAGCCTTGGCGATCCAACTACCTCAACGTGCAACGTCACAAAGACTGCGATGAAATGTTCTGGACATTTCCGGCCAATCAGAGTACCAGAAACACTGCACACAAAACCAAAATGCGCATTACCACGCTGGGAAATCGCGACTGGGCCAAAATCGTCCCGACCCCGCGGCGCGCACTCACGTGTCAAAGCCGACGGTGAGGTTATAGACTGCGGCGAATTTGCCCCGCAGCCTGGACACAGAGTAGGTGAAGCCCTTGGTGCGCGGCAACAGTAGGTTGTGCAGCTCCGGAAGCCCCTTCTTGCGCGCCACTTCCATGCTGGCCTCGTGCTTGGCGCGCGTAAAGCGCGTGCCTTCACAGAAAATCAGCAGCTGACGGCAGAAGAGAAAAGCAGTCCTACTGCGTGACGTCAAAGGTGGGACCCATTATCCTGATCACAATTAACGGAAGGGGGCAATGGAGCCGCTGTCTGGGAGAGGGTGACACGATTTCGCGCCACAAGGCGGCGACGGAAATTCAGGCTGTTACGCATGAGTGTCGACGACCATAGTCAGGGATGATTCGCCAAACCATGTTTACAAGGAGTGGTTAGCCCGAAGAAATACTCGCCAACCAGTGGAAATAACCCCTCCATCCGTAACACTGCCTTCTGGGACACGTCGAACACGGCCTCACGTACCTCTACAGTAAAAAATCCTGGTCATCGTACAAAGCCGATAAGGCAGAAATATCAGATAAATAATACGACCGTCTACGGAAACACAGCTTTCCAATCAGTAGGATTCAAAAACACACGTTTTCTTTGTACCGTTCTGCCTTCCAAAAGAAAAGTGCATGTCATGCTGTTGTGAAGATGGCTTAAGTGTAGGTATACCACAGAAATGTGAACTAATGTCAAATTTCCGAAAATGTGGCCACATGGAATGCTGCATATGGAAGACATAATATTACAAGTGAGTCATTTTGCATGTGGATTAATAAGGAGGACTGAATAATGAGTTGCCATCCAATGTACATACCAATGAAATCAGAAAAAAACGTGATAATTCTTGTTATACATATTTGCTTTTGCTGTCATTAGGTTAAAATTTAGGAGAAACCCATCCATTTTTGTCATGATGGTTAATGTGAGATAAGGGTATGCTATCTTCTGATCAACAAAAATGTATGTGTGTTGTATGCAAGACAGGATGGGGAGTAATCTCGCGGTTACAGTGTACGGGAAATCTCGCAAGGACAGGATGGGATAGTTGTCCTATAAAAACAAACAATCAGAGGAGGATCTTTCAGCAAGGAAAGATCAGGGTGCTTACGTGATGGAAAATGGCCAGGAAGATCGCCTCATCCATAACCGGTTCAGGATCGCCAGCAAACCACAATCCGAGCATAACTCACCCACACTGGGTCTGGGTAGTCGCCCAGCACGGCCAGCTGTTTGTCCACGTGCTCTTTGTCGTCGTCCCATTTGCGCCGTAGGAAGATGACGTTTGAGAAGACCCAAGACCAGCCGATGATTGGCACGTAGCGCAACATGTTTTTCACGTACACCTTGGCGCTCTGGCAAGTAAGATGCATGCTGATGTTTTAGTATGTCACTGAGCAGCAGGGCTCCACACAGGCACACAACTCATGCAAGGCCGCAACTATTGTAACTACACCATTTTCAGGAAGTGAGCCCCTTCATACCAAACAGCACACAATCAGACACTGCAACAATGGTGTATTGCATTAAACACATTCAGAAGCCATCATATTACCTAAGTGGTTTGCTGGTGACTCCACGTGCAGATAAACATCTTATCACAAATATCCCAAGTTTAAATGCATTTTAACTTCAGAGTATGATACTCCAGGAAAGCCTTCCCTAGAGCTTTCTACATTGGTAAGAAATCATTATGCATTGCACAACACACAAAGATGATTGCAGATGCATGCAACACCTGATGCTGGCTTACCCCTAGCATTCCACTTCTGTCAGCTACAATCCAGCCCATCAGCCAATCTACTTCATATGTGTGGTTCATGATGAGCAGTGCATGTTCTTTACCAAGGAACTTCATGACACCAGGATCCACATAGCAGTGGCAATCAGAGCCTGACCACCACTCAGCCAAGAACAGAAGCTCTGTAATACCAGTGACACAGCTTGTTAATTCCCCTCTGTTTTTAAAGTTCTGTGCATGATGTCATATGTCATAATATGGCAATCCTGCTGATTCATAACATCTGGGATAAGGGGACAACACAGAATAGTTCTTGCCATTGGAACAGGTATAATATTCTCAGTTAACAAACACAAGTTCCTATTTTGCTTATGATGATACTACTCCAAACACCAAGATCTGCAACTAGTAGCACATCCAAAAAATGTGCCAATATCTTAAGATCAGATGGGGTTGGGGACAGATAATGATGGGAAACATCATCCTGGTACATAATCAAAATGATGTAATTTATAACCAAAAGTGTTTAAAGCCTTGTGGGAAATGACAATGATAGAAAAGATTGATATAAATGTAGGTTCATTTACAATGAAAAGTGTTTCGTTAGAAAAATTGTATTTCTCAAAAATATGAAACACTTATCAAGCTCCTGCACTTACGAGCACAAATTGAGTAGTGTAAGTAGTAGTTTATCTTCTTGAAGAGTCTGCTGCTGAATGGACTGATAGCAATATAGAGTATCAGTTGAATGACATTTATGCACAAACCAGATATGAAAAATGTGATGGCTAGACACAGGTGTGCCAATGGCAGAGTCTTCAGGTGGCCCAAAGTCCAAGCCATGGCTAGATGTGTTCTGAAAAAGAAACATACCAGTTTATACCAATCACCAATACAGAAGACACCCACTGCATGAAATTTTCAGAATGACCAATACATGTGGACTTTCATAAGTCTTGCTTCTCACAGTAACTTGATCATTTTAGATAGTGGTGGAGTTGTATTTCTGTGTGAATAATGTAAAATGTGGAAGCTTGCACAAACTATCCAGAAGTAATTTCAGTAACCTGGACTGAGTAAAAAACTGCAATTGTTGGCCTTGTCATAGATACTTTCTTAATACAACCTTTTCAAGCACACCACATATTAATACCATATAATGGAATGACTGGAAGGATATGAGCTCTGTTTGCTCCAAAATCCAAGGTACAGTTATCTCTGAACTACCAAAATCATGGAAGTTCGATGGTCTGTGCAATAGGGAATACATTACACAAACTTGATCTTCTTGCACCAAAAATGGCTATGAAATATGGACCTCACACCTTGAATGACACACATATATATCTATGCCTTACATATCGCTTATACATATTTTAGCTATACCAATACTTTAACGTCTGCACACGTCTTAAATACCTGTCGGTTTACAGACCCTTATAGACTGCCCTATGGGCTACGGCTGGTAGCTGGTTGGGTAATTGATTTGTGTTAGGGCGCTTGGGCTCAAGCGTCCAGTGTCCAATCCGCACCACACGTGTCACCGATTGAAAGCTAGCGGCGTCGAGTTTTGAACCCACAAACTTGAGAGCATGAGTCCGAACCCCTGTCCACGAAGCTAACGAGGAGCACTACGCCCGTCGCGCCCTCCCGTATCGCTGCATGGCTATTATTAAGCAAAAGTCATATATGACTCTAAAGCGCCAAAGCTGTATCAAACAGCAAGAAGAAATACCGAGTCGCTGCACGCAAATAAACCTTTTTGATATCGTCAAATGGAGGTATAGACAATGGCGAGTAAAAAACTTAGGCCGTAGGCGTAGGCGCGGCCACGTAACCAGGATTTTCCTCAAAGGCCAAATGTCAGATTTTGTCATACAAGAAAAGGCGGCAATTTTAGGCGATTTATCTCATATTTAATACACGACTGGCTCAGGGACCAGGGGGGCCATGGCCCCAAGCCCCCTTGGCTTCATCCCTGCATAGGCGTAGGAACGGGGTGGGGGGGGGGCAGGGGGCCATGGCTGTCCGCTTTTTAGTAGACTGAACAGTAGCCCTAAGCGGAAAAAGTCTTTGATTTCCTACCCCCGCTTTTTCTGAATGCTCCTAAGCCTCTGCTGAAAACACTGTCGCTGACGACGCATCTGAGTGCGGTATATATTTTCAAATTCTCAAAATTCTTCTACCGTATAAACAGGGGCACTGAAACGGGGGGTAGGGAGGACAGCTTCCCCCAACTTCGGGCAACATTCCACATTAACCCTACGGCGTTGCGTGGAAAGAAACGAGCTAAAAATTGCGTTTGTCCCCCCCCCCCATCTCCACAGAGGTTCCACCGCTCCTGCGTATAAAGGTTTCTGCTTTCATTCATACTTAAAAAAACAGCAACATCATTGGTAGCATTGGCACTACATGACGCCAAAATACAGTCCCCACCAGGGCCTACTGTAAGGGCAAATTACTGGGGGGGGAGGAGTGATTTAGGGCAATCGAATTATGGGCAACATAAATACAAAATCTAGGTATTTCGCCAACCTTGTTTTGTCTGACCCCGTCGGAGGTCGGTTTGCACGGGCTGGTGTGGTGAGGCTAGCGGTCGCAAGTGGCTGAAACTTGGCCGTTTCAGGGATTTGGTGGCACAATGCATGACGTTAGATTTTCGGGTTTCGTGACGTCGGGTTGGCGAAATCCGACACATTTCGAAAAACTCAGACGCACGCCGCTTCCGGGCGCTCGAACTCTGAAAAGAAAAGTCGCGCCTACACAAAACCCGGTGCTTCTGATAAAGAATCGATTGGAGAATTGCGTTGTATGGAAGAGGCGGGACTGGCACATGGTACTTGCTGGCCTCGAGAACACAAAAATGCTCGTTTTGCAAAGTCTCAAAATGAGGTTATGATCTCGGAAACAGTTAACCCGCCCCCGACTGGAGGGAGGTTGACCGCCCCCCGTCCAGATGTTTTCCAGGATTGCGAAAGAACGAACAAACGTAGCGCCACGAAACTTCGTGTACCTTCTACATGCTTATTCTTACACCTTGCGCCAAAGTTTTGACCTCAGGTCAATTCAGGTGTCTAACCTAGCTCCGTTGAAACGGACTTATGTCCAAAAAAGTTAAGCGCCCTGTAATTTTTTTTCGGAAAACAAGTTGTCGCAATAATACTTCCAGGGTTAAGAGATATTGATAGATGCAACATATCTGCTATCTCATATTTTCGGAACTTTCCGGTTCATTGACCTAAGGTCAAGCCCATTTTTAAGACATGTCCTTTTTTCGGAAATTGACGGAATTTTTCATAACATTTTTAGCATGGAGTAAAACAGACACCTAGTTACCGTCAATGGGCAAAGTATCAGTGACTTCCAACGATTGTTCTGAAATCATTTCACGAATAGCTGTCATGAGCCAAAATGCACCCCTTCAAAATCAGCGATGAATTACTCAGAATGGATAGAAATTGGCGGAACTGGCTTGCACATTCGCAAGTAATGCCGAAAAGCTAAAAAAGTCTCAAAAAATTGCATATTTTGGGAATAGACAGATTGTCATGAACAAAGCTCCGCCAACTGTGTAGATTGGTAACTAATTTTCCAAAATTTAAGCATGAGAAACTATCGCAAGAACCAATAGGATCAAGAAAAGTTACATGGATAGGCTTATGTCGCAAAAATAAAGGAACGCTAAAATTTGTTTTGTTAATTTCCTATTGCGTACGACTACAGCGCCCGCTGGCAACCGGTGCGGAAATTGCCGTGTCTTTAACTCAACGTTTCGGCGTATACATGGAACAAATCAGAGAAATTAGACGTGTATCGGCATCTAAGTGCGGACCTTTACCTGTGTGTTAGTGGCTTTACCTATGCGTTATTAGTCACAGCCCTTGAGATCCAGTCCGTTTCTCGGTCTCATGCAGTCGGCTATGAGAAAACATATATAGGGCGTTAATGACTTACATATTATTCAAACCTAAAAACGAGGCCAGTTTAGAGCTCTACCTGTTACGAGCTTTCGAACGGTATGCTTATTCTTATCATGCGACCAACCGTTCGTGAGTTAGAGGAGGGCGGTCAACCCCCCCAGTCGAGCGTAATCGCCGTCGACCGCCAGTCGGGCGCGGGTTAAAGATATGGACCCGAAGTCACGATGACTAAACCCAGCAAGGTGGCGGCAGGAAATCGTTTAGCGGAGTCAGCCTCATCCGCCGGACGGGGTAGCCGCGGCTTGCGCTCAAAGTCGTTTTTACTGTGGTTTCGAAAACCATTGTCAGGACCGGTGACTGACACGAAACTGGGGCCGAATTTCTTGGAAAGCCCGTTCTTTCCTGGTTCCGATGATGCCAAACACTAATCAGGTGTGTCGCTGCCTCTCCGGCCATGCGATGCTACGCGAACCAATGCAGGAGGCGATTTGGCTCATTTTCAGTCGAGCTCGAGACCATTGCCAACCGCACACACGAAGTCCTTCGCGTAATCGCCACCCGTGGTTCGCAACGAGACCAAACCTGGTTCGTTCAACAGAAAATCGATTGGAGAACAGCGTCATGTACAACATCGAGCGCGGGGACTAGCGCGTGACGCGTGCTTGCCACGGGACGGCCGTTTCGTAAGCTTTACAAAATATAGTACGGCTAAATTTAATCTTCAGTTATAACAATTCGGCGACTATGTAGCCCCACATCGCAAGGTACCGACTGCTTATCATACCATGAGGCCGCCCTCATCTGCCAAACGGGGTAGCCGCGGCACGCGCTCGAAGTGGCGGCATTTTTGGTTTTTAGGCTCTTTGTGTTTACACTGTGATTGCGATGGTATGGAGGGTCATATTGTTGGCGAAATTACCACCGGTGGAACGAGAGGATTCTCGGCGTTTTGACGCTGCCATAACATGATGATAATTCGCCTAACCTTTACTGCTGTGGCGCGTCAGGTAAACCAGTGCCAGTCATGATTTTGCACAAAATCGACAGCTTCCGGGATTTTGTGTTCGACTAAAGATTGTTGTGACGCCACTGAGGGCATGCCGTTAAAAATACTTGCACTATGTTCCTCAATCAGTTGTGAAAACACTAGTATAACCCTTTCGATATGGTCTCGTTCTGGTCGGTCCAAAAATATCTGCATGTCGAGTAATGCATGTTTGTTTTTTGCCGACCCCCAGCTGAAAACCAGTTTCTCTTGCTCTAAAATGAAATTTGCATTATTCCGTGCTGCTCCTTGGTTACCTTGACGGCACCTCCTATTTCGGGATTTCAGATACGTTACACGAGTAAAAAATGCCGCCACAATAGACATATAGGTTCGGTTATATGCAGATGCAGATAGACAACCACAAACAGGCTTACACAGAGACGGACAGATATAGGAAGACAGAGATCGATACAGGGAATGAGACGAAGGCAGAAGACACGAATAGAAATGACTGACTGTGGAGAAGAAAGAAAGGCTGAACAAAATGTGGAGGAGAATGAAGAGAACCGAGGAGGCCGGCAGAGAACGACAAAGATCGACGGACTAACGAAGGTCGACGGAGATCGGTGGAGAGCGATGGAGAGAGGAAAAGACTAAAAGAAACCGACCGAGACAGGTTGAAACGGACAGAGACCGATGGACATCAAACGTCATTCAGGAGACCGAAAGGCTGATGGGCTGATGGAGACCAAAAGGAGACGAGCTGATGGAGATCGAGCAAGACCAAAGGATAGCAACTGAAACGGATGGAGATCCAGGGGCACCGAAGAAGACTTACTGACGCCGAGAGGGGACAAACAGAGGACGAGCGATGTTCACAAAGACTGAGGTGGTGAAAACTGACCATGGGATTTAAAAAAAAAAAACTTTTGCACCTGCCCAACCCGGGAAAGCAAGCAGGGACGTGGCAGTGGCTGCTTCATATCACAGCCCGCTACCTGGAGGGAAATTAAACGATATCTGTAGAAAAAGATTCAGAATGAAGTGCGCTGTGTTTTTTTACACGACATTTGAAATAGACAGCATGACGCACCGTGCTCAAAGTGAAAGTGCGTCTAAGCACGAAGTGCGGGGACATACGGGTAAACCAAATGGCCGATGGCAGACTGTTTCCATGGAAGCTCGCAGCGCGATTGTAAAACAGCATTGAGAGCAGCTTGATCAACCGTTGAACAGTAACCAGACTGAAGCGAGCAGCGCGGTTGTCGGACGATGTTGGAACGCTGGCATAGGAATTTTGAGGAGACCAGATTGCTGACATTTGGTTCAACAAATAGGACCCGTTTGTTAACAATGGAGTGTGCAATGCAATCTCGGGGTGGTCCCGGATTCAGTTCGATGAGTTTTCCGCCCGAAACCTGATTCAAATGAAAAAATTCGCACGCGCAAAGGGTTTTAGATGCGCGGCGTGGCAAATGGCCAAAAAAGCGACCGGTGCGTCAGAGAAACACGCACAAGCAGGTCAAAAGCCGTCAGCTGCCGCGTCTGCATCTGATGGGCACGCCAGCCGGATTTGCCGTATTTTTGCGCGATCTGTTTTACCTCGCTTGCGATCGCAGCAGTCAATGAAACTGAACCAATGAGAAAGGAACCCAGCAGAATCGTCACATTTTATTTTATGTATAGTTTTATTCTTGTCCGATACAGAAGTGCTAGGAGGTGACTAGCCATGGTATTATTTCGTTTTTTTGTGTTTGATGCTGAATGCATGATTTACATCCCTCATAAGACCGTGACGTTTTATTATGTATTATTGTATATCATACAGGGCAGTCAGCCGCAATGTATGTGGAATATCCCAAGAATGAACCGAACTGAACTGAACAAGCACGAAGAGCCCTTCTTGGTTATCCTATATATTATATCCCATGTATTATCCTCCTCTAATTTTTGCGCTTATCTACGCCAATCAAATTCTAACTGACAGAATTCGAAACCTGTCTGACGATTCTTTTTTCTAAAAAAGGAAAAACAGCTGTGAGTTCATTTTCCGCTTTCGTCTTTTTATTCACAGATAGCTCTCTCAGCACGCATATTTGCTACTCACAGTCACTGCCTGAAGCGTGTCAAAGACGTGGTCCGGCGCGAGCTACTGGCAACACAACGTTTTCACTCATGGGATTTCGCTGTGTACGGGGGGCCTTTTTGGCGGTCGCAGGCGGGGACTGTCCCTCCCCAGTTAACATGTTATAATGAGTTCTGGTCCCCACCCGATCCTGATGTCTGAGCTGACAGGTGTCACCACCTGGTTTAAAAACGGTACTTGGGCCATCGCCTTGTTTGGACCCCTCTCCTTGGAGCAAAGGGTAAACAATATTTTGTGGCCCCCACCTTGCTTATCTCTTGTCTGTCCGCTCGTCTGGTAACTAAAACAATGTCCATTTCTATATTCATTTCCTCTGAAAACTGAAGAAAAAGTCGTCGAAATTCGAAGATCATCGGGATTTCTGGGCGGGCTGGGTTTGGATCCGCTTATGTGCACCCCCACTCAGAGATCCGTGGCGGCATCCTTGCCTGTGCCAGTAAATAGACTGCAGTGCTGCACTAAATTCCCACCGCTTCAGTGGCACAGATGTGATCAAGTGGACGCTGACCATTCCTTTCCAAACGCCTCCGAACGTGAAGGTCAGAGAGCGATATTGAAAGGTGGTAAGATGGGTGGAGTTGCCCGATTTCATCACAAAAAATCATTTTATTTTCATCTTCGTACTGGTGGTTACCCAGGTGGTAAGCGTCCTAAGGTCGTAGTCCTAGTCAGTGACGGCGGGATCTCTCCAGAGATGAGGGGGGGCAAGCCCATTTTTTTAACTCGTTTCTTTCCATGCAACGCTATACGATTAATCTTAAATTTCGACCGGAGATGGGCGAGCAGCTGCCCCCTGCTCCCCCCTCCCCCAAATCCACCGCCCCTGGTCGTAATCATAGTTCAGGATCAGTTTCAGTCCAGTTTCAGCTTATTATTAATTCGTCCAGGATGGTAGCTTCGTATCTGATTGAAGTTATATGGCAAAGGTCAGGTCCCCCACCTTTACTTTTCATCCGCCAGTCAGAACTGAATGAATGGTCCAGGCTTTAATGCACAGCTGTTGATAGCAGGACTGATCAGAACGACAATTTGAAGACCCTGGTATGTACAGTGTTTTAGGTATCGAGGTTCAGTTTAATCATTTTGAGATACATGCATACTAAATGCGTAAAGGCGCCGGCACCAGTCCTCGTTTATGGCTTCCATGAGCCGAATATCGTTTCACATAAAACGCATTATTTCTCTCGATTGCTTTGATTTTGGTACTGTCACTGATAGTTGGATGGTTCGTGCAACAGGGAATACATCAAACAAACTTGATCTCCATCCTCATCGTTTCATTGTCCGTCTGAGATGCGTAATGAAACGATGATTGCTGACGCCAGAGATGATAATGGTTGTCTCACCATCGTAAGGCACTTTGATGTAAAACGATGAACTCGTCTGAACTTTGGTGTTAATGGAATTCGTTGATGAGCCTACGACATGAAACGCGGTGATACAAAATGCGATTCTCAATGTCAGCAATGTCATCAATGTATATAGTTTATTGTGTTTAAACGAACTTTGCAGTTTCAGTGCTACAGACGCCAATAGCCGGGGAAGTGCCGTGCATTACGTCTCGCGTCTCAACGCGTCCATCCCATAATATTCCGGCAAATGCCGCTATATCATGACGTTACTAAGCACGTCACATTTCCATGACCGCCCACATTTCACGCTCACTCTGTTTTGCTGATATCGGCATGTGAAAAAGGAGCTGCATTCGCTGTGCGCTTTAATTCGAAAAATGAGGTTTTGTTTTCATTTCTGTCGTTGTTTTGCGCTATGAAATCCGCCCGTCCAGAAGCGTTGTGCCGGAATAATTGCATTAAATGGTATCTTTATAAAACTCTGTGGAGTAATGCAGAGAAATTCGAATACATTCGCCAAACATGCCTAAAAAGGCAACAAGCTCAATGATGAAATTCGCCCTTGATCGGGGATGAACTCCAGTGTAGTTAAATCATGGTTCCCGGAAGAGCTCCACAGGCCAACGATCGACCCCCATCAGCGACATCAGCTATCGGACAGATCGTTCCGGCAATGGTGGGTTTTGTTATCCGTGGGCGCTTCAAAAATGAGAAAAAAATGTATGTGGTATAATGTCGCACGAATCGAGGCGATATGAAAACTTCCATCTGTTCTCATCAACCTGTTCTTTTCAAATTCTCTAAACCATTTCGGATGCGTCGCGTTGGTCAAGGCAATCATTTCTAAAAACGTCTGCCCGTGACTCCCGCCAGCAGACGAACCCACGAACCAGCAGAAGAACTCACAAGCCGACAGACGACTCTGGCAACCAGCAGGCCCCCTCCGCCACTCAGCACCTGACTCCAGCGTCCAGCGCTCGCCGTTGGCGGCTGCCCAGCCCAGGACTGGAGGAGGAGGAATGACCGCTCCCTCCCCATCCCCACCCAGGCGCCACGCCGACCTGTCCTGGACACCGGCGACCTGCCGCCTGTCTCCCGACAACCTGGCCCACTTACCTGGATTTCATCGCGTCCGGGCCGAGCGGCCTGCTGAATTACGCATGCGCTGCGGGCCGCGGTGAGCCCCGTTCGGCGACGCCCGTGCGGGCGTGATCGGCCGTCGGTTCGGTCCGGGCTGCCGAGCGGACACGGCGTCGCTGCCGGCGGCGACAGGCGACACCTCCGGCCGCCCAGATAACCGCGGACTCTGACCAGTGGTCGCGTGACGTCACGCGGCCAGAGTCCACAGCCACTCCGGTCGGAGAAGGGGCCCGTGAGAACCCGCAGGCGGCCAGCTGTGCCTGGGCGAGAGGTGGGCGGCACGCGCGGCCTGGTGCGGAGCAACGGCGGCGAATAAGGGAGGCATGGGGTTGTTGTCTCTACGTCCGAAAGAATTGGGGGGTAAACATGTGATATTCCACCTCTCCCCCCCCGGTAAAAATCCTGAGGTGGCACAGAGCAACCAAAAATGGAATAAAGATAAACGCGTTAGCGCACGTATTACACGAATGCTGGCTTCAAATTTGTGACCAAAAGCCCCCCACCGCCCCCAGAAACTCATTTGCATACCTGGAGGATCTCTGGACCTGACCACTGACCAGGGCCCTTTATATATTCGGATCCCTATGAATGTCACGGGCCCCACCGCGACTCCATAGCAGTCGCAGGGATCCCTGACTCCCAGTGACAACCGAATGTATTAGGCCCCTGGACCTGGCCGGCAGCCCTAAGCTTCATTGGGCTCCTGGCACCCTGAAGACCCCCGGTCAGGATCAAAGACTCTCCAGATATGTAGAGGGAATTCCAAAAAGGGCCAGGCACCCTCGGTGTGTCTGGGGACCCTTTGAAATCCATGTGTTCCAGTGGCCCCTAACAGCCACAGGAGCGCCTGACTTCCAATGGGTCCAAAATTACATAGAGAGTCCAAATTAGTTTTCACTAATCAAAACTAGAAGTTACACACAACCACGTACTGCTCTTGTTATAACTACAAACTGCTGATCAAAACTAGGAACTACAAAACTCTATCTGCATATAGCATCTGATAATAAAACATTCTAATTTTACAGAGCGCGTCGTGCAGTTCCTATCAAACCCGAAAGCAGGCATTTCAAGACGAAAACTTCCGTTTTTGCAAAGGTTTGGCTAAAGTTCCGAAACCGTAATACGATCCAAGCCTTTCACTTGCTGGCCATGAAAGCGCTAAGTTTTTACCACTGGTGACTTTAACCACGCTATTTAGACTTACTTTGCATTACTTTATAATCTGCACTGGACCAGTCGAGAATGGGATCCCAACCACAAGCCCAACTCAAACCCAAGCCAAGCCCATTTAACCAAAAGTAGCTTATACGTGATGTGCAAAGTAAGTACAAAGTTCAGCAATATATAAATATTTTTGTTCAAAACGGCACCATGAGATTGAAAATAAGGATTTCGCACAGGAGTTGGAACAAGACCAATTAATAGATCTCATTACAAGTCATATCTGTCTTGATATCATACGACAGTAAAGAAATTGGTCTTGAAATCAAATTACTCTACGTTCCAGGAGGCCTTACCTCGTGATTGGCACCTAACAAAATTTCACGTCCGCAGACGGTGACCTTCCAGCTAGCACTGTCGCCAGCTGACGTCTGACGTATCATCCAGCTTCAGTAAACATTTTTTTGCCATTGGATAATCGGTATGTCTCCCGGAATCTGAGACCACAAACGATTCACCGGACCGATACACAAACTGTCATGGGATCTCTTGTACGATTCATGGGCTCAGCGGTGGTAACCAATAGCGAGGCTGTCACGGGATCCACGTGGTTGTCTGCGGTCCTTGCGGCCGTTGCGCCGTCGTTTTAGTCATCACTGGCGGCGACTGCACTGAGCTGACATTTGCCGTTGATAAATGGCTGGAGCACGCCGACGAACTACCCGGGTGACCATGCGACGCTTTGGATGATTTTGGGCTTTGTCGTTCTGGCTGGGCGAGGTCACCAAATCGTTCAGTAAGAATGCTTTACATGGACTAAGGCATCCGTTAAGACGCTTCTCAGAAAGCAGTTTGGCATTTCCCAATTTTCCATCATTGGCATGACGTTTGAAAATAGCGTCCTAAACTGTGTGACAGAAGGTCAAAGAAAACACGGAACCCATAGGAAGAAGTGGCATGTACCTAAGTCGTAATCTGTCTATGTCAGCTATCAGTATCTCTCCTGTGTTGTATCATATGAGTCCTTTGTAACACCATAAATCGTGTCTATTTCCAGTTCTTTTGCAGCAGTCTGGTTCTGCTTGACAAACCTGTCTGGCCTGATCTGGTCAGATCCAGCGTCAGCTGGCGAAACAGGAGGTACTTGTTATTCAAGTAGCGTATGCCGTTCTCGTTACTGACTACCTTAGGACAGCATGGACTGAGTGGCGGTCGGTCTGACATGTTCACAGTACTACGCAGTACGTTCAGTTTCCGACATCACCATCGTCTAATCCATGTCGTTGTCAGGGTAATTGATGTCGTTGAAATAGTTTGATATGAATGGCCCAGTTGACATAATTCCCTCTCATTGGTGTCGAGGACGGCATCATCAGTGCCCGACATCGGTCCGAATCACGTATCATTCTTCACTTAGACCACCAGTATTATCATTACGCAGATGAGCACGGCTGCTGCGTTAAACACAGTCCACATGCGGCTCAGTATATGTGTTCTTAACGGGCAGTGTTTTTTTATAGAAGGTGGTCGGTGAAATATCACTTACCTAAGTCAAATCTCCAAAACATTGGAAAGTATTTTTGGGATGTGTTGGGCATTCCCAAACACTTAAAACCTCCATCCTTGAAAAATATCTTATCCTATGTTTCCGCGTTTCTTTTTTATAGTCTACTGCTCTATTCTTTCTTTCATTTGCCTGTATCGCTGCTGAGTACGCTGAGGGTTCCGCACGCTTGTGTTGCTTGATTTCACGCTTGATTTCCTTCCCATTACAGCTATTCCTGACTCCCGTGACAGCTCCGTGGCGCCGCACTGCTTTGACCGGGGCCCGGCCGCCTGCCCACGGGCCGCCTGCCCATGTGCCGCCTGATCTGCTGATGCGCGTGTCAGCGAGTCCGTGTCTGTGTCCCCCGTCGCGAATCGTGCTGATTCAACAGAGCGGGCCGGACCCTACACCCTCTTGAGGTCCACCCGGGCGCAGGTGCCCTCGTGAGGTTCAGACGCGCTGGCGCTGACCGCTGACTCGACCTCTCAGTTTTTCGGCTACAGAAATATTGGATTCCCACTCTAGTCTCATTTTCTAGCCGCACATTGCAGGTGGGTTTGACTGTGATCCAGTAGCAGCCAGACATAAACAAACCCTGGAGAAAAAAACGCTGTCCAATGCACTGGACACGTTTTTTGTGGCAGTGGCATAGCTAAAGGCCGGAGAAGAGGCTATGCCCCATAGTAACATGGCGAGACGTTCCCGGCGCGCTTCGCGCGTTGAAAACGACCTCGCGTTCAAGAGGATCTAGAAGATAATGAACGGTTTAAAGGTCCCTGACCTTCCTTAAGGCCCATCGGAATACTAAAACGGCTCCTGAGGTCTGAAAAGGGCATTGACGTATAAAAATGGCTCCTAAGCCTTAAAAAGATCTTTTAGTTTTCAAAAAGATATTTTCCTTTTCAAAATATTTTTGAGTTTCCGAAATTTCCTTGGTTTTCCACATGACTCCTAAAACCTTAAAAAAGATACTGAGATTTTAAACAAGCCTATGAACTTTCCGAACACGTAAGAGCTTTCCATTGGCTCCTGTTCACCTAAAACCCCCAGAGTTCTTCGAAGGGCAGCTGAGCTTTCGAAAGGACTTGTGAGTATTCTTAGGGGTTCTGAGCCTTTAAGACGCTCTTTCCTTTCGAATGGCCACTGCTCGGCGACGGGCATTTCTGGTCAGGGAAAAAGGCAGGCGGACGTTTCAGAGCAAATCAGCGCAGTGGCAGACGTGAGACAACAGACAACCGCGACTAATGACGGTCGTACCTCAGCAGGCCGGCATGATGAGAGGAGTCGTGCCGCAGACCAGCCCAACGGCAGGCCGCAGCCAGCAGGCCAGAGCGGCGAATAACAGGGACTTGGCAGGCCGGCAAGATGGCGGCAGCCGCGGACAGACCAGCACCAACGCGGAAGTGCGCCGTCAGCAGCCGTCTTCTCACCGGAGCGGCTGGTGGCAAAAAGATAATCCCGATCGTTTTTGGTCGGCGCTTGGAGATGCAGGGCATACTGAGCGAGAAGGGATCATTGAGGTGCTCTCCGAGTCCTTACGTCCTCCTGCATGACAATGGGTTCACGGCAGGTCATATAAGACCCTGGCCGCCGCCGATCACGATTTTCAGTCAGCTGAGACGACTCAGCCGCTAGGCGGGGACATTGCCTTCAAAATGCATCCAATAAGGCTGGCGGTAAGTGACAATGCCTAGGCTTCCATTCATTTTTCATTACTTTGATTGCGAGCAGTTTGACGATTGCACAGTTTTTCGATTATTCATATGATTCACTACATGTTGCAATATGGGAATGCAAAATACATTGAGCACTCTCCGCAGCGGTCCAAATCAAAGTATTATGTATATTTTAACCACGTTAAAACATACTTAGATATACGTCACAGCATTTTGAGTCACCTTGGTCAACAATGACGAGTTCGCTTTTCTCGCCACCGTCATCGTCGGGACACTGTATTTAGCTGAATTCTTACGACCATACCTTTGGCGTCATGAATCCATTCGTTTACTTTATTTTTCTGACTTTTGCTACCCACAAAAATGCCTCAGATATACTGCTGGCCATCTGCAACAATGCTTCACTGTACCGCCGGCTTGTGATATCTGACTGTACCTCTGATCTGTGATGACTGACTGTATCGCCGGTCTTAAGTGTCTCACTGTACGGTGGGTCTATGATGTGTGACTGTACCACCTATCTTTGGTGTTTGACTGTACCACGGGTATATGATGTGTGACTGTAACGTTGGTATGTGATGTCTTATTGTACCGCCCGTCTGTGATGTGTGACTGTACCGCCGGTCTGTGATGTCTGACTGTAGCGCCGGTTCATGATGTGTAACTCTGCCGCCGGTCGTCATGTTTTGCCGGCGCAGTTTGCCCTGGTGGCGACGGTGGCGGTGGTGAGCTGCAGTGATCCAACCGCGCCTCAGGAGAGTCAGAGCGTACCGCTCACCGACCAGTCGTCAGCCAACCGGAAGGACGGCAAGCTCTTCTTCCCGTTCGTCTTCTCCAGCACGCTGACCGTGTTCAACGTCCAGTCCGTCACCAGCACCGTCCCGCTCACCTGTTTCCGCTGTAAGCGACCAGCTGAGACGTTTTGCCGCAGGGAAGGAAGCCAAAACGCTGACATATATCTTTCACAAATCGAAACATTTCCAGGCACCGGGCAGGCAAGGTGATGTCAATAAAACGTTCAATGTTTAGGGGAATGCTGAGATGAACAGATCCCTGCTGATTTCGCTGCTCATAATTATGTTTTCCTCAATTTCATGGGCTTTGCAAGCACGCACGACAGACTAAAAAACAACGCTCATGCTGAAGCTGTACGTCTTTACTGTCAAAATACATTCATTATTCATTGCGCAGCGATACGTATTCTTCATGTCATGAAACCATATCACGCTCATTTTTGCGAACATGAAAGTTGTACTTTTCGTTACTGACGTTGTACTTACGTCCTCTCCTTCCAGCACCATCCCTTCCCCGCGCGCCGAATGACCTCGAAGTCGGTGCGCCCCTGAGCCCCAATAATCAGTCAATCAAGCCTTCCCCGCGATCGACGGCAGTGATGGCGTTTTTGCCGCCGGCCTGCTCACCGTCTTCGGAGACCAGACATGGTTGGCTCAGACGATTTCTACCTGTTTGGGCAACGTAACGCCATGCAGTCTCAATATTTTTCACCAGTGCACAGTCCAGTCCCACCTGGTTTTCCCGGCGCTCAGCAGTGACTGCCTTCCAGCCGCCGGTGGCTGCAGGTCCTCCCGTTTATCCCAGACGCTTCTCCTGAGCAACTCCCCCCCCCCCCCCCTCCAGCGGCCAGCTTCCCGCTCCAGCGGCCGCCTGCGGCGCGTCGGTCGTCGGTGACGCTCTCGCCGCCGGCAGCGCTGAACGGGTCGACGACGGCGTGCACGGGCCGGCGCCGGCGTCGGCGGAACGCTCGGCTGGCGCGGCCGCGTGAACTGGAGGCGCCGCCGCTGAGTGCCGGCTCGGCGCCGGAGCTGCGGCCGTCCGTCAGCGAGGACAGGGGAAACACCGCCAACCCCGAGTGAGTGAAGGTTGCAGTCAGTTCAGGGTGGACCCGCAGATCCCCAGTGAGTGGAAGGCTGCAGTCAGTTCAGGGTGGACCCGCAGATCCCGAGTGAGTGGAGGCTGCAGGTCAGTTCAGGGACGGACCCGCAGATCCCGAGTGAATGAGGGCTGCAGTCAGGTCAGGGCGGACCCGCAAATCCCGAGTGAGTGAAGGCTGCAGTCAGGTCAGGGTTGACCCGCCGACCCCGAATGAGTGAAGGCGGCAGTCAGGGCAGGACGGACCCGCCGACCCAAAGTGAGCGCAGGCGACAATAAAGGGTGGCTCGCTTCTTGTTCATTGCTGACCGCGCCAGTGCCGGCAGGAGCCGCCGCATGGAGTGGCCGCATTCTGACGACTGGGACTGTTTCAGGGCCTCCCGTCTGCTGCTGGATCTATCTCTCTATACCAGCTCCTGGATCACGGTGGTGTCCTCCCTGACCAGCGTCCGTCGGGCCGTTTCAGGGCCTCCCGTCTGGTGCTGACCTCCTGGATCACGGTGGTGTCCTCCCTGACCAGCGTCTCCACGGTGACGACATTCGGCACGACCGTGTCTCTGGACCTGCTGTGCTCGATCGGCGGCACCACCTTCCTGCCGTTCTGCGGCGGCAAGTGAGCCGGCCTGTCCGGCTCGGCGCCGTCAGGAGTCGCCGCGGCACCGCTGGGGTGGGAGTACTCCCCAGCCCTGTCAGTCTGCGCTCAGAGGGGAAATCTGCGCTGAAATCCGACGGCTGGCAGGTGGCAGGAGATGAGTCTCAATCGAGGACGGAGGACGGGGCCCAGCAACTGTTGCGGTGTGTAAGATGATGCGTGTCGGCGTTCAATGCATAACGCCTTTGAAAATCGCCGTCGTTTAACCAATGGCGAGATCTTTGGCAGCATGGACGAGGAACTCCTTAACGTTTGTAGGCATGCAGATGCTAACTGTGGGAAGGCATGAAGACAATACTAATTTCTAATTCCTCACAATCCACCATGACACAATTTCCGACGCTGTTGTCTCCGTTTATGTGACGATGATATTTATCGTGATATCGCGAGTGTGTTTACTTCTTTGTTTTTGTTTTTTTATGGAGGTGCACCTTGCTTTTGACGTTGTAATTTGTTGTACGATTGCGCACAGGAATTTCAGTTTTGTTTTAAGCACATCGGTGTGCTTCGCACGTATAATTGCCTATGACAGTGCCGACTAATGAACTACAAATCAGTCGACTGTGATTTGCCATCTTAAGATGACTGATATATTTCAAACAAATGCCATCGATCAAGGCCGAACCAAGCCTTGGTCTCAAAGGCCAACCACTGATGAAGAAACGGACTCCGACACTGAACAAAATCCACCGGCCGATCGACGCAAACTATTTCGCCGGGACGGCCGCAGGCGAGCGGGCTGGATCTCGTGTTACAGCTGCCTCGCAGAGTTGGCCGTGTATCGCATCAGCGAAACCACTCGTTGCAGTTTTCTCGTGAGCCATCAGGGGTGTTGTGTTGTATAAATGATTGGGCGGGGGAGCGAGCAAAGGGTCCGGCAAGATAACTTCCCTCAAATGTGGGTTTCTTAACGGATTTAGCTCACTTTATTTCGACAAACAAATTTATGTTTTTCTGTTACTATTCATCAGATAAAAGCTAAACAACTCCCCCATATATATATATATATATATATATATATATATATATATATATATATATATAAAGAGAGGAAGAGAGAGAGATGGACAGATCCAATGATAGATCTAGATACAACTACATACGATATTTATGTACTGTGTTGTCAATGTTGTATGAAATTCATGGTTCTTGTTTTATCGTTTATTCCAGCGGTCTTTCCACATAGAGTTGTGATTTAGGGTTTATTTTTAACAAAAGGAAAGGAAAAAACGTTGGTAAAGCCACAGGAACATTGGTAGTGATTCAGTCAATATTGGTAGGCCCCTAGCACTGTCATACATATAGAGACCGAAGTCCATAAACAGTGTACCCGTTTCACCACAAAATCAATCACTGTTTTTTTTCTAAGTGGTTTAAATCACTTCATGCTTTAGGCTACACTTCTGTCTATCTCTTGCCTACTGTAGACGTTCTTTTCGTTATTATTGTCTGTTTCCCTTATTAAGACTGGCAGAAAATATTGGGGTGCGAAACCAACATTGGAGATGCAGATCAACATGGGGGCGGGTCCCTCACAAAACAAAATGCAAATCGACATACCTGTATCTGTGTCTTGCGATGAAAAGGACCAACGTTATTTCACGGCGTCCGCTGTGTCCCGCGATCAGTGCCTAGGATTTCTCGATACATTTGACGCACCGAGTCAGCCGCGCCTCACAGCAACTAGGATCTCCAGTACAGCTTCCTCATGATCAAAGCACGTCTGGCGACATCGAAACCTCGTAATACAGAGCTTCATCAAATCGGGTGCGTCTCGCACCGGCGGGATTTGGCGTTACGGGTGTCGATAGCCGCGTCTCAGGATCAGGGCTGCCAGCATTGGCGAAAAGTTGCCAAACTGGCGATTTTCTCGTTATGTTTGGTGAGAGAACTTTGCGACAGGCAATTAGCGACGACACTGCTTAGAATTGGTGATTTCTCCAAACATTTAGGAAACAAAAAAAAAATAATGCTAAAATACCAAAATTTTAGAAAATATACTTTTTACTTCTCGAGATACAGTTTGTGTTGCATAGTACGAAAATGCGCTCGGTTATGGAAATCGTTGTTTCACGCGGCGCTTTGAGATTGGTTTACGCGTGGGGATCGGGGTTCGTAGATATTCTTGATGCCGAAGTGGAAGAGACAGTGACAGTCTGGGCGGCAGCACCACCAAAAATGGGGGAAGGGATGTAAATAGCTAAAGGAGAGCAGTGGTAGTGATCCTGAGTGTAGACTGTGCCACATAAAGCTTAAACCAAAGCATGACAGTCTTGTGAAACATCTGGTAGCGAAGAAGAACAGAGATAGGTCCACCGCTGCCCGGTCAGCCCAAACTAACATTTAAGGCCAAACCGGACAAAGGCCAGCTGTTAAAGGAAGCAGAGGTAAAGCTGTCTGTCTGCATGGCCTGCCACAGTGCGGTGAGAACCGTGGACCACTGCGGGGAAATAATTCGCGAGTACTCCACGGCAATGTGCTGGAAAACCTACGTCTGCGCCGTATAAAAAGGTACCAAAATCCAGTCGTAGAACCTCTGTTGCGCGAAGAAATGGTAAAGAAATTGCAAGTTGAAGGAACTAAATACTGCCTGTTCCTAGACAAGTCCACCGACGTGTCCTGCCAGAAGCATATGTGCATATGCATCCGCTATTTCGGTCGCAGAAAGAAATGTATGGTAACCATGCCATTGGATTTGGAGCCTGTAGTAAGCACGATAGGCGAGGCACGTTTCGAGGAGATTAAAACTTGCATCGAGGAGAAGCATGGGCTCAGGCTGTCCGATTGCGTCGGTTTTGGTACTGATGGCTGTAACAACCTGGTTGGGGTCCTGAACTCCGCATGGAGGTCTCATAGAAGTAGCCCTTGACTGCATCTAACTGATACGTGTGTGCCACAGTTTGGCATTCAAAACCCTTCGAAGCCATCTGGAGTTCATGTTGGCGGAAATACCCAAATGATTAAAAAAAAGTTCCGTCAGAGGCAATGAACTACTAATGACTGGCATTTTGAAGGCCCTGTGCTCCGATGACGATGAGGGATCCACAGGAGCACTGCTCCCGTACACGACTAAGATGTCTAAACATGATGAGCAACACCATCGTGGAGCGAGTCTTCTCCCAGGTAACCTGCGTGAAGAAGAGGCTGAGATCGCGGTAGAGACTGGAACTACTGCAGGCCGTGATAACTGTCCGTACCGGTTTTATGACGGGAAATACTGCCAGGACTTTTGTGTCACTCCGTCCACGCTTAGTCGTTTCATG
Source organism: Capitulum mitella (assembly GCA_030062745.1). Classification (NCBI taxonomy): domain Eukaryota; kingdom Metazoa; phylum Arthropoda; class Thecostraca; order Pollicipedomorpha; family Pollicipedidae; genus Capitulum; species Capitulum mitella. The sequence goes on along the minus strand of CP099840.1, from coordinate 29,692,701 downwards.
ACGAGCATCATGTACTCCAGCGCCGAAGAAGACGTGACCGAGCTTCTAGGCAGTATCTAGTTTGAGGCCACTCGTGTGGTTAAATTGAGTTGGAAGTTTTTGATAAAGACATCGGGATGATAACTGCAGATTTGGCATAAATATATGGCATTGGTGGAGGTAACTGTTTACACGGCGAATGAACGCAAATGAGTAAGAGTGTCAGGGACAAAGAAAGAGAAGAGCCGTACCCCTGACGGCATTGTGGATAGTGGATAGACGATTCGTAGCGGGCAGGCATCACGGACAGACGGGGTCGACCTGAGTATGACCCCGTGGAAAAGTATGACGAAGCCTCTGTCCCGCAGAAAAGCACTGACAAAGCCCTGACCCAATGTGAGCATACCACTAAAAATTTTGGAGGTTAAAAATTTGGTCCTGAAGACAAATGCCTTGACGTTCTTGAGCATATTCGGTGTTCCCTTACATAGAGCATACCTAACGCAGTGAAAAAGCAACAAGCAGGGAATCTGCAGCTTCCTTTCAACCTGGCAATGAAACTGGCGATTTTCTGCGCCAATCTGGCGAAATGGGCGGTCCGGAACCTGGCAGTCCTGCCCACGTTCAGTGTGTCAGATATTCCGGTGGCAGATTCCTGGGTCGACGTAGCTCCGACCGTCATTGGCGCGGAGCCATCAGCATACACTCTTGTCGGCTAGGACAATGAGCAGACAAACGTACGCGTCGAACGCATCAGCTGGTCTTGTCAACGCTCCAGCAGATAACCATTCAGCTCGTTACGACATCCACACTCCACCCGTAAATCGCCCGCGGATGATGAACGCTGCAAAGGAAGTCTTGGTGCTGCGGGATGCTGCAAGAAAATTCAGCGGCCAATGAACGCTGAAGTTCGTAGAACTCTCACGCTCCGCCAAAGAAAGAGTTCCGACATTTTCATGCAGAAACTCTATACTACAATTGTCTTGGAATACCCAGACAGATTACTTCAAATGAAGTCAGGTGCTGTGAGCCATGGTTGCAATGCACCATTGTATATATCAGGATACACTTCCAACGCAAGCGTATCGTTATTGCTAACTCAATCAAATTTGGCTTAACAATCGTGGCTTGCAAATCAGTAAAAGAGAAAATTGCACCTCTCTCTCGTCGAGTACGTGTATTTCCTTGCGTTTTTGATTCCTTGCTTTTCCAGCCCCCAAGTTCTGGTCGTGTAGTAACGGCCACTTGTTTTTTGGGGGGAGGGGCCATCTCGTGATAGCCCGCCTCAGAAAAAAAAACACGCAACCAGAATTTGAAGTCACTGGACAGAGCTGAAAAACAGCGACCAGTTGGCTGGAGGTTGTAACTGAGACTTGGAGCAACAGTTTTCTATTTAGTTTAGTTTGTTAACTACATAAGTTTAGCAGATTATAAGCGGTCCGTATGTTTGAGCCGGTATCAGTCACTGCTGAGAAGCGATCAGAATGTCTGTTCACTGCTCAGATGCTAGGAGACATCGCGACCCGTTCTGCTTTTCTTTCAGCTGGGATTTTTGCTTTGCGTATTAGTGGCGAGACTGAAAACATTCTTTGAGTATCTGAAAGCGATCAAACCCCGAACCCACGGCCAGCATCTCTCTTCCCCCCCCCGGTCGCTGACCTATTTCCACAGCGTGTTTTAGTTTGCTCCCCCAAACCGAGCCGTTGGTTCCGCCCCTGCGATTAATGCGACGGTCCTCAGACCGCCTCCAAAAGAATGCCACTCAACGAAAGGAATGTCACTCGGCTACATTCTTCTAAACGACGGCCAGATAATCAAATGTTTACGATAACAGGGTGCGTCGACATCTGTCTGGGCCATTCGTCGACCATGTTGGTCGTTGGCCAGATAGTTATGCCGTTCGAAACAGCATGAAATTAGGTGTATCTGACGAGAGGTTAATTCAAAACTTATTCACCTAAATTCAAGATCTTGTTAGAGAATAAGGATTAGTAACAGAATGCAAACCTTCATAGACGTTTGACGCGAACATTAGATGCTGCTTAGTCACAGAACACAAACCTTCTGGCTCTAAATCAAAAGTAAAGTTGTAAATATGAGTGCTCCGAAGCATCAAAGATGTATTAAATTCACAAGCACAACATAACTATCATACAATCAATAGGCGTGGTTCGGTGAGCGACGGTGCGCTAAAATGCCCAGAATTCACAAACGGAAGTAAATTCAACACTGCCAGACAACAGTAACACAATCATCCAGACATCGGCAGAACCCTGATTGGAAACGAGTGGAAATCAGTCACGTTATCTAGCGTTACTCTAAGCGTATTGAAATCATGCGTGTCCAAGTAGCCACTTATAACCTTCAGCTGCGTGCATTATGTTCCAGATTCCAACTAGCTTTCTCGGTCTGTTCTTATTGTTAAGACAACAATCGACCACTCCATCATTGCTCCTCATCATTACAATGATGTCGCAACAGCGCGAGAAAGATTAAAAACATTTAGTTTACTTAGGAAAACTGCTGAGTTCGAAAACCACCACTTTCACAATAGACCCTTGATCCAGTGGATTGGACAACTCCTTTTCAAGTGCTTGCATTCTTTTGAAATAGTTGCATTCTTAACATGAGAGAATTTCCTTGGAGTTTTGCGTTTATGTCCTTCACCAGGCCGCATCATCCTGGAAATAAAAATACTAAGTATACCATCAAAAATAAATCAAAAGCAATGAAGAGCAATAAGCATTGCGCCAGGCCACCAACGCGGGTGAAGCGAACAGTCTAATTCTAGGCTGTCCCCAGATTTGCCACGAAGAGAAGTCTGATGCCCGTGCAGACAGCAGCAGCGGCGTTTGTTCACGGAGATCAGGAGAGATCGATAAGTCAGACAATAAGTGCACTATAGTCAGTTTTTTTTTTAACATGACACTTTGTTCCAAGTTCCTTTGCAAACTTTGCACGAGAATAAGGGGCTATGATGTCTGAGGTTTACGTATCTGGAGATCGGAGATCCAAATCCTCTTGAGCATTGCTACGTCACTGGTGGACTTAATCGGGCACGGGAAAATAAGCTAAATGTCTCGTGCTACGTTTAAAGGACATATTGAAGTCAAATGTAAAATTAAAATGAACAGACTGTCTATACATCGGCGCCCCGTATTCAGAGGAACCAGGAGGGCACCACACAGTTCAAAACATCGGGCGCTCCAGTCCGAGGGCTGGCGCGGCGTCAGCGCCGTACCTGAGTCCGGCGGCGGCTGGTGACCACTGAGCCGGCGTCTCGCTGTCGGCGGGGCCGGGCCGGACTGCGCTCTCCAGTCGGCACAGCAGCAGCGGCAGACAGCGGTACAGCTCAGCGACCCCGGCCGGCAGCCAGCTGTCCTCCTGCACACAGTCAGAGTGGTCTGCAGCGGTCCTCCTGATCACAGTCAGAACGGTCTGCAGCTGTCCTGTACATAGTCAGAGCGGTCTGCAGCTGTCCTCCTGATCACAATCAGAACGGTCTGCAGCTGCTGTCCTGTACATAAAGCGGTCTGCAGCTGTCCTGCACACAGTCAGAGCGGTCTGCAGCGGTCCTCCTGATCACAGGCAGAAGGTCTGCAGCTGTCCTCCTGTGCACAGTGAGAACGGTCTGCGGCTGTCCTCCTGCACGCAGTCAGAGCGGTCTGCAGCTGTCCTCCTGTGCACAGTCAGAGCGGTCTGCGGCTGTCCTCCTGCACACAGTCAGAGCGGCCTGCAGCTGTCCTCCTGTGGAAGGGTTTTCAGCTAAAAACGACTCCTATAGCTTATGAAATGTAGTAAGTGACATGTTGCACTCTGCTTAACCTCTACGAACGGCACTTTTAAACCAATCCATGAGAACGTGGGGACACCAAACGGTCTTGGTTTTGTTTTAAACACTGGTGTCTGTGCATTTAATTGTCGAGACGTCCTGGTGGCCAGACGTTGCGAACACGGCGGCAGGTGAGATGACGATCGTATAAGCCATATGATATTGGCGAATCCATAAATTTCTTTTTTTGATGATGTTGAAGAAAACGATAAGTAAATTGTAAATTGTAAGCGCAGGGCTGAGGAGATGATAGTGATAGTGAATAGTGATGGAGAGAAGGGGGAGGGAGAAATAGAGCAAGAGAAAGGAAGAGGAAGAGAAAAAGACGGACAGACAGATGGACAGACAGACGGACAGACAGACTGAGTGAGAGAGGTAGGGAGAAGGGGAGAGAGAGAGAGGAGTATGCCCGGAAAAACTGGAAGTACTAATGATAATTACTTGCTCCTCATGGAAATTTCTAATAACTACATATATCCAAACTTAATTACGCAGATGATGACAAGCGGCACCAGTCAGCAGATTCCAAATTCGCTTGTTCATCTAAAATTACTTCCCTGTCCAACAAAAGAAAATATGACATGCTCATGCATCACTGCACACAACCTCCTTAAGCAGAAGGAGTGTCTGAAAACTTCTGTGGATGCCCAGGCGCTGATGCATCGAAAATGCATTAAAAGATACTTTTGTAAGTACAAGAATGTAATTCAGGCCCCATAGCAAACAGAATCCTAAAAGCCTCAACATTCTTATCGTTCCAGAAAGGCATTGCATAATTCCATGTAATGGTACGATTTGTGAGTGCAGGTTTCCGCTTTGTAGACTCCGAAACAGCCAAAAGCAAATTAAAAACTCCATCCATACCCTTTACTAGTAACTTGTATAGAATTTTGGATATACATCACTGTCTAGCTGCCTTATTTTTTATGCCTTATTTTTAGTTTTAGCAAATGCACTGCAGTGCTTTACGTTAATGACATCTGTGAGGAGTTGCAAGCGGACGTCAAACCGTGGGGTCTTGCAACGTTGTAACGTTTACAGCTCCTCGTTTTATAATTAACTGACGTCGAGGAATATAAATGTTGGAAGCACTCGCTGTAACTCTCACGTCCAACTTTCCACGTAACGAAGTGCACAATTGTCCTCTATTGACAGCTTTACGGCGGGTCGTTGTGACTATGACAAATTCTAAGATGAGTACAGCTGGTGTAATTAAGCGATGCGTCTAGGATCAAGGTTCTTTAGCCAAGGGTTCGTAAGGGAAAAGGTCCGTAGCCAAAGGTCTGCAAGCATACGGTTCGTATCGTAAAAAAAGGTACGTGTCAGAAAAGGTTCGTAACAGAAAAGGTTTGCATTGCAAAAGCTTCGTACGGAAAACGTTCGTACGAAAAGGGTTCATACGCAAAAAAGTACGTAGCCAAAGGTTCGCAAACATAAGGTTCGTGTCGGAAAAGGTTTGCATAGGACTGGGTTCGCATTGGGAGATCAATAGGCAAAAGATCGTATGGCAAAAGGTCGTATGGAGTAAGTTCATACCTAAAAGATCCTTAAAAAGATTGCATATGGTAAAAGATCGTATGCCAAAAGGTCGTTCGCAAAATATCGAATGGTAAAGGTACTCATAAAGTAATAACACCAAACCTAACCTAACCTAAACCTAACCTAATGTAACCTAATTCTTGCGACAAACCGATTACTACGCAAACGGTACACCGACTTTTGCCAACACGATCTTTTGTCCTTACGATCTTTATTCCGTACGATCTTATTCCATACGATCTTTTGCCTACTAGCTTTTGCTTGTGATCTTGTTTTCCGAAACGAATCCTGCCTGACACGAACCTTTTCCGAAACGGACCTTATGTTTATAAACCTTTGGTCACGAATCTTTCGCCTTGCGAACTTTTTTCGTGCGAACATATTTCATACGAACCTTTTCCGATACGAACATTTTCCGCAAACAACCTTTTACGACAGGAGTCTTATGTTTACGAACATTTGGTTACGAACATTTTCCCTTGCGAACCGTCGATTTATGAGCCTTGGTTCGGTTACCTAAAGCGATGCTTACCTGCTGATCAAAAGATCGTCCGAAACGTCCGCCCTGAATATCAGGATTGATGAACGGCGCAGGAACGCGGTCCGTCAGGTTTTCTGTGTTGATTGGCAGGAAGCCCATGTTGGTTAGCAGCATGAGGTACGCGAACACAACGAACGCCCAGACCCCCGGAGACTGCGAAGAAACAAGAAAATGGTAAGCCGTCAGTCAATTCAATTGCCACCCTTTTCTGGCTCTCCTCACTGCTTGTCGAAGAGCAATATGACCGTGATCAGTAACTGTCCTCCATATCCATATGCACCGTGGCCCAAAAGGCCGCTGCCCAACGCATTAAACGGAGGCACATGCACGGTGGCCTATAATGTTCCGTATGGGAATGCACTGAGCCACAGGACCCTCCCTCCAGCGCAACGGCCGGACTCTTACAATTCACTCCGCGCGCCGATCGGCGACGATTTATACTCCGACGGCGCGAGGCTGACTGGCAAAAACGTCCAGCGGTCAGCCGTCAACTCACTCCGGTCAGCGTGATAAAGTTCTCGGGGTCGATGTGGGTCTCGTAGAAGTCGATGAACGGGCTGAGGGGCACCGGCAGGCCGGGAAACATGCGGCCGGTCGTGGCGGCGTCGGCAGCGGCCAGCGCCAGCGCCGGCGGCACCAGCAGCACCAACGGCCGGAGCAGCATGGCGGCGCTGCGCTCGGAGACGGCACTCAGCGACTCGACGCGCCGGCAGCACTGCCCGCGTCTGCGGCGGCGGCGGCCGCGTGCGCCGCGGCAGACCGGGCAGTCGGCTGGAGGCGCTGGCCGCCGGCGCCGCGACGACGGCAGGCCGAGCACGTGACTGGCCTGACGGTCCCCTGACCCCAGACGGCCTGGTTAACCCGCTCCCGACCGGCAAATAACGTCATGGACGACCGACTTGGGGGGTTGGCCACCCCTTCTAACTGCCGAACGGTTGGTCACGCGATAAAAACGAGCATACCGTTTGAAAGCTCGTGACAAGTAAAGCTCCAAATTAACCTCATTTTGATTTTTGGATTTGTAAGCCATTAAGACCCTTTATATGTTTTCCCATAGCCGACTACATGAAACCGAGAAACAGCCTGGACCTCAGGGGCTGTAAAGTATAGGTAAAGGTATCAACGAATAGGGAAAAGTCCGCAGATGCCGGTACACTGATTTGTCTGATTTGTTTAATATACACGGGAAGGCTGAGTTAGACAGCGATTTCCACGCGACGGCCCCGCTTGTGCCGGTGCCGAATGTGTCATGAAATTAACGTAAACTAATTTAGCGTTCCTTCATGCTGGTTACATAAGCCTTGCCAAGTAGTGTTTCTTGATGCTAGTGGCCTTTGTTATAGTTTTCCCTGCTTGATTTTTTTAAAATAATTCAGCGGTTATCAGTCTACAAAACTGGAGAGGCTTTATTCGCGAAAACCTGTTTATTTCAATCATATGCAATTTTTCGAAACTTTTCGGACTTCTTGGTATCATTTCCAGCTATGAGAGCCAGCTCTACCACTTTCTATTCATTGTTAGCCATTTATCGCCAATTTTGACGGGGTGCATTTTGGTTCATATCAGTCATCGGTGACCTGACCTCAGATCAATGGCTGGAGGTCACTGACGTCTTGTCCAATATCGGCCATTGGATGCCTGCATCATTTTGCACTGAAAACATCATAAAACATTCCGTCCATTTCCGTAACAACAATAACATGAGCTGAAAGTGGACTAGATCTTTGCACAATGATCCAGACGTTTCCCAAAAGTCTGAGATTTGTGAGATTTGTTTGAGATTTGAGAAAAAGGCGGATTTGTTGCATCTAACGAGATCTCTAATCTCTGGAAGTTTTGCTGTGATATCTTGTTTCCCGAATAAGTTGCATGGCGCTAAACGTTTTTGGACGCAGGTTTCATTAACCTGACCTACTGGGGCGTCGCGTTCTGCAAATGACGGGGGGGGGGGCGAGCCGAGGACCCGACAACGTATCATCCCTCAAATTTGGGTTTCTCAACGGACTTAGCTCACTTTATTTTGACCAACGGATATTTATGAGTTCTTGTTATTATTTATTATATATAAATTGCATATATCTTCATGTATATACATATATATGCATATGTATATATGCGTATACATAAGAGATAGAAAGATAGATATATACATCACTTAATGCTTTATTCTACACTTTCTGCCCATCTCTTAAGAGTTTTTGCCACTAGAGTGTTCTCAGTTAAGAAAATTCCTAAAAAAATTTAAAGAAAGAGGAATATCTTTAAAATTTTTGCTCTCTTAAGAATTTCCTAGTTCTTAAGAGTTTTCTGACGCGTTTTTGTTACTGTTCATCAAATATAAATTGCATATATCCTCATGCATATGCATATATATGTACATATATATATGCATGAGGATATATATATATATATATATATATATATATATATATGCGTATATATGCATATATACATATAAGATAGAAAGATAGATACATCACTTAATGCCTTATTCTATACCTCCTGCCCATCTCTTAACCATCATGGCCGTCATTTCCTTTATTATTGCCCATTTCCCTTTAAAACCAGCAGAAAATACTGGGAGGAGGGGCAGACCAGCAAAGAGAGGTAAATCGACATCAAGGGGCAGGACCCTCACAAAAATATACAAATCAACACCTATGCTGACCCAGGTCAAACATCTGACTCGACCTGAGGTCAAAGGTTTGATACAGGATGTAAAAATCATCGAGCAAGAGGTGCACAAAATTTCGTTGCGCTGCGTTTGTCCGTTTTCTCGCAGTCTTTGAAAAACCTCACGGAAAAAGACGGTCAACCTCCTTCCCTCCACGGCCTCCCTGTCCGGGCCAGGTTAAGGTGCAGAGCCGTTTGCACTCCCGGCGGCCGGCTGCGGAACATACCCGGTCTGTTGCCGGCTGGTGAAATCTCTCGGAGGTCGGGACCTGTCCCACTGTAACGGACCTTTTGGGACGGGGCAGACACGGTTCCGCGAGGTCCCAGCGGCCCGGCCGCTGGTCGCGCCCTACTGAAGTCGGGCAAGATGTGCAGACCGACTGCGCACTGGTGGCCTAGACTGCTGCCGTTGGTTCAGCGTTACTGTATTACCGGTGTCACGTGCATATTTTCAGACATTTTTCTTGCAAGATAATGTGGGTACAGCCCTTTATTTGCCGTAAGAATCGCATCGACGTCATTTGCATGCAGTTTTAAACATTTAGTCAGGGACCACCGGACGTATTTCTGTTTTTGCCGCCGGACTTCGTGCACCGACAACACATCTTCGAGTCAGAAACGGAACACTGGCATGTGCTCTGACAATCTGTGTACTTTCCCGAATATTCCTAGGTGACGTTTTTCATATATATTGTGACAAGAAAATCATTTTAAATGCAGGTCGATAGAAGAGAAACATTCACACAATGTTACATGCCCTTCCTATCAAACCGGTCATCTATATCGCATACTGAACCCGATTGCAGTAACAGCAGTCGAATACGTCTCTGAACTGCACCTCTGAATTCATAGCATACGGTCGTAGTTAGACGTCAACAGTTTCGAAGGCGAAAAAAATCAACTGGATATGTTTGATTCGAGAAACGTAGTAGCTGACAAACTTGTTTTGCGAAGTTAGCTTGTAAATATCCCATTATGAATGGTATTAACACTGCACTGGGATCGACCAGCAATGTCCGCATAGAAACGCTAAAACACTCGGGGGTTCGCTGCAGTATCCAGCTATGATCATATCAAATCAGACCAGTACTGAGGTCTTATGTTCACGTCTCTACTTTCAATGTTCTGTAGTATTCCGTCCAATGTAAATGGAATGGGTTGTTGTCTGGCCAATCACCCTCAAACGAGCGGTTTCGATCTCGCAAAATTCCTTAAACTATGTATGGCAAACGCCTCTAACATGACTAGATCTATCTTACTCCGACACCACATATGAGACATATTGCTATACCAGAACACTAGTAACAGCCACTTGCATCTCGAGGTAAATGTTCAAACATGCCTCTTTTTAGCCAGATCACTTGGTCACTAGAACCGTTGTACGCTTTGGTCTTCGCATGAAGTTCTTCGTTTGGCGCCGATGCCTGGCTTACGTATTTAACAAAACCCGAAAAGCAAGCGACCTGTTCTCGGCGCTCAAAGCGACACCACACCAAGAAAGCGAAGGAGTGCTCGCTCACATCCGCACTGACGCAGCTTCGCCCAGACGCACCAGACCTAACTGGGCGACGCCGTCCGAGCCGCGGTGCAAACTCGAGCGCAGCACTCTACAACAGCAGCGGGGTGTCGACTATTTACAGACGCGGCCCGGATCAGCGCGCCACTACGACTCATCGGCCCGGAGCTGCGCCGGCCGCCGTCCAACGGCGAGCGCACCGCCGCGCCTGACGGCGCGCGTCACGCGCCGTCGCGGTCCCGCGGCGCGTGACGGAGACGATGAGCGGCCGCGCCCGAGTCGCCTGACGTCGGCACCGGCGGCAGAGGGGGGCGTCACGTGACCGGCTCAGGCCAGCGAGACGACCGACCCGACCGACGAGCAGTCGGCCGAGGCCGAGTCCGAGTCCTCCGAGTCGATGTGGGAGAGCCAGGGGCGGCCCCGCAGGCTGTCCGGGGTCACCGGCCTGGACGCCACCTCCGCGACCCCTGCCTGAAACGTGCTCCCGTCATGATACAGGTGAGCTGTAATCGCCGCGTTTTTCCACCCAGCAACATCAGACGGGAGTCGATATAACAGCATTTACACAGGTTTTCACGCGAAAGTAATAGTTTCATGACTTTGTCTCACAACAGAATAACGGGGTTTGTTACGATCACTAAACGCACAACCATTTATCGGTATGTAGGGAAAGCGAAGCATTATAACTGTGTTTCATGAGCAAACTGCAGGCCTTCAGGTGGATGCAGCAGGAGTTATAATATATCGACCTTTCTGGGAATAGCATTTACCACAAATAAAAGACCTGTTCACCTAAAATAACAGCCAATCTTCTAATGTGGCAAAATAGTGGGGATAATCCGCGGCGAAATGCCGTAATGCCGAAATGCCGTCAAACACGCATCGCATAAATTCAAAACGGGCGGAAAGGTCGAAAAGCGAAAAACTAGATCCTCCGTGCCGGAAGAGAACGGCCTGTGCATGCATCACTAAGCTAGGTAACCCAAGCAGACGACTGGATCTGTAGAGTAAACGGTAACGTTTCTATTGGATCAGCAGCTGGCACCTGGAGAGCCAATAATAACTGCATCCTGATGGCGTACCGTCAACGTCGCTCTGTGCATGCATGCAGCTAATGGCGCCTCTAAAAGACTGGGGTGCTTATCCGAAAAACAAAATGCACGCCGTTTTCAAGCAGCAAGAGAGGCAGGTTCTCCATCAGGGGCTTCTAAACCCCCTGATGTCATTCCTTTTTCCTTGGCTAAGGAAGACCTGAAATATCTAACAAGGTCCCATATTTTCTGTCCTTTCATCCAAGCGCATGTAAGCAAAAGGAGCAACAGAGGAATGTTCCATGTTTTTGCAACTTAAGGAAACTTAGGCTATTTCTTTGATGAGCTTTTCGCTAATGTGAATTTTAACGCTTTTTGCTGTAAACGGCGAATTTTTTGCGTGTTGACGGTCTCGTTGGTGTATAAGGCGGACTAGAAGGTTGTATGATTATGACATCTGATGATCTTTCAACCAGAAATTGCATTGGATGAAGGCGTTTAATGAAGACTGTAGCATTAATGCATGAGGTATGCGAACGTTCTATGAATGGAAAGCCATATTCTTTGATAATAAAGTGAATTTTGCCTATATATTTCTTATCCATTTGAAGCAAAAATATTTTAATAGACAATAAACAAACATGACTTTGGTGGCGTCTCGATGTCTGGGTTTGGTTAGTGACGAAACATATTACGGCTCAGTCTTTTTTTACGACCGGACTTGCTAGAAATTGTCTGTATGGAAAAAGTACTTTACAGTGATGTCTCGCAATGTGTTGCCAGAATATTTATGTCTTGCGTACCATAACCGGTAATGCAGGAAATGCTCTCTCTTAAAAGAAAGTGGACTCGTGAGTTATCTTCGCCAGGCAGTAATAAACCTAGAATTGTTTCAAATGCATGCGCTTAGAACGGGACGTATTGTCCTGCTAAAAAGCTCCTGTGACAGCCGAGAAGCTTGTTCTAGGAAATCAAGGCGAAATGTGTCAGACTGTACACTTATTATTTGTTGCTCCTTTTCTTCTCGTCCTGAAAACAACAAGAAAATGCTTAATTATAGAAATCTAGGACACTTTCCATCACGTTCCACTTTACAATTAAAGCACACACACTCTAAAGATGAGATGGTAGTAGCAAATCGTATCACCAACTTACCGTATCACATTCGATAAATTTAGTCCGGAAACTTACAAGTCATATGGAGAATAGCAATATAGAATCCGAAAATTTCCTCACCGTTACGTACTAGGGTGTGGAAAATGGAAACCACGTAATTAAGATCCGTTTGACGATAACCTGATCAACTAGCAATGCACCCGCCATGTTGTCGGAACTGAGGCGGCACAAAGCCATTAACACTTGCAATTTTACGCTCTAAAAATGAACAATGTTGCGGGTGCAATGGACAAATTCCCGTTTATTTTTTGCAGAAGTCAGTGACAAAAAAGGAACGAGGAAAAAGACAGAAGGATTAGGATTGCAACATTAGAGACTTAAAGCGAACAGGCATTTCCAATGATGTTCGGTTAAATCCTCGAGGACGTGAAACTGATACGACTAAATTAATTGTAAAAAGCGCACCATAACATTCTCACATGCTGTGCTTGACTTGGGTTAATATGCTTATCCAACTGTTGCAAGAACCGGACCTTCTGGATCGCTACGTGTCCATCTGTCCATTTAAGGTTCACTAATATCCTGTTTCAAAAGAACTGCCTCTCATCTTGTCTGCAAGGTTTTTGTCACAGGGGGCACCGGGAACCCTAATCAGATTTTACCACCACATTCTGAAGCAATTTTCCGTGCAGCGCTATCGAGCTCATGCCAAGTATTGGAAGAAAGATGTCCTCCTGGTCCTCGTTCCTCCGTTTGTGCTAAAATGTCTACATCACCACCGTTCTTCATCCTCCGCCGCCATTCACCCCAGCGGGGGCCAGCTATCAGCCGCGCGGCGCGCTCGTGACCGAGTCCGCGCCTGCCGCTGCCCTCGTCTATCTAAATCCGGCTCTGCCGTCCCACGCGGCGGACGCCTGACCCCACTATCGGCCCCCGGCGGGCGGCGAGGCGGCGCCTCACCTGGCCGGCCCGCGCCCGCGCCGGCGCCTCCTGCGGCTCGGCGCGCCGCAGCGAGTCGTGCGGGATCGGCTCGTCGGCCAGCTCGACCGAGTCCTCCTTGCTGATGCGGATCACGGGCACGGACATCGAGGAGGCGGTCGAGTCGCGCTTGGCCGCGCTCTGGCCGCTCTCGACGCTGCGCGACTTGGCGCGCCCTTTGCCGGCCTTGGCGGGCTTCTCCGGCTTGGCGGGCGCCGACAGCTTGTCGCGTCCCCGCTTGCCCTTGGCCGGGGGACGCGACTCCTTGGCGGCGGGCGGCGGCGCGGCGGCGGCGGACGCCGGCAGGCCCTGGCTGGCGTCTGACCTCTGGGAGGCGATCCTCTCCCGGCGCCGGTGCACGGCCTCCAGTAGCAGCTCTGCACAACAGAGGCAGACACGCCTACAGAGAGCAGCTCCAGCAGCGGCTCTGCACAAGAGAGACAGGCACGGCTACAAAGTACAGCCTCAGACACAACCGTATAAACGGCGTGAGTTCCGCCTCCAGTAGCAGCTCTGCACAACAGGGGCAGACACGGTTACAGACAAAGCCGCAGACACGGGCGCAAGGCCCCAGCAGGAGCTCTGCACGGCAGAGCCCGACACAGCTGTAGACACAGCCTCAGATACAACCGCACAAACGGCGCGAGTACCGCCTCCAGCAGCAGCCCTGTACAGCAGAGGCAGACACGGCTGCAGACACAGCTGCAGGCTACCCAAGACGACCTCCAACAAAATTACCGCGGGGCGCATCATGCTTGGAAACAGAAAACATTCCTTATCTGCATTGGAAAACGCAGCAGAATGCAGACAGCTTCGGCAGAAAAACAGTAGAGTCCTGGCTCCCTTACCTTTGGCTCTTGCCTCCTTTTCCTTTTGGGTTTTTGGTGGCTTGCCATTGGCAGACTGGTCGTCCGACTTTTTCTGCTTGGCAAACGTATTCTCCAGCAAGCGACTCCACTTGTCGAAAGGCTTCTCGGGTTCCTTGGTCTTAGCATCAGCCATCTTGAACATTTTGCGTCGCTCCTCAGTGCGCTCTCGTCTAAGCTGGGCGCGCAGGTCATTGTTGGATTCCCGCAGGGATCCGGCCAGGGAGAACTGGTAGAAGATGACCAGAACAAGCAGCACCAGCAGCGGTATGACGATGGCCGGCGAAGAGATGTAATCCAGAATCTGAAACACATGAAGCCATCAAACAATGAACACCAAACTTCTCTCCCTCCCTCCCTCTCCCTCTTTCTCTCCTCCCTCTCTCTCTCTCTTTCTCTATCTCCCTCATTCTCTCTGGCCCTTTGTTCTTGACGTAGAAACTTTGCGTACAAGGCGGCAGTGATGACGCCATATGAAGTGTAATGCGGTGTTTGGGCTCTATTCCGTCAACGCTAGCAGTGAAAAACAGTTCAAAAGAAAGTGACACTGCGAAGCAGCAATGCACAAGATTGTCACCATCTTGGCTGGAATCACTAAGCTAGGCGTGGCGCCCTGGCAGATCCGTCCAATCCAAGCGATCCTCCCTGTCATAGGTCAAAGTTTAAAGCACTTCTCTGAACACCAGGCTGAGCGCGTCACCCTGTCAGTCTCTGGCGGCCTCCTGCACAGACCAGAGGCCCTCCACACCAGAGGTCACTGGAGCCCTCCTCCAGCTCGGACACCTTGTTCAGGCTGTCGGGCAGCGCGCGCTGCAGGCCGTCCGTGAAGATCTTGTAGGCGCGCAGGTAGTCGCTGAACGGGCCGCAGTGCCAGCTGGGCTCCAGCCAGACGATGGCGTAACCCACCGGCAGCGTGCACAGGAACAGCATGATGAGCAGCAGCGCGAAGTAGAAGTTGTTTGACCTGGGGAGGACGGACGCTGACTTGTTGACGAGCGTTCAGCGCTGGACAAATCAGCCAACGTCTCGGTCTCTCGATCTCGCATTTGTGACGAGCCACCAATAACAGGACGTGCGGCAGTTTCCAGCAGGCTGGACCTCAACGCACAAGCCCGGCGGTCTGGCACAAAGACGTAAAGATGAAAAAAGACGTAAAAAGAAAGGCGTAAAAGGAAGACGTAAAAAGACGTAAAAATAAGACGTAAAAATGAAACATAGTCCTCACACGACTTATGTTTCATCGATTCAGTATTCATTATTTCTTGTCTCGGTATTCAGCACTCAGTCGTATCCCTGGGTCAGAACTGTGTCAAGTTGTTGAATTGTTTTAATTGTTTGCGGGATTAAGAGCCGAATGTCCTTGTTTCGAAAAACCAAACTTAGGCAAGCCCATGACTGAACAGGTCCAGCATGCATGCCGCTGCTTTTACCTGGAGGCCCTGAAGATGACCTCGTGAGGTACGTTGGAGGTCAGCACGCCCCACGCCCGGACGTACATCAGAATCACCAACTTCACGGCATTGATCGCGGGAAGACCGGGAGCGAAGAACATACCCATCCTGACAACAGCACCGGCAGAGTCAGACGAAGGTCTTACAGCTCTTCAGAGCATTGCTGCTGGGGCATGGAGATGTTTGCGGTCGATGCCGTTCCCATTTGAGTACCGACAAGCGGAACACTGCAAGGCTCTGCAGGCACCAGATTCGTAAGCACTGTTCTCATACGTTACGTTGGAGCCGGCCCTGAGGAAAGATGACGGGTGCGTACCAGATCATGCCCTGATTGTTGACCAGGTGCAGGATGTTTTCGGCGATGGAGAAGTCGGCGTACTTGGGCGTGGTTCTCTCCAGGTCCCAGCACCAGCAGTTGTTCATCACGCGCACGAAGACGGCGCGGAAAAACTCCATGCCCACCACGGATGCCACGGTCCATACCTGCTCAGCAAACAGACAGCAAACTGTCAGGTTAATCATGTGTGGCGAGAGAACGCGAATAGTGTATTGCAATATGGTGGCTGCTGGTATGGTTAGAAATTGACAGCGCACGTCGAATGAAATAAATCAGGTTTAAACATGCCTTTTGTGTCTTGAATAAAACATTCCGAAGACTGAAGCAACTGGTACATCAACGCATTTGTCAAACTAGCGAATAAATTTACAAGCATTATCAACGGTGTTCGGAAAGGGTAAATCTGCGTCTTGCCTGAACGCGTACGAACCTTTCTTATTCTCACGGTTTTCAGGGAGTGTTCCGAGACTCACCGTATCCATGATGATGAGCTTCACCAGCTCTTGTCCATACATGGTCTCCCAGCAGAGCTTCCTCAGCCGCAGACGGACACTGGTGTTGAACAGCTTCGACGTCTCCCTGACAATGGGCCGGTCTGTAACAGATTGCCGATCATGGACATCATTTGTCACGGCTGATCGGATCAGCGACGGTTCACATTCCAGGAGTTTTGCCCGTAAGGAAGCAACTTAAATGATGGTGAGACCTAAGTAGTCCACCGCACCAACAGCAAAACCAATCCTGAGAGAGATGAGTAATGTGAAGAACCACCAGATGGTATCTTAACAAATGATATCATAATCGCGTAAGTTCTACTTTTGGCCGGAACCTTCATTCCAGGAGTTACATTACATTCCAGAAGCTTTACTTTACATTACATTCCAGAGACTTACATTCCAGGAGTTTTGTCCGTAAGGAAGCAACTTAAATGATGGTAAGACCTCAGTAGTCCACCGCACCACCAGCAAAACCAATGCCGAGAGAGATCAGTAATGTGAAGAACCACCAGATGGCATCTTAATAAATGATATCATAATCGCGCAAGTTCTACTTTTGGCCGGAACCTGCGGTGGAGGTCGACCGATTCGAGACGGAGCGCGAAAATGATCGGAATCAAACAGACAATCAGCGCCACCCTGGATTTCTGCCGCTGCCGAAGATATCGAGATCGCAGCAGCCTGCCGTGCAGAGTGATGGATTTATGAGCCTGCGGTCGTCGGGCAATGACCCCGGCGAGAGAAGATCTCAAACCGCTCGAGCGTTTGAGATTCAGCTCAGGCCAGGCCTGAGGCGAATTCATCAGACGGGACGTGCCTGAACGCCAGCCGCATATCTCTCGCAAAAACAAGACCAAGGGTCCATTCGACGAACGGTGATGGCAGCTGCAAAACCGCTGCAAAACCCTATTTCGGCTAAATGGCTGACATGACCTACAGGGATTAGACGACCAGAGAAAATGCTGACTTGTTATTCACAACATTGAGGGCAATTTAGCAATAGGATAAATCTTAGGCATGTGAAATAATTATTTAAGATATTTCAGCTAAACATTTTACTCGTACAGGTCACTTGAGAAGAAGCCCAAATAAAAAGTAAAGCATTGCTATGAGAAAACTGATAAACGAATCAAAACACCCATACAGTCGTAAATTGACATATCCTAATGCAAAAACATCCATGCTATGCCCGTCGCATACCTTTCAGCGTGTCCTCATCGTCCATGGGCCCAGTGTATCCAGGAGAAACCACCGACGTGTTGCTCCTGTTTGAGCTGCAAATGAACTCGTAGCAGTCCTCCTTATTAAGCACCACCACCGTCACCATCTCGCTTGAAGTAGCATTCAGGGGCTCGTAGCTGAACGTGTTTTCGTTGCTCGCCGAACGAGTGGCACTAGGAGTGTCCGAGGTGGGCATTGTCCCGAGCTCCTTACTATCCTCGTTCGCGGGTGACGAGGAGGCGGACCAGACCCTCGGTAAGTTTGTTGGCGTAGTTGTGGGAACCTCTGTTCGGTGTACGGATCTGGACAGACCCTCTGTAGTGGCGGTCTCCGTCACACGGCTAAAGGTGCTGACGTCGTTTTTAATCGTTTCGGCCTCTGTTGACGAGAAAGGTGTGTTTTCAAGTTCTGCGCCTGTCGTCAGGTCGCTCTCAAGATCTGACGTCGGATAAAAAGAAGCCATGTTCTCCTGGTACTGATCTTGCCTGGTTGACAAGGCACCCTCCTCAA
Source organism: Capitulum mitella (assembly GCA_030062745.1). Taxonomy (NCBI): domain Eukaryota; kingdom Metazoa; phylum Arthropoda; class Thecostraca; order Pollicipedomorpha; family Pollicipedidae; genus Capitulum; species Capitulum mitella. The sequence goes on along the minus strand of CP099840.1, from coordinate 29,674,614 downwards.
GCTGCGCGAGGGTAGTTTCAGGCCCAGACACCGCCTCTGTGGACTGCAACGTCGACAACGAACCCCCATCGCTGCCATCCGTTGACTCGATTGTAGCGTCGTCTATGCCACCTGTCGACTCGACCGTAGCGCCATCTGCATCCGTTTCGGCCGCCGGCAGCTCGGTCCACTCCGGCCCGGCGCTCCAGTCCTCCTGATCGGAGGTGTATCCTGCTTGCTCAGACGAGGCCGTGGCGACACTGGGCCAGTCGTCCGTGACGCCTTCACCCTTTGTGCTCGTGACGTCGCCGGGCCAGTCGTCTGTGACGACTACCGGGACGGTGCCGGTGTTGGGCCCGTCGGGCGCCTGTCGCCGGCGGCGGCCAGGGAACGGCGGCGGCCACTGGTCGTCGGCCTGGTCGTCACCCGCCGCCGTCGGCAGCTCGGGCACCACGAACGTCGGCGGCAGTGCCATCTCGGGCGGGATCGTGACCTCGGCCGTCGCCTGCCCGTCCAGCGTGCCCGCCGCGCCGGCGCCGGCGCCGGCCTCTCGGCCATCTCCGCCAGCCTCCGTCGAGTCGAAGTCCGCCGTTCCGACGGCCGTGCTCGTGCCGTAGTCGGCAGCGGCGCCGGCCGTGCTGGAGTCGTAGTCGGCGGCGCCGCCGGCCGTGCTCGAATCGTACTCGGTGCCGGGGCCTGTCGACCGCGGCGCGTCGTCAGCCAGCGCGCCACTGAAGTCCTCGGTGCGGGCCGGACTGTCGCGAGCTCGTCCTCGCCTCAGCCGTCGGCGGCTCCGTCGGCGGCCCGCGGTCCAGCAGGACGGCCGCCGCGTCGGCGTCGCTCGGCGGGCCGTACGGGCCGTCGGTCGTCGACGCCGGCGGCCCGTCGGTGGTCGGCGCCGGCGGGCTGTCGGTCGGGCGCGGATGCCGGGTCAGTGCGGCAGACCGCGGCGTGGTGGCCGGCTCCGGCGGCGCCAGCACGCCGGTACCGTCGGCGGCGGCGACCGGGGCGGTTGTGGTCGGTCGGCCGCCCACGGCGTCCCCGCCGGCCGACGCGCCGCCGCCGCCGCCGCCACGGAACGTCTCATGGGCAGGCGTCATCACCGTCACTGCGCCACTTGTGGTCAGCCTCGGTTGCGCCGGCGGCGAAGGTGACGATGTTGGAGGCAAGGTTACCCCGCTTGAAACGTCTCCGACGCCGAAGGGCGTGGTTGGGATGTCGAGGATGCTAGTCGTAGTCTGGTTGACTCCGAGAAAGCCGATATTTCTTTGCTCTGGCTGCTCGGACGTGCAGTTGATGGGAACGCCGTAACATCGGTGCTGAGTGGTAATTGCAACATTGGTTCTGTTGTCGACCAACAGCTGATCGGGAGTCACGGCGAACGACGGCATGGGGTTGGTAAAGTTGGGTTTCAGTTCGGTCAGTTCCTTTGTCTGAAAAACGAATCACTCATAGGTCATATGGTCATGTAACAAGGTTACTAAACACGGCTTGAAAAAGACGGAGTTGCACGGTTTGCCCACTTATACGCAGATTCATTATAACACACATTTTGGAAGAACTGCCCCCTCAATGGACGCCTGAGCGCCACTGGACAGCCATATATACGCATTTTCGCCAAACAGTCACGGCAAAACCTCGATCAGGCCCCGGCTCGTTCCGGACAGTACTCACGATGTCGTCCACCCGGCCGAACAGGGCAAAGATGAGCGTGTACAGGTTGAGCAGGTTCAGCGCCATGATGCGCGCCAGCTGGATGCGCAGCTGCTGCCGCGGGTGGTAGCCCTCCAGCAGGCCGAGCTTGTCGAACAGCGTGGGGAACACGTTCGATATGAGCGTCATGGTGAGCGTCAGCTCGTTCTGACGGTACCAGGAGGTGGCGTCCGGCTCGGTGGAGCGCTGCACCAGCCGGATCACGGCGTACGCCGAGCCGACCAGCAGCAGCAGCACGCTGAAGTTGGCCAGCACGCGCAGCGCGATCGTCTTCCAGCTGATCTCCTCTTTGGTGCGCTCGCGCTCCTCCAGCAGCGACTCGCGGAAGCCCATGTTGATGGCCGCCACCTAGTGCGAGGAGGAGAAAGGTGTGAGGTGGCTGGGAAGGATCTAATGGTGGTCCATCCACGTAAACAAATCGAAAGACACCGTTCAGCTACTCCGTTCAGGCTACTCGCGCTGCTGTGGCGAAGGGCACGAGCGAAAAGCATGGATCCGGCTACGGTCGACTGCTGTTTTGGGATGCGAACTGGCGGCAGCTCGTAACCCAGACGGATCGGTGACAGCCGAATGGATATGATGGTTGGAACTCACAGTGGGCCATCATACAAAGCTTCTTACAATTTCTAAACAACTGCATTGGTCGCAACAAGCAAATTGCATCCAAAATCAGTCTGCTACATTATCTTACTGGAATAAACTGATCCTTAGTCGAAGTAGTTAGGCAGAAGCAGAAGACAGGCACGCCTTTCCGTCTTAAATTCTAATGCCTGACATACGCTTTTCCGTTTGGAGAGAGGGCCGGAAAACGATCGAAATCCCATAGATGCGTCTTTGCCGTCGGTCACAGTTCATATCTTGACAAGACGCGGGGTCAGTGGGTGATCTACCTTGTTCAAGGCCGTTTCAGCGTGACCGATCATAAAATCCCAGCCAGTAAACAGCTTCCACGTAAAAGTGCAGTCGTCCTCTTTCGAAGACATCTTGCTCATCCGCGAATTTTCCGCCATTCTGTCATAAACAAGGTCCTTGTTATATTAAAATAAACTGAATGAAAATCTATAAAATAAGGTAATGATTAAATGAAAATGTATGGAACGCTAAGTGTTTTACCTGTATGATATGATGCAAATCAGTCCGAACCAGGATCAAGGAGGCAAAGACCGGTAAGTTTGAGATAATCGATACTTAACAAATTGCACATGACATCACAAAGCAAAGAAGTGTAGCAGTCCGACGCTAGACAGCCCACAGACCCACCTAAGGTTTCCTTGCTGAGAATAGATGAAGAAACGAGACATACCAAACGAACAACGCTCCGCTATACCCATCGGCCGTGCGGATTCTTTGCTTTGTTTTAAACGCTGCGCAGCGTAATGGCATCTGAAGCTTCATAACTCAACAGTAATAAATCTTACTTTTTCAGTATGACGACAAAGCTGAAGACATACACCATCATGCCCGCCAAGAAATAGGCGAATGGGATCCGGTAGCCCGCCGAGGTCTTGTCCTTGTTGTTGTAGTAGCCATAGAAGAGCGGTGAGTACTTCAGCACGCCCTCGAAGTCCCAGATGGTCTTGAGGTCGTAGGCGTGCTTCTTCTCCACCTCCAGAAGCTGCTTCCTTTCGCCGAGGTCGTGCCGATCGGCGGCCAGTATCTGGAAACATTCTCCCGATCCGTTTATGCGAGTGCGTGCATGACGACTCTGATGTCAGTGACGTGCCAAAGGATGGATATGGCGGTATGAAGGTTTTTTGCAGAGTGAGAGTGGGCATGGTCATAAGTAAATGCATGTGTAAATGCTCATGTATGTGACTGCGTAACCGGGTCTGTTTCTCTGTCCACGGTATCGCCGTATAGGCCCGTGTCTTGGTCTTTGTTTTTGTTGTTAACGATCTCACACCCACTACAGATTTATAGTATGTCGTACCACTTTATGGTGATTTCAGACATGTTTTTTTACAAAGTGATGACATTAGTATCATTAAAAACGTGACAAGGCCGGTACGAGTTGTATTTACCATTTAAGAAGAGACAAGTTTGGATTATGAAATCAATGTAAAAGGCACATATACTGCCCAGAACCTCTCTACACAGATCGCACCATCAGAGTGATGACATCCATTTCAAAAAACACATCATTTATAAGACGTCTCTGAGATCAATTCCATCATCGCAGCTCCGTGATGACATCGAGCCTCTGAGTAATGACGAGGCCTCGTGGTCAGGATACTCTCCGTATACACAGAACAGCTCCGAGACGGAATCATTTTGCGATGGTAGCGGCATGTGAGATGATGGCCTACCTCAGGGATGATGACGAAGCAGATAAGCAGCACACTGATGCCGATGTTCATGAGCAGGATCCAGCGCAGAAAGGTGAAGTAGGAGGCCACTGCAGTGCCGAAGTGGGACTCGATGCGTTTGATGGGCTTCTGCCAGGGTACGATTGAGGTCATCCAGTTCGCGAACTCTCGCTGGAATACCTGCCAATACTGGAAAGGCACGGACCACCGGGTTAGTGGACCGGCAGACTGTGCATCCATTTATGATGGCACTGGTCGCCACAAATCAGACCGATCCGTGCTTATATTAGAGCGGTCATCGGAGACATAAGACACACATCAAAATGACATTCGGCACAACGTCACGTTAAATGGTTTCAAACAAATCCTTTTCATTCAGTGCACGCCCCATTTACTATCGCTATTTGCATGAAACGCCTGCCACAAATGCCCGATCTCCTGACAGTACGGCCATAAAGTCCTGCACCTCAATCTTAATCTTAATCTGCCGCAAATGGAGAGCATCTGCCGCATTCTGACGCGTCCAACTCACGCGCAGGAAGACCAGGGAATAGCGGGCCAGGATGTCTCGGGCGGATCTGCTCTGCGCCAGCCGCTCCGCCAGCTCGCCCTCGTGCTTGGCCACGTAGATCTTGGCCTGTGTTACTAGGTTCAGCTTCCTGGGGGCGGAAAGTACGGCTTCAGGTGGGTGGATAGTGCGCACACGGTCTCAGGTAGGTCTCGGGGATATACTTACAGTTGATGGCGGGTTGAGGAGGTAGATACGTGCATACGGGCACTCTCAGATTAGCGGACGGGTTCACATCGACCGCCGATGTCTGGCACAGTGCTGTGATGTTCAGGGAACTCCTGTTCTGTAAGCCGTCAGTCCCATCGTGCGGTAACTTTACCATTGAGGAATGGGTCCTGAGGCATCAGCTCCAATATATTGCATAGGTTCGCGCGAAAATCGCGGCTCGTTTGTCCATCTTTCAGGCAGAGCAGTCACCATGCCTACAACGCCGTTTTCGTTCACTGGGTCCCAAATCCCCCGACATCGCTGTATTCATAGAGCGTGGATTAATAATGGTGCCGGGCTTTCAGCAGCGCTTATAGACGGCGACCTTTGATATGTGTGGTGCAAGCTGCGGACACAGTCAACGCAGCTACCTTTGCATGGGCCATGGCTGGTGCTTGACTTCACCGATAACTTCCTTATGTAGCCGGATGTTTTCAAATATCTGCTCCTCGTTGTCCGATTCGTCCACTTCCAATACCACACTGAAATAAATCCTTCACGTAAGCTATGTGTTTTTGTTTTTGTTTTTTTTTTTGGCCAGTAGACAAAGATGAGTGCATTGGTACGACGAACGGTCTAGATATTCCGGCAATATTAAGACCTCGAAACAAAGTACTCACTCACAATCACATGACAGATTCCACCACCACGTTCTGGAGCTCAGACTGCAATAACATGTCGATGTCCCGGACAGTACGTCAATATCGCGACAAGCCGTGTGGAGCCAAACATATACTCCCGGGCTGAAGGCTGAGTGCGCTCAATCTGCAGACAACGGACCGCCTGACCAATATTCGTCGGCATGCCATTGCTGTGAAGAAACGTCTGCTTCCCGAACCGGAGACTGTGACTGGCGTTTTCTTCGGGCACGACAGGTATATATAGCTATAGAGACGTAGGACAATATGCACTCACTCTCCGGAAAGTGACACTTTTCAGCCATCAGCCCGTTGCAGGGGTCCCGCCTGCCCCCTGGGCATGAGGCCACTGCAGACGGAACCTTCTCTCAGAACATCAGGCTGTTTCAGACAACACCTACCACACGGACGTGAAGGATTTCCGTGCAGCACCCGCTCTCCAGACATGAGGCCGGCACAGGCGGCGCCTCCTGACAACATCACAGAACACGAGCCCTGCGCAGGCGACACTCACTCGCCGGAGATGAGGCTCTGGTTGCGCGACGACCGGCTCCTGGCCCGGCGCACGGAGCGGCGCGAGTCGCGGCTGCTCGCCTGCCGCTGCAGACGGCGCGACCCGCGCCGCGAGCTCTGCCGCTCCAGGATCTGCGACACGCTGGCGGAGTAGTCGTCCTCGTCCTCGTCCTCGGCCGCCGCCACTGCCGGTCGGGCGCACAGGACCGTGCAGTCAGCGGGGACGGGAGCGGGCCGGCTGTGGCCGTCAAAGGAAACGGAATACGCGCCGCGCAACGTGTGAAGTTTTTTGTTCTTTTCTTTTTTGTTTTGCTTTGTTTTGCTTCCTTTTTGTTTTCTGGTGGGCGAACTTGATCAGAATGATTTGCCAAAGCGAAGCTGAGGAGCTGCACTCTTGGAAGATTGTTAACAAGGTACATCACACGTTTTGAGGTATCGCCATTTCTACATTACAAAGAACAAGTGTAGATATGGTAACTTAGAAAGCTGAATGTTAAAAGCAGGGATGTTAGCCCGCCTTTGACTGGGAGCGCAAATATTTCCCCCGTGTCGGTTTCAGGGTCCAGAAACAAGTTCGGATCAGCATAGACTTTGATCCCAATGTCATCCACTTCAGCACGTTATTACTGGATTTATTAACTCGCGCACGATCGTCGGTCGGCGACGATCACGCACGACTGGGGGGGGGGGGGTTCACCGCTCCCCTCCAACTCACGAACGGTTGGTCGCACGATAAAAAAATAAACACATCGTTGGGAAGCCTGTAACGAGTAGAGCTCGAGACTGGTCTCATTTTTAGTTTTAGGTAATATGTAAGCAATTTACATCCTATATATTTTTCCTCATAGCCGACTGCATGAGACAGAGAAACGGCCTGAATCTCAAGAGCTGTGACTAATAACGCATAGGTAAAGGCACCAACGGACAAGCAAAGGTTCGCAGATGCCGATACACGTCTGATTTGTCAAATTTGTTCAATATATACGCCGAAACGTTGAGTTAAAGACACGGCAATTTTCGCACCGGTTGCCAGCGGGCGCCGCAGCCGTACGCAGTAAGAAATTCATCAAAACTAATTTAAGCGTTCCTTTATTTTTGCGACATAAGCCTATCCATGTAATTTTTATTGATCCCAGTGGTTCCTGTGATGGTTTCTCATGCTTAAATTTCGGAAAAATTCATCAGTCACCAGTCTACACAATTGGCGGAGCTTTATTTGCGACAGCCTGTTTTTTGCAAAACATGCAATTTTCTAACTTTTTGAGGTTACTGGTATCACGTGCGTCTGTGCAAGCCAGTTCTGCCGTTTTCCACCCATTCTGAGTAATTTATCACTCATTTTGACGGTGGTACATCTTGGCTCACAACAGTTATTCGTAACCTGACCTCAGGTCAATGGCTGGAAGTCACTGATACTTTGCTCAATGGCGATAACTAGATGTCCGCTTCACTCCACACTAAAAATGTTATGAAAATTCCGCCAACTTTCGAAAAAAAGCGACGACATGGCTTAAAAATGGGCTTGACCTCAGGTCAATGACACAGAAAATTCCCAAAAATCTGAGATAGCAGATTTGTTGTGTCTATAAAGATCACTCATCCCTGAAACTATTATTGTGGTATCTTGTTTTGCGAAAAAGTTACAGGGCGTTCACTTTTTTGGACAAAGGTCCGTTTGACCTGACATAGGTCAAACATCTGACTTCACCTGAAGTCAAAACTTTGACACAAGATGTAAAATGATCAAGCAAAAGGTACACAAAGTTTCGTGGCGCTGCCTTTGTCCGTTCTCTCGTAATCCTAGAAAAACCTCAGGGGGGTCAACCTCCCCAGTCGGGGGCGGGTTAACATGTAAAAGCGGAATAAAAGTCAAGCGAATATAGCGATGCGGGCCATTCTGTCATGACAAATACTATCATCTCATGTGACTTATGCACAGATTTATGATGGAATGATGTTGATGAGATTTAACCTTGACCTGCGGCCTTATTCTTGACAAACCATAGTGCATAGTGACCTGACGATCTTGCATAGTGGCTTGGCGTGAGACCAACGGCGGCCACTTGTTACCTTCGCAGGGTGTTGATTTAACCACGTTTCTGAGACAAATTGGCTCTGTCGACCAGAGTGCGGTATCTACCGAGAAAAAATGGCATTTCTAAACTCTCGTAAAATCATACACCAAATGAGTGTAAATTATCAAAGGTTGGGACATTATTACTTAATCTGACCTCGCAACCTGGGCTGACTTCTGGTCACCTTTTGCCAAAATATATGTTACGTGCCAAAAAAATCATACTATATTTTGCCAATTCCAACCATTGAAGTCCTAAGTAAGTTCCGCTGAAGCATTACGCAAATTGCCTTCAAATTCGGAGCTTTGACCTAGATTTTGACGTCATTACAAATGTTCAAGACACAAAATGGACGATATCTGAGACCTCAGCGTGACGGGCTGTCGAATGCCGTTTGAATCATCAAAATCGGGCTACCGGTTCTTGAGATGGGCAGGGATGACAGTTTTGCCCCGCAACTGGGAAGCGACGAAATGCCCAAATCACCGTCTGATTATTATTCGTTGCCTGGTTATTGTTCTGCTCCTGGTCATTCACATGAAAAATTTAACGGTTGACTGAACAATTCAGATTCACACAAACAAAACAAAAGCTGTTAGACAAAAAACAATTGAGCGTGAAGTAACAGTGAAGGCAACTAAAGTAAAACGAAAATTAACACGGTTCATCGGGTCGCGAAATGTTATTGGAACGTGACACTGCCCATGTCCTGGGCGCTTCTGTCCATGCTGCACTGGAACAGCACAAGCCCAGGCGGAACCAACCTGGCGGGAGACAACAGCTCATCGGCGACGGCCACACCTGGCAGAGTGACTGCGACACACTGAAGGGGTTCGAAGCGCTGCGTGCCGCGCGAAATCGCCGGCGGGCCGGCCGACGGACCAGAGCAAACAGTACCTGGAGCAGGGCCGGATCGATCGGCCCGTCTCTCTCAGCGTCAGTGGCCGGCCGGCGGGGGCCGCCGGGCGGCACGAGGTCGGCTCAGGACGCCCGCAGGGGCCCGCCGCCCTGCGAAGAGGCCGCGCAGCACATCAGCGCGCCGGAGCTGCGCGCTGTCCTCCGGCGGCGGGGAGGGGCAGCAGTCAGCAGCCAGGCGCCGCCACGCTCTGCACAGGCCCGCGGCGAACACGGCGGCCAAGCGCGAGATTGGCGAGAATAGTAGTGGAAGAGGCGAAGTAGAGATGAAGCGTATAAGATAATAATGTCAAGATTGATTGCATGAGTCATAGAGCTTTCTCAAATAAAGCTTTTGGAGCAATCATAAAACCGTTTATATTTGAGTTAGTGTAGTACTCGTGCAGGTTTTGTCGCATGCCAGCTGTCGAGTAACGTCACACACGGTGCGTGTATGCTCCATCTCGTTAAAGCTAATTAAATGAGGGTGGACGATATTAGCCTGTGCGTAGTGCTAATAAAAGCCACGAATATTAAGTAATACAGAAGCAAACTATCAAACTGCTACTAATATAAAAAAGGCAAAAATACAAAAATGTAATATAATTCTATTTCCGGGTAGAACTGTCTACTGAGTCCCATCTTTGGCTTAATTTTAAAACATTATTTTACGGTCGGTACTATCAGAAGTTTCGACAATAGACATTTTGCACATAGCATAGCACAGTATCTCTTACATCTCTTAGTCATCTTGTATTATCCTTCGTTAGTCATCGCTTACAGAGGTTACAAAAGAAAATGGGGCAGAGTACTGGCAGAGGTTGGGCGCTGTTAGATTACAAGACAAATATTGCTGCCGTGAGCATTAAGGGTTTCAAGCTCGGGCGTTTTCAGAGAGAGAGAGAGGGAGAGGGAGAAAGAGAAAGGGAGGAAGAGGGAGGGAGGGAGGGAAACGAATGTTTCTTTTATCACTGGAACAGTCTGAGCTCGAAAGCTTCCTATTGTGGGCTTCTTCTGTACCGAAATTAAGGAATGTCCGCAGACTTTCACGTAATGTTGGGATCGAGAAAGGAAATGAACGGCTGAAACAAAGTGTTATTGCGAAGTTCATAAAACAAATCGATGGAACGTAAACAGTATTACGATTTTGCACAACCCGTCTTAAGCGTATTGCTGTAGAAGACAATGTTGAATCCAGAATTTTCAGAGGAGATGACTCAGTAAACCGGAAAGCTTTCTACAGTTGTAAAAATCAATGCGACCGAAGTTTTGCATCAGTATCACACCATCGTTAATCCCATCTGTCACAAAAGCATGCTCAGGAGAAGAGGAAGGCAGAGCTGTCAGAGTTGTAGCTCTGTCGATACCGTTGCTGCTGCCGCACAGTAGCGGTGAGGCCGTGCGCTCGGCGGCGAGTGGACGGCTAATTACGTGTGCTGCCGCGCTGCTTCACGGCCAGCTCGGAGACGCCGGCATACTCCGGCTGCAGCGGGTGCGCCAGCTGCGGCTGCTGCTGCACCGGCTGCTCCTGCTGCTCCTGCTGCTCCTGCTGCTGCGGCGGCTGCTGGTCCTCCAGCCCGCCGCTGTCCGGCGCGAAGCTCACAGACAGACGGTCGGCGGACGGCGTCGGCGAGTGCGAGTCAGTCTGAAACGTCACGTCACGGTCGTCACGGTCGTCGGGTCGGTGCACACTGGACATAAGCAAGGAAGGCTGACACAGGCGACGTCATTTGCTCGTGCGCGCCGCTGTGCTGTAACCACCTCAGCAGGGATGCCGTCGCTAAGAAAACAAAAAAATCGTCCATGAAATCTCCGAAAGACGTGTATTTGCGCACATAGATTCGATTCTTCCTGCAATGTCAAAATAGTGCTGGTGGCACCTGGAGCACAAATATATGTTGTTTCGGTGCTCTTCAGCTCTAATCCCTCCCGTCCCGCGTCAAATATAGGTGCCCGTTCCGAAGCACACATGTACATCTCAGTCTCCACAGAGTCGCATCGCGCTATGACGTTTCGGAGGAAGGTAGCTGGTCCCACCTACTGACGTGCAGTTTGAATGCAGGCATTGTCTAAAAATTAAACATCGCGTCGAAATAACTTGTTTTGTCGCATGCGTTTGCAGCATTGCCGAGCACGCCATGAAACCAATCTAAATCAGAATTAGAACTAAGTCATGCCTTCATCCTTGACATGTGGTATGTGTTCCTGAATTCTCAGATATGCCCAATGTAAATTCTGGATATATATATATATATATATGTATATATATATATATATCTTAGTTATATATTTGGCTATATACATATAGTCAAAGTACACTAATACATATTACTGTAATCTGGCATAATGTCTTCCGTGATGCTTGTTCTGCTAAACAGCAGCGCATTATTTGCTTTCATTACCTTCTTTGTCGTCTTTCCGATAGTTTTTATTTTCGTTTTAATGTGAGGAAGTAAATCGAAAACCAAATTACTCAAGTCCTTCCATTAGCGATATTATTTAACGTTTCGGAGATCCGTTCTCCATTTTCTGAAATAGGAGGTTTAAGCTAGGTTACACCAAATGCAAGAAAATAAAGCGATTATCATTGGCAATCAAAATTACAAGTAACTCTCGTCTGACAAATAGTAAATCGTGGAAGCACATGCATATGAATGACATTCACGCACACACACACACACACACACACACAAGTCACTCAGTTTCTTCCTACCCGATACAATATGCCTACCCTGGTTTCTGCCCTCCATCTCCCCATAAACCCAGAGTTGCGCACGACTTCGCTTGCATACGAATGCTGGCGAGTGATCTTGAATGCAGCGAGCTTTTAGCAGCATCGGTTTCCTCTTGCCAAATTTAAATTGTGGGTCTCGCACGTACTTTTAATAGGACATAAACAACAATTGCGTGTGTTTATTTGGTCGTCCTTCTTCAGTTTTTTCGAATTTGTGACCCAGTTTTTTTCAACAGGACCAAGACTGATAAGCCAGTACTTTAACTGCTGGCTGTCACCTAAGCCTCATATGTTGGCAAACATCGGAAAACGTTTTACAACCTTCTAGAGCAGCATGTAAGGTTTCATTTTGGATAACTGAAAAGCCATTGACATAGACTGTCTTGAATTTCGTTTGGATTCAATGGTCATAATTTAATGGTCAGGTGATACGTGTAATGGGCGTGCGACGTTAATTAGGCCAAGACAACGTAGTATGTAGGTAGAATCGATGGAGGACTCCAAAAGAAAACACACCCAGAGGGAAACGTGCATTTTCCTTCCAAGCACGAGCAACGCGATTACAAAGATCGGCTTGCTCTGCGATGAAGATGCAACGGGCTGCCACCGATGGCTTTCAAAACATGGTCAACACACTGACGGACGTGTGATAAAAAGTTACCTGGATAAAATGGATAACAAAGCGGTGTAGACCATTAAATGTCTCAACGAAACGAGTGGTTTTTCCATATCCCCTACAATTACACTCAGATCTCTGAAGCCGTTATTCGCATCACACATACCTTCAGAATTCATATACCTATGACATATTTGCGATCGGATTCCATCGCAATCAGAACCGGCTCCGGAATCGATTCCTTTCTGCCCATAGTCGCAATCGATTCCACTGATAACTGCCTGGAATCGGAGTAGCCATTGAATCATGCGGTTGTTTACCGAATCAGAAACGAAACTGATTCCAACGGCTTGATCCAATACAAAGGATCAAAGTGGAATCCATTCCGAAATCTGTTCATTTCATTTCAGGCCGGGATCGGAATCGATTCTGTTCTGAACTGGACCGTGTTCATTCAGAATCAGGATCGGTTCAGCAATCCATGAGTCGGGTTCGAAATCGATTCCTCATCCCAATGGGATTAAACACAACTCTGCCATATCCACATACATTTTTGTATAGAGACGAATACAGGTTTGCCAAGAAACCTGAGGGCCTTTATAGGCCAGAGGCCTCATTGTGACCTAGTTTCAGTCGAGCTGGCGGACAAGCTATAGAAGATGGTGCTGCGTTAAGCGTTGTTAAGCTTTGTTCTCTGTTTTCCGTTTTCTCTTTTCCGTTCCATCTTTCTATCCAGATTTCTTCAAGGACAAACTGATTCATTTTGACCCAGAAATGAATATTTTTGAACGTCACGTTTGCGTGACGGTTCACCCACTCCTAAATATCGGAGCACAAACTGTTTAATGCTACAACTTCAATCATACGGCACTGCATTATCTGGCCTTAGATATAACTTGCATCTTTCATTGACAATCTTCCAACGTTTTATAAACATCTTGAATGTTCACAGTTTATGAACGATAGAGGAATTAAGCGTGGAAGTACAATTTGGTCAATCACTCTCATTTTATGTCTTGCATTACAAACATTACAATTTTTTCAGCAAATACTAAAATAAAACTATGAAAGTTTAAGGAAAATAAAAACAAACGGAAATGCCCAATACCTAGTACCAAACAATGGGATACAACAGCGTCCGCCCAGATATTGCGCGCTCTCGTCACGCAGACGCCACTGATCCGACGGTGACGGCGCGGCCTGAGGCGCCCGGGCCGCGGGTGCCCCGGGGCAGCCGTGACCTGGGCAAACCCGCACCGTACCGCCGGCTCGTGACGTCAGCCGAGACGGCATCCGGGGCGGCCGGCTGGCGTGCACGTGCAGCCGCCTGCACTCACGCGACGCTGCGTCTGGAGGCGGCGGCGGCAGCGGCGGCGGCGGTCTGGGCGGGCGGGCGGCGGCGCGGCCGCGGCGGCACTGCCGGCCCGTCATTACTAATTCAGCCGGCGGCGCGGCGGCCGCACGCGGCGGCCGCCGGCCCGCTGACCTGGCCGCGGCGCGACCACGCCCTCGCCGAATCAATAGGTCGCCTCTCCGTGCCGTCGTCACCGAGCCGGCCCCACCAGGAGCGGGGCTTTTTGTCACTGGCCGCCACCCGAGGGGAGGGCGCGAGAGACGCCAGAACTGGACAGCACCCTGTCGTCTGGAGGTGTCATCCGTGGACGTGTCTGTCCTGTCCTTCCGCACTGCCGTCCACCTGGCCAGGGCTGGCATCGTGCCATTTGACGATGTAATCAGACGGACCAGTCACAGGTTGGTCCGGTATTTCTACAGCACGGTTGGAACATCCGGGGACGGGGCGGGGCACGACCTCTGAATCTGACATAATAAAAGCTCTGGCATCCTTACATAGAGCCTGAGGATGAACATCGGCCGGCTTGGCCAAGCTGGACCATACTGCTCATGTTTCATGCGACTTTTCAATAGGGGGAGCTAAATATTCGTAAAGAGTGTGTTTCATCTGGCAAGTGGGAGACTGAGATGCAACGTTGAGCGTGGCCGCACGGTGCCAGATTCCACACTAAACGCAGCTGGGAGTCAAGAACATATTTAAATAAAGGCAGCGAATTCGTCGCAACGCAGTATGGGGCGTCATCAGAATGAAACAGTTCAATGGTTTCGTTATAAAAGATGATACATGTTTTATTGATATTTTTTATCCCGTTATAAATTATTCGACAGAATCATTTTGATCTAGCTAAGACCAAGTGGCATCGCTTAAATGTTTTATGTTTCTTTTTAGCTCATTTTGTTATATTTTACCTGCCTCCTGTGATCTGGTGGCCAGGAGTGCCCATGCCCCAATTTACACCGTCTCAGAAAAGCATTGCGTTTTACAGAATAGCACGTTCATCGTTCACTTACCCTTCCTCTCAGTTCGAACATCTGTCAGTCGGATTTCAGATCTGTACACTCACAAGTCTCTCTGTTGCCTCTTTTACCATAGTATGGTCTGCAATTCGTACATTCGCCAGCCCGCATCCCGTCCCCAGCTGCCGGATCCACTACACTCCGTCTCCAGCTGCCGGATCCACTACAACCCGTCCCCAGCTGGTGGATCTTCTAAGTCCCTTCCCCAGGTGGCGGACCAATTACACCCCATCCCCAGCTGGCGGATCGACTACACCCCCTCCCCAGCTGGCGGACCGACTACACCCCGTCCCCAGCTGGCGGATCGACTACACCCCGTCCCCAGCTGGCGGGTCGACTACACCCCGTCCCCAGCTGGCGGGTCGACTAAGCGCCGTCCCCAGCTGCCGGATCGACTTCACCCCGTCCCCAGCTGGCGGATCGGCTACCCTGCCGACCGTTCCGACCCGAGTTCACAGAATTCGAGTTCGAAGTGTTGCTGCCGGCCGTGACGTGACGCTGTAACGGACGGCCCTGCGTCACGTGGAGCCGCCCACCAGACGGGGAGCGGGCGGTATGACGGCCAGCCAATGCAGCGACAGGGCGTCCTTAAGCGATGCTCTTTAACGACGCGCCGGACGCTTCACCGAAAATCTGTGGGGCTGACTACCGGGCGAATCGAAGATTCAATAAGAAAGAACAATCAGCAAAGAAGGACAACAAAAAATTATCAGCAAACAACAAACCAATAAAAAAAGAAAACGGCGAGAAACGACGTTGGCATATTGTGCCACTTCCGATCTTGCATCTCTAGCCCCGACAATGTGAGTCCTCGGAGGTCGGAAGACTGCCAGGTCAGGTCGCTGCCGTATGGGCCGCCGCTGAGACCTGAGACCGCGCGATCTCAAAGATTTCAAACGAGGACATTTTGTTTTTGACGTTTTGACTTGCAAGACAATACATATATAAAAGCGTGTTATAGTGCATCACAGAGACAAGTAGAAACTGCCTGCGGATGGCAAATATCTGATGGCCAAAACTATACAAAAAGGCGGAGGGCACCTCATTACCGTAATTACCTCATGATGCTACATCATTCCGTGATACGTTGTCACGCAACGTATCACGCCGAAACGTACTGTCAACGCATGACTCAGTGAAAATCCCACTTACGTGGGACGCAGTACTGCAGTGATTAGCTGTCATATAAGTTCCATTCTGAGACGCAAATTCAAACACTCTCTGTCATCAGAGGCTGGCAGAAATGGAGTAACGCCTGGTTGTCGACATAAAACAAATGGCCGTGTTTTCGATATAAAATAGGATATATGTCTTATGCCAATCTTAAATGAAAATACTGTGCCATTACTGGGCGGTAATCGCGTGTCATAAAGCTGAAGTGCGCCGTTTGCCATCATCTCACATAATCCCATCTCACGTACCATCATCTTTTTTATGATCCTTATCTTTCTTTTGGTTAGCCGACATGTTAAGGTTAAGGCGCCGTGGCTACAGCGCCTTAGACCCTTACCAATATCCATTTTAAGTTCGTCTCCGTTCTGCCCAATAAACGTTAAATCCTTTTCCATCCTTACCCACATAATCCCCCATTACCATCCGCTTTCCTTTTCCGTGTTCACTGCAACGATCAGCGTTGTTGATCAGCATCAACACAGTATCAGCATTTTGAGAATGTGCACGTATGCACATACAAGTAAGTAGACAAATGGCGGTTGGATTATCTGATGGCTGACGTTACCAGAGTTTCATAATCATCGGAAGATCATTTGTCGTGTCGTGGACTCGACAGCACATGAACTATTCCTCGACGATATCTGGTTCGGTGCTGTGACGTGCTATTGCTGCTCCGAAATGTACAGCTGCTCTTGCTGCATTGCACCTTGCAGTTTTGTTGTCTGACTCGACTCTCAATGGTCCTGGGTTGGCTCCGGTCTTCAGGAAACGAGGGAACATCGGTGGCCTCCGTTTGGCGCTCCGACACTGCCGTATAAAGCTATGGGTCCTCGCAACCCATGTGCACCATCGTAACAACGTACAACATTGGCCAGGTCGATGCCTATGGCAGCCTGGATACATCAGTCGTCATCCCAGCGTGACCAAGTCTCGGTCAACCTGCGGCTCCGCCGGCGACAGCTGTTGCCGCTCTCCTCCGTCTCAGGGGAGCTGTAACTTGCCGTGACTCGGGTACATATGCACCGGGCCGGACTGGCCTTGCCCCTGCATAATTGTCCCATCACAGGACGTTGTTTGTTTAGAGGCTGATAGTTCTGCTCCGTCGCATAGACAATTCATTGCTAAGGGAAAGGAATGGCTTCATTTGGGGTGGACGGAACATTTCTGTGCCAACAATGGATTGAAAGATGGTTCCGTTTGCCTTGCTGAGGTCCCCTGGCCACTTATGGTTGCCAATTTTCTTATCGGTAAAACAGGCCTTCCCCACTGAATCATCGCTATTGGGAAATAATAATGTGTTAACCTTTAATGTCATGTTGCTTTATCCAAACTTTTGCTCAACACCTGTACGTTTCCTCCGGTCCCTAGTTCGTTCATCCCTGTTGTCCGTCCACCGTCTCTGTCATTTGTGGCAGAACCTTATCTTGCAGGTTCTTTATTCCAGCGTTCCAGTCCTTCCAACGATGCAGGGTTAACAAAAGCAATTGGTTTCTCCAAGGAGAAATAAAATCCCGTTTAATCCAGAGACGCTCTGTAACAAGAAATCAGTACAATCCGCGGACTCCGGTTCCCTGCTACTAATCACTGTCCATTCTTTATTTTACCTCTCCTTATCCCCCTGAAGTAGCTAGTGGTGGTGGCGTGGAGGGCGGGGGGAGGGTGGTCGCTGAATGTATCGCAGCAGTTTAAAAGGACCACCAGAAGCCATCAGATGTATCTATGCAACTCATTGTAGTGCCTAAGGCAAAGGCATTCCTAATTCGGGTTGGTTTGAGTGGCGAGGTCGGGATTTGCGCAGGATTCGAGTCATGAAACTTGATCCCAACGCCGTGTTCTTCAAGCGCGCAGGTCAAACAGATCACAAGAAAACAATAAATGTATATCCGGAGGACGCGTCATTTGCAAACGAAATGTGTAACGGTGGATTGTTAATCGAAACAAGGCTCACGAAGGCTGCTTGGTGAAGAGCAAAGATCGTAACGAAAACAGTGTGAAAATGTGGGCTGAGTTTTCGACATTTTTCTCGCGCTTAGAGTGAGCGGTTTGATTCCTGACGGCCTTTTAGATGTCGATTAACATAGAATCTTTCTGGCTTCTAGGTTGCACCTGCCGTTAGACGCAGCTGTGTGCACTAACCTGCGCTGCCAGGCGAAATTCCACTGAGCTGCCCGAGCTGCGGCGCGGCTTTTTCGGGTCCAGCTTGAGGATCCCTCCGGACTCTTTTCGGATGAGCGGTGCGTGCTCGGCGCCATGGAACGAGCCGACAGACTGTCTGTCGTCACCGGCTTCCGCGCGAGCCACCATAGGCGGCTGCTAAACAGAAACAGCAATCGGTCGCGTCCAGCAGATGAATACAAACAACTGTCAACAGCTGCGGCCAACAGATGGACACAAACAACAACCCGCAGCTGCGGCCAACAGATGAGAAAAACATCAGTCAACAGCTGCGTCAAGCAGATGAACACAGCACAACAATCAGCATCTGCGGACGACGACAGGCACAAACGACAGTCAGCAGTTGCAGCACGCAGCGGCCGAGCACATACTGAAAAGCCAGCCTTCAAAGACGACGACCGAACACAGTCAGCAATAAACGGCTGCGGCTGGCTGGCTGAACTCAGACAACAGCCAGCCGCAGCAGACAACGGCTGGCCAGCAAACAGCGGCACGCAGCAGAAGACGTCTGGACGTAAACGGGCGTTAGCCACAAGCAGACTTCCTCAACAGTTAACGACTGATCACAAACAACAGCCAGCCCCTGCCGAGATGGGCGGTAACAGCCACCAGTCTCTGCTGCAGGCGATCGTTCAACAACATGGTGATGATCTGATGATCTGCGTCCGACGACAGGTGCAACCTGAACGCCAGAAAACGCAGCGAGCTAATGAGCGCAGCGGGCGGCTGCCAGTCTCCGGTAACATCTGCTCACCTGCTAGTCTCCTATGCGAGCCGATCGCCTGTGAAGTGTCCGGTGAGAGCTGCTTACCTGTGACTCTTCAGTGATAGCTGCTCGCATATAGGTCAGTTATACGAGCTGCTCAGCGCTCACCTGTGAGTCTCCGGTGAGAGCGCTGACTCCCATGACGGGACTGGCGCGGGTGGCGCTGCCGCGGCCGACGGAGGAGGCCGGCGAATCGCTGAAGACGGACCGGGACCGCTGGCCCGAGGTGACCTCCTCCGGCTCCATGGCCGAGTTCTCGTCTCCGGTCATTGTGTGCTCCTCCGAGACCAGCGACTGCCGGTCGCCGTCCATGGCGGCCGTCTGCGCTCGACCGGGCTGGAACTCTGGGCTGAGACCGCTGACGTGGGCTTCTGCTGGAAAAAGTTGGTATTGATTGTCTGAAGTTCTCTTGCTCCGTCCCCCCCCCCCCCAACTAAAACGCAGACAAGATTCGCCTTCACAACGAGGTAATGTAAATTATTGTATCTTCCAACGATAAGAAATGTTGTTTTCTCAAAATAATGGGTGTCTAGTACCAGTTTTAATGGGATATGTGATGGAAATAGGAAATGGCAAATGCTGTTAATCTTACCCGTGCCAGGGGGTGTTTGAAACTCCCTCTAAGGCTTTTCTGCAGTAGCAAAAAAAACGGCAAAACAAAAAAAGCTTTCAGTGCCTTTTTTACCATCCTTTGCATATGTCCCCAAAAATTGGCGCTTTACCAGGTCAGGCCACTGCTCTAGCCCATGTCAAAGAGCGCCACCTCCAAAATCCTTTAATGAGTCATAACTCTGCGAAACAACAAGGTAACAAATTGAAAATATAGGCATTTACAAGAACTTGTAAGCAAAACTACTTACTTATAGGTAAAGTTTTATGTGAGTTATAAAACATATATTTCAGATTTTGTGGGTGACCAGACCACTGACCTAGAGTCACGACAACTGTGGTCTGTTTTCGAGGATTTGCGCCATTTTGGATGACTTACGCCTTTTACATTGGGTTTTAGGCAGTATGGAAACTTATGTACTCTTCTGGGACATACCCCGTAAGATTCTGGGTGACCTCCGTGAAATGATCCGGGATGAAGTCAATGCAGGATGCGCACATTTTACGTAGCCTGTGCACCCCTTTGAGGAAACAGATCCTGTTTATTTTATATTTTATATTTTACCGGGTAAATGTTATCAAAATCAAATTATGCAACTCCGACTGCCCATCAAACAAATATGAAGATCAAGGTGAAGGTCACATTGATCGTCAGGGCCCAGTTTACTCAGGCCCAATGGTATATGTTTGCAAAAATTGCGTTTCGAAATAGTAAGTCATTGAGAGTTAGTTGGTGTTCTAAGTACTGTTTGATGTGCATTTTGCTTCTACGTATTTACGAACTGCTTATATCGATGCTTCCACAACCTTCCAAATTTCAATACTTTGCTACATATGAAATGTTGGAATAACCAGGGCCGTAGCTTTGTCATTCTTTGGTATGGAGCACTCCATGCAAAAGTAAACTGAAAATTTTTACGTTCAGACGGTGGTATATATATATATCAATTATTCTCCTAAGACTGCACCCCTGGGAGTGAACATAATTTTTCCTTTCTTCGATGCATGTTTGGTGAGACTGTGCACCGAAAGATCACCACGTTCGCCGCCTCCGTCGTTCCGGGACGAGGGACAAGATGACACAACGGCAAGAGACAATTCGGACGCGTGTGACGCAAAGTCATAAACCGTCAGCGCTACTTGAACTTTATCGGACCTTACCGGAAGCATATGTGCGAACATCGATAAAACAGGTCGGAATTGCCAAGAAACCCAACCACGTGCGTGGTAGAGTGTACGCTACCAGACATGAGTTACCCAGGCGTCGTGGTACGGGTGGCAGGGCAAGATATTTTCTCGGCTATGCCGATATGTATATATATATATATATATATATATATATATATATATATATATATACCTGCAGATAATATCACTTTTCATCAGTTTCAAACCTCATTTGCCCAGCTTTTTTCCACCATATGATTTCAGGCGGATATAACTTCCGTCTTTCTTCGTCACCGCGGCTTCAAGTTAAATTCTTTGGATCAAATAGTTCCTCTCCGGCAAAAGTTCGCACGATATAATCCTCTCGAAAGGCGGACGCAATGCTCTGCGCGTTGACAGCAAGGAGATTGAGTCGTTGGAAAAAGTGCCACCGTTTCCGGGCGCTGCGAAAATTCGCACGGCCTACACGCGAGTTGAAACTCCGATGTTAATCGCCAGCTGTTATGTGGGAGGAAAATTTGCTGGACAGAATTCATCGGGCGTGCTATAAGCTATCGTTTAAGGTATCATTTGTCTCGAAATATTTTTATCTGCATGGCTATTATGTGACTGCAAAACCTCCAGTTTTTTCGAAACTCCGCTAATACTTTTTTGCCGTTTTCCAAAATGGTTTCAGATGTCAGCTATACTCAACAATCTCTTACTATGCTGTAAGTTGCGTTTTCCTCAGATGCACGGTGCGGAAATCTGAAGAAGGTGCTCAGGCGCTTCCCCACCCCCCACCCCGATACGGGATGGAACAATCTGACCCGTGGAACTGGGAGGGCTTATGGGAGATGTACCTGTTTCCCATTAAACGAAATGAAGTAAAACAAATAAAAAAATAGTAAATCTGAAAGATTCGATTATTACATGAATCCAGTCTGTCTGTCTGGAATTGTCATGTACTGTCATGAACGAAAACTCCTTCCGTGCATGTTTCCATCACCAAGAAATGGCGGGACCACACATGCTTCTAGTAGCGCAAACGCTTTCAGGAAGTTCGGGCTAAACATTTCAAAATGAATTTCGGTGTTCATGGTCTTAGGCACTAGCTGGATTCTGACGACCAGTTGCCCATAGGTGGTGGTACCCAGCCCTCCTGCTTCTTTTGTTGTGAAAAATCTGCAAATTTCTAAAGGGTTCTGGTCTCACGACTTTTCCAGACATCTGACATATTTATGGCATAACAAAAACGAATACATTATACTTAAAAAAGATGTCAAAGCCTTTCCCTTCACACATTTCACCATTCAGGCACTTATTTGCTTTTATTTCGATGTACCTGTGCTAATAAAACAATCCAATGAAGACACCAAATTACTGTCCGAGATTTCAAGTTTCCAACGTGCGTGGTTTGTATATTATTCAGCGATACAAGCTTGCGTCATAATCATCCTGAAATTTAACACTGCTTTTAAAGACAGAGAGAAAAAATAATGCAATCAAAGACGTCCGTCAGCAAAACATGAAATTTCCTCAATCTTTTTTGCACACAAATTCGTATGGTCATCAATCCATGACTATGCAGGGTTTGTTGGCGGTGACGACCACGTAAAGAACGTAAGAAAGAGAACAATTCCGCGCCTTTGGTGAAACACGGCATTATCAGCGCGATCCTTGTTTGTAGTTATGTTTGTATATTCCTACGTTACTTGGTCCTCCTGATATTTGACCTGCTACATTTCTCTGGCAAAGGACAAGCAACAGCCCGAAGTCAAACAACAGCTTGACGCCGATTTCGTTAATCACGCTTGAACGAAACCCGACGAAACCGGGCTACAGAGAGACTGCAATTCGGCAACACAGAGCAGCTTTCGTCCAAGTAATGTTTACAGCCCGTCTCTTGAACGATCATTCTCGCTATTTTCATATGCAGTCATGAGGCGGTGTGGCAAACATGCGATATAGTCCTGCAGTAGACGAACAGCTGACCGAGGAGGAAATATTGCCCGTAGCGAATCTTCGACAGTTTTATACGAGGTTAGTTGTTTGCGAATTTCAGTTAATAAACGAACTGTTCGCGATCAGCTGGTCGACAGGCAGGCAAAACCTCGGGCAAAAGGCGGACGAACACAAATGAATACGTTCTGCTCACGAACAGTTGGAGAACAGGAAACTTTGCAGTAAATCGACAACACTCAATAGATACTTTTTGTGCTTCCCGTCCTGTTTCTTCTTATCGACTGATTGTGTGTGTGCGCGTGTGACTGCGTTACGTAATACCTTATCCAACTTTTTTATAATTTTTTCGCCTCAAAATGTAATAGACATACGTTTCCTTTTGCAAGAGTAGGATTCCTACTACCCTAAAATACAATACAATGCAATACAATGCGACGATGTGTTTCTTTTCTCTTTGGCATCCGGAGCTGTTACGGTGTTGCGTGATTGCAGCCATGTTCGCACTATCTTAATCTTGCATTTCACACGTTTCTGCTGGTATAAAGGCGTTGGTCTTGTTGTGCAAATCGTGTACGCAGTCGCCAATGTCTGGAACGCCCGAGCGGCCAGCCAAGCTAAGCCAGCTAAGCTGAGCGTTAAAGCGACAACAAGGAAACGTGAAAACTGCATGACCAAAGAGCGCGAAGCTAGCTCCCCCGTATATTGTACGCGGCGACATCACCATTCAGCCCGCGCCAACTTGTGCGGCCTGGACTGCGATTTTCCCTGACTGAGACATCACTAAGAGTTGGCCATCTCGCCATTCCTCTCCTGAGACCCTTGTTTTCTTCCCTGATAGAATTCCTCCCGGTTAGGAACGCCTGCTCTGAGCAAGTAAGGTAAACTTTGCTTACTTTTCCAGTAATTTAACAAAATAACCACTTTTCGCTTGATTCTGAACCTACAAAAATTAACCAACCAATTCAGCACTCTATAACCCGGTCGATAGCGTAACAGGGAACCGAGTGAATCGCTGTTCGCGTTCGCGAACGGTTTGCAAACTGTTCGCGAACAAAGCGTGTTCGCGAACGGTTGTCTGACTGGCGGCCAAGTCGCAAACGAACGCAAACGAACACAAACGAACAGCGATTCGTGAACTGTTCACGAACCTTTGGCGAATACCCAACCTTGAGTTTATACCTCAAAATTCTCTAATCTCAAAACGGCGCAAAGGCAACGGCTTCAAACTTTTTGAGTGTGTTTTCTTAAACCTTCACACTTTGGTTTAATAATTGTTATCAAAATCGCCCATCTCATGTCGAAACGACGTCATAAATTAATCTGATTCTAACTCGTTTGTCATTTATTTGTTACGAGTGAGGCAGAAGACTGAGTCATACTTCAGGAGCGGAAAAAAATCAAAGTAAGCGACTTGGCTCGGCCCAGTCTGGCCATAACAAGTTTTGAAAGCCAATAACTTCGCAACCACTTGGCATCAAATCATGAAAATTTCATGAGATGGAAGTTCACCCTTATAATTATATTTAGGTGCACTTGCAATACGCCAACTCGCAAACTCTGTCTTGCACATAACTATTCCGAAAATACTGTGTTCACTCTTTACCTACCGTTCATGAATGTTTCTGAACAACTCAGTAATGGCAGTGAAAAATATCAAGGGTGCGCATGACGTTTAAACTTGCAGTTCTTCGGATGCGAGCTACTGGAATAGATTGATAAAGATCCTTGAGTACTCCTAAATGCCTAAAGGGAAAGTACTGAAGCAAATAGCACTATGAAGAAGACCTCTCTCGGCACGCGGACCCATAAGGCGTTTTACTGGTACACATGAGCTTTAAGATGCTGTTACGTAATAATAGGTTCCATTGTGGTGTAAGATGTTTGTTATTTTCCGTTACGGTAACAGTTAATTATTCCGCACCCTTGTTCCAAGGGCGTCGATTTGTATTTTCTTTTTTGCAGGCGCTATATCCCCCCTGATTGTGGATCTTCGTCCTTCCAAAAGTGCTCCAATATTTTCTGCTTCTCTTAACGGGAGGAGCATAGTTTGTTATCTAGTAGATGATACGCAAAGAATATAAATAAAAATTTCCATCAATGAAAATAAAGTAAGCTAAATCCGCTCAGAAACTCACATTTGGGACGAGGCTGGGCTACCCGGGCCTTGGCTTGGACCCCACAATCATCTGCACATAACAACACCCTTGTTTTGACCCCATTTTAGGTCATGAGGGGCGAAGTATTTTAGTGGCTTATATATGTCAGTACCATGTATTATGGTCAATACCATGTATTATGACTGCATGGTATTGACGTTCTCAGACCTTGACACCAACTTCGTTATTGGGCGAAACACACATTCTTAAAGTAGAAATGTAGGGCTATTGATCAAATCGATCGAGAAGACCATATCGGTCCTGGAGTTCCTGAAATAATACATCGTAGCATCGTAACATTGACCTCATTTGAGGTCATTATCGCCTTCAAAATGAAAGGACGCATTCTAAGTCCAAACTGAGTAGCATTGGAAATTGGGAGGACACAGGCTGTGCTCGTGGCAATCGTAACCAAACCTAACCAGATCTGAAAATAGCATATTGCATGGGCATCTGTCATCCTTTTCATTAATCAATCATACCTAATTAATGGAAAAAATTAAGCAAAACATTCCACACGTTACATGAACAATACACTACGTACACTGACATCAGTCATACCACGCTCCGCATATGCCGGCATTAGTGACGCCGCACTGCGTATACCGGCATCAGCGATTCCACGCTCTGCGTATGCCGTCATCAGTGATGTCACACACTGCGCATACCGGCATCAGTGATGCCATGCACTGTGTATGTTGGTATCAATGACGCCACACTCTGTGTATGCCGGCACTAACGACACCACATTCTGCGTGCGCCGGCACCAGTGACGCCTCACCCGGTGTATGCCGGCATCAGCGGCGCAACACCATGCGTATGCCAACATCAACGGCGCCACACTCTGTGTTTGCCTCGCACGCGCCGCAGGCCGTGTATACCGGCTGCGGAGACACCGCACATTTCGTACGTCGGCTATAAAGACGCCGCAGATTTCGCCGCCGTAAGCCGTATAGGCCGGCTTAAATGTCACCACCTTCCATGCATCCAAGGGCATTGGCGACTGCGGACTGTGTAGACTGAACACAGTAAGAGCAAACGTTTCATATGCCATCCACAAGGGCACCACACACTCCGTGGTGTCCTTGCGGATGACACACGGTGTCGCCGTTGAATGTCACACACGCAGCGGCGACGCCGTGCGTGGCGTAAACCCACACCTCACAGGGAGGACACCGCGGGCGAAGCGTGCCGGCGATGGCGCCCCTCTCGCGGCGTGCACCGGCCGCCGCCAGTCCGCGGCGGCGGTCTCACCTGGGCCGCGGTGCGGTGGCCGGGGGCGGGGCCGGTCTGCGGGCTGGACCGCCGCCGCTGCCGACCGCTGCCGACTGGAGCCGGCCGGCCGGCCGGCGTCGCAGCCGTCGGCCGGCCGGCGCCCGCGGCCGCTCACGTGGGAGTCGGGCTGCCGAGACAGCCGGCCGCCGGACCGGCCGCCGCGGGACAGTATTCGCCGCGGGCCAGGCCGGCCCTGCGGGATGAGGGTCGGCCCTAGGGCCCGGTTAGGGCTAGGGCAGGCTAATCACCAAATACGAAGGGCTTGGGTGGGACGTGGTCCCAATTGTCCCACAGAACTGTAGGTGAAATGCTGAGTTTCGAGATTTGACTAGCTAAATTGTGCCCGCAGTGAACGATAATGGAGCTTTGAGTCATTGTTTAGCGTATACTTCCACCCTTCAGACTTTCTGCATGCCTACTTTTACAATGAAAAACCCAAGGCTGGACTAAGGCCTTCATGTGCATTGAACTGATAGGACCTGGATAGAGACTGGGCTTCGCGTCAGCGGGATAGCGCTGGTCTAGGACCTCTCATCTCGGGACCGTGACGAACTCTAACGCAGGGTCTGATGGGACACCGCGGTCGCTGTGGTGGTGGGTACGCTGCTGGCCTGACCGCCGCATTGCTGTTACGGCCGAACGGCGGAGGTGGTGTTTCGTGCCGGGCTTCATATCACATCTTCTTCATCTTCAGATCAGTGGTCTTTGCTGTAGACGTCACAGTGGAATCGACTTCTTTTATCGTGACTCCCATCACAGTTTGCATGACGCCGTTGACATTTCAGTCGGCCATTGGGCAACGGGATATGGGAACATCTAAGCAAAAAGTTGGTTTAGTAAGTGCCGTGATACTTATGCTTGCATACTCATGCATCTCACACGGACCATTTTAATGCATCATTCACCCATTACTCTCTGAAAGTGTCCTAATGTTCTAGTCATCCCTTGTTCATTAAGGCCATTCTAACAAACGGTCCTCCATTGTTGTCTGGAACTTTTTTATGTCATGTTGCTGTCTAGAACCTGGAATGTCTTTGTCTGCTGCATGTCGTGTTGTCTGGAACCTGTCATCTTTTGCTCGCTGGGGCCGCTACTATTCATCACTCATCCGTCATTCATCAGTAGGAGCTGTAACAGCTGTAACATTAACAATAACGTGATTAATATATTCCTTTTTTGATTCATAACGTAGGTTCAGAAAGATGTTTTTGTCGTTCTAACCAACGGCCTGAGAGATAAGTTAGTTAGAACGTACCCATCATCATCCAAAAACCGAAATATCCGCTGCTTCCCACTTGGTTGCGCCTCTCATACGACACCATTTCACTGGCAACGCATTACTCGGTGTGACCGCACCAATGCATAAGTTACGTTTTCTCACTGTAAAACATGACTGCTCCCTGAGACCACTCTAATTCATCAGTCATCCCTTGCCGCTACGACCACTGTAATTCATCAGTGATCCGGTGGTACCACGCAGGGGTCCTGTTGCAATGTATTAATTACTGACTTAGTAGTAACATAACTAATTCAACATTCACCTGTTGTTGTTTGTTTCACCATTATTTTCTGGGACCACAATTACGTAAGACAAAGCTGGGTCCATTGAAACTCATCAGTAATTAATTTACCATTCCCATTAACAGAATTCCGCAATCAAATAACTACGTTAGGGCTACTTTATCAGCACCCCACTACTCGCTGCTGCCTCTGCAAGTAATTGCATCATCCAATACAGACAGGTAGCATGGTAAACCTTCAGCCAAACTTTACTGGAGCTCTATAGCTGGTGTCCTTTCCATTGTTTACGTGCTACCAGCGGGAGACCCGACCGCGTCGTGCCCCCCCCCCCCGCTGGTCGGGGCGGCTGCCGTCCGGCTGGGGCCGACTGCGGCAGTCGCGGCGCGCCCGGTCCGCCGCGGTGCGTGTCGGCCGCCGTCGACGCCGGCCGTTACGCCGGCCGTGCCGTCCGTCACGCAGCCGCCCGGCGCCACCTCGTTAACAGCGCCGGCCGAAATGGCCGCCTCCAATTCGTCCGGAGTGCGCCGAGTACATCCCAGCTCGCGCCCAGACCAGCCCTGCGCCGGCATGGTCATGCTGTCAGCCATGTGGCAAGCCCACACACGGATCCTGTTTATCACGCGCAGTGGAAGTGGGTTTCGCGCTAACGTGCACTGCAAAGGGCCACAAAAGTACTCCCCTCCGACCTCGGAAACGAAAAGAACTAGAGATACGAAAATCTAAGGTTAGGTCATGTTCATGTTCATGTTCAGTTTATTTGCGAATCTTCCCACCGCGTGGATACCTGTTTGATTCTACTCAATGCAGTGCAGCTCATGCGAAATAGTTATACAAATAAAACTAGGCAGTCAGATACGTCAACGTATAGGAGTTAATTCGTCAAGTTTCCGTACAAGCTCTCCATGGGTTCGAGAGACGGTGATGTCCGGCGGCAGGCGGTTCCAGGACAAGGCCGCGCAATACGAAAAAGCCCTGAGGGCCACAGCCAGACGGAAAGTCGGCCGCTCCAAGGCGCCGGCCGCCGACGCCCGGGTGGCACGCTGGGACACAGCAGTACGTGGAGCGAACAAGAACCAGACTGCCACCGGAGCACGCGAGTCGTTCAGGGCTCGGAAAACACCAATGCTGTCGCGCCTCGCAACTAGGTCGCGTACGGCGCGCCAGTCTAGCGCCCTCAAGGTCGCCGACATCGAATCCCGCTTACGAGCCCCGGAGACGATCCTGGCCCCAAAGTTCACGTCTTTCTGAACTCTGCTGAGGTGGCACGACGCGGCCCCGCCCCAGACCGAAAGGCAGTAAAGGATGTGGGGGAAAACATGTGACTGGATTGGGAGTGTCAGGACTTCGGGCGTAAGGTGATGACGTATCTTGTATAAACAGAGCAGGATGGAGTTGCGCTTTTTGGTAACCTTGGATATGTTCTCCTCCCAGGACAAGGAATTGTCGACAGTGACCCCCAGCATCTTTACGGACGGAGAAAGGGTTAGTATGTGGCCGACAAAGTTAAGATGGAAAGATGTGGTCTTCTTGAGGTTGTGGGCTGTGCCGACAAGGAGCAGGGTTGTTTTGGATGGATTCATTTTCAAGGAGTTGGGTGTAAAGTAGGCTTTGACGGCAAGGAGAGTCTCTTCTTAGGACAGAACTGTAAACGTTGCTATGTTGCTATAAAAACTAAACTATGTTGCACAATGTTCGCGATCCCAGTACTTCCAAGGTCAAATGGGATCGAAAAGGTCGACTTTAGATCTTTTCGCGACCCGTGCAGTCCATTCCGAATGGCTTTTCGAACGAAACGGGAAAAGGGTGCGTGTTGCAGCGTTAAAATGCGGCATACGGCAATTTTCACTCATTTGGCGTCTTCAGTGGGGATTTCGGGCCAGGGTCATGTCAGGCTGTTGACCTATGGCGTGATTTTCTCCATTTTTTTGCAGGTCAAATTTCGAGCAACACTGGATACTGGTGTAGCTTCAGTGTAAATGAGGGCGCTAAGCTCATCTTTTAGCGTATTTTCAGTGAAGATAGCCATTGACATTGACATCGGCACATTGACCTCTTCTAGTGTTTACTGACCTCCGCGTGGTCAAAATAAGTGAAGCCTTGGACAAACTTTTTGACTCAAAGTAAATTTTATGTCAACTATTTGCGCTAAAGTCATTTCGTTGTAATGAACCCAAGAACATGGTTTGATTGATGTAAAACGTGGAAATATTATATATATATATATATATATATATATATATATATACACATATATATATGTATATATACATAGGTGGGCACTGGTCCGTTACTCCGTTACTCCGTTACTAACGAAGTTACTTTTTTGAGTAACGGAGTAACGGACCCGTTACTTTTATTTTACTGTAACGGACTGAGTAACGGAAGTTACTTTTGTGGTCCGTTACTCCGTTACTTTTTGGTCCGTTACTCCGTTACTCCGTTACTCCGTTACTTTGTAAACTCCTTACAGACACCGCCCGGCTTTATTTCCATCGGCACACGCCATTGGCTACTTGAATAGCCAACACCCAATAGCGTGCGGCGATACAAGCGCGGCTGGGCGCGCACTCAGCTCACAATCGCGGCGTAGACTTGTTGACAATATTCGTCAGCTGATAAACGTTGACGGCAAGCTGACGACAATGGTTCAGTATAAAGGCCAGCTGACTTTGGTCTCTTTTGAGACAAAAGTATTGAATTATGCGTAAGTTTGATATGACTTAAAATGATAAACTAACCAGTCGTCAATTTTCAGGCTAAAAGATATCAAAGTTATTGTCATTTATACTGGAACAGCCAGCTGACGGCAGCTTTCAATGTTGTCTCAAGTTAGTCACGGATTGCTTACCACCGCGACACGGTTCCCCGCCAAGATCACTCAAGGCTGTTGAGCACATGATTACTGCCGCCATGGCCTTGGATCTGTGATGTCCATGGGGCGATGGAGTGGTGATTGATTCTTGACTGGCTTGAAATTTTAACTACCTGACACTAAAATGTCCCATCAAGGCGTCTTTACGCCGCCAGTGGAGGTCGAAAACCTTGACTCCGAGTCCGACGGTGCCTCAGCTTCGGAGACAGGACGAGCCCGGTCTGGGTCACCAATGGCCACGTCTGGAAACGTACTTTGAGTTTAAGGAGGAGGGGAAAAACGCCATTTTTACGTATGTCCTGTGCCGTCCGAAAGAGGTTATAATGAAGGGTCACAAGAGTAGCCTTTCAAGGCTAAAGGCACATATCAAGAGGGAGCATTATTTACGGTATTTCCAGGTGAGAACAGAATGTGCACAATAAGTTGTCAGTAGTGAAGCATAATTATGAAGCTTGTCGACTATTGCTTGGACTATTTGCCTTAACCATATTCTCTGCAGGCAGTGAGATTCACATTACCCTGGGGGGGGGGCAGGTCTGAGGTAATCTACCTTTCGGCCGACGCTTACGCATAATTTTTGGAGACGCGGAAGTGGCAACACAAGTTGTGTAAACAATTTAGCCCATTCAGGTATTTTTCTAAGCACTGGCCCCTACTGGATATGTAAACTGACTTGATTAGGTAACTCTTGAATTTTGATTCAGTTGACACATGTTTGCCTTCAGCCGATACGAGCTAACCAAACCAAAAAAACAGGCAAATTGAACCTAACAAAAAATTAGTTTTACATGCCCATCTAGGGCAATCCTGCAACCATACAGTAGGTTTTAGGTTAGGTTAGGTTAAATCATGTTTAACTTGGAGGACAGGCTACATTGTCCATGCGATTCGAGTTACCACTCCTGCGTTCCCGAAAAAATATCAACTGGCCGAAACACCTTTCGGCTGACACATTATTTTTTGTAGACGCAGAAGTGAGGACCCAAACTCAAACATGATATGAGCCGTTGCCACTTTTGCACATTCGAAAAATATGCATTGGCCGAAAGGTGAAGATTACCAATTCTGCCCCCTCCCCGCCCCGCCCTTCCAGAGATCTCGAGATGCATTCGTCCAATGTTGATGGGATGAATGCCATTTAATATGTTTCAACGAGATCTCGAATTCCGGACCCCAAAAATTCAAAAATTGCGAAAATAGGGCGTGGGGCAAACAAACTCCAAAATTTGGGGATTTTTGAAAGGTCACTGCGGCCGTGTTTACCAACCAATTTTCATGGGAATAACACGGTTCAGTTTGGAATGTCCAAGTCTTTTATATACCGAAAGCTGAAATTTAAAATAGAAAACCATAGGCAGTTCCAGGGAGGGCAAGAAGGGTGATTTTTGAAATAAGAAATTTCCTTTGTTTTTGTTTGTTTTGGGTGATATAAACATCAGATGTACAACTAGCAAGCCAGTTTAAGTTTATATGTAGCGCAGAGGTGGATCCAGGTAAACAAAATTGGGAGGGCACCATAAGCACAATAGTGTGCTCCCCCATTTTTTCAGTACCTGGGTGTGCGTTCGCCTGAAAATGTGTGTGCATACGCATTGTTTAGGATGTGTATGACTATATAAATGAGTCAGTGATCTTTATTTCTACTCAGAATGTCACGATAGTGAACCGCACAACTTTGCAGCTTCACGCACAGCACATTACCGCCGAAAACGGGGGCTTGGAACCGCCTCTGCGGGACCGACTTTTTTTTTTAAATGTTGACAAAACACATGTGTATCAATTCCATGAAATGCCAGAAAATCTTGTGGCGCTGCGGCAAACAGTGTGGGGGCGACAAGCAGAAAGACACGGGTAGCAGAATCTGCCCCCCCCCCACAGGGAATAGGGTTAAATGAAGTGTTTTTAGCCCGTCTCCGGCCGGGCTCAGAATGCCCTTTGCCCGGCCGGAGGGGAGCGCGGATTTCGGCACCTCCCAGGATCTCGGCTCCCATATATCGCACGGAAAAAAGGGAAACACCGGCAGAAAGGTTTTGTCAAACCGAGACGAAAACATTTAAGGGTTTTGACCTCAGGTCAATTTTGAGGCCACCAGACGCCATGAAAGGTCAAAATACGTCCTTGGAATTAGGTAAATAGACACAATACCTTGTCCCTGAAAAGCTGAACTTAAGCGACATATACTGAACCGTAAGACAATAGCGAGTTCATTGATATCAATTTTGGCCTTTCACAGGGGTCATGTCAGGTAACGTCATCGTTCCAAAATGTTCCACTTGTGAACGACTAACATCCTCCGTTGCATCTTACTTATGACCATGTTTTTATAGCTAATTTGTCTTTTCAAGGGTGCTGAAGAGGTACTAAAGCACCTTTTTTTAGTCTTTTATTTCACAATAATAAAATCCATATCAGTCATGTTTTTTTGAGTCCTTCGTCGTTTGGTATTAAAAAACCGTCAGGGGTATCAGGAATCTTACCTCCACGCACGCGCTCGTACACAAACTAATACACACACATAATTTCAAAACAAAACAAGAAGTTCGCGAGACCGAAACGAGCTCTGAACGGAGACCATTATGTTCAGGGCGGATACTTCGAGAGGCATTGTTGATCAAACCCAGTCGATAGATGTCCGCTGTTTGTCGCATTTTGCATGCGTCCGCTCCAGCGCCGGTTGTCCCCGCTCCGTCGGCGCCGCGGGCAATGAACAGGAATTCATTAGTTTGAACATTGTGGCTAACACAGTGGTAGAATACCCGCCGCGGCTGTTGTTCCGGCGCCGCCGACTCTACAACGGCTGGTGAGGGCAGTGGGCAGCTAGCGGAGTGTTTTGGGTAAGCGCTTTTTGTTTCTTCCCTTTGTATATGGAATGCGTTTTACAACCACAAAGCAGCATAAAAGACTTAAAACCCGCGTTCGCTTGGTTTTCACTGCATTTAAAAAAGTAACGGAATAACGGAGTAACGGTAACTTCCGTTACTTTTTAAGGCAAACGGAGTAACGAGTAACGAAGTTACATTTTATAGTAACGATGCCCACCTATGTATATATATGTATGTATGTATGAATGTATGTATCAATGTGCGCAAACGTGTTTTTATCATGGTTTTTGGATGCGTATTTCGTACAAACCTACATATTACAAAGCAAATCCGAATCAGGTCACAACCTGGCTGACCTTGACTTTTGATGGCCCTGACCCTCACTGACCCTGACTTTGGTCTTGGTACATTCATCAGTTGTCCTCAAATGATGTCGGCTGACGTTGTTCCAAAGGTAAGCTTAAGTAAAGCGCTAGTCCTTTCGCAAAGTTCCCATTTGTCAGAAACAGCCGTTATTTTCGTGCGTTTGTTCAACTTCAAATTCCTCAAACTTCAAAAATTTCCGCCAAATTTCAGGCTTTTTTAGTCAATCGACGAGTTGCTGAATCGTCATAAGTTTCAGACAGCAACAGCGACCATTTTCGATCCATTCTCGAGATTTTCAAGTAAAACAGGCGGGGGAAAGGCACATAGGTGCCCCTACCCTCCTCCCAGAGCGCTTGTTATTCCTTCACGGCGGTATTTAGACTTGGTAAAACGTGCAGGCACCTACGTAGAGGGCGAGAGCGCGGAACTTACTATTGATTAGAAGAGTTTTCCTCCGTCGCATGGAGGAATGCTGTATGTACCGGAAGAATGAAAGAGATACAGCGCATCACACATGGTTGTGCGTCACGTGTTGGAACATAACTATTTCTTTCCAGATTATCAGATGTTGTTGAAATATATACCTACATCTCACGCGCTCCGGAACTGGCGAATGAGATTATCGGTTCCCGGATCGTATTGGCAATACATTACCGGGTGTCGTGGCAGTATATGCAAACAAAGCCGTTTCGCAGTACCTCCGCGTCATTGCTGTTTGTGTGATCAACATTAGCGTAATGAGCCAGTAATTGATGGCTCCCCAGAAGCAGAACCATAAATTCCTTCAAGCACCTCTGCAGTCACCGGTGTGCGATAATTAAAGCAGTCAATGAACGAACGGTGTTCGACTTACTTAATCAGGCTTTCATGCCACTGTCGCATCTAGAACGACGTACGTGTTTTCGCTTTAAAACACACCGAAATTTAAAGTATGATGGTTAGCGCCCATCGCTTCAGACGCCCATTAACAGCGCATGAATGGTCGGAATTGGCTGTTTTAGCATGGAATAAACTTATTTTGCCGCGGCAAGTCACATTTTGGCAAAAAGTGATCCGAGGGCAACCTAGGTCACCAGATCACAGTAGGGTATTGCCTAATTTTTCATCTTTTACATGACGCCGATGTGGAATGTTAAGAAAAACCCAAAAATGAGGCTTGGCTGTCTACATTTGCCATACTCTGTGGCTGCAGGCAGATTTGCTTAAGACAGATGACCGTCGTTTAAGGTCATCTATGGCCCTCGCGACTTAATTCGATGTCTTTTTATAATTCAGATGATGAACTTCTTTCAAGACATGTCCAAACGAAAACTTAGGTCCAGGAATCCCAAGAATTACGGAAAACTGCGTCCATGATGCAGCTTATAACATCCTATGACCTGGTCAACTATTTTTTGCCAAAAGATGGCCATGTTTAGTAAGGGGTACTGAAAATTCGGGATAGGTGGCTACCGTCATCCCGATATTACACGGGAAAACTAAAGGGGAAATATCCCCCCCCCCCACCGGTGCTGCCATGAAGGGGTTTGCCCCTCCCCCACCCCTCGGCCCGCATTTTAGTGAAACTCATCGCACATCTTCATCCCAGCACACGGTTTTCATATGATTTCAGTTTTCGATAAGCTCCGGGCGTCCCCTTTAAGAAAATCCTGGCTGCTCCCCTGATACCCCCAGCCACTCTCGGGTGTAATATAGCTGGACGCATGAAACCTTGTTTTTTGTTTTATCAAAGTGAGTTGTGAAGAAAAATAATATGGAAGCAGCCTGGCAGCACTTCAACAATGGCGCAACAGGGCCAATTGCGGTGTAGTGTAGTTTTGATGAGAAGAGATACAAGGCCACAGCGCTGTT
This sequence comes from Capitulum mitella, assembly GCA_030062745.1. Classification (NCBI taxonomy): domain Eukaryota; kingdom Metazoa; phylum Arthropoda; class Thecostraca; order Pollicipedomorpha; family Pollicipedidae; genus Capitulum; species Capitulum mitella. The sequence goes on along the minus strand of CP099840.1, from coordinate 29,639,301 downwards.
TACATATTGGTATGCCGGTACGAGCCGGTGCCAATGCCAATTACGTGGGCCTGCAATCACTTTTCACCTGGGAAGCATTTTGCGTGAGCTTGGAGATCGTTTTGTTGCCACCGATAAGGTATATAGCACTTAATGGATCCTATGTAGCGTTTTGGATAGCTTTCCTCCCTTGTCATCAGTGATCGTAGATGAAAGATTATTGCTTATTGTTTCCTCACAAAAAATCGGTAACATCCATAACTTGTTGGTTGGAGAATGCGTGATTCCACATCTTGATGTATGTCCATAAGGTTTGTTTCCTGTTTACCTTTACATAATTGGTGCCCTGAAGTCATATTGATTTCGTTGGTGCATGAAAAGCCCAGTTATTTTGAAAAGGCTGAGACCCAAAGGTATGACTGCAGTTTTTTCAGCCAGATTGTTGTTTAAAGGAACACTTCATATGGATTGCTAGGCCCATCAGTGTTGTAAACTTCAATTTTGAATGTTTTGATAACCCTTTCTGCTTTCAGTGAGTGCCAGGCAGATCCTGCTACTTGTCATAATCAGACACTGTTATCTTTTTGTGGACTTTATCCAAGTGATCTGCTAGGATGGTAATCAGGAGCCAGATCTAAACAGAGTTTGATCCCATTTATAAACCCCTTGGGTCACTGGGGCTTAAACACCATGCAACAAGTCAAACTTGCAGTGAAAGTAATGATTGTGCATCATGACAATATTCCAGGGTAGATGGATTTTGTGGAGAAAGGGAAATGTACTATCAAAGATGTGACACAACTTCATGGCAGTGGCATGACCCTATATTAACCTTTTGTCACCTGACCCATATGCCAGATACTGAATGTCCAGATGACTCAAGCCAGTCTTTCCATGACAGGGAGACTGATGTGGATGACATTTAAATGTATGTGTCTATATATAATAAAAAATGGAAAGATAACTGTGCTGATGATTATCACTATTTAAAGATATGTTACAAGGTTGGTTGCAGCTAGTCAGTTTTCAGGTCAGCAGCTAGTGGGCCCAGCACAAGCAGCTATCCAGCTAACTGATTTTGTGACCAGTTGGCTAATGACTAATACTAGGGCCCAGATTTTTTTTATATTCAAATGTGGAGTGGAAAACGTATCTCCCATTCTTTTCAGTTTAATTGGACCAATTGAACCATTTTAAACTTGCCTCACAATTGCAAAAACAAAGCCAATTTCCTCAGATCCTGATAAATTTCCCAAGGTCTTGCCAAACCATGCATTATCTAGAGGGTTGCTTGGATGGCATCTCACTACCATGTAAAATAAGTAAAATTTGCAAAATTAACCCTTAGAAATCATAAAAATTGTGGCTGCTACCAAAGACATACAATATTTGTGCATGCATTATGACACTGGTCCTTGCGTATGCATTTTTGAACAACATTCACCCTCGGCCTGGTTAATCGAGTTGGCTGGAAGCTGAGACAAGCTGGAAACCAACCTTGTCTGTGGCACTGGGCATGTGTATAGCATTGTTATGGACCAAGAGCATTGGTTTCTGCTTTTTGTTTTGTACTCCAGGGACTCAATTCTTGTACCAATGATAGCACTATGTGGTTACAGCTAATATCTGTTCATATAATTTTAGTGTTCTCCTTTGAATAGGTTTCTTCAGTTTACTTTTCATCTTGTTCATGTTACAGAAAACCATGTCAGCTGGAAGAATCGGCCAGATTGTGCGGAGTTTGATCCGCCCAAAGCCTCCTGTGCCACCGTATTGTCACGTGGTGCAGTTAGGGGACCCAGTGCTCCGGGCCAAAGCATTGGCGGTGGACCCGCAGGAGATAAGCTCTCAGCATATCCAGAAGGCAAGGCAACCACTTTTTTGTAGAAAGTGTGGTAGTGCTAATGCTAGGACACTTCATCACATATGTTCTTTTCAGTCACCTAGTTTCCAGAAACATAAACCCTCGCCAGTCCAGGGAACTCATGAGAACCGCCCCCCCCCACCTCCCCCAGCTTTTTGAGGATGGCCAGAAAATGGAGAGGTACATACATGAAACTTGGGGTACCTTTTCATACATCCTTTTCGCACACCGTGCCATTTTTTATTTCAGATGGCCTCAGCTCACTGGCCTAGGATAGGTCAAATAGGACCATATTCCAGAAAAGTGAAGTGTCTTTTTGCAAAATGCTTTGATCAGAATGAAACTTGCTAGATTGATAGAACACGACAGATGCAACAATTTCGCCATCTCTAATTTTTCAGAGATATCAAGGCTAGTGATCGTAGGTCAGCTGAACTCTCGGCCTTTTTTACGCTATCCATTGGGATTTCGGGTCTAGTTTGGCGGTTTGAAGTTTGCATATACGCCCTGATGCCTCTCACGTCCTTTGTACATATAAATTTTCGTTTTGATCCGTGGCCTGAGGTCTGGACACGTTTTCTATTGAATTATCATACCCACGGCTGAATATAATTCATCGATTTCCGGTATTTGAATGTCTCTCAGTCGACATATATGTTTAAGAAGCACTTATGTTTGGTAAGAATTTATTTTGCAAATTGACCTTATGTCGTTTCGCTGATCCTGACCTGATTTGACATTTTGAAAAATACTGCTTGTTTTCAATATCTACACACTTTGTATGGCCACAAATGATTAGCACCATATCCATGCTTTTTTTCTGTTAAGACTTTACTGTCCTAGATCTCTTATTCTTAGCCAATATGCTTGTACATTGCGGCCGCGCCCCGACGCCAGGTGTCTAAGTGGCTTACGTGAAGAAAATGTTCTAGGCTATGATTTTTGAGCTGTAGAATGGATATTGCTTGAACCGATGTTGCAGGATTTCATGGCATGTCCTTTCTGATCAGTGGCAGTGCGGCAGATGGTACGACAGACACCAGAAACCCGGACTTATATGCGTTAGATGACCTTGGTTGACTTTGACTTGAACCGGCCGCCGACTGGGGGGGGGGGCGGTTGGCCGCCCCCCTGAGGTTTTTCTAAGATTGCGAGAGAACGAAACAAACACAGCACCACGAAACTTCGTTTACCTTTTGCTTGATCATTTTTACACCTTGTGTCAAAGTTGTGATCTCAGGTCAAATCAGGTGTCTGACCTAGGTCAGGTCAAAGGGACCTATGTCCAAAAAAGTTTAGCGCCCTGCAGCTTTTTCTGAAAACAAGATATCACAATAATAGTTTCAGGGATAAGTGATCTTGATAGATGCAACGAATCTGCCATCTCAGATTTTTTGGAATTTTCTGGGTCATTGACCTAAGGTCAAGCCCATTTTTAAGACATGTCGTTTTTTTCGGAAACTGGTGGAATTTTTCATAACATTTGTAGTGTGGAGTGAAGCAGACATCTAGTTGCCGTCAGTGGGCAAAGGATGAATGACTTTCAGCCATTGACCTGAGGTCAGGTCACGAATAACTGCTTTAAGACAAAACACAGTCAAAATCAGCGATGAATTACTCAGAATGGGTAGAAAATGGCAGAACCGACTTGCGCAGACGTAAGAAATGCCAAAAACCTCAAAAAGTTGGAAAAATTGCATATTCTGGAAATAAACAGGCTCTCGCGAATAAAGTTCCGCCATTTGTGTAGATTGGTAACTAGTGAATTTTTCCCAAATTTAAGCATGAGAAACCACCACAAGAACCACTAAGATCAATAATATTTACATGGATAGGCGTATGTCGCAAAAATAAAGTAACTCTAAAATTAGTTCCCGTTAATTTCTTACTTTGTACGGCTGCGGCGCCCGCCGACAGCCGGTGTGAAAATTGCCATGTCTTTAACGCAACGTTTCGGCGTACATATTGAACAAATCTGGGAAATTAGACGTGTATCGGCACCTGCGGACCTTTACTTGTGTGTTGGTGTCTTTACCTATGCGTTATTAGTCACAGCCCTTGAGATTCAGGCCGTTTCTCGGTCTGATGAAGTCGGCTATGAGAAAACATGTATAGGACGCAGATTGCTTACATATTATCTAAATCTAAAAATGCGACCAGTTTCGAGCTCTACTCGTCACAAGCTTTCCGACGACGTGCTTATTTCTATCGTGCGACCAACCGCTCGTGAGTCAGAGGGGGCGGTCAACCGCCCCCTCCCCCCAGTCGGGCGTGATCACCGCCGACCGACGGTCGCGCGCGGGTTAATGTGATTCTTGCAGACTTGATGTGCATCCTGAACACATTTGCGGCGTGATCTAGCCAAAACACAGTCTTGCCATGAGGAAAAACGCGATTCCTGCCCTTGCAAAAGGATGAAATTTCTCCTTCACTTTCATTGTCATGTGAAACGAACAAATTTGGCCTCGGGTGCTCTTGCACTGCACCAGTTATAAATCACGCCTTTTTTTTTTTTTACATCGAGGCTACGTGAAGGACTTGATTATCACAGTTTGCTGCCCCCCCCCCCGAAAAAATAGCAGGTGATTTTACCTAAGATGTCCTCTGGTGATCTCAACCTTGACAAAATCTGGGTGCCTCCTTCTAGTTTTTGCCAAGGCCTTGGCAATAGTGTTTTGGCTTTTTTGATGCAACTTATAGTTGTCGATATTTTTTTTGGGGGGGGGTCTCATGAGCTCTCAGCCCGGCGAAGTTTGATCCGGACGCCAGCGCGGCGAGGGTTAAATAGTTGTTTGGATGAATCTACAAGCACTTAAATGGATATATTTATGGTTTTTTACCTGATAAGTTGTATCTTATGCTTACCATCGCTCTTAATTTAATGTTCTCATTTTGCAGTTTAATGTAATGCTTTGAAACATTGTCAGTTACGTCCGTTTGCGGCGAACTGTGATGCAGATGTGTACAGAGTTACGATTTGGCCAAAACCATTTTTAATGAAAAACTATTGACCATTTTTTGGTGTCGCTTCTTCAGGTGGTTGACACCTTGGTGAAAACAATGCGGCGATACAAATGTGCTGGCCTGGCAGCTCCTCAGATTGGAGTACCGATGAGGTAAGTGATGGAAAGGGTGAAGAAAGCAATGCAAGAAAATAATGTACAGGTTGCTGAGGAAATAAATGGATAAACGTTCAATTTGTTATCACAGAAGCGCGTAGTTCTGTGCAGTGACCTTTGTTTGAGAACAAATATTCGTCGTGGTCTGAAAGTACCGAATCAAGATGTTGTTTCGTTGCGTTTGGTGGATTCGTTGCGTTTGGTGCGCGTTTGTGCCGACTACATCCTCTGAAAACCAAGGCGAACACTAGTACCCTTCGAATAGGCGAGGGTAAAACACGAGATAACTTGAAAGAGAAACTAGACATTTACACTGGTGGTTTTCTCGATATCAGCCGCGTGGAAAAGACGCCGTAGAGTCGTGGTGATGAAACCCGGTCATGTGCGCTGGTGTACCCGCCCATGACTTGCGTTGAAACTACGGTTGTTATTGACATTGTCACGACTGCTGAGTGGTACAGAAGATAATGTTACAGTCTTCTTTAGATTAGAAAGCGTAGGTACGACTCACGTAGTTGTTTTTTAGTTCTTTACAACGTATTTTCTGTAACTCGCTTGTTAAGGCTCTGAATTACGGCATAGGACATTGCCTACCCATTATGCGTCGTTTATCTCCAAACTGTCACGTTCTTTTACGTTGTTCCTAGATCACCAGCATCATCTCGACTCTATAATATAGAACCAACAACGCTTGCTGGCACGTTCCCATCTTGACGAGCCCCGCCTCCCCTCAGGATAATCGCCGTTGAAATAACCAAGAGCCACGTGCGCGCACACACGCCGCAGGAGGTGGCGGCGCGAGAGATGGAGGTGACTCCGCTCAGGGTGTTCATCAACCCGGAGATGACCGTGGAGGACTACACGACGCGCCAGTTTACGGAGGGGTGCGCCAGTCTGCGCGCGCTGACCGGCACCGTGGAGCGGTACCGGGCGGTCTCCGTCTCAGGTGGGCAGAGCAGGAGCGGTAGAGTCAGATCTTATTATGTCCGCTCGCCTCCTGCCCGTGCCAAGGTACAGGCACGGGCACGGTCGGCGTCGAGCTGCGATGGTGAATGCTTTCTTAACGACGTTCTTGAGTCTCGTGTTTGTATTATCCATTCTGTTTTCACGGTAAGGCTTTATCGTAAGCGAGAGACGATCAGTAGCTAACACCTCGTCCTGAGCTGAGCGAACATTAGAACTTAGTTTGCTGACTGCGAGTGTTGTAGGTTGTATGAGCTCATGAACAGTTAAACGAAACTGGCGTCATAAATGTGGGTCGTCATCAGCCTTCTGCTTTTCTTCTGGACACATTATTTCCGACAAACCTCACTCTTATGTGCCAGTGTGCTGTTTTTCTTCGTCTCATGTGCGTGCTCAGTGAATTTTGGCTTCCAACTGAAGGATTTGATTGCACAAACCCTAAGAGGTGAGTGAAGTCTACGACCGCCTTCCATGTTGGCTCTGAAGATCCTACTCAAAATCACAAGTGCATTTTGCGCAATTTTTGCTTCGCATCTTAAATGCTGTTTTATTGGACGGTGGAGATGACCAAGGAAATGACGAAAAGCGGCTGCTTCACTGCTCTGGTACCTCTTGGACATTTTTGCAAGATATAATTGTGAAAGTGGCCAATAGATGGCAGTATATCTGGTTAGCATGCTCAGGCTGTTCACATGTTGAGATCCTTCCTAGTTTCTCTGTGTTAATGTGGCGTCTGTATTTCGTCATATGTGCATTTTGACGTGAACAAGTCGGAAAAGGGGTTGACTTCATCCAGCAGCTTGTGATCGGTGTCACACCCATGTGCCGCCATTGGAAGGTCAGGCTGTCGGTAGGACTTGTGCACACTAGAAATTTCATGTTTTCATGTATTCGCCACAAACTTGGATATTCCCAGACCGGTCAGTGATATACATGTTATTATTTTAAAGCCTTTAAGAGTAGCATGTCTTTGCGTATATTGGACTATTCTGTGCAAAAATTTGAAATGCCACCAAAAAAAAGGGTAAAACCGGCACTAAATTGGGCCAATGACGAGCGATGTCGCACTGGCAATGTGTTTCTGTTCGGACCGGCAGTATGCATCGGTATCACTGCACATATTGCCCTCCCCAGGGGGGAACCGATTTTATGTATGACGTTGAATTCACTCGCTATTGACGGGAGGCTAATCCCCCGCCCCCGGCGCATTTCTTGGATATCCCCGAAACGAATAAACGCAACGTTCTGAAACGTCCATTACTTTTTTACGCCAATTCCGCATTGGCTGACGAGAATCTGGAAATTAGGGCATCTTAGGTCGCGTTTTAATGGCGTCATAAAGACGACCATGTTTTGCGATTTGACGTCCAGTTTTTCTTCACCGCCGTATTGTCGGTGTTTTTACAGTTTATGGTGAGTGTGGCTTGTATTACATATCAACGTGACCTGAAAGTTTAATATGAAGTTCCTCAGACCTTATGCTAGGTCATCCTTCATCAAACATGCATTTTCCATTTTCCGGATCAAGTGAAAATGCGTTTTTGAAAAGGAACTGAATGAACCAGCTTTTAGATGCGGCCAGATAGATTATCGAATTCTCTTGCAACGAATTCCACATACAGCTTACAAAGCACCTCCATGCGACTTTGCAGTATTTTTTGCGGTTTGGCCTTTGGCGTTTTTTGTAAATTTCGGCGTAGCGAATAAATTGGTGGCGTCTGTTTGACGTTGTGGATGACCGGTATGGAGATATCGGCGTTTGCAGTGTTGTCCAACATTCTCCGGAAATAGCAACTTGGACAAACTGACTTGTAGGGTCATGCAGAGATGTCAGATGAAGGTCACTGGCGTGCTTGTGGTACTCAGAGTTTGAAACCACAAAATATTGCAGTGTTGCATTTGCACGATAATTGGGGCCACTTCAAGGCCTTTGTGCCCGGGCTCTTTGCATCTCGTATCTTTAGGTGTCTTGTTAGATTCTCCTTGTGAAAGGAGCCAGGAAACATGTGTCGTATGGCACGTTATAACGGAGATAAATTTTAGCTGGAATTGTGACTTTGACCTCACATGACCTTGGGTCAGGTGGCACTTAGAATATGAGATTAAGTTCCTAGGAGCATGCTGCCAAGCAGACTTCAGTCTTGTTCTCCTTTTCATTGTAATTAAACAGTTCTGGAGAAAATGGCCACTGTTTCGTGTTTGATCTGACCTGTGGCCTCATCAGCGACCCATAAGTCAAAAATGCGTATGTCACAGGGCCGCAAGATTCAGCGCTCGTTATTGCCGTTTGAATCAGCCAAATCGGACGATTGGTTCTCGAGATAGACGGGGGGCCTTAGACCTCCCCCCACAGCCAGCGGAAGGCATCGAAACACCGTAGTCAGTGCCAGGCGAAGTTAAACAGTTGCCTAAACCGTGGGGCTGTTGGACGCTGAGGTGTGTGATTCATCAAACCCACAACTATTTGTGTTTAACGCAGGCGGGATAGCGACGGGAAATTTCCCCGGTAAGTACGGGGCGAAGTGCCTCATTAAATGCATTGTTAATATACGTTACTGTCAGTAACCGTTGGTCTGCGGCGTAGCCAAGAAGCCAATTTCGCCAAGAAGATGGCCCAAACCTAATCCACTGAAAACTAAAAACCCTTGGATGTAGACCACTTCATTTTCGAGTTTCGGAAGTTTTTGTTTATTTTTCCTTCCTGGTGCGTAAAGAAACGCCCAACTTTAAACCACAAGAGGGACCACGGTCCCCTTGCCCCCTCCCCCTTGCTGCGCCCCTGCCCTTAATACATCCCTGTGGAGCCAGCAAGACCATTCGCACGCATCGCTTTGGTGCTTCAGGTAAAGGTGAACCGTGATTGGCTATTCAGTTGGGAGAAGGCTAGTTTTCTCGTGGGGCTGGACAGTTGGCTTGCTGGTCAGCTGGCAACTGGCCAATAGCGGGCCCTGCCGCACCATTGATGCGTTGAAGTGTCATCACAAAATTGGCCCGTGCCTGGCATTGCGTAATTTCGCGTGGGATTCGGAGTTCACGGAACCACGCTCGGCGTCGCACGGACTCTGATCCAAAATATCACCGTGGCAAAGCCATTTGGACCAGGTTTATAAATACAGAACAATGGTACGAGGCACCGACGCTGGTCACCCAGCAGAAGTGAGTTCATGTTGTCTGCTGAGAATGAGACGTAATTTTGCTTGGTACCGCTGGCGTTGCTGTTTCCGGTGTACGGACAAAATGGCGAAACGTAAGAATGGTGAATGCTTGTTTGGCGAATGCCAGATGGCGAATGCTGAATGGCGACATGTTAAAATGGTGACTGTCCAAATGGCGAACGGCAAAATGGCGACATGTCAAAATGGCGACTAGCCAAATGGTGAACGGCAAAATGGCGACAGGTCAAAATGGCAACATGTTAAAATGGCGACTGGCCAAATGGCGAACGGCAAAATGGCGACATGTTATAAAGGCGACATGCCAAGATGGAAAACGGCTAAGTGGCGAACATAGACACATACCATATATATATATGTATATATATATATATATATATATATATATATATAAGTACATATATACATATGTTCTGAAAGTACTTGGTAATGCAAGTCTGATTAAATATGACAGCGAAGTCAGTTGTTATTATTTCCTTCCTCAAGCTTTCTGTTCTTCGCACAGACTGTCTCTACTTCTTCTCTAGGAAAAAGTGCAGGCGTCCATAATCATGCAGTGTTTCGTTGATTTCCCATGAACATCACCGGGGAAACATTCAAGCACATTACACAGCCTTATGACATGTGTAGCTAACATAAGGCACACGTAGTGGAGTTTCTTCACCATGTGGGCGGGAGACCGACCTGGGAGAGCATGCCTTTCGATCACACCGCGGCCCGGCAAACTAGCCGGCCATCTCATCCAGCTCCAGCTCCGTGGTCCCCGGACGTGACGTGCAAAAACGAGAGAGAGAGAGAGGGGGAGAAGAGAGAGAGAGAGAGAGGGGGGAGGGGCGGACGGACATTGCTGAGGATTTTCCATGTTTCCATTTTCCATGTTTACGTATGTGCCACGTGACATAGGTCAACATCCATTGTTTTTTTGGAGGGGGATGAACAATGACAAGGGCTACCGATTGCCGTTCGCTTTTGTTTTTGGCCGCATTGCTAGATCCTCCTGAGATAGCGAAAGGGAGATGTCGGAAGCAGCATCAAACTTCTCGTAACTACCCTGTGGCCTGGGAATAAGATTAAACACTTGGATTCCGTGGCACCGGGTTCGGGTCTCGGAGGAGATTAACCATTATCAGGAGGCCAGCTGGCAATGGACTAAACAGGTCTGACCTGGCTCGGGGCGGCCGTATCCATTTGTCCATTTGTGGGCCGTTTCGCCATTTACTCGCTTACACTCATTTATTGTCATTTTTACATGTCTACACGTTGCCATTTAGCCGTTCGCCGTTGTGACATGTCGCGTTTTTTTACACGTCGCCATTTAGCCATTCGCCATTAAGGCTGTCACCATTGTGGCATGTCACCTTTTTTACATGTCACCATTCGGCGTTCGCGATCTAACATTCGCCAAAAACGTTTTCGCCATTTTTACATTTCGCCATTTTACCCTAGTGCCGCTATTTTCCGCCTCTGCCAGCACAGCCCAGCTTTCGTCTCAGTCTCACAGCTTTTGCCCTGGACACATTCTGAGCTCTGCAGTTGGCGGAATGTTGTTGTAAAGCTTCACGTGGGCTGCTCCCGTAATGCTAAACCCGTTTTACTTAGCCAGCCGGCATTATGCAAATCTGAGACACTTCGCTTTCGTACCACACTGAGCGTTTTGCGCCTTTCGGAGCAGTGCATGTATATTTATGTGGAACCCAGTCTAACGCAAAAACGTGATCAATTCCTTGAACGAAAAAAATGAATTCCTTGTCGTATGCCGATGCATGTCATTCTGGAATTGGAGGGTTGCGCGGTTCTTTATTCGGATTCGTTTCATTTCCCCGGCAATTGCCGGTGTATGTCGCCACCTTTTACGTCCTTGGGGGGGGGGGGGGGAGAGCGTCAGACTCCTCAACTCAGTCAGTTCTCAACAAATGGGACTGGTTGGCCGATTCAAGCGGTAGTTGATTGCCTTCAGTGCGACTCCGGGCATGCCGCATTTTTGAACCTCAAAAATGTGCCTAAGGGTAACAGAAAGTGCGTTCGGGTCACAGGTCACATCACAGCAGGGCTGGCTAAGGGGACCAGAGGTCCATGGCACCCCTTTGACCTGAGAATTAAACATATTGCAAGCAACAGGAATGAAAATAAATAAGTCCGGTGCTCGAAAATAAAGTAGCCGAAATTCGAGGAGATTTCAGTTTTGAGAGGGTTGGGTCTTCCTGGCACCGTCCGTGGTGAAATTTTGGTTACACCTTTGTGACAGGACAATATTTGCAATATTTAACCGATTTGGGGAATGCCGATCCTTGTGAGTAAATCGGAGTTTGCCGATATCCGAAAGCCCAAATTCGTGTAAAGATGTGCATAAGATACCAGTAGACGTCTTTCTCAAGAAAAGGTTGGTGCAGGTCAAGCCAGGTCATGCGCTACGAATAACTCAGATACATGATAGTTTTAAGGATTCCTGATATAGCATATCAAGCAACATAAATACCATAAAGCTCCATACAATGCGTCTTATTGTTCATGTTTACATCCGTACATTTTCAAATGATTGTCGAAACTGATTTCATGGCGTAAATTGACACGACATGTGAAAATCATCCGTATAAATGTGATTTGTGATGGCCTTGTGTTAGGTCATGGGTGGTCTGCAATGGCTGCTCATTGATGTAATAAAACGTACCGCTCATTGTCGGTTATTTTGCATTACTAGTTTATCGACGAAGATCACAAAACTCAAAAAAGGCACCATCATAAAATACCGTCGTGTTTTCGACGTCATTTCGGCATGACTGCGATGATTTAGACGATTCTCGTGTGGCCAACATGACCAGAGTTGATACACTGATAGGTGGTAAAAACTTGACGACGCTGCGTCGTTTAGTAAAGGAGTGACACGACGGCGGAGAAACGTGGTTACACAAATTACACACGGGGGAGAAAATGTCGCCCGGGACGTCGATCCCATCAACTTGCGAGTTAACGTACGTGCGTGCGTGCGTGCGTTTATTTATGTGAAGTATTATCCTTTTTTCATTGGCGAAATTACGGACATGACCCGATGCGGCTAAGTTTTGTGTTTCTACAGCGAAAATGGCAGCTGTCCGATATGTCAAAACTATGTGTACGAATATTTATCGCGTTTAATGTTCCCATGCATTTGTTCATGGTGATAAACTCAAAACTGAAAAATGAGGGACTATTTCAGGTCAAGTGTCGCTTCGTTTGGAAATTTCCGGCTGTGAAAACGGCTAATGGAGAATTGTTTTCCTCATTTGTTGATCATTATGACAATAAAAGCCGGATGTGCGCTTTCTGTTAATCGATGATGCCTTGTCGGGAATTTCCTCTGTCCAGTCTCAGAGGTCCGTGCTGAACTGGTCCGTGGACTCTACGTCCGAGTACTGTGGACGGTCAGTTCCCGGAGCTCCGCAATAGTCGACGTCCGTCCGGGAGATTGCCGGCGGCTCACGCTCGAGTAGCCCGGCCGGGCTCTGGGGCCGAGGTGCTCCGTCCTGCTACGTGGGCGCGGACCCCGGCGGAGTACCGAGGCCGGTGGGGCCCGAGCGTGGCGTCTGGCGGCCGTCAGGGCGGCGCCGGCCGCCGCCGGGCCGCCCGGTATGCGGCGCGCTCTTTAGCAGTGACACCTATTGGCCTGCGGCGGAACTGGGCCGCGTGCCGCGGCTGCCGGCCCGGCCGAGCCGGTGGCGACTCTCCGGTATCGCCGGCACCTGGCGCCCAAACAAACACCGGCCGGCCGGCCGCGCCGGGAACGCGCCGCAGACGTTGCAAACCTGGCGCGAACGGCGCGAGCTGAGGCGCCCGCGGCCGTGTGGGCGGCTCGAGCCGGCGCCGTCCACAGCCGGCCCTTACCGACGCTGTCAAGAGGCTGTCCCGATTACCTGGCTAGCGTGGGCCGTCATTTTGTCATGGGCAAGTTTGTTGAGCGTGTAGTAAAATCGTCATTGACGCCAGTTTGCCACTCCGTTGTTGCCGCCGTTGTGGTTGGGTCGTGACCGCTGCATTATGAATTCGGTGTAAGAGGGTCGACGTCCAACGGTCACGAAGGCACGAACTGCCAGTTTGCATCAGTGCCGGTGTTGGATGTAGTCTTTCGTGATCAGTCGCTTGCGGCGTTTACATGGGTTTCAGAGTTATTGCCATGTTGGTTCGGTGGAGGCATCCTTATCAGCCGTGAACCATTCGGAATGACCAGTCTTGTTCAGCGACGTGGAGATTTTGTCTTAAGCACCTGTTGCATCGGTTCCCGAAAAGCAAATGACGTGACTCCGTCATTTAGAACGTGAAAGCAATGTCCGTCAAAACGGGAAATCTGTGTTGACACATGACACTTCTAAATGACAAATTTTTCGTCATTAGATCGATCTAAAAAGTTCATGCATTCTCAAGTTCTCGCGAACGTCGTTCCTAAAAACGCGAGTGCGTCAGAAACGGCATGCTTCATGCATGGTTTCGCCAGCGACTCGGCCAAGCGAGGGGCGACAGCGGCGGCCGACCCATCCTGACGCCATTTTGGTACGGGAAGGACGCCGAGGTTCCCTCGTACCGGGGTTGGGTGTTGAAATATCAGCGATATCAGAGTCAGGGAACCAGCAAAAAGGACGCCGCTTTTGCTAAAAAAGGCCCTCTTTTGTTCATTATTGAAGAAAAAATTATCATCGGTTATTTGGGCGACGTCAGTGATAATCGGTTTTCAAATATTTCGGTGGTTTTCGTCACAGCGGTCAGTTGAACTCGTTCATGCCAGTCACCATGCGCCACGAATATGACGGCCGCGCCACAATCGATACTCCCGGTCGTTCAGCTGGTGTTCGACGTGGTGACTAAAATTTGGAACGATGGTGTCCGCCATTCTTCGTTCGAAGCGCCAGCGTGACGAACGCCCTAGTTGCTGCCGTTTCCAACGTCGTGACAGGATGTTGCCCTGGAGAATCGTAGCGAGAATGGATGCATCGAGGTTTTCCCTCATCAATCTTTTTTTGGGCGGCGTATCTCCGAGAACGAATCGGCCGGCCTGTGTTGAGCGGGACGCGGTATTTTCGACGCCGCCTATCTGCTTCCGCTCTCAGACGACCTAGCCTTGCCGTCGCCGATACCGTGCTGGGGAAATGCCTCGCCCACTGTGCAGAGGAGGCGGTACGACAGAAGTCTTGGTCAACCGGGCAAGGACTGGTGTTAAAGAAGGGCCGGCCAGGGAACGATGATCTTGTGACATGTCACATGATTACGGTTAAAAGTATCAAAGGCTTATTTTGTATGAAGGCTCCAGGATCACGCTAGGGATGGTTTACTGGCATGGAAAGGTCTCGTTTGATGACAGGGAAGGATATGATGGCAACAAAAGTGCTGAACTATGAAAGGAGGACTGACCAGAGGACATCAGATGGGCCAGTTTGATAGCGCAGTGTGTTTCGGTCTGTCTGGTGTGATGGCTGGGAGTGCCAAAGGGTTTACAGAAAAATACTCGCACTGTGCTTAAACACACCTGTACCACTTTCACAAGCGGAAAGCGTATCATCACTAACCAGTTGCAGGAAATGATGCTGGGGCTGGTGTATCTGAAGGTAAGAGATGAAATAGTTCTGTAAATTAGTTCTTGGAACAGTTTACAGGAATTCTTGTAGGACTGAAGGAGGAAAAGTGGAGAAATGCATGTTTTATGTTATAATAATGGTCACATTACATTCTGCATCGTCACAGAATGCAGTGTAAACATAGTTCTGCAGATACTGCGCTGCGCAGCAATATCAGCAGAATCTTTTTTCCACACCGAAGTGAACAGCGATGTGCTTGAACATTGCTGTGTGTTGGGGTGTGTTATGAACCACGTTTATGAACATGACAAGCTCATCTCTATTGAAACTTCAGGTCTGAACGTTTAAGAAAGAGAATTAGCCCGTGGAAAAAGCTGTGGCGGTCTTTAAAATGCTAAGAACATGTCAACCGGAAGAAAGGTATCCGTGAAAGTTTGCGAAATTGGATTCTGTGACATTTTCTCACATTAAACCTGCCTCGACATAAGGTGATATTTGGGTAGACGTATGTGGGGGATAAGCCCCGGAGGCATCCATAGACATAGACATCCATCCATATCCTACCGTGGGTGTAGTTTGGAACTCACGTATCACATTCAGTAAAATCTCCCCAGACTCCGCAGTTGTATTCAGTGCTCGATCAGCGCTCGTCCGTGCTGTTTTACGAAAGTGATACTAAATTGTACGATACAATCTCCAGATTTCAGCCGAGTGGCAGATGCGACTAACAAGATAAACTAGTCCTTCTGTTGACCTGTCGAGAAGTGTTTCCATTTAAACGCCCGTGTTCTTTCAGGACCGGGGCCGGTCCGAAATGTTTCGCATTTGTTGTTCCTTTTTTGCTTCACTGAGATTCTCGAAAAGGAGAAAATGCCGGGAAAGGCTGCGCTGGACCTCTTTCGGCCGCTGCAAAGCCCCGCGTCGGCGGGCGTGTGTTACGGGCCGTTACGGGAGGCCGTTTTGGTCGGATATTGCCGGGTGGCCCGTCCGTACTGAGCCGCGTCAGTACGGGCCTCGCGTTCGGCTGAGGCGTGTATCGGACTGGGGACGGACGCTGTCCGGCGTGGCGGGTAGGTCTGTCGACTGCAGGCTGCAGCTGCCGGACCGTCCCGTGTGGCCAGCCGGCGCCGCCCGTGTGATGACGCAACCAGATGCGACTCTCCTTCAGCAAAACATCCTGCTAGATGCAGTTCGTCGTATCATGGACGTGGTCGTAACGCGAGTTTCGAATAAGGGAAATTTTCGTGCTTGGAGTATGCTCGTTTCCGTTTAAGTGATTTCTGCAGTTTCGCGTTTATTTATCTATTTATTTATTTGTTTATTTATTTCTTTATTACTTTTATTTATTTATGTATCGCCTTATTTATTTGTGGCTCGGCTGCTCCCCCGAAACGACTAGCACTTACCTCCCTCTCATTGGATTATCATCTTGCAGGCGTTTCAAGATGGATGCTAGTTTGCAGCTGAAAATGACACTGTTCGACTAACAAATGAGATTTCAACTGCGCGCATTGGTTGTAGCTTAGGCAACCTGTGATATGCATTGAGTTTAGACCATTTATTACTGTCGTCAAAAAATCTTTTTGTTCGTCATATCACAGCCAAATGTGGGTACCTTCGTAAATGTTTTTTTTTTTTTGAGACCTTTAAGACTAACAGTTTGGACACGGGACACAGCCTGGCGGTTTCCACTGATCAGAGGCGGGTAACATGTCCTTGGCTGTCTCGTGTAGTCTGGCGATAACTCACCGTACGCTGATTCGAGGAACTACCGGTGGCTGCTGGCCGCGCCGGGTTCCCGGCCTGCAGGCCCCCAGCCGCCGCACGTGCGAGCTCAGCTTGGTATTCGAGCCGCGCTAACTCGCCCCGGTGGTTCTCGGAGGCAAGGTTCTCTGTTCCGCGGCCGAACACGGGACCCCAGTTCGCATGCATGTCGATGTGGCTGAGCCGCACGTAGACTGTGGTTGGCTGCACGCGGGATTTGGGCGGACGCTCTGGGAGCACATTTCGTCGGCGAGAGTCAGCAACAGCCGCGCAAGTTCCCAAGGCTGTGAAAGTATCGCCAGCATGGTCTCTAACTTCTTGGATGCCGTCGTGACGCATTGGAGAGCCTTAATTCGCCCCAACTGCAGTGCTCCCGAATCGTTTCAGAGTGCAGCTGAGGCCGGCTAGGGTGTACGAGGCGTTGTGCTTCTCAGGCTTCGTCACCAGGCAGTCTCTGACCCTGACAGTAACGGGGCACCGATGATCCACAGCAGTGGGATATTTTGCCAGAGCGCAAGATTACATATACTCGCAGCTCCCAACACTTCGTCTTGATGATGGCTGTTGCCGTCTCCCTCGGTTTTGCGCGACCGACCAGCAGGAATGGCAACAGTCACACCCCGCGGGCATCATTCTAGGGAAGGCGATGAGCCTGGAGAGATCACCGATGACGTGGTGAACATTTGGTACTGATGTAACGACATCATAGGCTGCGAAATCGAGCCGACACGCGGTGTCGCCAGCGAAGACTGGTTCGAGCTGGAGGCTCCCGGAGCGGACCTGCACTGCTGGCCGGCGACTGCTACCGAGATACATTAAACATTGATGGAATGATTTTCAGTGTTTGTACAGCTAATGGTATTGCTTGATGATGACATGAAGTTTCGTGTGTACCCAGCTGATGTGCCTCTTCTGCGTATTGGCGGGACGCGGAGTGTGTTTGCACGTTCGAAGTCACCACCCAGTCGTCTGACACGTGCTGAGGAGGTGGTTTCTCAGACTGAGGTGTTCCTCCAGCTTCATGATGGAGGCGTTCCAGCTGCAGTCGTAGATTCAGTTCGTGTCGCGCTATCTGCTCTGGATTATTCAGGGAATTAACGACTTTTGCCTGGGGATTTCCGCACGTTATGTAAGAACAGCCGTTACTGTCGTGGAGTAGTATCCAAGTGGGAATATGGTTGGCCTGCGGAAGTTGTTAGGATGTTTGGTCTCGTCACAATCCTATTTCGTACGTTATCTCGAGTTTATTGTTACGGCCACTTCATATCCTCATGGTTTGCACCGGTAATTTTATGTTCCGCACATTCTCGCGTACAGAACGTGATGAGAATGTGCAATACCATTTGTTGCTGACCGGAACCTGTTCTTAACTTTAGCCAGCAGCCTTTGTTAACCGTTCTCCTTCGTGCGCGAAGGTTTGGCCAGGATTCAACGTTTGTTAGTCTTCGACAGTTTAGTGTTTGTGGAACGGTATTGGCATGTTAACATGCTCAGATGTGGGCGTCCGAATAGGAAAGCGCGCTAATATGACTGATTCGAGTGTTAACTCAAGCATGGAGGTCGCCGATACCGTAGTGGACACCTTAGACTGAGTACGACTTAGTGCAGAAAGACGCCTAAGACGCCCGCATGTAGACGTCCGCCTGACGCATGTGGTACTCTGCATGACCTTTTACCAGTCTGTGACTGTTACTTGGTATGAAAAAAACTTTATGTATATATGCATGTGTAAGGATTTACCGATGACATTCCCTCGTGAAGGAGGCCATGTCTCCTTGACACGTCACATTAAGGACTTGAAACTTGCTATGATTGTAGAGGGTTAATAATCCGCTTAGAATGTCGCAGGTTTCGGTTTGCCAGTTTTGCCTCAGTGCTTCTGTGGATGTTGTGGCCCTTTAAGAACTGGGGCTGTGACAGATGCGGTCTTTCTTGGTACACAATTGTAATGTTACTGTTTATGGCAGGTGAAAGCATCGTGGGCTCACGGCCCACTTCCCTCCTTCCCTTCTGACGGCGTAAGCTACACCTTCTGCATCAGTCTCCATGGCAGCAGTCAGCAGCAGCAGCGTCAACTAACACGTAACGGAGACTGGACTGGATTGTGCCAGCAGTCGTGTCAGAGAGTGAGACGGTGTTGCAGCCCTCCCCCCCCCCTGCCGCAGGACTGTCGCCTGCCGGGGAGCCGGTCCGCTGGCGGGCCGCCGGCTGGGCAGCGCGCGCCGTCCAGCACGAGATGGACCACCTGGCGGGCGCCATGTTTGTGGACCGGTGCGACCCGCGCACGCTAGAGCACCAGCACTGGCGGATCGTCAACGCCCGCGCCGGACACTTCCTGCAGCACTTCGCCGGCTACAGGAACAGACAGTGGGGCCTGTTCCTGTGACGTGGTCGCTGTTGCGAAGCCTCAAGACTGTCCGTCGAGCCGTGGAGGGGAGGGACGAGTGACCTGAGGCTGTGGACAGGCTCTGGGCCGGGCTTTGATCGGTTAGGTGTGCCCGCGTGAACATGTTCGCCTCTGGACTGTGCCAGCGGTTTGTACTGTTTTTATGCGTGCAATATAAATGCGAATGTGGAATGCCTCATGCACCGTCTTCAAGTAGCGAAAATGGGTCTCGTACGCAGGGGCATTGTAACGGGGGGGGGGAGCAGGGCGACAGCTGCCCCCAACTTTTGGCAGCATTTGACGTTAACCCTATGGTGTTGCATGGAAAGAAACCAGGTAAAAATCGCGCTTGTCCGCTCCCCATCTCCACAGAGGTTCCACCGCTCCTGTTCTTACGGGTTCCATTCTTTGTTAGTCGTATACAACATCATAAAGCGTTCCGAAGCCTTGTCCCGGTAAATTTATGGAATCACGGTAATGCCAAAACCAACAGCCCAACAGATAAAGATCAATGAAAATAAAATGTTTCACATCGTCTGGGGCAAAATAGCCAAAATGGAACGTCCTACTCTAAAAAAATATTGTATTAAACGGAGGGCTAAAACTGCCCTGATGTATCAGTTCAGGCAGACAGTCTGGAAATGACGGGTGAAAAGGGTGCTTGATACAGACTGCAAATGCAATTGAAAGGCAGTGGCGCAACACAGTATCTGCATCAGCCAATGGCGTTTCTGTATTCCATTCTGATGGTCAAGATATGCCACCGATAGGCAACAACCCATTTTGGTCTGAAGTGGCTACCGCATGGTTAAAAATCAGTTCAGTGTAAACTCCAACCGGTCGGGAAAGACTGTCTAAGCCCCTTTAGTTCAGGAAGTATTTAAAAATGCAAAATGAGGGCAAGATATGGAAGCGGGAACTAATCACGCGAGGCGTCATAAGGATCATCGACTTGTGCGACATGAACGAAAGAAGGTTGGGAAAACCGACAGAGCTGAAAAGGAAATGCAGTTATGGCAACTTTCTTACATGGTGCGCCCTTCTGACTGCAACTTCAGCTGAATGGAGGCAGACTTTGTCGAGAGAAAAACCAAAATCAGAGGCACTGCCGGAATATTTCGAACAAATATAGCCGCCAAATGCGCCAGCTGGGCATACGCCATTTTACTTAGTCACATAGAGATAACGTGTCCCAGAGAAGCTCAAAGTAAGTGGAAAGCGGAACACAACCTCCCCTTGAACATCTCTTGGCGTGAAATCTTTTCACGTGTGTATAAAAACACGAAAGATTTCAAGCTTTGATGGCGTCAGTTAAAAATCATGCATAGAATACTGCCGAATAATAGTCGCCTGGAAGCCTATGGTATCCGCGACACAAGAGACTGGGCAGATGTCCAGGACGAAGAGAATCACTTTCCCATTGAGGTATTGCCCAAGGCTTTATAACTCCTGGACCAGCCATCAACAAATGCTGGGTCCACGGCTTCAATTACCACCACAGGCCGTAACTTTGGGCACTCTTAAAACAAGCACGACACTGCGACAGGGTACCCTTGATCAGGGACGTAGCCAAAGGGGGTTCATGGGGGCCGCCCCCCCCCTCCGAGCCAAGCGGTCTTCACCAGATATATAGCGATTTCGCACGAATACGGAACAGTGATCATATATGTGTTGCAAAAACAAAGAATGCATGGATTCCTGCGGGTTAAACATTAGGTCAGTTGCGTAAAATTGCCGCTTTTTCCCATGAACTTCGTCATTTTCCAGTGGTATATGGCAAAATTTGACATTTGCTCCCCCCCCCGAGGAAAATCCTGGCTACGTGCTTGCCCTTGACATGCGTATTTTTCTGGGGAAGCATTACATGTGGCTCTGCAAAAAATTTGGGACAGTCTCCTATGTTGCAAGGATTTGTAAATGGGACACTGCGTTACATAACTGTTAAAAAGCGATCACAGATACGATGACCAGTTATAACGATAAATGGGCAAAGTTGTTCGAGCTTCTAAAAAACAGTGAGCGCCCGCCATGATTCAGGCTCATAGCCAGAATGTTCCTCAGAGGGTGGGAACCAAATGTCAAATTTTGTCGTAGGTCACTAGCATATGGCGGAATTCATAGAAAAAGCAGCAATTTTATTTAGCTGACTTCATACCTAACCCACAGGAATGCACATAGTGTTTCCTTTTTGCAACATCTATATGATCACTATTCCGTATTCTAGCGAAATCGCTATATATCTGGTGTGCACCGGTTGGCTCGGGGGGAGGATGGCCCCCATGGCTCCCACTTGGCTACGTCCCTGTCATGATCCATGTATCCAACAGCTGTCGAGCGTTGGCCGCCGCCTTCCGGGGTTGGCTAGGGGGGAGGGGGACGAGATACTGAGCGGGGCAGGGGGAGAGCGCACCTGTATAGGCACCACTGCTTCGCACAGAGAGGTGTTTCTCCCCGTGGGCCAGAAGACCCTGACTGTTTGTTGTTGTGCGACGAAGTATATGAGTTCTGTTCAGTGTATGATGCCACGTTAACTTGAGGAATGTCGTACTGGATGGAACGCACGTTGAAGCAAAAAAGGGAAAAAACATTATGAAACTGTCTCTTGGCCTAACTGTATTGCCGATGCCGACTTTGGGCACCGGGAATCGTACCACATGCGCCTGATTGAGGAAAATGGACATGCGCTGTGCAGCATTCGGTTTTGGGTTTTAGCAAGTCGATTCTGCATGCCGAATACGAACTTGTCGTCCGTGAAACGGCCCGCCCAGGCATCTGCTGCCGGTCTTTGTGAACGGGGAATCGTTTGAAGGAAAGGGATCCGGGCTTTGTAATCAGAGGCGCAGTTAAGCGTTTGCTCTGACTCGAAACGTAAGTACAATAGATATACGTGGCTTGGCGCGCTGGATGCAAGCAGAGTAGAAACGTGTGCGGATGTTGAAATGACATCCCGGCGCCGAGGTGACTTGACGTCGTCCCCGTACGTCAGCATGTGACGGCGACGTCGGACGGTTTTGTCTGGGAGACGCGGCTGCTGGCGGTGTGCTGCGATTGCCGTGGCTCTTGTGGCTGGACAGAGCTTGATCTGAAAGGTCTGACTGGCCTCAAGGTTAACGAGCTACGTGAAAAAGCTTGTCTAGTGTGTCTGGCCACAGGTAACAAGTTGTCCCTTGCCGTGAGCAAGTTGGCGTTATTGAGACACCACGCGCGCACGCACGCGCGCATGCACGCACGCACTCACGCACGCACGCACGCACATATCTTTGTAGGTATGTTGTTGTCGGGCCGACTGGGTCCTTTCTTCAGGTTATAGCACGCTCATAGTGACGATCGAGACAGCAGTTTGCAGACGGACACTTGGCGTGAGGCGTCGAAGCTTCGACCACCGGAAAAGTCCAGTTCCGTTCTTTTCTAACTGGGGTCCGAGATTGCCGAGTTCGTTCACTCACGACGTGTTCGATATGAAAGTCGAAGTTGCAGTTACGTCGGACTGGATTGAGCGGCATCCGATGTCTGCCGAGTTGGGCCCAGGGTCAACGTTAATAACCTGTTTCCGTCTCCGTCTTGAAGCGGGAAGGACCTTGCGTGTCGGGCATGACTGCAAAAGAAACGTGCTTCTAATATTGCCGATATGTTGTTATTCAGCGAGATATTCAGAACGCCTTCGCGCTGGAAAAAATGTGGTTTGACCGCCGTACGCATAAATTCCTGTTAATGCCTACCGTACCGTACACATACTACCGTCCTGTTAATGCCCACCTAACCGCCTTTCAAACGCAGGATATATCCGTGAACAGACCGCCCACCGCCTGTAATGCCTACTGTACCGTACACATACTAACGTCCTGTTAATGCCTACCTAAACGCCTTTCAGACGCGGCCGGAAGTTGTGTCACCTCCGGAAAGTGGGGTCCGGTCAGGGACGTCGCCAGGATTTCGCCAAGGAGGGGCCAAAAGAAGTCTAACCTCCTTCATTACTGAAAACTCCCCGGATTTCGGCCACCTCATTTTCGAGTCCTAGAAACTTTTGTTATTTTCAGTTTAAGTGCATAAACAAACATTAAATTTTCAAGCCCAAGGGAGGCCATGGCCCCCTAGCCCCTGTCCCCTTGGTTACGTTCCTGAGTCCGATGCTCGAGTTCGGTGTCCACGAGAGTCGGTATTACGGCCGGAGTGGCGCCTCGGGTTCCACAGCCCGATGTCGCATGGACTCCAAGCCTGCGCCTGTCGGGCTGGCCGTATTCCTGAGTTTGCGCCTGTCTGGCTGATCGTACTCTGAACCTGCACTGGTCGTACTCTAAGCCCGTGCCTGTCTGGCTGGTCGTATTCCAGAGCCTGTGCCTGTCTGGCTGATCGTACTCTGAGCCTGCGCTGGTCGTACTCTGAGCCCGTGCCTGTCTGGCTGGTCGTACTCTGAGCCTGCGCCCGACTGGCTGGTCGATCGGCCGTGTCTAGGACAGATCCCTGGGGTGTGTGCCGACACGAGTGTCCGGCCAGTTTAATCGGAGCTCCGGCTGGGGGATGTCAGGGAAGCGCATGCTTGGTAGCGGGTTTGTCTAGACGTTGTTTAAGTTCCAGAATTTGTTGTTGCTTGCGTCCATTTTTAAAGGACATCGTGTTCAAATATTACTATTTAGTATTTTCCCTGTAACTGTTCCATACATCGTGGTCAACAGGCTGCTTCGAACAAAAAAAAAAAATGGACACAGACCCTTTTAACTGATGTGATAGTCATACCAAAAGATACTCATTCAACAAGAAAATCTTCCAGAGATATGTGGAAGCAGTGTTATCTGAAACCAAGGGTGTCGAACCTTTGCAGCACGTGCGCCACTCGTAGTGTTGACCGCAGCTTTAGATACGGGTAGATGCAGATCGGTGTAGTGGTGGAGATAGTGTCATTCCTTGGCCCGGTCACCATTGAACGCCTTTGTTGTAGAAACTTGGAACGTTGTACCTCAGGGGCCCTCCGGGTTTTTAACCCGCCCGGTACGGGGGGGGATGTTTGGACACCCCGTCATGGCTTTTCGTCATAGCGGAATAATGGAGAACACAGAGTCGCCAAACTTAGACTGCCTTTCTTTCATCTATTGCTGATATTCTGTCAAAATTCACGACCCATCAATTTGGGTGCATGTTATAAATCTGTTTTTTTTTTGCCCGGAATCTGTAATTGGCAGTACCACGGGGTTAAAACGGATGGCGAATCCTAATTTAAGGCCCCAGATAATTTTATCTGATACTGTAGGGCAAAACGGGGCAACTAGAGGTAATCAGAAGTCAGTGACCCTTTTTGGCCTGAGCAATGCAATAAACACTTTTTTGTGGCTTTGAATGGGTCACTGCAAAGTGTAAAAACAATGCTAAAGATAAACTGCGAGAAAAGATGCCATTAAAAGAAAATTCCCACATGGCCATGTGCAACTGATTTATTTCTCCCCACGGCAGGCGCATCAAATTACGTCGGAGACCGTCGGCCGGTGACCTCATGTGACCTCTTGGCCTCCATTCACTTTTCCCGAATCCCGAAAAAATACTCCACTGGCCACGTAGACTCCGCTAAAACTTTCAATATTTCGATTTCTTATCATTTGAAGACTTGGCTTTGGTTGACCTCAGCTGACCTTTAGTTTAACCTGAAATCGTGCTTGGGTATCATAGAGTGCTTGGGTATCTCATCAGCACCCTCTTAAATGCAAATTGGCCATAAAACATGTGCATCAGTAAGAAGAAAAAGAGGACGTCCATTTTTGGGAACGCACCATTTTGGAACTAGGGCGTGACCCGACCTGACTCGCGATGAAGGTCAAAAAGAGGTACCTTTGCTTGAAAAGGTTCTTTTGCGTGTTATTAGCTACCGTTCAAGGCATAATTTCAGGCAAAATATGGATTAGTTCCTTATCTATCAAGGAAAAAAATTATTGAATTAAATTTTGAAAAAGTAAAAATTGAATTAAAGCTATTAAGAAAAAAGTTTTGAAATAAACAAATAAATCTTGCAATTTTTGGCTATGTTTACGTAAAGTTTTGACCAATCTCCAAAAATGTTACAAGTTTCGAGCTTTTCTCATGAAGTGCTTTGCAATGATGTATCTTTTATTTTCTCCGATACGAGGTTCGCGAGTTACGGGGGAGGGTTCAAACACTCCCTGGTACGGGGAAGGTGGATCTGACCACTGGTTCGGGACGGGTTAAAATGGGGTCTGTCAAAAGCTAGGCGTTTTGGGCTGGTGGCGATCAGTCTATTCTGGACGCCAATGGTCCCTGAAACATCTGTCTGGAGTGCCTTTAGCTCCATTCGCACCGTTCCTCCCCCCCCCCACTCTTGGCTGCGCCTCTGCCTGGGAGTGAGGTGCAGACTCCTCGTATCAGTCTCTGAAAGGAGGCGTTTATCAGTGGCCGACCTCTGCCGAAGTGGACCGGAAGTAAGCGGAACGCGGCACACCAGCCGCCGGAAAGCGCCGGGCGGACGCGGAGCCGAGCCAAAATCAGCTACACAGGCGCACTGGCATAGACATCAAACCGTTACAGGGCCAACGGTGCGGCACAGGGTGCACCGGAGGTAAGAGCCGGGCTCGGGACCAGCCCAGAGCTGGTCACACGGGCGCACAGAGCTGGGCAACCGGTCACACGGGCAAACACAGCTGGTCACGTGAGGACACAGAGCCGGGCACACGGGCACACACAGCTGGGCAACCGGTCACACGGGCAAACACAGCTGGTCACACTATTACACAGAACTGATCAACTGGTCACTCATGGCTGATGACCTGTTAACATAAAGTCGTTACACTTTCACGTGGGGATTGCACCACATTTTCACAGGTCGGTCGCACCGTGACGCAGTGTTGTCACACGGCGACACGGAGTTGTGGGCTGGTCACGTGAAGTCGGTCTCTTATACTTGGAGCTTTCCATTTCGACGAATGAGTGGTGATTGAATGCTCAAGTGTGCCAGTGCTAAAGCCATCGGGAAAACCTGCGAACTCAGAAGTGCTCATCCAGTACTGAACCAGCACAGGCAGAAGATGTGCTTCAAGCCCTGTTAGGCCGACGCATGCCGAAGGTAACCATTTTCGTCTTCCAGCGACAATAAGTTCTGGCGTGGTGTGGCATTTTGCCATGGTGGTGGCGCGTGACTTGCTTCCTGTCAAGATCGCCGAGGTATTTTCCGTTGGCCGGAAGGCGCCGGGGATGGCGATGATTAATGGCCCTTTGTAAAGGTGTTGACGTTTCCGGGTGTGTCGTATCTTGCTGTGAGCCGGTGCCTGTTCGGACGTCTCAGCCGTGCAGCTGACGACAGACGCTGAACCAAAGCGTAACCCGCCTCAGGCAACGCTCTGTCTGACGTCACGTAACGTGACGGCCTTAACGCTGGCGTACGATCGGAAGCGGCGGTCCTCGAATATGGAAACAGCGGGTGGATGGCACCCAGCTGATGCATAACGGCCTTACGAGACCAGAAATGGTGCCGGATGCAGCCGCCCGTGGGCGGCTCCGGTGCTTTCTTTATCGTCCAAGCCGCACCAATGATGCTGCGGATCCTCTCGTCATCGGTCCTGGCTGCAACCATGCGTTATTTTCATTGTTTGTAACGTTAATTTGTTGGCGTGATGCATACGCATGGAAGAGATGCGATGCGCGTAGGAAATAATCAGCAACGACACGTTACGCTCGATCTAGCATTTATACGTATCGTCTTTGAACCTTCGCACAGCAGTGGGTTCTCGAGAACCCCTTTCAGTTTTTTCTAAACATAGCGCAAAAATAAATAGAGCTGGAAACGTGAAATTCTCAGCAGCTATTACAACAGCTTTTACCATATCATTGCTACATCTTGTGACAAAACTTCAGAACCAGGTCGTGTCAGGTCGCTGACCTAATTAAATTTTAAGCAATGCGTGCAAAAAAATCAGGCGTGTACCAACGATTATCAAAAGGAGATATCGACAAACGGAAAGCGCTGTTCTAGTTCCCGGCTTATTCTCTACAAAATACATGTTCTCAGTTTTTGGGAAAATTGTCGGCCTGCCTCATTTCAACCGTCCTGAGATGCCATTTCTTTGTGGTCTTGCTGCCAGAAATTACTCTGTACATAATCACATGTCATTAATACTTACCACTAATGTTTTAAATACTCATACCGCAATAATACATAATAAAAGGGGACTTTTTGGACCAGAAAGCCTATGCAAACCGTCCGCTACGCTTTTTGAATGATGCAGCGTACCGTTTATGACGGGTCATTGGTCTGAGGCCAGGTCAGTTGGTTACAAAAGCGAATTTACGGCAAAATTGGATATGAATGCATTTGCCACTCACTTATGTTGAAGCATTAAATGTGTACATTTCAGTTTATGATCGTAAAGGCCTTAAAATGTCATGACCTTATGTAACTTGCAGCCACCTAAAATCATTTCAAACGTCCCTTGTCACTTGGGAGGCCGTAGAATTTCATGACATGTTTTAAGGCACCGTACAGAATTGTTTTCACATCTTTTCTTTCGTTCGATTCTGAAATGCAAAAATTATTCATTTGAAGTGGCGTGACATTTATATGACCTTGCGTGACTGTATTAGCCATAGGAATTGTTCTAGTGAGTTCAGGCTGTTCTTATGATCTCAGACGTGTTTCATTAGTTCGTTTTGTTCTGTGGCACCGTGATTTTTCGAATGAAACAGGCACATTTTGCTTGTTATCGCCCTTGACCTGACATGACCTGACGCGTCTTTGACTTGTATGTCATTAAAAAAGCACATAAGCTTGATTATAGCGATCGAATGGCGTTTGTTTAACATTTGCACATTCACCAGATCACAGGACACGGATGTTGTAAGATCTGACCTTAGTTGACCTCATGAGACCTTTGGTGACCTACATCAATATTTTTCCGATCAAACTTATCATATCTAACCAACCAATTCGCAACGCTGATTCAAGAAAGCATGCCTGAAGTAGCTTTACTCAAGTGCCAATTTCGACATAACTCGGTGTTGTATTCCAATGGTTGCTGACCTGATTTGACGTGACCCGAGGATTAGCAAATAACTTTTTCACAATGGAAATGCGTTTCTGGCCTTTTTTTAGATTGTTCCGTACTCAAGATCAGTTAACCCACACCCGACCGTGAGTCGGCGGCGATCATGCCCGACTGGGGGGGGGGGGGTTGACCGGCCTCCTTTAATTCTCGAACGGCTGGTCGCACTTTAAAAATAAGCACACCGTTGGAAAGTTCGTGACAATTAGAGCTCGAAACTGGTCTCATTTTTAGTTTTGAGTAATATTAATGTAAGCCATTTACGCCCTATATATGTTTTCTCATAGCCGACTGCATGAGACCGAGAAACGGCCTGGATCTCAAGGGCTGTGACTAATAACGCATAGGTAAAGGCACCGACGCACAGGTAATCCGCCGATGCCGATACACGTCTAATTTCCCGGATTTGTTCAATGTATACGCCGAAACGTTGAGTTAAAGACACGCCAATTTTCACGTCGTCTGTCGGCGGGCGACGCAGCCGTACGCAAGAAGAAATTAACGGAAACTAATTTTAGCTTCCTTTGTTTTTGCGACATAAGCCTATTCATGTCATTTTTTATCTTAATGGTACTTGTCATGGTTTCTCATGCTTAAGTTTTGGAAAAATTGATTAGTTACTAATCTACACAATTGGCGGAGTATTATTCGCGAGAGGCTGTTTATTTTCAGAATGTGGAGTTTTTCAAGCTTTTTGAGGTTCTTGGTATTGCTTGCGTCTGTGCAAGCCAGCTCTGCCATTTTCTACCCATTCTGAGTAATTCATCGCTGATTTTGACTGTGGTACGTTTTGGCTTATAACAGTTATTCGTGACCTGACCTCAGGTCAATGGCTAGAAGTCACTGATTCTTTGCCCATTGACGGCAACTAGATGTCGGTATCACTCCACAGTAAAAATGTTACGAAAAATTCCGCCAATTTCCGGAATGAACGACGGCATATCTTAAAAACGCGTTTGACCTTAGGTCAATGATCCAGAAAATTCTGAAAAATCTGAGATAGTAGATTTGTTGCATCTATCAAGATCACTTATCCCTGAAAGTATTATTATGATATTTTGTTTTCAGGAAAAGTTGCAGGGCACTAAACTTTTTTGGATATAGGTCCGTTTGACGTGACCTAGGTCAGACACCTGACTTGACCTGAGGTCAGAACTTTGACGCAAGGTGTAAAAATGATCAAACAAAAGGTACACGAAGTTTCGTGGCGCTGGGTTTGTTCGCTCTCTTGCAATCCCATAAAAATCCAGTCAGGGGCACGTTATTGCACCGTCCGTAGTTCTCTTAGCTATCGAGATCATGGGGGTTCTCGATAGCATCCCCCTCCCCCCCCCCGGTAAGCAAAGGACGATTCGAACACCTGGGAATGCGGAGTTAACTACTTGAATATGTTCATGGTCTTCATATTATTACAGCACATCTTAAAACGTTGCTATTGTTAATTAAAGGCGTGCGGTGTGTGTCTCTTGAACAGCAACGAAGGCGGAGGGGTGGAGGGTTGAAAGAAGGGGCGATGCCAGGATTTTTTTTTAGGGGGAGCTCAGTGTGAACTAACATTATACGAAAATCGTCTGCGGGGAAGACGATGTGCAATGCTTTTTGCAAAAAATGCGGGCTTAAGGGGGACGGACCCCCGGCCCCCAGTCCTTGGCTGCGCCTGTGGTTGAAAGGGGTAAATTTGTCTTAGCGCCCTGTTTTAGCAGTTTACCAGTGGATGACCTCTGGTATCCAAACCTTTTGCATTTTTCGAGACATTTTCAACAATTAAACTCCTGAAGAAAACCCGGCTGCGCTACTGCTTTTGAAATCAGCTTCATTGGTAGAACCAGCGAAATCCATCTTTTGTGACCTAATTGAACTCCGGACATAATTAAATAAATAAACAAGCTCACAGTTGTAAATTAAGCTCAGAATAGCTTCAGTCCCGATAGTGGCCTCCGAGGAATGAGGGGAGCACGCGCCGGTCAAGTCAGTCTACTAGTACCGCCATCAGCCCTGTATAAACAGGCGGGCTGCCGCAGCGCGGGAAAGGCATGGGGAGCACGTGCCGGTCAGGTCAGGCTGCTGGTGTTGCCGTCAGATCTGTATAAACAGGCCCTCCGCCGCCCGGTCCGCCGGCCTGGCGTCGCCCTGTTCCCCGGAGCTGCAGTCTCCGACAGGGTCGGACAAACTCGGATCTGGCCTGCTGAAAACCCAAGTCGCGGCCCGGCGGCGTTACGGGTTCGCCGAAAGATTGCGGGCGGCATTGTTACCCCGTCACGAGCCCGGAAATGGCCATATGCTCTTAAG
Source organism: Capitulum mitella (assembly GCA_030062745.1). Classification (NCBI taxonomy): domain Eukaryota; kingdom Metazoa; phylum Arthropoda; class Thecostraca; order Pollicipedomorpha; family Pollicipedidae; genus Capitulum; species Capitulum mitella. The sequence goes on along the minus strand of CP099840.1, from coordinate 29,609,189 downwards.
CGGCTTGGCAGGCAGCTGGCAGACCTGGGAGGCGGGAGACGGGTAGAGCCTCGGCTGAAAGGCTTAGAAAGTCATGATCTAGACCATGGTAGGCAACGGTCGAGGGCAATCAAAGATTGCTGCAGCTGGAACGTAAAACTCCGGGAACTGGTTGAATCTCAAATGCAGTAGAGCAGCATTTGTGGTGGATTTTTTTCGGTATCACCCATTGACATTCGTCATGTTTTTCTGCCTTTAAGTACATCTGCTGCAGGGTTAGTCGACCAAGATTTTCATTGCTAGATGTTCAAAATCCTTTTCTTTCAAGTTGTCCACGTTTTGATGGAAACAACACAAAAATCCATGAATTCGATGGCACACGCGGTTGTCAACAGGCTCAAATACAGGCTGAAAGGTTTGGAGATTGAGAACAGCTGGCGCCAGTTTTCTTTCGTACGACAACCGGCGTCAGAGGCGACAAAAAACTAGACAGTGTTAGACATGACGCTGGGGCATGCCGTCGGCAAATCTCTTGAGAATGGCAACTGACTTGAAACTTAAGGTGCTGGAACATTTCGCACTAACGTGAATCTCATGGCATGCGTACATTCAGCCATAATTAATTCTTTCGTACATTATCCTTGGATTATTCAAAATTGCATTGAAACTCTCCAAGCGAAAACGTCTTCAAAACAAATGGACTTCCTAAATGAGGGTAACATGTAAAGTCAGTCGGCACTGGGGCCAATTAGTATTCAGCTGATGCGGACGCCTGTGGGAAACCAATAATTAGCAGCAGCATAAATTGCACACGCAAAATCTTAGTACACACTCTTACTACGACATAAACAATTTGTAAAGAACAGTAATTATCGGCTCACCGAGTCCTACTCGTGTCATCGTTTTTACTCACAACCTCATCGGAAATGCTTATTTCAAACCTTGTTTAGTTCCACCGACCTTGCTGAAACAAATTCCGCCAATTTTGGATTTATCTACGATATACCTCTAAATGCTGATATAAATTATGTAGTAGCCATTTAAATGACTAATTTAATAACTGTGCTTCTCGTGTGTGTAGTAGTGAAAGCGTTTCTGGACGGGAGATAAGTGAGAAGGGAAGGCTCATATCAGAAAAAGTTTCATATTCGTCATCAGCCCTTTGATGACGTTTAGATTTAATTATTTTCAAATAGCACTTCAACTATACGGGTTCCAATGATTGCCAGCAGTGGCGGCGTCATGACCATGTCCGATTGAAGGATGAAATCTCAGTCATTCCTTTAAATCGTATCTATATTTAATCGCAAAGCATGTTGTACAATCAAAGCGGAAAACACAATCGAACAAAGCAACACCAAAGGGAGAACAAATGGTCAATGACCATGCCTTACAAACAGCAATACGCCAACGTAGCCCTTGCCAACGGCAGCAGACTGAGGTTGTCTCTCCACACCTAATCATTGTACCCACGCGCGGCCATCCATCCGTGCGGAGGTCGCGAGACAGTTCATCAGACGAGTGACGTCGATGACGGCCGGCTCGGCGGCGCGGCGGGACCGTCCGCGGGGCGCCGGCGCCGCCGCCGCCGACAGAGCGACGGGCGGCTAATTCTGCCGCTCCGGTCACCGGTAACCGTGCCGGCCGCCGGCCGTTACGGCCCAACGGGCTCGCCATCGCGATTCTGTCGGCGATAATGTTCGGCCGGTGCCGTCCGTCCGTCCAGGAGAGCGCTGCCCGGCTCGGAATCGAGCGCCGCCCGCTGGAACTGGGCCCCCGGGCTGAATCAACGTTCGTCTGGTGTTGCCACGGGCGTTGGACTGTCCAGGGTTTGGTTGGTTCTGCTTCCGAGGGTGGCGGAAGAGGAGGGAGGGGCAGCGGGCAGCTTCCTTCCCCCAATCGCGATGGGTCCGGGGCAAAATTATGTTTCTGCTCCCCTCCCATTTATGGGTTTCGGGGGCCTGGTAAGAAACTGAACCAAGAAAGAAAATGGGGTTAAGAGCGACGAACTCTTTAAAAACAAAACAAAAATGGGAGACGTAATTATGCAGGCAAGGAAGTAGGCACACGTCGTGCGTGTTATTGCAAGTCTTTTTTGGTTAGAGGCCTCAACTTTCTTCCGACGGGGGCCTGGAACAGGTTGCACCCAAAAGTGACTAGAGACCGTGAACTTATGATTTTTAGGGGGTCTCGCGGAATGAACTTGCTGATCTACCCTGACACAGAGTTCGGACCCTGCTAGAAAGCCCGGCTTCCATACTGCAGGGGATCTCGTGTCGATTACACTCAAAGGTGGTCCAACGACGTCAATACCTCGCAATGTTAAGGGGGCCTTCACAGAATAAATGGACCGGGGTGGCCTGCGCTTAACTCGGGACTGAGCCATGTTAACCCGCTCAGTGAAAGGGGGTTGCGCGCTAACGCGCACTGGAAGGGGAGGTCCAACTGGATTTCTCTCCGATCTCGGAAACGGAAAAGCTAGAGACGTGAATTTTTGTGGACAGAGTAGGGTTATAACGATTTACATTGTATACAATTTTTATGACCCTAGATAAATATCTTCAAGTTCAACCGGGGTCGGAAATGTCAACTTTGGACACTTTCTCTGTCCGTACAGGTCATTCGTACAACTTTTCGAACGGAACGGGAAACAGGTGTTTGCTTGAGCGTTAAAACGTGGATACGACAACTTCCATTCATTTGACGTCTTGAGTGGGGATTCCGGGCCTAGGTCATGTCAGGTCATTGACCTATGCTTTCATTTTTTTTCATCTTTTTAAGATCAAATTTCGAGCAACACGGGATAGCTTAGTGTAAATGAGGGCGTTACACGCATCTTTAGGCGTATTTTCAGGGAAGGTAGCCAACATCGGTACATTTGATCACTTCCAGCGTCTATATCAATGTATGTATGTGTATATATATATATATATATATATATATATATATATATATATATGTATATATGTATATACATGAGTATCGATGTGCCAAACATCTTCTTAGTGGGTTTTGATGATTTTAGCAATCGACATATTGAAGAATCTGGCCAGGTACCAATAGTTACCCTTACTTTGATACCTTATCTCTGATCTTTTAGGTATGGGGGAGTGTTTTGTTAGGGTCTTAATATATTTTAATGATGTGAAGATCTGGACGGTCACAAGATATTTGACCTTGATCTTTGATGACCTTTCTTTACTGACCCTGGATACGCAGCGTTGTTGGCACATTTTATTAGGGTCTCTATGATTTACAAACCGACATGTTGAAGCAAATCTGGATAAGTCACAAGCTGTTTGGCCTTACCCTTATGACCTTGACCCTTACTACCCTGGTTTCTTGGTACATCCATCACTTATGCCCGAACAACATGGCCTGATTGCGTTTAAGCAGAAATTTTAAGGAAAAAACCACTCCTTTTTCAAAACCCCCTTTTTTTACAACCGTTATTTTCGTTATGTTTGCTTGACTTCAGTTACTTCAAACTCCAAAAATTCCCGGCCTATTTTCGATTTTCTTTTTGCGTCATTCGACGAGTTATTCAACTGCCATAAATGTCACAAAGTAGCAGCAGCCAGCTCCGATCCCTTCTCGAGATTTTCAAGAAAAACGGGTGGAGGGCACAAAAAGACCCCCACTTCCAGTGCGCGTGTTAAGGGGTCACGACTTAGGTGCGAGAGAGGACCTCGTACCGATTACGCTCAAAAAACAAACCAGAGCCCGGGAGCCTACAGTGTTTCGAGGGGCCTCACAGAACGGAACCAGGTGGCCTTTGCCAAACCGGAGGCCGGGTTTCGAGGACGCCCCAGCATCCTTCCGTAAGAGGGCCTCGTGCCAATAACACTCAGAAATGACCCAGAGACCGGGAAGTTGTATTTTTTAAGGGGCTTCGCGAGATGGACACGGCAGGCTTGCCCTGGAAGAGTTCGGACCATGCTTCTGGGCCCCGGCTTCCATCCGAGAGAGGGTCGCTTGGTCGTTATGCCCAGAAGTGGTCCAGAAACCAAGAACGGACAGTTTTGCCGGCCAATCATTTTTAGAATCTTGTGCTCTCGACGGGTCATTCGCGTCGCAACCGGGCTCGCCGGTTATCGCGGAGGACAGCGGAACGTCATTATCGCCCGAACACGAACTGGGACAGGAAATGGGCCTCGCACTCATCACATCTAAAAATGATCCAGAGACCGTAGAACCATGACTCTATTTGTTCCTCCTTTCGGTACATCTTTGAAGCGAGGGACCAGGGACCTGCAATTGGCAGGGGAGCTAAGCCACACGGCTACAAAGACGACTACAAAGGGGTGAGCCGACGTGGTTGGGCTCTCCCGTAAGTCTCCCGTCGAAACTACAACTCATTGTTGAACGAAATCTAGTTCAGATAAGTCTAAGGCATACGTATCTGCCCAGTTTGCTCCTTTTAAGCTCAGCTTGTGTATTCTTCGCACTGATGGCATGGGGTCAGTTTGGGTCCAAGACATTGTTTCAGACGACCAGATGACCAAAGGAGGCAGAAGCTCCTGTGCCTGTCAGCCCATGCAAACTTGCTTATAAACTAAACAGTCGCTTTCGCCGAAATCATCCATCTGCCTGTGACAAAATTTCCTTCTTTCTTCTATACATTTTTGATGTCAAGTATCAGTTTACCACTAAACGAAATGCATTGATCTGAGGTCTCAGTACCAAGCATATACTTTCATGGTAATTTTTGTTACCACATGTTCAGTTTTCATCATTTCTGACTCCATTGTTTCGATAATATATGTTGCCACCAAGTCGTTATCTGCTATAGTTGCATCGTTTAGATTTTAGACTATTTGGTGGGCAAATGTTTCAATGCATTGTTCACAAAGGATGCTACAATTGCTTCGAATATGATCTATGCTCTCTGATCTGTGACGATCTGTGCTGAGTTTTGATCCATGCTCTTCAGAAAGAAATGGAAAGGTGCAAAAAATCACGACTGACGAATCTGAATCGGCAGAAACAGACGGATAATGCGACAGAGCAGTTATGTGATCCTTGTGGATGCGCATATATTTTTCAAAGCACACTTCTCAGAAACCGGTGGTCTAATCGACCGCTTGACTAATGTCTAATATCTAATAGTCTAATAGTCTAATATCTAATGTCTAATAGTCTGCCTTTAGTCTAATGTCTAATAGTCTTTAGTCTAATAGTCTAATAGTCCACCTGTCTAATGTCTAATCTAGTCCACCTTTACCACTGTGTCGTGTGCTGAGTTGACGCAAGGGCATCTTAATTTTTGTATGACGTCCCGTCAGTACGATAATCTGACTTGGATTCCGTTCCCACCGCGCCAGTTGCGTTGGCTTCCGACCAGCCGTCTGTCTGTAGCCGTCAGGAGTTCACGGTGGGACCGAGCTGTGCCGCACCTGCTGAGGCGTGCGCACCGTTTTGCTTGGAAAGTGGAGGTGACGTGCACAGCGACAGTAGACTCCCAATTGGTGCGCTGAGCGACATGCATGGACGGCAGAGGCAGGCTGTTTGTGCGCAGAGCTGGTCGGCGAGCGCTGCGTCTTTGAGATAGCTTTGAATTTTGGAAAGTACACTGATGGTAATGACATTTTGAAACGATACGTCCTCGTGCTTGCATGCTTATTATGCATCTAACACGCAATAAGCTACCAATGACAGTGAAATCAGCGTTTGCGTAGTCCGTCGTTCAGGTTATGTGAGCTTGGCGGTTGAGTACCAGAGTCCGCACAACCTACGGTTGTGGATCGTCGACTTACCCCGTCCGATCGGCCGAAAAAGGACTCCTATTGAGTGACCTCACGACGGGAGTTTTCATGCAACGTGATCTTTTTGGGGATGAGGGGCTCTTCATAGGAAAGGGGGCCTCTCAAGATCGAGGGGCCTCGAAATTTCCATTCCCCCTCCCATGATGAACTATGGACCTCCGTCACTGACTGTTGCTCATCCGATGAAGTATAATTGCGATCAAGATACTGGTGTTGGTATGGTTGAAGATCTTGTTATGTTTTGTTTTCAATGATTTTAACGTTAGGTCCAAGTCATACGCCGTAAAAAAATAAGTCCTTTCTGATCCAACAGCAATTTTAGGAATCTCCGCGTACTGGTCAGGAATTTATATTGTTTGAGGACGCAATGGCCGCCAAACGTCTGCCGGCGCTTCATCTCCACGAAAGATGAAAAACTGGTAAACAAACTGGGCGTTGTTTTTTTAATGAATCCCGGTGAAAATCCGAACTCCACTCAAAACTGGGCCGGCGAAAATATGGATCTTCTCGACGAGCGCTGGGTAAGCCATTGGCACGAACATGAAAGCCTGATCCTTGAAAGCCACGGCCATTCTTCCCGGCTAAAGTGGAGCTCTAATGGTGTGCCGTTTATACTTCAAAGCGGAAATCAGCGCTGCCGCGTCAGAGAACAGTCTGAACGGGATAGAGAGGATCCTTTTTGCGCAGATCGGGCGCCTGTCGTCAACCGCGGCGAGACGGCCAGACGGGCGGTCACTAAGTCAGGAGCCCTGTTGCGCCGAGCGTGTATAAAATCCATGCCAGTCAGCCGCGGGCCGCTGTGAGCCGCTGGAGCCGCGGCGAGACCAAACGGCGGCCGACGTGAGCTGCCGGAGTCGCGGCTAGGTCGCAGCACACGGCGACCGACCTGAACTGGATATCGGGATAGCCATGAGACTAGACCACACGGCGCCCGACCTGAATTGCCGGGATAACCATGAGATTAGACCACACGGTGCCCGACCTGAACTGCCGGGATGGCCGTGAAATAGGACTACACGGCGACCGATCTGAACTGTCGGGATAGCCATGAGATTAGACCACACGGCGCCCGACCTGAACTGCCGGGATGGCCGTGAAATAGGACCACACGGCGACCGATCTGAACTGTCGGGATAGCCATGAGGCTAGACCACACGGCGCCCGACCTGAACTGCCGGGATAGCCGTGAAATAGGACCACACGGCGACCGATCTGAACTGCCGGGATAGCCGTGAAATAGGACCACACGGCGACCGATCTGAACTGTCGGGATAGCCATGAGACTAGACCACACGGCGACCGATCTGAACTGCCGGGATAGCCGTAAAATAGGACCACACGGCGACCGATCTGAACTGTCGGGATAGCCATGAGACTAGACCACACGGCGACCGATCTGAACTGCCGGGATAGCCGTGAAATAGGACCACACGGCGACCGATCTGAACTGCCGGGATAGCCGTGAAATAGGACCACACGGCGACCGATCTGAACTGTCGGGATAACCATGAGACTAGACCACACGGCGACCGATCTGAACTGCCGGGATAGCCGTGAAATAGGACCACACGGCGACCGATCTGAACTGCCGGGATAGCCATGAGACTAGACCACACGGCGACCGATCTGAACTGCCGGGATAGCCGTGTAATAGGACCACGCGGCGACCGATCTGAACTGCCGGGATAACCGTGAAATAGGACCACACGGCGACCGACCTGAACTGCCGAGATAGCCATGAAACTGGACCACACATCGTCCGACCTGAACTGCCGCAGACTACATGGCGTTCCATCCTGACCATTTCCCGGGCGTGCTGAGCCAGGAAATTGGCCAGGGGTCTCGAGCCGGGGGTTTTGTGGTCTTGTAAAATGGCAAAGTCCAATCAGGGTGCTGCTCATACGTTTCCTCGTTTTCGAGAGGCTGATGAGACGTGCGTCCGGTGGTGGGTTTTATTTCTCGGGCGAACACTGGATGTTTCAGACATTCCTGATGTCTTGGTCAGATAGCTTGGCCGAACGATGACGTGTAAATTTGGATGGCAGCATGCTTCAGTTTGTGTTGCTTGCTGCAAAATACATACGAAAACTGTTAATGTTAATGAGGATTTTCAAGCTATACTTGATAGATCTCACTTTTTCATAGCATTCGGTTTCCACTCTAAGACATCATTTCCGAGAAAAAGTGCCTTAACCACGTTACATTATCATTGTACTGCGTTATGATGTTGTCTTGTTACGAATGGGCGTAGGCACAGCTTTCCTCAACCTCTGACATTAACCAGCCATCCTCGTTAAAACCGAATTACGTCACCAAAAACCCTGGTGCAAATAAACTGTCATTCGAACCTCCTTCCGTCATCCCATAGCTCTAAAATGACTCAAACTTGTCGGCCAAAGAGCTCTAGCCCACATATCAAGTCATCAATATGCGAACAGGGCCTATTTGGCCAGGCTGCCACGGATGCCGTTTGCACGCCACCTGCATAAACAGCGACAGCTAGGGCGCGGCATCCGGTGCGACAGGTCGCAATGCAAAGAGCAATATAGTGAATTTCCCTGCAGAGCAGTGGGTCTTTTTTCGCACTTACCTTGCCGCCGGCAACCAGACTGACAGACAGCAGCCGGTGACCGTCAAACACCTGGGCGTGTGAAATGGTGAGATGATGAGACGTATGAGAGATCTATACAGCGATTTAGAAGAAGGCCGTAGCTGGAAAGCTAGGGTCGAAAAGATCGTCAGACAGGCAGCCCGACTGCAAGCCGGTGCGCCAGACAGACGACGGGCCATCGGATAAAGCCTGTGTCTGCCAGACAGCCAGTGAGAAGACAGACAGACAGCCCGGCGGGCGGACAGCCAGCAGTTGCCCGCCAGCCAGACAGACGGATGGGTGTCAGCGGCCGGCGGCTGCCAGCCGGCCGGCCGGGCAGTGGGCGGCCGGGGGCGTCCGACGGCGGCGCCCTCGACGGCCGTCGGCCTGCGGCCGGCAGTCGCGCCCGGTCGGCGCCGCGCCGGACAACACGACTCCGCACTCGCCAGGTGACCGGTAAATTGTGCCGGCGCGGCGGCCGCTGGCGCCGCTCCGCCGCCGCCCGGCCAAAGACAACGGCCGGCGACAGCGCGGCCGTCGCCGCCGACGCGTCGTCTCCGCGCCTCGGCGAACTGTTGGGCGTGGCTGTATCCACCGCAGGAGGGCCGTCCGCTGCCGCCGGTGGAGGCTGCCTCTGGCAGCGGGCGGCCCTGCAGAGGACGCCCCTCCCCCTAGCGGACGGCCTCCTCAGCGAACAGCCTTCACAGCGGATGGCCTCCCCTCCTAGCGGACGGCCCTCCCTTCTCAGCCAACAGCCCCCCAGCGGACGGTCTCCCCCAGGGGATGGCACCTGGCAGTGGGCGGCCCCGCAGCGGACGGTCCCAGCAGCGGACGTCCCAGCAGCGGACGTCCCGGCAGTACGTTCCAGGCCTGCCGGACGGGACATTTCCGCCACATCTGTAATACAGGAAAATGTCGTGAGAAATGCTGGGCATTTTGCTGGGCGTGCTGGGCAGAAATTTAGAACAGGCCTAATCTGGAATGATAAAGCTGCAACCCGATCGGACTCCAGTATTCTCGCAAAGTGGGGGCTTTGATGCATGTGCCAAAATGTGGTGGACAGTCCGACATATCGCATGTACGCTCGCAGCCAGCCCACTGATATATTTCAAGCCATAAGCATAGGAACGACAGGGGATTGGGGTGGGAGTGAGGGAATAGTCCCGCTGTTTGTCAGTGTTTTTCATGCATCTCTGTCGCTGTATGAAGTAATTGCCTCTGTTTGCCAGTCAGTGCAGGCTAGTGGTCTCACAAACACCTGAGGCACAGCGCAAGTGTATCACCAAGCGTTCTTATATACGGCTGTATTTCACACATTCGTTGTCTAACGTTTAAATCGTGAATGAAATCCGACGATGTTCGGATCGAAGTGTACACAAGAAACGAAATGTTACATGACTCATCACTGTCGATGTTTTATCCGTATCTGCAAAAAAATAATAGTAAACTGGGCATCCAATCGAGTCCGCACAACGAAAATGATCAGAATATGTTCGCGTGCAGCGCCCCAGGCCGAAAGTTCTCTCCATTTCGAAGGGCGGATGAATGATCGTCACTTCTGGGGCCATGTAGTCATATCAATGAATCATGTTTTGCACAGTTCCAAAACGTTTATCTCACATTTTAAATTAATACGAAACATTAATATATAATATTTTTATCAATAGTTACCCTACAGACATACTCCTTTCTCCGCCACTGATGCAAGTTCGCCCAGTCGGGCATCCTTCGTCGGTGAGTCCGACGGTGGCGCCGCGACGGCGGTGGCGGCCAGAGGCAGTACTACTTCTCGCCTCACCGGGGCTCTGTCACCTGCGTTGGCGGCGTCTGACGTGCAATCTCGCGGACGTTCACCAGGGGCGCTGTATTACATAGGATTCCAGCGTTGGCTGAGGTGGGTGAGCTGACTGCCTCTATGCCACCTTGCACCGTATCTTTACGGGGGCAGCAGGGTGGGGATGCGGCGCGGCGTAGGACGTTTTTGCGGGCATGTTGCCTGCTATGTTGATGAATGCGGAGCAAAATGGACGCATTGGTTCAGTTTATTCATGCGTTCAGCTCTATCGAAAATGTTATTACACACAGGTTAGGTACGATTTTAATTCCACATTTCCCGATATTTCTGATGAGGAACTGCCTCAGTTGCTCCTAATGACGAGCCGCCACTGCTGCCAGTTGGCGTTTATCAAAGTCGGAGTTGCAAAGTCCAGAGACAACTTTATTTCAAGGTTCTGTTTGATACCAATGAGTTCAGCGGGTAGCCGAGTCGGGGAAATAGCTGTTAGCGATTTTACATATGCCTGACATTGTAATGCGTTTCTCTTTAAGACGACCCAGGGTAGACTGCAGTGTGGTTGCAGAACTCCAGCTAAATCGTTTGAATCTTGCTCACCAGCGCAGCCCAACTCATTCAAGTCACTGCTGTTTGGGGCCTTTTTTCATTGAAAACTGCATTGTGCTGCGTGTTAGCGGACAGCTTCCAGGGACATTTACGGATATCCAACATTTAATGTTTACATAGCAATAGGGTTAAACCGACCATTTCCTAGCAAATAATTCTACTTGTTTTTCTTTGACTGCAGATTGCTTGCTGGCATACTATCCCTAGGCTTTAGCCAAACTGTTCAGGACTATTCCGCCAACGATTTCTATCGCATTTTGTGCTTAGATCCCTTCGCTTCTGCCGCACACGCTTTCGACAGTACCCTACACTGCACCGTGGTGGCGAATGCCGCCAACAAAGCCCTTCGACTCGGAAGTTTGGCTGAAGCCACCGAAGGTATGTCGACAGGCAATCTGCAGTGAAATGGTTACGTGATGAATAGCCGAAAGGATCTTATTCGAATGCCGTTTCGTCTAATCTGAAATGCTCAAGTGCTTTTGCAGAGATATAAAAAACGAATCGTCAAAAAATTGAGTGGCGAATGGACGTGTTTTCTCGACATGTCAAATTGATGAATGCTGATTAGTGGAAAGTTTGGTTGTCGAATGCGAATGAACTGTAATGTGAGTAAGTCGGAATTCCTGAATGTCATTTAGTCGAATGTTGATTTGTGGAATGCTGATTCATCAGAATGTGAATTATTCGAACGGTGTAAGTCAATGACGAAAGTGCTGCTAAGAAAATATAGCGTATCCGACCTTTTTCATCTAACTGCAGCCCACGGCTAGCAAACACTCAAAACCTTTTTACCTTTAGGGTATTACCAGCAGCCTGACAAAAAAACAATGACACTCAGTGGCACAGAAATAAAAGGAAAAAGGACGGCAACGCCAGGGAAGAAACGGGATGCATACGGAAATGTTCCGGGCTTGTCCTGACATTTTGTTTCTGCAACGGCATGCTAAGCGCGGCTTCGTTTAGCATGCCGTTGTCGTTGTTGTCTAGACGAATCCAACAATCCACCGTGATTTTAACAAATTGCACTGTAAAACTCCGGGCGGACCACTGGTATTAATGCATGCATGATCACTATCGAATAGTCAATGCAGGAGCGACTGAAACTACCAAGCGCTAGGTACTATGTACCATGTTCCTATGCAAATCAGTGCCTCTGGTTACTTCAGGACCGTCAGGGGTCGTGGGAAGGTAAAAAAGGTCAGCGATTGCAGTGTATGTTCTATGACCCAAGATGGCCTTGACATAAAAAAGAAACCAAAGGGGGGGGTTTTTAACCATGGGTGAAACCCATTCTAAGAGGTACAATGAACATTAAACGTTCGTGGATGATTTGACGTTGCCACCCTTTTTTTGCATGCTCGAAAGAGGTTGTCGAGGCAGGCTACTGTCCTGTCACAGTGTTCGACTTCTTATTTTCGGAAAATACGTAAAAAGGATTGAGAATCAGCAATCCAACATTCCAACGTAATCAACCCAGTTATTAGGGGTTAAAAAAAAAAGCTCATGTGACTGCAAGGGTTAACATGCATCTTTGACCTTATTCCGTGCTCCTGCTCGCCAGATACGATTCCGTACTGAGGGAGGCAGATTCGGCCCCCTCCCCTGCGATCTCGAAAACTACTGGTTCGACTTCCTAGCGGAAAAGGGTGTTCAGTAGCCCGTACTGAGATCTACATTCTTAAAAAAGAATTATGAAAATTTTGAAAAGGGGTAAGGGGTCGAAATGACGATATAAATAGGAGCTTACTTATGCGAGCTTCCTGATCACATTCTATGACCGATTCTGTTTCAATCCAAATCATTCTACCTGAAATTGACAGACCTATCATATATGTTAGGAAGAGGCCGATTTTCAAAGCTCATGACAGTATCCAGGGCACGTAAAAAGGTATATACGATTTTGAGGCAATGCTAATTCATTCTGCAATATATACTGAGTCTGACAAGTTTATTTGCGTTCTGAGAATATTCCTTTATCTTTCACGTATCATATTGTATACATATGACAAATGCCTATAGGAGGAAACAGTCACCAGAAAAGTGACGTAACTTTCCACATGGCAAACTGAGTCATAACTTCTCAGGAATAAGAAAAAATAAAACACCATCTTTCACATTGTCCTGGCGCTACCTCTGATCTTATCTTCATTGAAATATATGGCATTTGATCGCAATATATGTGGAACTAACAAAACCGATCACATGGATCCAGATGCCCATTAGGCCCATTGATGTGCGCCCTAAAACTCATGCCTGGGTACGCCCCTGACAAGACATATAGGTAAAATGTATATGAAATTAGGATAGAAATGTTGATATCACACGTTAACTTTGTTTTATTCGTGCAATAAATCATACATTTTCAGGAATAAGAAAATATAAATATCCCTTTTGCATGGCCTTAGATCTACCATTGACCAACGTTTTTCCTAAAAATGCTTGAAAGTGTGCAGATTACAAACATTTAAATCACTTAAACTGTCCGCGACATTCTAAAGGAGATCAAAATTGCACATGACCACGTCGAAGTGCGTGGTCTCCAAAACGCGCGATGTTTCTCAAACATGCCTCCCGAAAACGCGTCCTGAAACCGCCTCTGGAAGAGGTAATTTTTTTAAATTTTGTCACAACATGCGAAGAAAATTCTTAGAGCAGCTCTCGAAAGTCCGGGAATGGTGAGACAGAAAAACCGGACCCGACAAAAAACCCAACATTGGTCAATGTTGTGAGCAATAGGCCATAAAGGCCACCGGTCGGCATTGCACCGGCTGATGATAAAAATGAGTCCCGACGTTTATTGAAATTTTCTTCACATACCTCTCACAGCCCATTAAACCAACAATAAAATGCGCAAAGAAGTGCGTACCATTTGCTTTACGTTGTGATACGTTCGTCTTTCATGCTTCATGCTTCAACAGATAAGTCCTATGGTGGGACAAGCTGAAAAAGGCCACCATTGAACTTTTCTGTCAGAGAACTTTGGCCTTGACACGACGTTGATACGACGTCCATAAGGCATCAGGGCGGTGCACTACCTGCTCATTACGTCCGTTCAACTTCCATAAACATGCGACATTCTACAACACTGTCACGACATACAGAAGATTTCGTAACCACATTCTCACAAAGTCGTCACAACATCCATAACGCGTCACAGCATGCCCGTATGATGTCGCAACAACGTGGACAAAGTGCGATACAGACGTCCTCAGGACGATGAAACAATGTGGATACAGTATCGTATCGACGCCTTCATGACGTTGCCATGGCGTCATAGAAGGCAATGGGACGTCATCCGTCGGATTCTACACTTTTATGTTGTGACGAAGTCACGTCACTATTTGGCCCGCAAGAAAACACGATGCTTTACCACATTATGACAACATAGGATTTTTCGCTGAGATGGTCAATGTCTTTGAGAGATAAAGGCATCGAAGGTACCAAAGGTAATGTAAAACAAGTCGTCCTGAACAATGTAGAATGTGAAACACTTTCAAGTCTCTGAAACTGCCTGATTTTGCCAATTCTGGCTCCGTAAATGCGGTTGCGGTCTCGCTTTGTTGTTACAGATGAAGCTTTTGACGACGTTATCAGCGGAGCAGAAGCCAGCCATCAGCTACCGGGTCGCAAGGACGTAACCAGGATATCGTAACCAGGAACCAGGATATCAGGATAACCAAGGAGGGAGTCGGGACGAACCTGACCACCTTCAAGACATAAAACACCCCGATTTCGGCCACTTTATTTTCGAGTTCTGGATTTTTTCTTCATTTTCATTTTTGGTGCGTAAAGGAACATTCAATTTCTAGCCCCAGGGAAGGAGCCGCGGCTCCCTGACCCTTGGTTACGCCCCTGCCAGGACCCAGGCACAAATTCGGAGAGGGGAGGGGACCTATAGGTTTCTCTAATGCACGATAAAATCTAACCAAAGTGGACAAAATATATGAAGACAGTAATAAATAAAACAGAATTCTAGCAGAGCCCAATTCCCGCATATATGTATCCTCTCCAGTCCATGCTACTCTGGGCAGATAACCAGATCCACTCCCTGTGGCTCATAAATTACAGACGAACAAGTTGAAATGTTATAAAATGTGACTTATTACGTCCTTCCTCACCCACAAAATATCTGTTAACTTATAAACGCACCGCCATTATCTTCCTAGTCCTGGGAAAGCTCCCTGGCTCCGCCGTCTTTCCCTGGGTAATTGTAAATTGCTCATTGTCCATAGGCGGGTCGCGCGGTTGCCAGATGTGCGACCCGGAAAACGTTTCCGGATTTGTAGGTTTAAAACCTTCATGCGTAGTCAAGATATCAAATGAGGACAGGAATGGGTAATTTTTAACATTTTTGAGATATCCACGGCATTGGTGACAGTTAAAAGGAGTTTTGTTATTGCGAACATATACTGGTTTACAAGTCATGCATGTTCTCTTCCATTTCACAGGGTCGCAACATGCCGCCCAAGAGACCCTCTGGCTACTGCACTAGTAAGCAGAGCTTATAATGTTCGGCAACATCACAACACTCATCGATTTTGAAGTTTTCGATAATCAGGAACAATGATTGCCAGTACAATACCGGGCCTAGTTTACTTCTATGAATGAAAATTTGAATAAATCACATTTCATCTTCAGATCACATGTTTTCCCCAACGACGGAAAGCCTTAAAATGAAAGCTTTTGTAAGATATTTCGAAATGTTTCATTGCACTACACAACATCGTGGGAGTGTGTGGCACTAGAAAACCTAGTTAAAGCACTTGTCAGACACGGGGTGGTACCCGTCAATTGAAATTTCGCATTCGCAAACAATTTCATGAAGTCTGCATTGTTTCATACCTTGCAAATGTCACAAACCGTTCGTTTGTGCTGACGAACGTCTTGTTACTCAAGGCATGATGATGAGAATGCCACCAATGCCGTTTTCCGCACGAATATCTGTAAAAACGTTACGGAGGAGTCCACATCGTTCTATTTATGCATGATACCGATGACGTGAGATTTAGCCGCCCAAACAGTGACTCGGGAACGCCGCCACAGTCACAGTCACAGAGGCTGGGTCGTGGGGCGGAGCCAGGAATTCGCGGGGCGGAGCCTCGGAGTGTATTGCGCGGGGCCGGGAAGCCGTCGAAATCATTGCAGTTTGTTCTGCAACCATGTTTTAGATGCGGAGCGATCGGCCGACTCTGAACGGCATGGATCTCGTGGTGGCGGACGGAGGCTCGTAATGCTGGCGACTGAGTTATTGCCTTCCGGAACGATCCTTTGTCTTGTTTTGCAGATGTCTTGTCATGATTTGCAATGAAGCGCGGACTGCATTCTCCGACAAATTCCTTGTCAGAAAAATTCAAGACGCCCGAAACAGTGCCGCTGCTATGTAAAAATAGATTCCATGCGGAAATTCCGTGCGCACGCTGCGCCAAATCCCTGTAAGTGGAGGAACTGCCCGGCTAATATTCACATACGATGCATCTTAAACATGCGACTGAGCCGGGCAGTTCGCGCAAGGAGACCTTCGGCATGGTTTGGCGCGGTCTGACACGGTGAGATATGCGTCTGCTGAACAGCGCAGCCTTGTGAAAAAGAAAACACACGCTTAACAGATGGCCTGCGTTTCTGCGGTTCCGTTTCAGTCGCAGCCCGGCCGCCAAGGCCGGAGCGGCGCCGCCAGAACCGTAACTGAGGTTGGGTGTGTGGAACAGTTTCCCCAGACGGCCAACCATGACTCCCTGGGTCAAAGTTCTTGGCATTTGGAGCGCGAATTGTTTCCTTTGATGGGCGATGCGCCTGAGCAATAGTCACGTGGTCTCGGACCGGCCGGAAATCAACGGGTCCATGCCTTTGATCCGAACCGCTGGTGGCACGGACAAAGTGGCGGACGAGGACCACGCGCAGTCAGTAGCGTCGAAGCCTCTGCGGAGATGGGGGGCGGTGAAGCGCGATTTTTACCTCGTTTCTTTCTATGCACCGCCAAAAGGTTAGTGTTAAAAGTTGTCCAAAGCTGGGAGCAGCTGCCCACCCGCCCCTGTTTCCTACGCCCCTGCGCTCCACGTTGGCAACTAAAAGCGGCCAGCAGTAGTACACAGACGGCCGGCAGGCCTCCGTCACCGCGCCGCCTCGGTACACGAGCCGGCGGTGATGTTACCGTGTCAGCGGAGCTGGCACCGGCGCCGTCCCGCCCCCATCCGTCACGGCCAGGGCCACGGCGTGACGGGTGGCCGCTGTCCGTGGATCCGGTGTCTCCTGTATCCCGGCCTGGGCTGCCGCCGTGTTGGCTGGGTCAGAACGAGGCGGGCTCCGTCTGCAGCTCCGGTGTCCCTATGCACCCTGAACCTGGCCTGGTCGGTGTCCCTTGCACCCTGTGTCGGCGCCGTGTTGGCAAGATCAAGAGCCCGTTACCTCCGTGTGGAGGTCTGGTGTTCCCCGAATCAGGACCTGGGCAGCCATTCTGGCAGGGTCTCGGCGCGTCGGGGCCTCCTCACGCGGATCCGGTGCAGCCAGCGCCCTGGTCCGGCCGTCGCCATGTTGGTAAGTCAGGCTACCCAAGGGTCCGGTGTCTCCTGTATCCGACCTGGGCTGTCACCAAGCTGGCAGACACTCCGCCAACCTTGGCACCAGGTGAATCCGAACTGCTTTGCCGACCCGGCGATGGAGCGATGAAATCTGACGCCGATATCCCGGGCGGCAGCTCAGCGACACGTTCGGAGATGTTTCATGCCGGTGATGCATTCGAAGCGTATCAAGCACTCCACCGGGAGATCAGTAGTTCGTACGGCCAATGGAATAAATCCAAACGAAGGGATTCACCCGAAATAACGTTTCAGCTTTTCCCCGGACCTTCATCGTACTGTTTGTATTTCTTATATTTTCTGTGCACGTTTGCTTAGTATTGTACGCAACTGCACGTTTTTCAGGTAATGTTAGGACTCCAGTCCGGTCCAGACTCCGGACTCTCGTATGCTCTTCTCATGCTGTTAGTACTCCGATCTCTCATCCTCATCATGGATGACAAAAAATCGAGTATTAAGTCGCACAAAACATGAGTGGCTTCAAGTGAGCCTAGTCGTCGCCATTCGCCGGTCTTTCCACAACGTCGGTTTCTGATGTAAATCTAGCTCCAGTGACCAATGTATTGCAGACGAGGAGAAAAATGCCAATTTTGAGTTTGCCTTGAAATTCCACACCAGTAACACGTCAAATTCAAAGCCCAGGTCACGACCTAGTTTGACCTTGTTACGTAGGTTGGTCGCGGGTCACTTTTTGCCAAAATATGTTGTTTTCGTTGCAAATTCAGGCCATTTCATGCTACATGTACCCAGCTGTCCTGCATGTGATGTTTTTCTCTCGGCACTCCAGCTGTGAGGACAGTGCTTTAGCGGTTACTTTGCAGTTAGGTGATGTTGCTCATCTGAGGTAAGCTCAACTGTGTCATCTAACTGCAGTGTCACAGCCAAAGCGCTGCCCTCACAGCTGGAGTACGGAGAGAAGAACATCACAAGCATATACCATCCTTAGAAAATTCAACCCTTCATTAACAAATCCTGAAATAAACATCAGAGTTGGACATCTGACCTGAACTGTGAGGTATATTGGTGCCATATCATTGGTGACGTCAACAAATGGGATGGGGGCATTAGGATGTCGGCCTGTTGATTGCCCTCTGAATTATCGAAAACTATTGGTTATCGATATGGGCAGGAGGGAGTGCTCCCAATAAGCTGTAGGTTGCAAAATACCCCGCTCATCGCTAGGTTAATTCTTTAAAGTATTCACTGATGTTTCCTCAGTTTCAATGCTGAGCTTGAGATGGATGACGCCTAACGCCTCGTCCCCAAACAAACGGCGCAACAAAAAGCACAACAAACGGCGGAGGGAAAAATTATGGGCGATCATTACCGCTGGCATGCGAGACCGGCCGAGACCCGACCACAATGGCCAGCCGGGTGCGTTGTCAGTTGGGCTAATCTGTCCCGTGAGGGTCTGGTCTCCCGCTGCATTCCGGCGGCGGCCACCTGAAACCAATTACTCTTCCCACCTCCAAGGCCGCAAATGAGTGTGCCCGGCTTGGCGGCGGACGCTCGGGGCCGACATTTGTCTCCGAGCGGACGGGCAAGGCGTGGAGAGGTCTCTGGCAGCCGGCGCCCCTGACCCCCCCCCCCATCCCCCTGCTCCGCCTGTCAGTCGCTCAGCCGTCGCTCGCCGCCATGTTCGGGCAATACCTGGTGGCTGGCCGACGCGGGTGGTACCGCGGTGTCTGCTGGAAACGACTGACGACTTTTCCCGCTGGCTGGGGACGGACTTTCGGAGTTTTTGTCATACGTCGACCGTAACAGGGTTATGTTATAGCATTGTGACATTACGTAATATTCCGTAATATTGCGTAATGTCATGTGTCGTCGAAAAAAGGAACGCTGAATCTCAGAATGGTTGGAGGAAATCTAACTTTCCCACAAGACGCAGACCTCCGGCTGCGACGCAGGACGGAAGGCAGGAGTTTGCAGAGCACGTACAGCGGACAAAAATGACGACCGTATCTTCATGGAGGATTTCAAAGTGGATAGGGTGTGCCACCTAATGTCTGAGTGGCTGGTGCAACGTCACGAAGTGGCCGGGAGAAAGGGCTCGTCTATAAATCCTGAGTCCGGAGAATTCACGGCATCGTTCCTCATCCGGATAAAAGCGGAGACATGGCGCGAGGCGTCCCCAGCCGTGGAATGCCTTCGCCAGCTGCAGTTCCAAATTGGCTCAGGCGGACCTGAGCTCTGCCAGCACGTATGCCGTACCGTTCTCGCAGCACCAGGGCCGGTCTCCGCCCAGAGGTCATCCTCCTCCGCTGTGCGGTGCCCTGGATGAGTTACGGTGTGTTCGTCATGATGATTAGGAAAACAAGATCATTATTTCTGTTGACGCCTGAAATGTCACTTCTGAATCAACACTATATTGTTGGCCACCAGGATGGCTGAAAAGACACTGGTCTGATTTGTATTGTTTGGGCGTTAAGATAATATCGTCGAGTGTATTCAAGACGTGTTGTCTCAAGAATATGACGCGACGCGAAACATGTCAGTGGCACTGAAAACAAACATCCTGGCGGTTTCGAAAATCACCGCATAATAAATCAACTTCAGGCGGAGGGATCGGATAAAGGTACACAGAGTATCACGATAGCAGCGATGACAGCGCCAAGGTTTCCCTCTAGTCGCCGTTTCAGAGGCACTCCGCGGTCGTGGTGCGCGAGTGCCGCTCAGCCATGAAACGCGATCTCTATCTACCAAGATGCCGTCTCGCGGTCGAGAAAACAGTTTTTGTGTCCCGGGCGGCGGCTGCACGGCACTGTCGTTCTCCAGCTGCCACCTCAGCATGCGATGCGCTGTGTCTTAAATGTCTTCCAGAAAAATGTTGTGCGCTAGTATTTTGTCGCATGTCTTACTGCCATTGGCAAAAGCCGCCTGAAGGGCTATTTCCTGAGGATGAATGTTGAAATATGTCGATGCAATCAAATGTTTCCCGCAAAGAGCGCAGTTAAAAGGTTATAAGCAATGATTGCATTGACATATTTACGATCATAACATTGAAAGTAGGTACTAAAGCATGGTTCATTTTCCTCTAGTATGCGTGGCACAAAATTTGCAAACGATATCACATAATGCAAAGTCAGTTGTGCTTTAGCTATTGGTATTCTGTAACGTCAGTTTTTATTATTCCTGGAGATGGCCTATGGATAAACATTGAGTCATTTGTGTCTCCTCATCTGGACAAAACTGAAATCATGCTTTTCAGATCTTGTTTTAGCAAAGCAGTTTTCCCTGTACCGTCAAACTATGATTACAAATGAAATTCCGGAACCTCATGGCTTAAATCTATCGTTCATCAACCCAAAAGTAATCACTAAAAATCGGAATCGTCCATGTTTCACCTTTACGCGCAAAACATGGCTAGGTTGTGGAATTAGATGATTAACGTATTTGTAAGCTCCCGTCGCCTGTTGCTGGCCTCAGACCGCCAGACTAATCACTGCATCAACAATTTCCTGACGGTCGTAGCCGCTCGCAGTCGACAGTCTCGGGAACGACAGCCTTGCCGACACTGGGCGCCGAAGCGAGCCACTCCAGTGAGTGGCCTTCAGGGGACTCTGGAAGTGGGAATGGCAGCACTTCACTCAGTGACGGTTGTCTGAGGGCGTGTTGGCAACAGTTGGCTCGATTTCCAGGCTAGAAAGGCGTTACTGAAATGCCGCCAGTCGCAGCGGGATGTCGCCAAAGTCCACGTGCAGATGTCTTTGTTGGACACGCACTGATCCCTTTTTTCGGTTCGGTTTACCCACTACCATGTTTCGATGGGAATTTCAGCATCATTGAGGAATGCACTCCATGAGACGCCATGTTTATTCGGCTTTCGAATTCCATGCTGAATGAATTTATGGCGTGTATTCAGTGCGTGTATGATCCATTTCATCATTTGTTAAAGTCTGTGCTATTTTTTCTCGTATTTCGTTTTATTAGTATCGCTGTAAGCATGATGCGTGACAATTTTACAGGACATGCTGCTCATCTAAATGTAAGCTTCCCTATAATGCTCGAGCAATTATGGGATACGCCATTTAAACTCGATATGTATATATGTGTAAATGGCTTGTTGGGTACCAGCTGCGCACAGAGTGAATTTATTTGGGGTGATCTTAATCATATCCAGCTCGGCTTATCGTCTTTTTTGTCCTTTTTTATCGTAGGCCCTGTCTATAATGTGTTTTAGCTTAAACTGTAAACACTGAATGGACAAAAACCAATGGCTAGATATGGTGCTACGATCACGATGTTTACCTAATACAGAAAATGGATAGATTACATGCGGCTTTCAAATCTTTTATCTTAAAAATGGCCAAACAATTTTGCTTTTTCTCCGTTGCAACATAAGACAACATTTGATATCGTCCGGAGCTCATTCGTATGTCCTTGATATCGTGAGAAAGGTAATTCACGAAGTGTAGCACGTTCATCAAAGGTTTATTGCTATCCGGTAGGAAGGCGCTGAGTAATCCATACCAGCGCAGGCAGCACCAAGGAAGCTGGGCTGTGACTCATAGCGTCTCCACAGCGCCAGAATTTTAACAGGCCTGTTGCTCCCGAGTTTTGCTGGCACCTCCGGCACTCTGCCTCCGGCCATTAGTCGCCGAGACGACAGGACAATCGGCTGAGCTCGCTGGGCGGCGGGCGACGAGAGATGACAACAGCAGTCGGCCGGTGGCCTGGCGGTCACGACTTCACGTGGCATTGTGCGTCCGACAACGTGTCTGGCAGGCTGAGCAGCCGGTGCAGCCCGCAGCGGCACGCTGCGGCGGCCGGCGGGCTTAACCGCGAACATTGGGCAGCGTCGGCAGCATTCAGACGTTTTCAGGCGTCTCCAGGCGTTTTCGGAATTAAATGCCTTTTCGAGGCTAGACCCATTCATGCGGCTCAGCAGAGTTGAACGGGCAGTCTGGCTTGCATGAATGTACTCCGCTAATGCAGTTCACGTGAATGTCGTGCAACAGGTTCGCCTTCCGTTCTAAGCTTCCCATCACATCCTCTGCTCTCGACTATCACAGCCGACAGCTGAATGTCCCACTGTCCGACTGTCATAAAAACAGAAGTCTGGCTGTTCGGCTGTCGGAGCTTACATTCGATGGTCCGGCTGTCGTTGCCGACAGCTGACAATCCGACTGCTCGACTATCGGAGCCGACGCTGGCGGCCCGACTGTCAGACCGTCGGAGCCGACAGTTCGTACGTCAGACTCCCGCAGCTGGAAGACGAGGTGTGCCACTTTCCTGCCGTGTGACGGGAGGTGTGACGACGGAGGTGCTTTATTGGCCCGTTAGTCAGCATTCATCATTCCGTCTGACGGCGACAATGTTCCGTTCTGTTGGCTCTGGTGCAAGCCATCAGCTCTCTGGACGGCCAGCTCTTTAATCTTCGCCAGCACAGAGGCAGAGGCTTTCCAGAAAGTGACGGTGATACGGCAAAACTGTCTTTAGATATAACTGTCGCCTTCTAAATTACGACACAAAAAAACTTTTGTTGCCGCACTGTGGTCACAATCTTGCAGTTATAAGACGCATGTAAACTCGGTGCATGAGAATTAGTTCCAGTTTCACATGTCATATCTCATGACTTTCTGGTATGCTTGCGAAATATTATGATTTGGCAATGGTGTGATTTTACTTTTATTTCCCTCCTTTCCTCCCTCCCTCCTCCCTTTTCCTCCCTCCATCCATCTCCCTCCCCTCTCTCTCTCCTTTTCTCTCTCTTTCTCTCTCTCTCTCCCCTCTCTCTCTCTCTCTCTCTCTCTCTCTCTCTCTCTCTCTCTCTCTCTCTCTCTCTCTCTCTCTCTCTCTCTCTCTCTCTCTCTCTCTCTCTCTCTCTCTCTCTCTCTCTCTCTCTCCCCTTCTCCCTCTCTCTCTCGCCGCCCGTGGCCGGCGTCGGGCCAGACCACAGTCGTTCCGGGCACCGGAGACCCCATCGATCGTCATCTCACCTCACCTGGAGTGCGGCCCCTCCCCTGTCGCGGCCGGCGTCGTCCGGCCCGCTGGCCGTCCGGAGCGACACCGGGCGCCGCACCCGCCGGCGGCCGACCGCATCTCGCCGCGGCCTCGCACGGCAGCCACGCAGCACAAACATCCACCGAACTCAACAGCGCCAATTAGAACGTCTGAGAGGTCGAGGGATTCATCGTGCTTCATGATCAAGAGCAAGGGGAAGTTGTTTGCTGATTGTGCGAAACTTAGGTAACTGGAATTTGCGTTGGTGAGTTTTGGCTAGAATGCGATGCGTGGTGAACGAACTGTAGCATAACGTTGATGAGAAACGGCACGTGGCATTCATCCTGAGATAAAGCAGAGTTTCGCGCACCTTACACTGTCCGCCGAGAAACTGGATGGAGTTCTAATTTGTCCAGAATCGTGACGATTACACGACTGTTAGTGGGGCGCGCAGTGACAGCAGGGACCGTTCCTCAAGAATTTTCAAATGTGCATGTTCCGAACTTGGCGGAAGCCCATAAAGTCATATGATGCTCAGGCCGATAGGACATGTTTCCAAAGATGGTTCACTTTACCACACATGTTTCAGGCAAAAATGGGGAATAAGCGCAGTCCAACTCCAGCTTCCCTGGAACGACATAAGAAACTGATCATCCGTTGAGCCTGCTAATGTTTTTCGTTAGATGCAAACTGGTCGCATGACCCCAGTCCCTGTGGTGTTCTTCGCGACTGAAACGCGAGTAACTGAATGCTCTTGTTTTTCGATGCCTCCGCAGCAAGCGTGAAACGATTTTAGACGTCTTTTCCATCCACACATTTAGCGTCATCGCTTGCGTGCTCTCCTTGCGCGCGTGTTTCTGCTGCTTTCGCCAGCTCCACGGCACATGCCTTGTCACGACCTCTTCACTTAACCTTGGCGCAGTTCCCCGACAAAGATTCAGGACTAGACAGATTGACCGGATAGGTTTCAAACTACAGCGAGTACCTTTGTGCCACGCTTGCATATTTTTTAATTTTATTTGTTTTTTTATTACATTTATACAATTACTCGCGCATACTGCATTTTCCTACACTTCCTGTAACATATCTGGTCGCCGTAGTCCTGCTCTGCAACGCTTTATATTGCGTTACCATTAGCCGTATAGAACTAACCTTTGCCGGATGTAACTATGTTCCTCTGCGCCCCAGTCAAGGGGCAATTGCCACGCCATCTCATTTATATCCAAGTCAAGATGGAGCAACGGAACAAACATGAGCATATAGCTTGTTTCTTTCTAGGCAGAATGCTGCCTCAGTTAATCTCTTCACTCTACGCAGTTACCTCTTCGGTCACAGTGAAAGGGGCGGAATTGCCCATACCGATTGCCCTTTCCGTTGTCTTAGTAGTTTATGATCTTTTGGACTGCAAACCATGTTTTTGTAGCGATCTGGTTGTAAAATCTATGAAAAGTCCATGATTGTGTTCTCTTAAGGCTAATTTAAGATAACTAAAAGGACGAATGTCATTGTCATTCTTTAGTACGTTGTTTGTGCCAAAAATGGTGTTTATCAGAGGTAAGAGTTCTAATCATCGCGAAGGATAGAAATCATTGTCATCACTTAAATCCGCAACAGAAAGTACTCATAATCGGTTCCAAGCCATTTTGAGATTGTATAGGGTCCATGACCTAACGTGGCCTCGAAAGGTCACTGACCATTCAAATTGCTAAACATTGCCAAGCATGTGCCCAAACTTTTCTCTTTCGAAAACTGGGCCGGTATCTCGTCAAACTCCTGAGAAAGAAGTCCCCGTACAACTGTAAAAAAAAACGGTTTACAGTCCCTCGCGAATGACGTCGTAATACAGCGACCTGACAGGATCTGAAAAAAAAATTTCTTTTCTTTTAAGATCCGGGAAGGTTGGAAGACAAAAATGTCAACCCTTTACGCAGGCCGCGAGGTGATGGCAACCTCATGCACACAGGCTTTGTCCGGCGAGGGTAATAGTACGGAAAATAATATTGTATCGGAAAAATTCGAAGGTCATCATCCGCTTGATTCTTCCGTCAAAAGGCCATCCTCCATGCGAGTTTAGTTCAACAGTTAGGACAGAAAATTGCTGCCAGCAGCCAACTGGACATAGTTTTTGCCAGCGGTCAGCCACACGTACCTGCTGCTAATGGTCGGCTGTACCTGTTGCCAGCGATCTGCTGTATCTATTGCCAGCTGTCGGCGGTACCTATTGCCAGCTGTCGGCTGTGCCTATTGCCAGCTGTCGGCTGTATCTGTTGTAAGTAATCGATTGTACCGGTTGTCAGTGGTCGACTGTACTTCTTGTCAGTGACCGGTTGTACATGTCGTCAGTGGTCGACTGTACACGTCGTCAGTGGCCGACTGTACTTGTTGTCAGTGGTCGGCTGTGCCTGTTGTCAGTGGTCGGCTGTAATAGTTGTCAATGGCCGACTGTACCTGTTGTCAGTGGTCGTCTGTATCTGTTGTGAATGATCGGCTGTACCTGTTGCCAACGGTCGGCACTACCTGTTGTGAGTGGTCGGTTGTACCTGTTGCCAGCGGTCGGCAGTACCTGTTGTGAGTGGTCGGATATACCTGTTGTCAGTGGTCGGCTGTACCTGTTGTCAATGGTCGACTGACTTGACTTGCCAGTTGTCGGTTGGGTGAGCTGATCCAATAGCGTCTTTCATCGGCCAAACTGTTCTGAAATACTTCCGTTGCACCAGAAGCACGAAGTGATGCATGAAACTGTTTATAGTTGGTTTTAATTAAGTTGAACATTAGTTAGAGGAAAGAGGCCTTCCCTAGGGACCGGCTAGTTCCGACTAGGAGAAGGGTGGCTTAAGCTGGATTTACCAGCAGGGCGTTGATTCAAAAATGCGGTTGGACGGCGGGATGGCTGCCAAATTTGAGGACTGAAAGGTATTCAGAAAGCAAGGAGCTCAGCAACTGGGCGTTGCCGGCTTAGGATGCTAGACGCCCATGTGAAAGGCAAGAAAGGAGGTCGTTCCTGAAGATCCTGAACAATACAGGCCAGCAATGGGCCCCTGAGTGACGCCACGGGATGAAGAAAGGGGAAGGGGGTAGCTCCTCACCGCCTGCCGCCGACTTATGAGGTAGCCTCCAAACGATCCGTACCACTGCAGCTTTGCCAGGAACATGTCGTGACCAGCGCTGTCAAATGCCTTGCTGACGTCTATTAAAAGGACTTCATCTATGTGCGCTGCGTCGATGCGACGCACGATCCACTCGACAGCGTCAACCAGGGCATCCTCTGTGAACTAACCAGACATGTACACGTAGTGAAAAGAAAACGCAGCTTATTTGCGACGAGACGGGAGGACGACTGCTTACATACAATCTTTCCACATACAGCTAGCACTGTGCAGAAAGAATTGAGATGAAAGGGGAATTATAAGGAACGTCACAAGAGTCAGATTTATGGACTGGAACGACGCAAGCAGCTTTCCAGGATGAGAAAGAGACATAAGAGATGACTGAGGTGTTAATGAGGTGAATCAAATGCGGTCCGAGAATAAGAAAACACTTCCGAAGCGATGCGGTGGTACGCCGTCCACACCCACCGTTTTCAATGACCACATCTCACAGGGCATCCGAAGGCCGAAATCGAGAAAGAACAGTCAAGCATTGCGCTACCCCGCCGAATAACGTCTCCGGTGTACCCCAATACTGTCTGCTTTCTATCACCTGTCTCCACCTCTGCATTCAGCCTAAGGTGTTCTGCCCCTTTCGCACCGTTCTCTTCCTCTATCTGTGATCTGCCCTCCATTTCAGGTGCTCGGTAAACTGCGCTCTGTTGGCCGTGCCCCCTCATTCATGTTGCAGTGTTTATACCTTGCTGTCTGAACTCTCCCGCCTGCTCTCCGTCGTACGAGCACCGACGCTACTCCTCTGTGTCCTGCCAAGTGCCGTGTGTGCTCTGTAATTAGTGCTTCGCTGTCGTGCTCAGTGGCCATTTTCTCGTTACGTTCTCTCCAGTGACTGGAAAGGGATGTGATTCGAAGCTTAGGTCGTATTAAAATGTACTCGCGTAGCATCCCTGGGGCAATTCAAACCCAGCATCCATAGCACATTCCTCTGCGGGGCAAAAACGCTTTGTTTGTGTCCGTAGATACCAGAGTTCCGCACTTTGTTTACCTAATTACGGCCGTCAAAACATGCTCTTTGCCTTGGGATAACACCGGATGCCTAATGATGTAGAAGCTGGCTTAAGATAAACTGAAAGTCGTTTAGAAAGTCAGGTCCCATTAAGGTCATCTAAAAAACAAATTTAGGAGTCGAAAGGTACAGTCATTACTTAAAATGGCTAATTATTTGACCCTAAAAGAAAGCCATTACTGATATGTCTTATGAATGTAAGCGGGAAAGAAATTGGGGAATCTTCAGGCTTCATTTACAGTTCATTGCGCCGGTTTCATTGCTATGGAGTACCACGCGTCTTAGCTAGACCTGTCGTTCCATCCGTATTTTTTGCTGGAAATGTGACGAGGTTTTCTCTGATATTTACAACGTTCCTCAGATGCTAAATTTAGCTTTGCGGGAAAATGATACGCCTAAGGGTTTCCCCAGGCTGGTTTCCAGTATGACTATGAAGTGCTCTAGAGTCCTTTGGATGTCCAGGTAATAGCACGAGTTCTGAAATACACTTTCTCGCGAGTGCTTACGGACCCCTTTAAAAATTACGTTAGCCACTGTTTGAATTTAAATTGTATCCTGTTGTTCGTATACTTTATAAGGCCGACGTTATAGGAATCACAACTGGACCAAATCTCCTTGAATTCTACTGGGAAAACAAATGCACTTTGATTTCGGTAATTTAAGGAATGTTTGCCCTCGGGTTAAGCGACTAATGCAGCAATTTCTGGAACTGCGCCCATCAAGGAACATACCGGTTGCCGTGTCGTCCAAGAATATATCAAATCACCCGTACCGATCATCACCATCATAATTATGCCAGGCGGCATGGAACTATACTTCGCTGGGTTAAGAAGCAGTTCAGGCACATTCGCACATTTCTAAGTTAACGACATTAGTCGCTTTCGTTACTCCTGTTAGGTTTATATCTTATTACGATGTTCTGAGAAAAATGTGTTCTCTCAGTAATCTAACGCATGTAAATACGTTGTAAATATTCATGAAGCAGTGCAGTCAAACATCACTTCTTTAGATGTCACAAATGCCCCGGAAGCATTGCTCTGTAAATTCTCCTGCCTCTACTGCCCGCTGCGACTGAATCCAATACCTTTCTGCATGGAATTTTCACCTGAGACGGTTAAACTTTGCCGTGGCTTGGAACCGGCGATTTCAAAGTTTGTGTTAAAAGTGGAACTCCACTGAGCTTGTACAGCGCCGTAAGCGTGTGGGCAAGTGTCTCATTGGCTTCATTTTCGGCATTGGAGATTTGCGGTTCAGGAAATCCTCGGAGGAATGAGCTGAAAGAGGCCATTCGGAAACCTTGGACTGGAACGCAGTCACTGATCAAGCAGAGAACTAGCCCGGCATGCTCATGCTTTGTCGGGTGTCAGAGCTTGAGTGCTGTGCCTTCTAGCGGTTTCTTTTCGCCATAAAAAGGCGGCTAGCTTACACTAAAAATCAGAAAGCGTAGGCGCGTGGTCATTTGCCTTTTAGATGTTCCCACGACCCATGTTCTCAAGTAATATTGAAGCAACTTTGATATCGGTCTGTCCGTTAGTCATGACCACACGTGTTGTAGAAAAGCCTAATCTATTAACAGTAATCCTGCCTCGTTCAAAGGGGTTAGCTGATTTTAAAAGGGGTTTAAAGTTTGTTAAAAAGGGGCGTATAATTGTCGCTGCCGCTGCCGCAGTCTGGCAGATTAGGAGCCGGGCAGCAGAGTCCCCTGCCTGATGGGTACTGGGTCCGGCTCTCAGAACGGGCACCTGTGTTCGGTCAGAGGCCAAAAGGATCAGCTAGGCACGGGGTGGCCGTGTTGCCCATCTGCACGACGTGACAAGGTTCCTCTAAAGCCATGCGATTCGTCGCCTGCTGCGAAATGTTTCCAAATCTGTGTACACTCTGGACCAGAGTTTACGTAACGGTCAACAAGCTCGACTTACTATGAACTCTGATCCCAATGATTGGCACTTGAACACGTTTGGTCTTTTTCCTTTGAACCAGTTGACCACTATTTATTGCTGTGAAATGGTCAGACAAGTCACTGAATTCCGAGAGAATTCTGTTAAATGTGTTCAGCTTCATTGGATAGAAAAACGGTTTTTACCGAGACCTGTGAATCTGAAATAGGGATGGCAAAGTGCGTAAGAGTATGTCAGTCAAACTGCCTACCAGGCATTCCAGAATGCAACTGATGTGCACAACACCGCCTCAAAACAGTTCATACAGGGCGACAGACTATCGATCCGGACCCAGTCAGGTCGCAAACGTGTGTAAGTCTTATGCAATCAACGCGCCGAGATTGAGGTATTAATATTAAATCAAAGTATCGGATGAGGCAAACTATTCAAATCCATCCGAAAGCAATTATAGCTTGGTTAACTTGGCGCAACTTAGTTTCAGGCAAATTGTGCCAGTTCAAGTAACGTCTGCAGGAGCTTGGCTTAGCTTTATGGAATATCACTGTAAAGCTCAGCTGCGCTGATAATGCCCCATCGTGTTATTTTCGTCCGTTAGTGTGCATCAGATGTGCGTCCTCTAACCGGCAGAGCGACCATGGCCAAACAACTGAGTATCATGGCAACCATGGTCGGTGTGCGCGGTCGGGAGACGTCCAGGAAGATCGAATAAACGATTAAGAGCAGCATTAGTTGAGTACACTGGTTTCGTTGTCCCTGCCTCGTAAGTCATGGTGTTCAATGTCTAGGAGTTGCGCGAATCGCGAGACCACGCATCATTTGGATTATGGCTTAGGAGTCTGTGATGGAAGACAACCACAGCAGGTGAATGCGTTGTTAGATATTACTGGTATCATCAGGCATCGTTGACCATTCCAGCACAGATACGGGATGCGAGATCTCTGCATCTTGGAAGATCATGGTGTAAATGTAAAACAATGAGATTTATGACTTCAGGTACTGTTACAACTGCTATGGCCACGGACTACCAGAAGTAACAAAAGGAGCAGAAAAACTTTCAGTTTCTTCCAAGTAGGCTTTTGCGAAACTGACAACGAAAAGGACGGGAGGCTTTTGACGAGGGTCCAATGACGGAAGGCTTTTGACGAGGGATATTTTTGCCTTGCATGATCATGTGATATTTTTTGCATTTACTCAGATTCCCCACCCTGGGGAAGGAGGAAAAGGATGAAGCAAGCACCAAGAGAAGACTTTGTCTCCATCAGCGGATAAATAGGCCGCGAAACTATTTAAGTTCCCGAAAGGTGCATTTTTCCAGGAAACAGGGTGGACGAAGAAACTTTAGATTTCATCTGAGAAAAAATACCTTTTGGTGTTCAAATGTTTTCCAAAACAAAAGTCCTTGTCATTGGTTCCACGCAACATAGCTAAGCAAGTTCTACGGTTTCCCCAGTCCTTTGGTCAAAGCATTTGTATTCAAACGTCCAAACATGTCTATACTTTCCTCAAAATGCGTCCGAAAAAGTGCAGGTGTACCACTTACGAAGTTTGGGGGCACTTCAAAGCCTGGGGACATCCTTTCATCGTGGAATGCGTTCATGCAAGGATTTAGCAAGGGGGAGGCTCTTGTATTTCCTGTTACGTCTGAGAGCCGGACAGCAGGCACCCCGGATTTCCGGTGAAGCTCGTTGCCTTCTGCCGGAACGAGCGGCCGTCCGCCTCTGCCACGATGAGCCTCCATTTTCCTCCGCCGGGACGAGCCGTCGTCTGTTTCTGCCAGGACGAGCGTCCGCCTGTCTCTGTCGGGACGAGCGGCCATCTGCCTCTGCCGGGACGAGCCGCCACCTGCTTCTCGTCCGCAGCATTTACCGGACGCCGCGCGGCCGGCGCCGATCACGCCGCGCCAAACACGCCGCCGGCGCGCTAAACAGGCGGCGCCGGCCGCGCGCCGCGACCGCCGCTGTTTGTTTTCGGCGCGGTGGGCGTCTGCGGCTTGGGTGGCGGCCGCGCGCTCCCGACTCGGGATCGATCGCGTCCAGGCCGGTCCCCGCGGGTCCGGAGCGGGTCTCCGGCAGCGTCCCCGCCGCTGGCGGCGCGAACCCGGCGGCGAGGCCCGCCCGGCGGCCGGCCGGGCCCGGCGAGGCCGCGGCCGCCGCGCGACCGCCCTATTTCGGGCGGCCGGCGCCGCTCGGCGGCGGCGGCGCCGTATAAAAGTGGCGCGTGTGCGCGGCACGCGGCTCGTGTCCAGCCAGTGGCCGCACGGAAGGGCGCAGCGCCGGGGCCGTCGCCGCCAGTGGCCGTGCTCAGCAGCGGTGAGTGGGCCGGCCGACGGTGCGGCGCCGGTGCGAGGACCCTGCCTCAGACGGCCGCCTGCAGGTGGTCCAAGCCGGGCCTGGAGCGCGCTGTCGGCAGTCGCACGCGCTTGGCGCAGGTGTCTGCGGTGGTGTCCGATTTTGAGCGGTGACATTTTCAAAGGGTGAGGAATGGGGCAGGTGTCTGCCAGCAGGTCTTTTTATCTAGCAGGCAGTTCATATTTGTATTGACTTTACAACCATCGTAACTAGTAGTTTATGGAAATAAAGTGAGTTTTCGTATCGTTTAAAAACCATGAAATTAAATAACTGACCTATACAAACAAAACTGTAGTTACATTTCCATTGCACAAAATATTATTTATTTATGACGAACTAAATAGTTCGCTTGTTACCGGCATAAAACTGCGTTTAACGATTTTTCTACAGGATTATGATTGTCACTGAAAAATATGTTCGTGATCATTTTCGGCATTGCTTGTTGAAATTTGGCTCACGGGCCGCTTTGGCTTGTTCAAGGTGGCTACCAAGTGTGTCACCAATGCCATAGAAAATAGCGTTGGAGTCACATGTGACATTACGTAACGTCATCAAGAGTGTAAACTTTTTGCCTCTTTTCTTCTCAATCTTGGGAAGAAGAAAATTTGTCATTAGCGAGCTTTGTCATTTAAGAACAAAGTAATTATGCATGTTTTAGCCTCTTACATGAATAATGTCACAGATGTGTAAAAGAACAAAGATCAGGAAAATAGTTATCATGACTGCGTGACTTAAGCCGACCTTTGGCCACCTTTTTTAGTAATATTACCAGTTTTGAATACCAGTACGTGCTATCGACTTCCAAGCTTGGACACGAGATGTCCCGCCATTTATGACGAAGGTAAAACTGAAGCTTAAATATTCATAGGCACATGAAGCTGATGTCT
This sequence comes from Capitulum mitella, assembly GCA_030062745.1. Lineage (NCBI taxonomy): Eukaryota > Metazoa > Arthropoda > Thecostraca > Pollicipedomorpha > Pollicipedidae > Capitulum > Capitulum mitella. The sequence continues at coordinate 29,576,633 of CP099840.1, read as the reverse complement.
GTCGAAGTCCATTCCTACCAACCAAATACGAAATTAATTAACAGGTTCTGGGGATACGCATGGCATTGAAAATCACTAGGTATGTCGTTTGTTTTGAAATGACTTTGTTCTTACGTTTTTTTATGCAAATGAAAACGGCGCGAAACGTTTTTGCGTACGTGGTAGACTACTGCCAAGCCTGGATGCGAGATTTCGTTATTGCTTTGGTATTTAAGGACACCTGCGATCTTCTGTGTTTAGTTTCGTTTTTTTGTTGCCTCCAGAGAAGGACATATCCGTTGATAAGGAAAAATTTACTGGAATGAACTTCAGAAATCATTTCTAGAACGTTGCTGTTATTCTCTGTCTTTTCTTTACATCATTCGTGATTTAATTTGCTCGTCGCATTGGAATTGCTCAGCTGTGTTAAAAATGAAGGTAAAAAAACAACTGACAAGAAATAAACTAAATACTTGACCTTGATCAGTGTGCCTTACTGCTTTAATCTGACCTCATAGTGATCATCTGCTGCTTTAGATTTTTTATGATCATGTCCTTAAGTGCTCGTTAGCTGAATCCGAGAGACAAGCTGAAGTTCGTGAACAGGCCACAGCATTTCCTATAACGTTGTTTAATTATTCGAAAGGCAGTTGTGCGATTGCTTGAAAAGAGAGAGTGCGGTAAATTTCTATACCTTCCCCAGAAACCAGTTTTTTCTCACCTGTAACCAAAGAAGGAAACGTCTCAGCTGGACTTTTAAACTAGACATGGACCAGCCCCAGTTGTAACTGAAAATTTCCGAAACATGGCAAGTGCCTACGCTGTTATAACGGCCAGGCATCATTACTTCTTAAGATATCACAATGACAAGGTGCTCAAACGCCAGTAAAGTTATGGAGGTCTCGAAGGCGTGTAAAAATTTTGATCTCTGCTTTTGGAAGCACGAGTTTCACGTACTGCATGCCTTTCTAAGCCAATTCGTGAAGTAGTTTTCGGCTGCTGCCTTATGCGACGTTTTCAGCGAGACGACATTTCTCGTTTGACAAGGTTTGCGCCGGAGATTCGCATGATTTGCTGAGTCGACAGCTTTTAAAACTGCGCTTTTGTTACTCTAGAGGCTATTTTGCGAGTCATTTTTGGCGCTAAAAATCTGATAGTTTGTTTGCATAATGTGCAAAGTAGTATTTCAGTGTATTTATTTGCAAATGAGCTGAACTTAAGCTGGACTATTTTCTGTCAGCTACGATAAACATTTTTACCTCAGTGATATTGGCTAAGCCAGAAAAACTAGATGAGGAAATTTGCACGCCACCGTCGCGAAGAAAAATGTTGGTTTTTCTAAACAATGCCGCATCTTTTCTTCCAGAAATGGCGTACAGCTGGGACAACCGAGTCAAGTTTGTCGTCCGGTACATGTACGGTGAGTGACGCCGACTGGACGTGCGCAGAACCTTCACAGGGTCACATCCCGGCCGTCTACCGCCGTGACGCAGCGTGCGTCACCAACCGTGCCACGCGCTGGGGTGACGTCACGGACTGGATGTGCGCCACCTTGAGCTGCTCAGACGTCACCAGATTTTCGTAGAGGAAAGCGGACGTTCGAAACAAAGATAGTGTCGTTGTCAAATCACAGTGAATTACTTAGGATGGTGTAATAGGTTAGGCTCACGTGAGCTCACGGGGTCAAAATACTATTACACTTGAATTTGGGGATATAAGCACATGTATATCCATGGCAATAGTTAAACCATTCCAAATCGAATGCAATATTCTATCAAATATCTTGCCTACTGAAACTTTGCAAATTTGTTCTAAACATGCCTACGGGAACTTCACGGTGCACGGTCAAAGAGCATAAGACAGCAGTTAGTATCATTAAACTGGGGATAAGCAGCCTTTACTGAGTTGGAGAACACTTTCAAAAGGTGTGCGAACAATCAAAATTGTTTCATTCTCTCATGAGATTATTGTTTATTTCATCTCTCATAAAGCGCTTGCTGCAAGGTTTGGAAAGTTCCGCTAATTGTTTTCTGCATTTTTTTCGTTTCATCTTCTACACCTGCACTAAACACTAAAGACACCGCAAAATAAGATCTTGCAGGCATACGCCTGCGACTACAACAAGGAATATGGAAGGAAATTTTTTACTGCTAATCAGTTCGCACTTTTTAAAGCAATGCCTCCAACGACATGTTATATAATGTCGATGTATTTTTTCTGAACTCATTCCTAACGTTTTATTATTATTATTATTATTATTTTTATTATTATTATTATTGTTGCTGTTGCTGTTGTTGTTGTTGTTGTTGTTGTTATTATTATTATTATTTCCCTCACGCCAGATTCCCGCTGGTATCACAGACACCGGATATATGTAGCTGTGTTGATATATGTAGCTATACTGTACCGCCGAACACCAAGTCCACCGGCACAGCCTACCAAGACACGAACAGTAGCGTGACGGCCCTGTCTGCTCGGCAAGCGAGTGTCGCCTGCCCAATCCATATTAGAGGCACAGAAATTAACTTCCATGTGGTATTCCAACGCTGGATCCAGACGACAGGGAAAGGGGCCTTGGCGATACGAAGTGATCGGATGTTGACAAATTTTCCGAAGTTGATTGACAAATATTGACGTTTCTTTAAAAACATCTTCTATCTGTTAAGACATATGCTTGACAACAGGTATGGTTCTTAAACGGCAGTGATCTTTCAACGTACATGAGGTCACTGGGCTAAAATGACCTCGAAACGGTTCTGCATCTGTCAAAGAATATTAGTATTCTCTCAGATTTCAGTGATAGCAATTATTTCTATGCTTGGCGATGATTAGAACTCTTTTCTGTGATTCTCAGTCACCAGCTTCATCACCAGCAGCGTTCAAGAAAGGATTACTGACATCCCGTTTTCGGCCTTGGTCTAACAATGACAGACCAGTTGTACTACCAGGCACGTAGCCAGGAATCGACAAAGGCAAAGGGAGGGGACGATCCTCAGAAGGGGGTCCCCTCACCGCTCGGGGGGTTCCACCAGAAAGTACTGAGGTAGCCTCTCATGGCCTAAAAAGGGGCCTTATCATTTAAAGGGGCCTCATGTAGCAAAAGGGAGAGCCTCCTTTAGCTTCATGGGGACTTGTCGTAGCATCAAGGGGACATCTTGCAATATCGAGGGGACCTCTTGTAGCATAGGGGACCTCCTATAGCATCAAAGGGTTTCCTATAGGCCTCTTATAGCAACATGGAGGGCCATCTATGGCCTCAGGAACCATGTTTGAGAATCCTGTAAGCTCTCAAAAGGGCCAAAGGGGTTCCTGAAAGGAAAAATGGAGGCCCCGAAAGGGCCTCCATTTTCGGAAAGATGAAACTGGAGGTCCCTCCGGGCTCTCTTTTTTGCTTTTTCCCCAAGGGCGACCGCCCTCTTTGCTCCCTTCCATCCCCTTTGGCTACGTCCCTGCTACCAAGTTGTTATAAAAGCATAGTCTTTGAGCCGGAATGCTATGAAACTGTGACGGTGATGGACACTGCAGACGACGTTTCCCGATTTTTCTTTTTCCGGTTTTTCCTTTTGCCCGATTTTTTCCCGATCCCCGACCATTTCCCGTTCTTTTTGTCTTTTTTTTGAGAGGTCTCAAGGTAATCTGAAGTGGTCAAATCAGATATCAGCGGAGTAAAAAAGCAAGATATACGATGGTGTTTCTTCTATCGTTCTGTCTTCATTAGGAGATAAATGGGCTGGAGGGTGTGAATTCCCTCGTCCGGGCGCAGGTGAAAATCGTTACGTCAATTAGAAGAGAAATGGCCTGGGGCAATGTAAACCCCTCCGTTTGGGGAGTAGATAAAAATCCCTACATCGGCCGAGTGCCAAGGAACCAGGTATACAGGATCTGCTTCTCCGTAAACGCCGCGTTAATATTGCCTTCCTTACCTGAGAAACCTTGTTATCCTTGCAATTAGCCACTGACATCTGCCATGGGGCCTAGCCGGGTTCCTAGTTGCAGCTTACAGCGTCAATACTGCGCTCAGAACGGTCAGTCAATATTGCGAGGAGCTGACGCTATCCGGAGATTCTGCTGGTCATTGCGACATCAATGATTGGAAATCTCTATAAGATGGGCTTTCCAGTGAAAACGTCATTTCGAGGAAGCAGTTTTAGGTGTGATATCAAAGTAATGCCAGTGCAAAGAGAACCAATGGGGAATGCATTCCGTGGCTCTTAAATTATTTTGTGATAGATAATGACTAGTTACGTTAATATTCGAAATTCAAAAATACACTTCATGATGTGATCGGACGCTTATAATCACGACCCGCCAATATCCTGCGGAAATGTTTAATAAAAGTGGAACATCCGGCTTTGCAAGCCGGAAGACATCGAGAGGGAGAGAATTACTCTCTTCGTGATTTGTGGCATGCCGCTTTGACATCGGAGGAGCAGTGCAACATTATCATTTTACAGGGATGAATCATAGTTTTCTTGGGTTAGCTGTTATATGAGCACAGCAATATGGCGTACCTTTAGTTGTATTCCAGTGCTCAGTAAATAAAAAAGAATATCTTCACCCAGATTTATTCGTCAAAGATGGAATGACGTACGTAACTACCATTCCAAATGTAACCTCATGGTGTGCCCATATGTGTCGCAGCGGGTGTTTTTTGCTCTTTCCATCCACCGATAAATTGGTGTCACACGCTTTGAGACCGTTTCGTTAAACACGCTAACTGATGACCTCGTGCCGCAAGAGAATGCAATAAAACACAGGGTACAATCAGGCAGCAGCACGCAACTGCACAACCTAACATGCATCACAGACGAGCTGCATGTCATGTGGAACCATCAGAAGTGGCAAAACTGATTTTCCTGCCAGTCGCTGGGTATTTCGGCACCCTTTAATTGCTGATGTGAGGGGTCAGACGTCCCCACTCAATGACTCCGCAATCAATGAACTGATTCGGCTATTTCAAACGGCAATCGATTGCCCTCGATGCTGTGACCCGTAGGATGTCCAATAATGGTCAAAGCAAGTTGGAAAAACGGCAGAAATGTAAAACATCACTGTCTTTATGATATCATGGTGGCATAAACTTGGATGACCTGGGCAAAAAATGCTTCGCCGAAACGTATGGAATAAATGTAACGTAGATTACCAGAAATTTAATGACACGGGGCTGTATGATCGCGGAGTTATGTAATAGGGAAAAATAGTAGGTGTCCAACGTTTCCCCCCCTCCCCCCCCCCCCCACTTGCAGCAAGTCGCCGTTCAAAATTCCTCTGCAAATTAATTAAGTGTTTTTTTGTGAGGATGCCGGGCAGCGGCATCCTCAGAACAGAATGTTAGGCTTGGCTGAAAAGTGTCAGGTGCAAATTACGTAACGATTGCGACAGAGCTTTGGAATCAGTCACGGCTTATCAAAATATGCGCCTTCCCGACTCTGTTCTGGCGGCCGGCGAATGGCAGCCATACCACTAGCTAGTGTTATGATGGCGAATATCTCGTCCTAACGAACGACGCCGATTTCAATAGTATATCCTTAACGAAAATGATTAATGTCGCAATGCAGTTTAACTGTCCGTTTTTCGTTTTTCTCTTTTTTACTTATAGAACGATCCGTGTACAGTACACGGACAGGTTCAGAGAGGCGAGCCAGTCAGTTAATTCATGGCGTTGTTAGTGCCCAACCCTCCGGGGGCCTTAAATCACACAGGCTGCGTGGCGGCCTTCCGAAGTATTTCTGCATTCGGCTGCTGTGGCTCACTGCGTAGTACACACTCTGGGAGGACCTGGCAACTATGGGTGCTGCGGCTGAACACATAAACACTGTGGAAGGACGTGGTGGAGGACAACAGGCCGTGGGCCAGTCCCACTAACACTGTTTTGGGAACGCCGCTTACTATTCTCGTAATACTATCTGTGCTTGATTGAAAGCCGTTGTCAAGGTCACAGTCATAACTGTCCCGCTCCGACACAAACACATAATGCCCATTTCAGTTTCGTATAACTTGTGGCTTCCACTGAGCTGCTGCAACATGAAGTTCGACGCAACCATTAGTAAGCGCCCATGAATCATCCGCCTCTCTCTTTATGTTTGCTATTGTCCAAAGCAACCGCTGCACACATTTGTGTCGTTTCTGAATATAAATGCTGCCGTCAAACCAACTTTGCCAGCTAACAGTGAAAGGATGCGTGAAAACTAAATATCAAAACTGTAAACCTCACCCTTGCTGGCAGTTGGTAAACTCTGACAACAGGTTACACGCTGGGTTCAGATTACATGACAAACAAACGTGACAGGCAAAGACGTCACTTGAAGTGTTTTATTGTTATTGGCTTGTCGGAGTAAGAATGGCACGCCTGAGTCTAAGTCGGTCGTGGAAAATGGACCCAGCCAGTGTTTTGCCAGTGTGAGCTTACGAGTGACTGGCGAGGAGCACAACCACGGTCAGCACTCCTAGTTCACAACTACCTCCCGCTGGCAGCGAGAGGGCTGGAAGTTGGCAGCGGAGAAGTTGCTGTTAAGACCTAAATATTTGTTCTGAGGCTCACTTCCACTCGCAGGCTTTACCGCTTACACATGTCCGTCTCAGAGTTACTCCAGACATAACTATCTATGTTCTCCATTATCTTAGACAGCTCTTATTTAGTCTTCTCTGACCTTCCTAATTCCCGAAACCATTCATAGTCTGGCAATTTTATCAGACCGGCTGGTTTTCGGTTCATACCAATGGGACGTGTCATGTACAAAATCCGCAAGAACGTTCTCTCACGAAATTTCTCCCTTATTGCTCCCATTCTCCCCCTTGCCATTGGTCAACGCTGAAGTGTTTTTTTTGTAGTCTGCATTTGCTTCTTTCAATTAAGAACATACGCTTTTAACCCGTCCCCGACTGGGGGGGGGCAATTGACTGCCCCCTGAGGTTTTTCTCGGAATGCGAGAGAACCAACAAACATAGAGTCACGAAATTTTGTGCACCTTTTGCTTCATCAATTTTACATCTCGTGTCAAAATTTTGGTCTCAGGTCAGGTCAGGTGCCTGACCTACGTCAGGTAAAACAGACCTATGTCAAAAAAAGTTTAGCGCCCTCTAACTTTTTCGCAAAACAAGATATCTCAATAATACTTTCAGGGATTAGTAAACGTCATAGACGCAACAAATGTGCTATCTCAGATTTTTCGGAATTTTCCGGGTCATTGACCTAACGTCAAGCCCATTTTTAAGACATGTCGCCGTTTTTTTCGGAAATTGACGGAATATTTCAAAACATTTTTAGTGTGGAGTGAAGCAGACGTCTAGTTACCGTCATTGGGCAAAGTACCAGTGACTTCCAGCCATTGACCTGAGGTCAGGTCACGAATAACGGTAGTGAGCCAAAATGTACCACCGTCAAAATCAATGGACGAATTACTCAGAATGGGTAGAAAATGGCAGAACTAGTTTGCACAGACGTAAGTAATCCCAGGAACCTCAAAAAGTTTGAAAAAGTAGCACATTTTGGAAATAAACAGGCTCTCGCGAATAAAGCTCCGCCAATTTTATAGATTGGTGTTTAATGAATTTTTCCAAAATTTAAGCATGAAAAACCATCACAAGAACCTCTAAGATGAATAGAATATACATAGATCGTCTTTTTTCGCGAAAAATAAGGGAACGTTAAAATTAGTTCCCGTCAATTTGTTACCGCATACGGCAGCAGCGCACTCCTACAGCTGCCGCGAGAAATGCCGTGTCTTTAACTCATCGTTTCGGCGTATATATTGAACAAATCTGTGAAATTAGACGTGTATCGGCATCCGGGGACCTTTACTTGTACGCTGGTGCCTTTACCAAAGCGTTTTTAGTCACAGCCCATGAGATTCAGGCCATTTCTCGGTCTCATGCGTTCGGCTATGAGAAAACATATATAGGGCGTAAATTGCTTACATATTATCTAAAACTAAAAATGAGATCAGTTTCGAGCTCTATTCGTCACAAGCTTTCCAACGGTGTGGTTATTTTTATCGTAAGACCAACCGTTCGTGAGTTAGAGGGGGGTGACCAACTGCCCCCCCTCAGTCGCCCATGTTCGAAACAGACCGACGGTCGTGCGCAGATTAATGAAAACACACTCATTACGTACTGATGGCGTAACTGTGCCCTGATTCACCACGCATTGCTATGGGTGCAGTAAACTTTAATTTAAAAAAAAAACAGCAAATAAACTTAAAAAAAAACTTTTAATAAACAAACGACATTTCAAGCAGTTTCGTCCAAACAACCTTGCAGTTTCTCCGGGATGGTATCTAGATTCCCCTCCACACGTGTATTTTCTAGCGGCTTCAATCTGTTTGTCACCGGTACTGACGCTATTCAATATGCTAAAGACGTCATTGTTCTCCATAGCTTTGTTGAGATTAATCTTATTACGTAGGCAAGATATTATCCGGATTCACTCGGTTGATGAACTGACGCAGACATTCAACATAAATCACAAAGTGTTATTAGCTGGTTAGTTAGTTCTAAAGTGTTAAACTGGTTTACAACTGGTATTGCATCGCTCAAAATAATGACAAAATTCAAAATATTCTAACGTTACCAGGCCTTTGTCTTCACCGAAAACTATCTTGGGAAAAAATGGCCATATCAGGTGTTTTCTGCCATATCTGCGCCATCCGCCCCTGGGCTCCATGGTTTTGTCTCCTATACATGGAAAGGTCCAGCAATGTTTGATTTACTTTTACTTTCGATCCATTTTTTGCTTCTACGGGCATTGTTTGCGATCTCTGTATGCACCTACTGCATTCCTGCTTCATCCCCCCCCCTCATGCACGTGGACCTTACTGGCCTCGCGTTTTACGACGAGCATCAGAAATACATGGTTCACGATGTACGGTGCGTCAGCTTGAAGACTTGACTGTATAAATGTTTCAGACATCGATAACAACGGCTACCTGGACAAAAACGACTTCGAATGTCTGGCCGTGAGGACCACAGTCATCGAGAGCAAGGGAGACTTCACACAAGAAAAGTATGAGGAAAATCGCCGGGTGATGCAAAATCTCTGGAACGAGATCGCAGATCTCGCAGATTTTAACAAGGTATGTGACAGTCATCTGCCGCAAACCATCCAGTGGCTCCCTGAATTGAGAAAGTTTTGCTTGCCGATTCGCCCTCAAAAAACATGCACAATCAAACGTTCGCTCTAAAATCCACAATGCTCATTTTCACAATAGTAAAGTCACAATTGCTAACTGATACGCCACATTAAGTTTTAGCCTTTACTGTGAAAAGGAGAATGTGCAACATACGATAGTACCGTTATTGGTCTGACGTTGTTCTTGTGTGTAGAAGTTCGAAGTTGATTTGACAGAAATTTAAAGTTCAAGTTTAAAATTGTAAGGGTCGTTTTTGGTAAAATGTGGAGTAACTAGCACAAGCCCACCGTTGTGAAAACGATTGTTGTGCCGTTGTTTAAATCTGAGAGACAGATGTAGTCATTTCCGTGAAAGTTTACCACAAGACAATTTGTTTCACCTCACTCTGTGTCAGCTGTATGACCTTGATTGCCCAACCAATCCCCCTTTTTCCTTGTTTTGTTTTTATTTTTAAACTGAGGAGATACGCAGCCCGCCTTACCTGTTGCAGGATGGAATGGTAACTGTCGATGAGTTTAAGGCCGCAGTACAAAAGCTTTGTATTGGAAAAACCTACGGTGAATTTCCCACAGCCTTAAAAGCATTCGTCGACAAACTGTTCGGTTCCATCGACCTGAATGGTAAGAGAGAGAAAAAAATTAGGCGAGGTGTTTTTGTGAAGCTTTCCTCATGTGATGACAGGGGCAAGGCCGTCTTTAAACCCAACAGCGTTTTGTCCTGTGACGTCGGTAGACTGACCACTTACTTCAAACGTGACAAGACATTCAGTCACGCCTCAAGAAACAAATGCGTGCTTCTGTCAATGTGGCTTGAGCTCGCTGGTTCTTCAACATTTAAATGCATAATGTCGTTTGCATTTAATTATTAAAGCAGTCTCCCACCTTCCGTAAAATGAGGTGGACGCCACATAAAGAAGTGTTTTGTTGGTTGCTGGAAGTGCTGTTAATAACGCTCAATGAAAATGCAGTTTTGTATGTGCTGAAAACTGTGATTAGTTGCAAACATAACCCCAGCAACGCTCGTGTGCTGCGGTTTGCGTCAGTTCATTCTATCGCTTTTGGTTTCGTTTCTGCTTCTGTTTCACACATGTCTGCTTTATTTTTGTCCTTCTGTCCTGCCGCTGTCCGCCGCTCCTGCGCGGCCCTCCTCGTTTTGTTTGGTTTCTGTCGGCGTCAGCTGGCCGCGGCCTGCCGTGGTCGGCCCGGACCGTCCGCGGGTCGCCGGCTGGAGGGGCCGTCCCCACGCCGCTCCCGCCCGCCCCGGGCGTCCGCCCGACGTCCGACGTCTGACACCTGACGTCATCGGTCTGACCGCGCCCGATTCTCCGCCCAGGACGGACAGGTCTCTGTGGACGAGTTCAAGAGCGCCGTCAAAAACGCCTGCGTCGGCAAGCCATTCGAGGAGTTCCCGTCGGCGCTTAAGGCCTTTATATCGTCGCACTTTAGCACGGTGGACGTGAACGGTAGGCGCTGGCAGTCGGGCCCGGACCTCAGCATCCAGCCGTGTGGCCCGCCATCCCGGTGTCCGCATCTGTTTCCAGTAGTAGGCCCCGCTTCTACCCTCTGCTGTCGGGGTCGGTCCAGATGTGGATAGAAGGTATGTGACGCACTTTCCCCAGAATATCTCAGAGCAGCGTTCGTGAGCGTAGGCACGGTTCCCGCAATGAAATGTCGCATTTGCGAGGCCAAAACTGAAGCTGCAAACATTTGTTTCTTTTGCACTGGCTTCTTTGTCGCGGCGTCAGAAATATCTAGTTTTATATACCTGTTTAACAACCCATTCGCAGACTGCTAGTAAATGGCACATTTTTTTATGGCATTCACCATGGTTCGCAGGCTAACCTATAATATTATGGCCAGGGACCAGTTTTGTAACGTACGACATATACTCTGCTGAAATAAATGCGGGAAGTTTTAAAGCAAAATCAATAATTCATGGTCTACCGACACACTCAGAGACTTCCATTCTACCCACAAGGCCCGGTTGTATTCTGCACGGTGGTGCTGCGAGCAATACGCTGTCTTTATAAACGAAAGCACTAAGATAAGACGCAGAAATGCAAAACATTTTCTCAAAGTGTGCATCAATGATGAAAACTCCATTTTCATCAGACTCAAAATGTGCTTTACACGAACGGTCCCAAATTTTATGAAGGTCATCAGGAGCGTAGCCAGGATTTTCTCAAGGAGGGGAGAGCTCAGGGTGAACTGAAATCATACGAAAACCTCCCGATGTGCAACGGTTTTCGCAAAAACTGCGGGCCTAAGGGAGGGGGCGGGGCCCCCGGACCCCCTTGGCTGCGCCTCTGACGGCCATAAATGCTCTGAGGCAGCTTCGTCGCGTATACATCATTTTTAAGTAATATCTAACAAAAACGTAATTGTTCTTGCATTTCAAGACAACGTGCGACGTTTGTTCGGAGCATGCATGCCAACCAATCATTTTAATTCCGTCCCCTCGTCTCTTTCCAGCATGCTTCCAATGGCTGTTATGTAGATTGATGTGGCCTGGTAAGTCATAACAAAGGAGTCAACTAAAATTATCCAGCCTTTTCAATTTTTGCAGGTGCAATGGGTTGTTGTTCCAATTATAGCTTCGTCAATTTCGACATTACTGGCGACTTTCAGACTCCGGGCAGAGGGAGAAACATCCACACCAAGTCTGAATGAACTACACATACTTCTGACAAACTGTAAAATTGAAACAAAAAATAAAACTGAACTGAACCACAGATATAACCAAGTCTTTTCGCGTGACCTTTCTGCGATGTTCATCTTCCTGTGATGCCCTGGAATGAGAGTCGCAAAAATACAGGCAGACGCAGATCATGGTGTCATCTTCAGACCAACATTCCTGGGTCCTGTAACTGTTTGGTACAAAGATGGTTTTAAGTACCTTTGCCACAAATAATACATTTCTAGAAAGAACATACGTAACCCCATGTTTAAAACATTGCAACAAATCAGAAGAAGAAAGAGAAATAATGCATGTAAAAGTATCCTGGATGCAAGAGGCACATATCCAGGGCAACCTCATAGCCTGGATTTCGCCAAGGAGAGAACTGGACAAACCTAACCCCCTCAAAACCGGAAACTCCTCAGATTTCGGTCACTTGATTACGGACTTCGGAAACTGTTTTGTATTGCAATTTTTGGTGTTTAAGGGAACGTTATATTTTGAGCCAAATGGGGTCAAACCCCTTTGCCTCCCCCCCCCCCAGATTACGCCCCTGATCCAGCGTGATGCCTTGCTTACAAACTTTGGCTAGGGAGCACAAAGCCTCAAAGGCTCTGAAGGTCTTCCGCTGACCAAATTCCAGACATACCACTAGTACAAGTAGCCTACGAAGTAGTCATACTCGCTTCCCAAGACCAGAAAACAACGGGACCACCACCTTCCTGACCGTGTACCTTTCCGTCCGCCACGGTCAGCCCCTCTACCTTGACGTCTGAACTCGGCCGTCACTCGGTCCAGACCGCTGTCAGAGGGGACGGACGGCAGAGGTACCTGTCTCTGACAGCGCGGCTCGCTGCCTGCCGGGCCCCGCCTGTTGACGTTGGCTGCCGGGGCCGGCCGGCCGCGGCGCCCAGTCGTGCGGCAGGTCACGCACTTCAGAGGAGCCGCCGTCCGCCTGGCAGGGGGCGTTGCGGGGCCGTCACTGGTCGCCGCCGCCCTGTCGCCAACCGTCGACACCTGTCTGTCGGCCACCGGCGGCGGGCTGGGCCGGCGAGCCGCCGCCGCGTCCGACCGGCGGGAAACTAGACCAAGACGCGAGACACCTGTCCGACCAACGGGGAAACCAGACCGGGCCGCGAGACACCTGTCCGACTAACGGGGAAACCAGACCGGGCCGCGAGACACCTGTCCGACTAACGGGGAAACCAGATCGGGCCGCGGGACACCTGTCCGACTAACGGGGAAACCAGACCAGGACGCGAGACACCTGTCCGACTAACGGGGAAACCAGACCGGGCCGCGAGACACCTGTCCGACTAACGGGGAAACCAGACCAGGACGCGAGACACCTGTCCGACCAACGGGGAAACCAGACCAGGCCGCGAGACACCTGTCCGACCAACGAGGAAACTAGACCAGGCCGCGAGACACCTGCCGACCAACGAGGAAACCAGACCAGGCTGCGAGACACCTGTCCGACTAACGGGGAAACCAGACCGGTCCGCGAGACACCTGTCCGACCAACGGGGAAACCAGACCGGTCCGCGAGACACCTGTCCGACTAACGGGAAACAGAAGCAGCGAGCACCTCACTAAGGGAAACCAGACCGGGCCGCGAGACACCTGTCCGACCAACGGGGAAACCAGACCGGTCCGCGAGACACCTGTCCGACTAACGGGGAAACCAGACAAGACAGCGAGACACCTGTCCGACCAACGGCAATCGCGCGGGACCACAGGGCATCTGGGACGAGTCAGGATCATCGGGACAAACCAAGAAGGATCTAACCGGTTATATAGTCAGAACTGACTGGGTGGAATTCAGGAAAGGCCACGAGGTACTGGACTCACTGATTATTCTTTTTTCAATGTCATTTGCCCTGCGCCAGAAGTTTCGTCCTAGATAATGCTTCACAATTTGTGTGGTACCTTGTACACAGAAGCGGCCAGCATGCCGTTCCCAGGGCAACCTCTCGTCTTCTTAACGGCCTACCCAAACATTGCAAGACTCTTCCCCAGGACTGTCGGGAGCATGTTTAAGTTTTCAGGATGGTCGTGCAGGGCATGCGCTTGGACCAACGTATGATCTGCTCAGAACACGGCCGACCTCTGTTGGAGGGCTGCACAATGCACGGGCACTCGCTCGATGCCACGTCAAGCAGAAGGGAATGGGAATAAGGATGGCGCCTACATAATGCGCTTACCGTACGGGCGTGCGTGGGAAAGCTGTTTAACCAGCTAGGAAACTTTTCGAAATCAGATATCCGTATGTCACTGAATAGGCATTTAATTTCCATCTGGATACATCTGCGTTGTCCAATGACAGAGCTTCTGTGAATATCTTTTACTCCTGTACCCAGTAATAATAATAATTCCCATTATGCTTGCACCGTTATCATGCCCCTATTTAAAAAATCCGAGGAGAAAATACAGAACATACAAAGTGCCTCTAAAATACAGCAGGGACACAGTCAGATGGCAAGTCAGACAGCGGAGAGACGACCAGACAGCAGAGCGGGTAGTAGCCAGTCACACAGCGGAGAGTGGGACAAACAGCGGACAGTCGGCAGGCGACAGAGATGGGTTAACTGCTGAGAATGCAGCGGATTCCCTCACTCCATGTCGGCGCAGATCTGTTGCTCCGGATCAGCGGCCAGGTGGGCTGGCCCGGACCCGTGGCCTCAGCCCCCTGACCCCGGATCCGCGGCCACGTGAGCGGCTCTGGAACTGTGGCCTCAGCTCCGTGGCCCTAGATCCGCGGCGCCGGGTCCGCGCGGCTCTCGGGGGCGGGCCGGCAGAGTGGCCCGGTAATTACTCGGCGGTCGCCGTCGGCCGGCCCAATCGACCTGGCCACCTTCGGGACCGCGGCGATCATTGGTTTCCCGGTGGCGGCGCGGCGGCGGGACGGCGGCCGGTCGCGGCGGCGGGCGCTCCCTCCCTGCACCCGGCCACCGCCAACAGGTGATCCGCCAGCGGAGGGGGCGGGGGTCTGAGTCGGCGGACGGTAGTCAGTCCGTTCGGGCTGCCGCTGATTGCTCCTGATGACGATGTAATGGCCGCCCAGACGGCCGGGCCCACGCCGGCGGCTAAAGTTCAGCGATATATCGGCCGCCGGCCGGGCGTCGGCGTCACGCGGCGCAGATGAGCACGGCGGCACGGCGCCGCCTTCGACGGCTCGGCCAGGCCGCGGCCCTAAACCGGGCCGGTTGACCAGCTGATAACCGGCCGGCGGGGCTCCAGGGCCTGACCGGGCGGTCGGCGGCGCCGGACGGATCAGGCGGCACGCGCAGGAGGTGGCGGAGCCCCTGGTCGGGGATGACGGATGCGTTTCCGCGAGAATTCCGGTTCCGTGCGACTTTCGGCGCTCGCTGCTTGGTGTCGGTGTCGGCTTGTCGTGATGTTCCGACGCCTCTTCCTAACCCGCCGCGGATGAGTGTGTCTCTGTGTGAAAGCACCCCGCAAGCAATGTGGAATGCGCGTGGTCACTGCATGCATAATGTACAGAGAAACATGCTGCAACACTTCGTATGCATGAGCCCGATCTCCGACGACGCCAGCGCGTTGGCGGGCTTCATCGCGTTCTGTCGGCGGCGGCGCCCGTCGGATCCGTCACGGCGCGGCTCGTTTAAGATCGCTGTCACAGTGTCGACGGCTGGGTCGTCTGACGTCGACGACCGGCGCCTTTGATGGCAGCGTGCGGCGCCCGCCCGGCTGACGGGGGCCGACAGCCGCTGACGGCCGCCCTCCGTCGCCCGGCTGACCGACTGACTGATGACCGCAGGCGATGGGCTGATCGGCATCGAGGAGTACAGGGTGGACTGCTGCAGTCGGCAGGCCTACAGCGACCTCAAGGAGCTCGACGAGGGATACAACAAACTGTGCAACGTAAGCGGTCCAGTGCGCTCCGATCGTTCCGAGGCGGGGCCCCAAAATCCGAGCCCGGGTCGGCGCGACGCCGAGGCATCAGATTTCCACGTCGCTTGGATTCTAAGTTTCGTGGTAGTAAAGGAGTAACCTCACAATCGGATCAGAGTTGGAGCGTGTGACGCAACAAGCTGGCCCTCGGCCACACATTCAAGTTATCAAGACATCTCAGGAAGTTTTCCTCTTACGACACGCTTTCGCTGTGTTGAGTTTTGGTTAATGTTCTCCACCAGGCCAAAAATAACTATCCAATTTCCTTGTCACGTAGCAGAGTAGCGCACCCTATCTTTAGTGCGGCTGAGAACAGTTAAAGTTCCGTGATAACGTCATCTGCCTGCTGAGATACGCGTGCCGCACAACCGGGCCCCGGATCTCCACGAAACCCAGTCCTGTTCTCCGGACCTCAGGGACTCGGCTGCCGACGCCGTATTGCGTGACCTATTGGGCTGGCGTGAACACAACACCCCGTATCGCAGCGCCCAACCACGGCTCCCCGTCGGCGCCACGGCAGCGCCGCGGCCGAAACGAAGAAAGACCGGCCTCGCCCGCCGCCGCTTCCGAAAAACAACCGCAGTCAAACAGACGCGTTAGGTGTTTACTTTTTCTAAAGGTGTTTAGGTGTTTACTTTTTCCTTGTCGCCTTCCGCTCTCGGCGAGGGTGTAAGCCCGCGGCGGTCCCGCTGCGCTCTCGCCAGCGACAGGCGGAGACGCTCTCGAGCGTCGCCGCCGCTCTCCTCCCCGGGGAACCGGTCTTCGCCGACGGGGACGTGGGCGCGCGGCACACGCCGCCGCCGGCCGGAGTTCGCCCTTCCGGTACAGGCAGAAACGCGCAGTGTCTCTCCCGCCGGGCAAACCGCGGCTGCGGAGCGGAGCGAGGCTGTATCATTCTCCGGCTGCCGGCGCGGGGGCGGGTCCGTGGCCGGCCAGCAGACACGGCCGGTGGGCGACCGTGTCTGCTGCCGGCTCTGCGAAGAGGTGCGCTCCAAGCAGACGCCCGCCGCAAATGCCATCCGGACCCGGCGGGGGCTGGCGTCAATCAATACGGCGGCAGCGGGCGCGCTACCTGGCCGAGCCGCCGCCGAAAACGACGGCAGGCGTCGCCACTGGCCGACACTGGACGACGCTGGCCGACGCTGACCAGCGCTGGCCGACAGGAACCGACACAAGCCGACATTGACCGACGTTACCCGACCGACCGGCCAATAGTGACCAGCGCTGACTGGTGCTGACCGCCCGGACCCATTCTAATCGGCACTGACCGACACTTTCCGGAAGCGGTCGACGCTGGCCGGCACCGAAGAGCACTGACTTGCACCGGCCGACATTGATCGGTGCAGAGCGGCATCAACGGACTCTTCCGGCTCTGACCTGCAATGACTGACATTGACTGGAGCTGGCGTAAGCCGAATGGCACTGGCGGATAGCGTCCGACTTTGACCGACACGTTTCCGGAAATATCGCTTCTGGACGAACTTCCCAAAAGAATTAACCACAACCGACCCGACATTCAGACGCTGTCGGCCTCTGACCGACACTCACTGGCCCTTGCCGAGCCAGGACGCAGGACAACATTTGCATTCGTTTTGCGGTGCCTGCTCCACCCTTAGCGACGCGCATTCCACCCTCATCGGTGCCTGCTCTGCTCCCGACGGCACCTGTTCCGCTCTCGGCGGCACCTGTCCTACTCCCGGCGTGGCCGTTCCGCGCCTGGCGACACCTGTTCCGCCCAGCGCGGCGCCAGGACCGTCTGGCACTCCGCCGGCGCCCGAAAAACCGCAGCCGGTGACAAACGCCGGGAAGTCGCCGGCCAGAGCGGCCGGTCGCCGGCTCGAGTTTCTCGTTATTTTTACATACACAATGGCGGTTGCAGGGTGGCATTTTTGGCACGCCCTCGGAGACGCCGCCGGCCGGTCGGCGGCACGGCGCGATGACCTCGCGGGTCCGGCCGAAGTCCTCTCTGCTCCCACCAGCCCCGCGTCTGCCGGCAGAACTCAGCCCCTGGCGACTGGGAAATGGTCGACTCCTGGCGCAGAGAGAGCTCGGAAACTTCCGTGGCTGAATAAAGGGCAGATTAGGGCGCGGAATGGTGAAGTGCTTCCGCTGTTCCGCGTGGTGAACTGAGCATTGTGCGTCAGGACAGGTGGACAAGCGCCACTAATCAAGAGTCAGAATGCAGGGTCTGGCCTTTCGTAACGTGACGGTTGTCTCAAGCGCGACGGAAAGGCTTCCCGGACGCGAAAGGTCGGAGGAATTCCCAGAAGGGGTCAGTTTGGCTCCAGGTGTCGTGGCGCCTGAAATTGTGCATGATGGGATTATTTGGACTTGGAACGAACTTGGCGTTGTAACGCGCTGTCTTTCTGTTGCCGCATGAAAACGTTGGCAAATTCGAATAAGCTTAGGTCGTTAGCCACAGTTTGTCAACTTTAAAACTACTTCATCCACTCGGTACAACCATAACACGTACGTTGCACTTTTAGCGTTGCCATTGAAATCATACTTATTGCCTTTCTGTCGAAGAAACGCTAAGGCTGAATGCTTCGATGTGCAAATGGCACTTTCCCACCTGCTATGCCGCGCTTTTACGACACCAAAATTGGGCAGGGCTTCTTTCGCGCCGTAAGCTCTCCATTTGCTCATTTTCTGTCGTAAATACATATGTCTGGAACAAATGATCTGGAACCCGCTCTACTTATGATTTAACATTTAACAAGGCAGACGTCAGCGTATCCATCATTAACTTTAACTCTGCGAGGGGACCGACTCACTTCCCCCTCCAGTGCCTCCTCTCTGCAGCTCAGAAACGGTACGGACCATTGCAGGATGAGTACCTGAGTTATGTTCACTTCCACCCATCCCAGATTCGGCCGTACCAGGTTAGGGGGATGTGACGTGGTACTCAGAGATCTCCTGTGGTTCTGCACTTTTCCTATAAACTGTCTCAACAAGAGGGCCCATTTTGTGCTCGACCTCACTGTAGCCAGAGGGGGGGGGGGGGGGCAGAGGGGTCAAATGAACCCCTTCTTACAGTCAGAAGGTTCCGAAAATTAACTATTGTATCTAATGATTTCTTCAACAACAAAAAATATGACTGAAAAATGCGCTTTATTTTCAAAATCTCCAGGAGCGCTATGTGACAGGATCGGTTTTATCATGTTTGCGATCAAATGGTAAAAGTAAGCCCTTTTATTTTAGCTTCGCCCTCCCCCCTTGCAAAAATCCTCGCTACGCTCCTGGGCCCGATTCCGCGCCACGACTTCTGTTCCGGCGGCCCGATCCGCCGACGACCTCTGACCCCCCGTCCGTCCGCAGGACGAGGACAAGAAGAAGGGCGGCATCGACATCAAGCGCTTCCAGGAGCTGTACGCCGAGTTCATCGGCAACCCGGACGAGACGATCGGCGCCGTCTACCTGTTCGGGCCGCTTACGGAGCTGAGCTAGGCGGCCGGCGAGCCCGGCGCCCGCCGCTGCCGACCCGCCGGCCACTCCCGAGTCCCGGTGCCGCTCCCATCCACCCGCCGCTCTCCGGACCGCCTGCGCGTCGCCCGCGCCGCGTCCGACCTGCTGGGACGCGGCTGGGGTTGGTCGCCGCTGCGATCGGCGACGGAGCGCTGGACACGGTGTGCCGGGGCCTCCAGGGCGAACCGCCCCGGGCGGCGGGCCTCTCCCCTGTTTGACTTTCACCATTTGTATGTGGCTACATGTGAAAGCAACGTTTCTACCATACTCAGACTCTGCTGGTCGGTTTGCATTTGTCACTGTTGATCATCGACGCCATGGTAATAAACTCCACGAAACAAATGGTCTCTGCGATCAGCAGCTTGCCGCACGGTTGTAACAGGAAGACAACGGGGCTGCCCAGCTTTCTTGGTCCACTTCAGTGACATACTCTAAAAGAGTATGATACAGTTACCCCAACGTAAAGTCGAAATTGCCTGAAATCACACTGAGCAAGTCAAAATAATAACACGCACTGGCGTAAGGATAAGGTGCTTCCATTGCGCACTTTGTCTCTGACTAGAGGAACATTCGAAAATCTGTTGTCTGTTGGTCTCTGGCTGTTTTGTCTCTGAGTAGAGGAACATTCGAAAGAAGATTAATTGGCAAACTAAGGAACAAAAAAAATCTGCTTCAGCCTTGTGTGGCAATGTAGTCAGGTCATGTTAGTTCCTACATTTCACAGTGACTGCCAAAACTTCCCGCATATGGACGCCAGATTCCATACATAGGCCGTCACACTTTTTCTCTGTGTTCACCTTACACACCAGCACAGCGCCTGTCACAACTCTTCCCTGTGTTCACCTCAGACACTATTCAGCGTCTATCACAGCTCCTTCTTGTCTTCAACCCAGACAGCAAACAGTGGCTGTCGCAGTTCTACGCTGTGTTCAACTCAGACGCTGCATAGTAGATGTCACAGGTCCTCTCGGTGTTTATCTCAGGCACTTTGTAACAGCTTTGTGCTTGGTCCTGATTCGGATCTGATCCAGATAAAAAATCGCACGTTTTTTTGGATTAATAACATTAGGTCTGGATCAATTTAAAAAAATGCAAAAACAGCCGTGGTTTAAATGCTGATCCGGAATCCAAGCGTTGCAATCCCGACTTTTGTTCGGATTTACTACACCGTCAATCTGATTCGATGCGACCAAATTATGAAGCAGGGTGATATAATAACATGCACATCAAGATCACATGCATATCAAGAAAACCTCCAGGTAGTACAGATAACCATCATTTTTTCATAATACCATTTCTCATTCCCAGGCATAGGTATATCGGAATGCAGTGACCTAGGCTCAGCTATCAGTAGCCCGTAGTTAAAGCTTCTACGTACAAACGCTCCATGCTATGATTGCAGTGGTTATGTTCTAATTTTGGTCACGATGACGCCACATTCCCTGTCTATGATCTCAGTGAAGTGCCTAGAAAGTAGAGCCTGCCCAATAATGTGCAATATTCCATACAGTATACACATATATATATAACCGCACGTATATATAATTCGTATAGTACATGCGATTATGCTGATATATAGCTGATATTTTAAATCAATGGCTGTTCCGAATCAGTGAAAAGGCCTTGGATCAATGTTTGATCCGGACCATTTTTCATAAACTGGTGTGAATCACATTTGATTTGGGTCCGTTTTTAAAAGCTTGCGTGAATCCCGTTTGATTCGGATCAAGTTTAAAAAACAGCCATGACTCGAATGCTAATCCGGATCAAGTTACTGTTATTTTGATCGCGATCCGTATCACCCAAATGACGTTGAGCAGAAGTCTGCCTACGTAACAGCTGTCACAGGCCCACCCTACATTCACTCAAGACAACTCACACCGACTGCTGGAGCTGCAGCGAGTGTTTGTCACATAGAAAACACAGCCGCCGCCACAACTTCTTCCCTTTCTATAACAGTTTCTGTCACCGTTTCTCCCGTGTGCGCCTGAGACGCCGGGCAGGCCGTGCACGCGCCGCGCAGGCCGGGCCGGGCACGGCACGCGTCGGGCGAGCTCTGAGCGCCGCCCCGGGCGGCGGCCGGGACGCAATCGGCGGCCGCCAGCCGGCTGTTGTCTCCAGCCCAGCCGCGGCCCGACTCACAGCGCCGACACCCGATTATCGCGCCCGACGGCCGTGGGCTCACGTCTGGCGCGCCGGCCCGGGAACCGGCGGCCGTGGGCTCTCGTCTGGCGCGCCGGCCCGGGAACAGTCCTGCTAGACGGTGAACCGCCGTCGTGAAGCGTTCTCGCAGAAAACGCCTGCAGGGTAGACCAACGGCGCGAAACGCTCCCGAAATAAGCACTCGGCAGGAACCAAAGACATGAACTGCTTCCGAAATGAACGCCAGAGTGAACCAGCGTGGAAGGGTTCCCGAGTGGCGATCGCGCAAGGAACGCCAGGAGATCAGCCGATGTTGTGAACCGCTCCTGAAATGGTTGCGTTGGGGAGGACTGGCGTTGTAAACCACTCCAGCAACAACCGTCTGAGGGTTGGTTGGTAGGTTATTGGGGCTTAGGGGCGCACCGACTGCAGGGTCATTCGGCGCCCACAACCGTCTGAGGGATGAAATGGTAAGGACCGTCTGCGACGTGAACCGCCCCTACAGCGGGTGTCTGGAGAATGGACCAGAGCAATGAACCACTTCCATTACCAGCTGGCGCCGTGAATCCCTCTGCCATTGGCACGCACGCGACGCGCGCGCGCGCGATGAACGTCACTGCGCTAATCTAACCGTCTCTCGTGCGTCAGGAGTCTGTCATAAATTACAGAGAAAAAGTAGCAGTTGATTGTTATAATAATTCTTCCTACTATTCCACTATAAGGTTTCTGTTGTGTTGACACATTTCGGTGGTAACACGCAGAGGGGGAGCGCAGATTTTTCGTAGGGGGATGAAGGCTAAATTAAAAAGGCTTTATACCTTACTACTATTACCACTTTAATACAAACATATGGAAATTGACATTGTTAGATATTGCGTCTGAAGATTTTGAAAATCATTAAATTACTTTCTAGATTAACAGGCATTTTACGTGGTAGACAAATCATTTGTGCTAATGGGCCAGTTTTGGGAAATCTCTTCCTACAAGGGAGGCGGTTGACCCCTGCGGCTCTACTGACAACAAGCACCTTATGTTTTACTAAGCATGAAGGAGAATATTATCTCATTGCTAAACGCAGCTTTGCATAACCCATGAGTAGGAAGTCATAGTTTGTTCTAGTCCCCACTACGAAACTTCCCCAGTCTGAGATTCTGATCATTAAGAAAACTTAGGCAGAGATGCGTGAGATGTGAGAGGAAAACGGGCACCGAAAACTGAACGAGGCTCAGAGCGTGCGTGGCCGCGTCGGTCGCGACGGAGAGCAGAATAGCCTTGGGCCGACCGCTGCCGACCGCCGCCGACCGAGGTCGACCGAGGCCGACGCCAGCCGCCGCGGGCCATCCAACATTTACAGCCCCACGGAGGCCGGCGAGCCGCACCGCCGGCCAGAGTGACGGCCGAGCGCCGACCGGCCCGCGGGACGCAGCCCCGGTCGGTCACACGGCGACTGACTGTAGGCGGCTCCGGCCGGTCACATGGCGGCTGACTGTAGGCGGCTCCGGCCGGTCACACGGCGACTGACTGTAGGCGGCTCCGGCCGGTCACACGGCGACTGACTGTGGGCGGCTCCGGCCGGTCACACGGCGACTGTGGGCGGCTCCGACCGGTCACATGGCGACTGACTGTAGGCGGCTCCGGCCGGTCACACGGCGACTGATTGTGGGAGGCTTTGGCCGGTCACACGGCGACTGACTGTGGGCGGCTTTGGCCGGTCACACGGCGACTGACTGTGGGCGACTACGGCCGGTCACACGGCGACTGACTGTGGGCGACTCCGGCCGGTCTCACGGCGACTGATTGTGGGCGGCCCCGGCCGGTCACAAGGCGACTATTGGCGGCTCCGGCTGATCACACGGCGACTGTGGGCGGCTGCCGACTGTGGGCAGCTCCAGGTGGCCGCGGTCGATTGAGTCCGAGTGAGCACTTTCCTGGGTGCTCCCTGGGCTGGATGTCACTGACTGCAGCCGCGTTTGCGACTGCCTGCGGCCGACTTTGGTTAACGCAAGTCAACCGTTTTCTGTCATACTTAGTCAAATAGGTCATTTTCTGTTGTAATCGGCCACAGCGTGATGGCACTCACGCTGCAGCATGAACAATCGCGGTATGTCGTAGAAGGCTGCAGTCAGTCTCCGGAATTTAGCTGCATCTGGACATCGTCAGCGTTTCTGGTTGGCCACCAAATGCTTACGTCTAGCTGACTCGGAGCCGAACACTTATTGGCCGGGAAACGGTTTTCAAGCAGTATTTCGGTGCCCACCGAAATGCTTGCTAACTTCTCTGCGAGGGTTTCGCGAACCGTGCAAGAGGCGTTTTATTGTAGCAATCACTCGAGTGAATGACAGTGCTCCAAAAAGTCCAACACTCTAATCCATGCGTGGCTCGGAACAACAGTGCATCAAGGGTACACACAAGCTGTATTTTCGCTAAATGCATTCGCTGCTTAGCGAAAATAGTTCCTGAGGCGTTTTCCACCTCGCCTCAGTCGGCTCCCGCCACACCGTCTCGGGTCCATCGTTTGAAATGCCAGGGACGTGATTACTGAGCAGACGCCTCAGGCTGGCCGCGTCCGCGGGTCGGATGCTCTGCGGCACAGCCTGCTCGCCAGGCGCGGAGTCGATGTCTCCAGAACGCGTCGTCCTCGCACACCGCTCAAAAATTAACTTCCTTGGGCAGGACCTGCGCAGTCTGCGAAAGGGCATCTGTGCATTTACGGAGCTCTGACTGCGGACGAACATGTCCTGATTGGAGCGGGTGTTGGGGACGTGGAAATGGCCGGAATTGGCTTCTAAAAGGTGGGCGAGCTCACTGTGAACTAAAATCTTATAAAAAACACCTGCTAAGAAGACGATGTGCGATGGTTTTCGTAAAAAAATGCGGGCTTCAGGGGGCATGCCCTCAGCCTCCCCCTTTGGCTGCGCCGGTGCTTTTGGGGACGGGGAAATGGCCGGGTTGAAGGCTATAGAAAGTTCTTGCTTTCCACCGCTCACATGCACTTACGTGCAAAATAATGGCCGTAATAATTTTAATACACCATTTACGAGGGACATCGGCGTGGAATTGAAAGGTGTAACGCGTTTTCATTGACATGACGTCCAGCTGCTTCGGCGCTGGTGAACAATAGACGCGGATGAACACTAAAACAAGCCATGTTTAGAAGGACCATGCGTGAACCCAAATAGCTAGAGTCGTCAAACGCAAGGCCCCAGCGTCAAACGAAGCCATTTCTCGTGACGACCAGACACGGAAGAAATAAAGCGGCGAATGTAAATATAACCCGAGCGCAAGGATATCTGCCTTTGCGGCTTCTTGTAAACATGTGCAGTTGTTGGAAAGCGTACCCTACAACTTTGGCCCGCATTTGCCATTTAAATGCTGGCACGACGTAAACTAGATCCATAAAGCATAAAGAACCTGGTCTCGCCCGTGAACTGGTCGACAGCAGTCGCGAAGTGAGGAAAGCTAATGCCTCAGTTAAGGGCTCACCGAACATAAGTTTCACAGTCCAATTAGCAAACACGGGGCATGTGGGCAAAGGAAAATTGTGATGAGTTTCATAATTACATGTTAGACTTTGTATTCAAGTCAACATTTACCTACCGCAGCATTGTACAGCACAGACAAAACAAGGCAGAAAAACGCACATTCCTCATAAATATTATATGCGATGACGTAAACTAACGTGGTTTGACTGCGTTTTTCATGTTGAATCGTTGCCTTGTCGCAAAAATATGCAGACAAGTCATCGTGTGCAATACGCAGGAAACATAAACACAATAAATATTGCAAGACAGAGAAAGATAATGTATTCAACATGCCAGAATGAAAATTAGACCAACGCATACGAAAGTTCACAAAGGTTTTCCCGATAAAACTATTTCATTGTAGCGGACGAGACCAATCTTTGTCATGAACAGTTTGTAAGACAAAGAAACATCATAGCACCATGCAGCATACCGTGGAGATGTTAACATTAGGCTGGCCTGCTGCTACGCTTACATGCTAACATGACACATATACCACTACCGAGAGAAGACGTACAGTGAGACAGAGGAATTGGGATGTCGTTTCACAGTCTTCCATAGGAAGCATCCATTCATCCAGGATTGTCAATAGGATCGCCATCCCTAACAAATCACGACCTGCCAGCAAAAGGCACGCCGATAACTGCGAAACGCATCTCCGAGACTCGGCCGTTCCCTGCTCAGTTTCAGTCAGAGACTCACGGCTAACGCTAAAAAGCGCCATTGCAGCCGACAAACCCCGTCTGTTGGGCAAGAGAACGCCCTATACGCCGGAGCGATTAACGGTTGGTGATAACAAGACCAAAGTTGCCTGTTACGACAGGACGACAAGGCCTCGTGTGCCGAAGAAGGTGCGTCGATATAAACTACGTGTATCACATTCAAAAATTTTGATTTTGATGAGGCGTAGGGTACTACACGATGACATCATTCCTCCTTAGATGGCAGACATTTAACGCTAATCATGTCTTGTATGGGCTGCGAGTGACGAAGATTCACATAGCACCTACCGGTGCCGTCTTTTTCACAGGCGAACACAGAACAACATGCTAACAGCATTATTTCTGTTTGCACTAAAAGCATAAATGAAATCCAGTATGTACATTTGCATGAGAATTTCTGACATCACTAATCGATAATTAAAAAATGCACGCAAAAATATTCTGTAATATCTTAGACCATGCGACATATACAAGTCGGCAACATCGAACTTTCCTAGCGTTGCACGGAAAATACTTCCTGTGACCCAACCTGAAAGCAGGCAACATTAAACCATAGTCTATTGAGGTGATTCGCTTCAGACTGGAGATCCTGTCTCTTTTCGCAATCTTTTCTCCTACATCTTAACCACCATATCAGGCAACTGCGGTACCATTACAGGCTGTGGCTATCGCTACACTGTCAGAGACAATGTTCATTCTGCTGTTGTTCATTCTGCTGCTGTTAAATGTCCATTCTGCACCACCTGAACTTTCTAATGTTTTCTGTTTTTTTTTGGGCATTTCTATTTTTTTGTGACCAATTCCTTTCGATGGTCGTGGTATCAGAACATGTATCATTACTTTCGTTCAGAGGTATGCTACACCATTGTAACACCATCTTGCATTGTCGTGGTTCTGACAATGTTCCCGCACTTTTAAGCGAACGCAGCTGCCGTTTATCAGGTAACGCTCAACTGCGATTATGCAATGCAAGTGGACAGGAAGCAATGAAGAAGTGACAACTGGGAGATGCCACAACCACACCGGGTTTGGGAACGACGTCTCTCTCTTCTTTCACCACCTTTCTCACTCCTCCTTCTCTCTTACCCCCACCTCCTCCCCCCCTCTCTTTCTCTCCCTCTCTTCCTTCCTCTCTCCCCCCCTCTCTCTCTCCCTCTCCCTCTCTCTCTCTCTCTCCTATGTTTATCTCTGTCTCTATGTTCTTAGTCAAAAGCCAGCATGGAGGCCAGCTCTGTGATCTCCAGATTAACCTGGCAGCATTTCTGCCCCTTTCTTTCCTCGGCTGCGTTTCGCCTTCGTTCGTTCAGGCTGACTTGTTGATTCGCTTCAATGGCAACCGCTCTCGAGCCTCAGAATTTCCCGGCGGCATTTTGCTGTCGACATTCTCAGCATTGGTGCGGACCGACAGATGCCGGTCACGTCCATTCAGCCTCTCACAGAGCGGTCTTGTACGTCGTTGCGCTGGTGCAGGAAGTTCAGGCAGAAGAAATAGATCACTTCAAAGGAGGAGACAATCGAGAAGCCTAGGAAGAGTCCGAGAAGCCCACCGATATTAGCTGAAATGAGAAAAGAGTTCCAACAGTTAGAACAACAAGTTATCGGCGGACAATCAGCATTCTTCGTTCAACAGGTCGGGTGCAGGCTCGAGTAATTTTCCGCCTTTGACTTGGCAGATGACAACGAAAATAGTTACTGTTTAACAATCAATACAAAAAAACTGAAGTGCTGAAAGCACACTCGGAAGTTACGAAGCAAGTAACACGCCTAGTGGGACGCATAACGAGTAACTCAGTAACACCTAGCACGCCCCTCTTCAGCTTTCGGTGGTATCCCCGATCTAAAATCTGCGTTATGACGTAAGATTATGAGCGCAACTGCGTTTTATCCGTGAAAAATCTCCGACATGTGATCTTAGGTTGATGGGCAACAGGCACAACGTTCGTCTGAATCCTGTCGTCCATGCGGCAGGCAAGAACAATCCCGGTTGGCACTTCTCAAATTGATTTGAAACGCTCGGTTAATGAGATCCCTCGGTGAATGAGATTGCCTCTTCCCTGGCGAATTTTAGAGACACCCGTGAAAGAATGACAACATTCCAGTGCCATTTTTTACGTTAGCTCAGCACATTTTACCGTAAATTTTATTACGGCCACCCCAGCCCATGTCAAAATGACTGGTTAACCCGACCATGTTTCTCATCTTCTCATCTAACCCCAATTCGATTGTTCTGTAGTATACAGACGAGTTGCAAGCAGACTTGCGCTCGATTCCAGCGGAATCAGAGCCGAATCCGGATTTGCTTCCATTTGGACTGGAATTGGATTCGGAATCGATTCAGTTGGAAGCTGTGTTGAGTCGGATTCAGGATTCATTCAGCTAGTCTGCGGGAAACACTGGGCTCGGAAGCGAATCCAAAGGTCAAATATCCGATTCCTCTCTTTGTCACAGTCGAACCCACCACTACTATGGCATTAAAGAAATATGTATATAACCACTTAGTTATGCATGTATATGCACTAAAGACTTCACTTTGAGAGCAGTTTAAGCAGTTTCATGTCTTATTCATTATTATGGTCTATTTATTCATGATTTCGGTGGCCGGGCATTGCCTGTTGGGTAGGTAGATGGACAATCGGGAATGAGGCTGTGTGCCAAGATTTAGAACAGTCAACATCAGGTCAAAGGATCTCTAAGATCTCCAAGGATCTCCACATCACCTTTAACCAGATTCTTGGACACTGGTGACTAAGTAGTGTTACCATGCAGTTGCCTTCTCCACGGCCTTATAGGTATTTTACTGGTGACGAATATTGATTGTTGATGACTTTAGTCATGTTGCAAGAGCGCCAGATCTCTACATCGTTAACAGTGCGGAACCGCCGTGCTAACGTTAATGCAGTTCGCACGGCATGCTCATTTTCCAACTTTGATTTCTTTAACAAACAGATATTATTTAAACTTGTAAATCCATTTATGTTTATGAAAATAGATGTATTCAAAAGTTCATACTGCGTCTGATCCTGATCCTTCCTATCGCCTTTCCATAGACAAAGGTGACGCAGAGCTTTCTTTAGCTGCTACTTTTTTCGCCGAGGCGAAAAATACATCCCGTCATAAAAAGTGTTCATTTACTTCAACAGATGCCGGCATCGCTTTTTGATAGTGAATGCGCAACCATTCACAAGATCCAACCTTCAATCGACATATGGCGATATTTGTTTTATGCAACAGAATACTTTTCACGACGTGATTTCGAATGGAAACATTTCCTGGGCATAGATTGTTGTAAAACCCTCGCCGCAGTATTGCAATTCTTGTTCAACTGATAACTGAGTAATTTTCCAGCTGCCTTAAATCCGCTGATGTCAAGATTGTTTTCAGTTGTTTTCCCCTTCTCGACGCTCGCCATCAGAAAATATATGTCTGGAAAGCCTTAAAATCTGTTCCTAGGATGGGTTGATATTCACTGCAGAACACAATTAAGTGGAAAAATATAGAACTTTGTATGAAAATATGGCTATAGTATAAATGACACATTCAAGGAGGATAACTTGATAAACCACAAAATATGCCATAAAACAAGGCAACTCGGAAACCATGCCATTCCGCATCTTTTCAGTACTTTAGCACTGGTGATGTGTGGCAAATTGCATTGTTATCAGTACCTAATGCAAGTTAATGCATAAATATGATGCATTGTTGCATTGGAATAGAGCTCAGACTCGGAATCAAACTTTTTCAACCACATTGAAATTGGATTCGGAGTCGATTCCGCTTGTAATTTGTCGTTTGGAATTAGATTCGGATTCGGAACCATCTGCTTGGGTACGGAATTGGAATTGATTCCGGTCAAGCGGAAATACGCACCAGCCTGGTTGCAAAAAAAAACGATACGTTTCGATGCGTTTTCTATTATGTCAAGAAAAGTCAATATAGAGTACTCTTGACCCCACTAGGACATCAAAAGTTTAAGGGGTTTTTTTTAAGACAACGTCAATACAGGAAGAAAAAACAAGGAAATAAAACAGCCATTTCATTATTAGGTGGTATTTTTATCAAAATTGTGTAATACAGGGCTGCCGAATGGCTTTCAACTTGATCAGATCGGCCGAGCAGATCCTGTGATAATACACCGCAGAATAATCTTCTCATATGATCTTGACCTATGATATGAACCTGACAAATATCTTATATGACCTTGACCTATGACATGAACCTGACAAATATTTACATTGTCGAAATGTATGACACGCTTGAAATCCCTAGGACATTTGTCGCAAGGTTTGAATAAAATGCGACGGTATCTTGCAGCATCCAGCGGTCATTAAATAAAAAAGGAAACTGCAGTAGCTTTAAAACTGCCTTGGGCCTGTAAATTCATTACTGCTTGAGCTCAGTTTTGTTTATGTTCTGAGGTCGCACAATACCAAGTTGTCCAAAAGCGTTTGAATAATACAGACCCTTTCATTAGTTCAAGAAATTACATGGCGGGCCAATTTTTGCCCTCTCCATCAATCAATGGTAATCACCATAGATACCACAGTCAGTGACACGTTAAACACGAAATGGGAACGAATCATTCATTGGGCAGTGTTCGAACATCCCCCACCCCCTTTTTAGTTCCTGCAGCAATCAGCATTTCATTTCATTGGACACTTCGACTGAAGAAATCCAACTGAGCCAACCGTCATGCCTTTGGTTTTTGTGGAGGACTCAGACGTTCTGAAAATCGAACCAAATCGCGTTAAAAACACGAATAGTACAATCACACCTCAGCATTTTCTCTCGCGGCGAATGTGTACAAGTGTGCCATCTAACAGAAACACGGTGAACTAATAATGCGTTATTCACCACCCGCTCCCAACATGGCTCTTGAGGTTGTACCACGCTCGAAATATTGCTCTAAACTACGAATAACGTGTTGTTTTCAAATACGCGTCATTTTCCTTGCCTTCCAAAATCTTGCTTCGCTTTTTGGTCTGATTTTACGTATACTGTCAGACCATGTCTGGAGATTCCCGGAAATTACTGGGGGGTGAAAAAGGATTTCAGGCCGCTTCTTTCCAGCCATTGCCAAAGACCTAATGTTAAAATCCATGAGTATTGGGGGTCCGGATCCCCAGCCCCCCCCCCCCGGACCACCAGCCATGTTTCAGACGTACATGAGCTCTTAATAGAACTGTTGACACAAACAAGATGAAATTCGGTTGAGCGCTCTCTCCAACAGGTCAACTAGACGACAAAAGATACCAACATGGCTTTTAGTAGAAAAAAAACGGGAAAAGATATGCAATATAAACGGCGGGAGCAAACTAGGTAAGAAAGGCATCTATCATTTCCAACATGTTAAACTGTTTTCCTACTTTTTGGGTTGTTTCGCACCTGATGCTGACTAAAACGCTCCTGGCTGGACATGGCAGTATGGAATCACAAAATATGCATCCATCAATGACGTGATCCCAAATCCCACCTCAAGTCTCACGTATTTTTTTAGTTATTTATCTCATACAGATACCTCACCTATCACGTAACATTTCGCCGGTTATTCAAGAAACCTCAATTTTCTAGTCTCCAATCCATGAAAAAATTTGTCACATTAGACTGAATTTAAATTTAAATTGAATTCCACTGATATACCAGCTTTCTTCCTTCAGACACAAACGGTTGGATTCTAGGAGACAGTAAGTATGTTTTGCTTTCATCAGTCGGTTAATAGTTCATCATGATATTGGCAAGCTCTGATAGGATAGCGTTTTGAACATTTTGGCGCTTTGTCGTCCTCCCATAATGGCTCTGTCCTTCCATGACTTTGTATTTTAGCATGGAATGCCATGAGGTTTTGGACCGAATCCTCCCCATGACCTGGCGGTGGCCGGTTTGTGCACGTGCTTCCCTTTACGACGGATTCCATGGCGTGACGTCCTATAACTGAATATATCGAATTCTGACACCATCCAAGCAGAATGTGGCGTCCTTCGCCCTCTTGCGGCCCGGCCTGCAAGCATAAGATACGCAATCGCTTCTGGTAAGGCTGACCACGACGAAGAACCGAATTTGACCTAATGTTTGATCCTGCAGGCTTGAGGCGATATTAACCTCCCCAACGAGCTGTTTTCAATCAACAAAATAACATACAGATTCAGAAATGCCGGACGGACACTCGCACACAAGCGCGAATGCGCGCGCACTCGCACTAACATATCTAGGAGTCGGGCCAAAATTTAAGCCAGAAGCAAACATATTATGAATGCAGTTCACCTATAAACTGGTCGTTTGTGTAGAGGACGTCCCGTTTGTAGCGAGTGCCCGAATTAGTCTTGAAGTAGAAATGTAGCTTTGCCATGTTTTGCCTGAAAAATAACAGTACGAACGAATTTAAACGAAAACATCTGATTTATAAAGTCGTCTGCACAGATACATAAAACTACTGCCAAGACTGCTGAATTATGACTGCGTGCTTACTTTTTATGACACACTAAAACACAACGTGCACAACCGCGAATTGTTGGATGAGTCCATCTGGAACCTGACGCCCACGCCATTGTGGCATAAAACTTTGTCCCCACATAGTTCGTGCTTTCGCGTCTGCAGTGGGCAAAATACTGTATTTTTTCCGATGACAGCTTATTTTTTTTTGTTTTATTAAAAAAGTGGGCCGTAAAATGGTTTTCTCAAAAAGGAAAAAACTAGACTTGAATATGTTTCTATCTGCCCTCTCCGCAAACACACCGTGTATGTCAAACATTTGTCTTCGAAGTCAAGATATATATATAACAGACTAGAATATAATGCTAATTGTATCATATTGCATTAATTAAATTGTACTATAACCCCTTCGCCAGTACAGGGAAGTGCATCCCCCTTCCCAAGGTCTTTTGCAAGCTCCCCCAGAACGATCCTTTCATCGCTCTGAATGTGCCCGCAGCTCAGCGCTGCGTCCCATTCAGCACCATGCAGCGATACCTACTGTGCATAGGTCACCGCCAGACCATACAGCAATTCCGCCGTGGTGACGTTGCTGAGTAGATCCTGGTATCTTCCAGCTTTCACCAGGGGGCATTTTCCCACCATGACCTTCTCCTGAAACCAGGGGCACAGCTGAACATTTCGCTTGCTCTGGGCAAATGGAAAGGGATGGAAAGTGGGTGGGTAGGACCGGATGGGTGATCTAGACACAAACGTTCACTGAACGCGAAGATGTAATGGAAGGCTGAACGACTGAACTCATGTCAAATGGCAGGCGGGGATTAATATTTTCTAAAGACATGTGTAAAACATTTATTTCTCAAAATGTGCGGCAGACTGCCTTAACCCTATTCCCGGCAGGGGGGGCTGAATCCGCCCCCTTCGGTTTTTTGTTTGCCAATTCCAGGCTTTTTAACGCAGCTTCACGAAACTCGGTCACTTTTCCTGGCTATTTTTTCTACGCGTTGTGACAAAACTTCAAAATTTTATTTTGCTCAGTGGCGGAGCCAGGTAACGTTTTTGAGAAGCACCTCAGGCCAATTTTGGCCATGTTTAGGGTACAAGGAAAATGTCTGCCAAAAACAGAGTTTTTAAGATAGAACTTAAAAATTTATATAGATGGATAGCGAAATAGTTGGGCAATGTGCAGATGTAATTTTCTTCATCTAAGGTCACTGTACAAGGTCAGGTCAAGATCAAAAGCCGAACCCTGTTTTTTTGCAATAATTTCGGCGTCGTTTCTTCGAATACTAAACCCGGAATGTATATGACGTAGAAGTGTGCCCTCTACTTGTGTACCAAGTTTCAGCTTGATATCAGATCGGGTCACGGAGCTATGACCTAAAATGTCAGTGCGCGTACCCTATATCGCAATAGCCATAAAATGAATTTTTTTTTAAATAGAATGAATTCAAATGATTGAAAACGTTTACAGATAATGTTAAATGTACACGGCACCATTCCAAGTGACCCCAAGGTCACTGGAGGTCACTTAAGGTCGAAGGTCACAAGTTGATCTGAAGAACGTGTGACCATGACGGTTTCCCCTTTTCATGTCCCTGGCACCGCCTATGCTAACATTACACAAACATTGTGATGCGATTTGTACTTCCTTAGCATAACATGACTAGTAGAAGTCAAATACGTGCTTTTGCCTCTTGTTCATTCAATTGTTAGAAAACTA
The DNA here is from genome assembly GCA_030062745.1 of Capitulum mitella. Classification (NCBI taxonomy): domain Eukaryota; kingdom Metazoa; phylum Arthropoda; class Thecostraca; order Pollicipedomorpha; family Pollicipedidae; genus Capitulum; species Capitulum mitella. The sequence goes on along the minus strand of CP099840.1, from coordinate 29,542,936 downwards.
ATCCTCCTATTTTTGAAACCCCGTGAACGTCCATGAATTCTCTCAAAATTTTAGGTTTGTGTACCCATGGTACAAGCCCTATCCATAATCTCTCGATTCATGTCAGTTTCATTGAAATCGGTCAATAAACAAAGGAGTTATAAGAAGTCCAAAAGTACCCCCCCATTTTGACATTTTTACCCCCCTGTATCCACATATTTCAAAATTTTGAAAATTTATTTCTACAAAAATGTTGTTTACGTCACGGTTAATCGATTGCCGTTTGTTGCGATGAAATCGGATGTGTAGTTCTCGAGATCTCAGGGGGGCCGAATCCGCCCCCTCCCTTCAGGGAATCGACCATACCGTCTAGCCCTCCGGGAATAGGGTTAAAGCAGACGATAGAACAATACCTGGCCAAATTCTTAAGTGTGCAATAAATCGTTTGTAAGCTGACCAGACAAACAAATTGAGGGCAATCATGTGGACAAAGGTTTGGTTTTCAGTTACGCGGTGCTAATTCTAAATCTCCAAATGCAATGACACATTGCATTTGGCGATTTAGCATTGTATGGGTGTGATGTTATTTCCACAGAATGCTGCTGCGGTGGCTAGCAAGAATAAAATCATGTGACAACTCCACAGCATTCACATTCGTCGAAATAGGCGTCAACCTTGGTGAGGAGTCTAAATTGCTCGGTTGACCAGTAAAGTTTCAAGTAATCTATGATAGAGTAGGCCTCAAGTCAAGCTACAGTTAATGGGCATGAATACGATTCTTTTCGTAACTCAGTTTCCCCTATTTAGGAAATCTGACACCCTTGCTGCCATACTACAGCAACACTGACTACGCTACAGTCATACAGATTGGTAATCCGGTGTTTTAAACAGTTTGTGGTAGCGAAGGTTTCACGTCATGCCACAGTAAATTGACATGGACACAGCTCTATGCGCCTTTCAGTTTTCCTTAATTTGAAAACCTGACATCCTTGTTGCCAAACCACAGCAAAGGACCAGATTCTGCTGGCCATTTCTGGACGGGCAAAACCGCTTCAAGGATGACGTAAATGACGCGCCGAATACCTTCTGTTTTTTTTTGTATTTTAAACGTTACACAGAATATGCTTTGAATGTTCAACACACCGAAGGCGCCTGCCCACCCAGTCATCGTGCTCGTGGTGATCAACTGCAAGACAGATCCGGGTAATGATCGTCTGGAAGATGTGCTCGAAGATGGGTTGTCCGATAAGCTCCCGGCTGGGAAACTCGGACGTGGACAGCTCCGTGGAGTACTTTGTCTCGTCGCAGGCCGGCAAGCAGTTGTCCCAAAAGTGGGCGGACATGTCAAAGTCCTGCGCCAGGCGATCTGGAAAACGGCATTAGGCAGTGCATTACTGCCGTCGATCTGCGGAAAATGCATGCTATCACATTATCATATATGTACATATGTATTCTGGTCGCATAGCCGTCGGCGAGAAAATCATAAAATCACAACCCCTGAAAATGGCGGTCTCACAGAAATAAGCTTGTTGCAGAAACTAACAGGTCTTACAAGACATTGGACAAGGCCAGTACGCACCATTTACGTGTTAGGGATAATTAAAAAATTCTGCCCTTTGTGGGCTGCATTTTGTAATTTTTGAGTATGAATGTATGCATGTATGCATGTATGTTTGTGTGTATGTGTGAGTATGTATGAGTGTGTATGTGTGTGTGTGTGGTGTGTATCACTATGTTGTCCTCACTTGATTCGTTGCTGTTTTATTCTAGTCACATTTCATTCATGACACCGGCCGGCAGCCGCCGTCGTCCCCGCGTGGATCAAAGGCCAAAAGAAAGGTTGTGTTTGCAAGGAAAAACTACGGAACACATTTACCAATTTCATTGGTTTACAACGAGTACATTATGAACCTTGTGTGTCCAGCAAACGCCACGTGGCTTTTCTTTGATCAAGCCGCACGCAACAACCCGGCCGCATTGGCAACCACGCCATGTTTAGTCAAACAGTGTCGCCGAGGGCGCGTGATCGCCGGCGGTTACGGAGGTGTCGGGGGCACGACCGGCGTCGACGCTGGAGTGCTGCGCATCGTGACGGCACGCGACCCAACGCAAACGGCCTGAGTTTCTGGTGTGATTCCGACATTCGGGCGCGCGGCGGTGCGGGAACTGCTACCGTCATCCGTATCGATAGCAAACGTGCCACAGAACTCTGCGTTAATGGGCCCTTGAGCCTTGGTTTGTAACCTTGTACTTCACTTCATTTCGCGTAACCTACAACTTCACGTAACCTCGGTTCCGGTTCACGAATCACGCGGGCAGTCAGACACCGCTGCACATCTGTTGAGCATGCCTGTTCTCTTTGCATCACAAGCGTCGACTCCAAGCCACCCTTGCTCAGTCACGTCTCAAGTCCTCGAAGAAGTGGCATCGGTTTCTGTACACCATCCTGGGATATAAGTAATTCTTCGTCAAATCGTTGTTTGACATAATTCTTTACAGAATAGACGCTTTGGACCAAATTAGGCCGAAAATGAAATACAGGCGTTTAAGCATATATTTTCGGCGCAACTTTCGAACGACAAACGTCTGCGGTCCCAAATTTTCAGTAAACCTACTTGAAAAACATAGCTACCTTTTGGCAAATAAATGGTTGACCAAGTCACCAAAGTTTATCATGGTTCATAAGCTGAGCCACAGACAAAACTACCAGGTAATATTAGAACTTCCGCACCAGTCATCCCTTTGGGACAAAGCTCAACCATGTGAACTATGGCCGCCACGTAGCCATGGCAATAATGCAACCATGGTTTAACGTAGTAAAAACCCGATATATATACATATATATGTATGTATAATATATCATATATATATATATATATATATATATATATATCGTGTATCGTAACGACTTCCTAGAGTAATTCAACGGACGGAGACAACGGCACAATAGTTTAGTAGTTCATATACTCGCAACTAGACATGCGCATCTGTAAGGCTCATGGTGAAATTATGTAGTAATTATTTTCCATACGGAGCGTATTGCTTGTTCTTTTTCCGGAAGAAATGGTCGCATTTTCACAAAGAAAAATCAGTCCATTTTTGTCAGTCCTTGATTTGAAGTCAAAACAGCTCTGGCGCCGTATTGCAGCGTTTTTCTTTATTTATTTATTCGGACGTGTAAGGCAACATAATTATTTGTCGTTAAGACTTGAAAAGTTTTACATGGCCAGCTAAGTACTTCAGTAATCGACCTGATGACTCGCTCGCCCCATTTTGCATGAGCAATGTAGGTGGCACACATCTCACTATGGCTAGTTACACAACAGTTTACTCACGCAGAAAACTCCGAAGGCAGAGAATGTCCTTCTCATGGCAGACTTTGCCGTCTCCTAAAAAAATCCAAAATTGTGTAAATCCTCCAAAGACGTAAAATCAGAGCCTCAGCCCGAACTGTGGCAATGCTGCGAGGCATGGTTATAAAACCACATGCTTAATTTACTTTATACATACATATATATATATATATATATATATATATATATATATATATATATATATATGTATAACTTATAATAACCACATGCATGATTTAAGTCTGAATACCTAGAATCCACGTTTCAAACCACTGCGTTTTGAGCAATGAAAAAAAAACAGCGGTAAACCACTGCCCAAACCCTCATGCTCCAATTTGTTTAATTGGTAGACTTATTTTTCCAGTCACCTTAGAGCGCAACTTATGCCAATTAATGGCACAAGCCAAAGAAACACACAACAGAAACCCGTCGTTCCCTCGATTCAACGATCGGGTATGGGGCTCCAAATACATACAATAGGCTCTGCTAAGCGAGGACCCCGATCCTTAACATGGTCATAAAAAACTCGGATCAGATAAAAAAAAAAACACCACGCCTTCTCTCACCCGGCATGTAGTAAGCAACACATCCGCACTGATCGAACAGGGCTTCCGCCTCGTGGCTAAGCAGGCAGTTCGCCAGCGTGTAGATTGACGTATCGCTAAACTTCAGCTTGACCTCGTGCTCTTTGAAGCAGTTCCTTTGGTTGGGACTGAAGCTGGACTCCGCTAGTTCTGCAAAAAAAGTATGAAAAGCTAGATACATAGTAAGGGATCAGGCATAACTATGCGTACAATTTTGGCGATTTTGTCTTTTGGCGATATGTTCTTTAAAAAGGTGTAAAAATATGGAGTAGCACGAATGGAGTGGCACAATGGAGTAGCACCAAAAAATATGATTTAAATAGGAGTGAGGAAGCATGTCGACTTTTCTTAACATCATCAAGACATATGACGAATTCTTGTCCGCTAGAAGAGTCGACTATGACTATGGTTACGCAGCAGTATGACTGCCAATCGGAACGCTCTGCGCCGGTGACGTCATGTCTCTTCCTTGCCTCGTCAGCGCCCGGTCGCCGTCCGTCCGGTGTTCGGCGCCGGCCGATTTTTATCTTTTCTTCGAGGTCTTTAAAGCCCTGTAACTTGTTTACACGATACTGAATCAGTCTAATTTTTTACATTTTGCTCCGATCGTACTTGATGACATGGAATGGCACAAACTTCAAAAATCGATTATTCGATCCGAATATTCGAATGTACCCATCCGAATATTCGAATCCATTGTTTCGTCTGAAGGTAACCAGACGGTTGAGCTAGGGTCTACTGGGCCAGTAGCAACTGAGCCAATGAAACGGACGCAGTGACATTGGTGGAAAAGGAAGAGGATTCAGAGCACTGACAAAGATAGCGATATCTGATGCTTCAAAAGTGTTTTGTCGCCATCTGCCATGCGAACCGCGACACAGGGTAAAAGGTGTTTCTGATCATGGAGTGACCAGGATTCTTGCGTCCCTCAAGGAAAGAAAGCAACATACCTTCGGGACGCTGCCTGGCGGCCCTAAGTAACTAACCTGATGGTCCTGGTGTTCCTACTTAAGCTAACTAAGCCAAAAAGTCCGGCGGTGCATGATTTTTACTGAAGGTTTGTGTCAAAAAAGATACATTTTAAAATCAACGTTCCTAGCTGCTACCAGTGGTATTTTACGGATATACTGAAGAAGTTTTGCGGTACGAACTAAGCGAAAACAGGAACTATTTATTTGCAATGAAATAACTGGACGTGCTGGTTGAACCAGTTGACAGAGCTGATGACGAGCTGGTTGACAGATGAATGGGGAGCGGGAGGGCGCGAGGACTAAGCCCATTCTTGTATGGGAGGAGGCTTAAGATGCCAGCCCTCCGGCTCTTTGCTCTACATTTCCTGGGTTTTTCAAGCAGCATGACGAAATGTGATGGCTTTTCCTACTTATTCTTCCAAATTATTCATCATTTCACTTTTCGCAGAGGCGGGGCCAGGCCAAGTTTTAGGAAGACACCTCAGGCCATTTTTTGGCACTGCTGAAGATAAAAGAAAAATGAGTGCCAAAAAAATAACTTTTAGCCCTTCCATGGGGGGATGCAACCCCCGTGAGGTTTTTCTGACGCTAACTTCTGGACGGTTTGTTTGGTCCATCTGAAGCTTGGTGTACCCTCTGGGGCTTCCTTTCCCCATCTTATGGAGCATTTTTGTATGTGCGTTGCCATGGTAACGAGCTATGACGTCATAACGTGAACCATGTCAGCCGTTTTCTCGCACCGACTCGGCCAGCTTACAACGGTCTCGTTTTGTCTCACTGTAAGACGGTTAGAGGGCACAGATGCAATAAAATACATATCACTCGAATCAAAACTGAATTTTTGTTAAACTTTATATAGGTTTAGAAGGATGATGTTCGCTGCTGGAATTACGGAGGGTGTAACCTGAGGTCATAACCAGCAGCAGGAACGCGTAACTTTTTTATTTCCAAAAATACAATAGAAAGAAGGCATCGCAAAAAAATCTACATCTTCGGATTGCGTGACTCGTAAGGAATCGAATGATATCAGATTGACGCAATATTCATATATACTCTTATTTCACCAGAAGAAAACGGAATGCACCAAACGTCTGACATTTGCTCCCACGGGCAGAGCGGCGCCGGCCGCGGGCTGAGTCTACCAAAGACGGAATTTTGCCAAAATGATTAGAAAGGGGGGCCAAGTGCTAATTTGGACTAATTCTGACGTTTTTGATGATACCCTTTTATACACCGCAATATACCTTGTGTTAAAAACCCCAAATTATTGGGGGAGGGGTTGACCCCCAAAAAAACAAAGTTCCACCCATGTAATTTTCAATACCACGACATGCCTAAAATTATATTTTGTGTTGAATATCAACTACCAAAGCGCTTTCCACGTATCTAAGTGACGATTTTTAGCCAAACGAGGTCATTCTACGTCAATGGCGTAAGGTAACTTTGGATTACCTAAGATGACCTTGGACGACTTTGGAATGACCTAAGGTGACCTTCGAATGTCATGTGAAAAAAGCGTTAGTTCATTCAAGTGCTACGTTTGACTCCAGCATCTGTTATCTATAATAATGCCTCAGTTTATAATGCCTCAGTCGGACTTCAATGGCACAATAAATTCATGTGGGGTGCAGATGGACTCATAATTGAGTGATGAACATCATGACATCCCTTTCGTTTCATTGTCGTACATTTTCGGCCTTCATTTGTGCTTTAACTCGAAAAACAACACTTTCTGCCAATTATTGACCTTTGGCCCCATCTTGAAGGCCACCCATTGACCTCAGACCTCAAAACGAGATGCTAGTCGCGGTATCTCGTCAAGCGCAACAAGCTCTTTTTTTCAGCGGCACATTATGACGCACGCTGTGGAAATGACCGGGGGTCGTACCGGCCCCCTCCCCACAAATCTACTTTATGAAAAAGCCTGTATACGGGTCAGGGTAAAAATAAAGCTTAAAACGTTATATGGGTGTATGGTAAGAAACCCGAAAAATATGCAAAAATATTTCCTTGTTAATCTGAGGTCGCTTCACAAGACCCTGTCAAAGTCACAGTTCAAAATCTGGTCTTATGTCAACGTTTTCGGCACTAATTTCCAAAATCTGGAACGTAAATGGCTCATATTAGTGCCCTCTACCAGGCTAGTATCAGGTCGGGTCACGGCAGCTCTGACGCAGAATGTCAGTGCGCGTATACCCTACATTATGACGGTCAGAAACAGTTTTTTTAAATACAGTCAATTTAAATGACTATAAGCGTTTTCAAACATTACATATGAAACCCGAGTCCATTGTATGTCATTCGGGGGCCATTAGACTTTATTTAAAGTCAAAGTTGGCGGCGGATTTGATGAGCATGCGACCATTTGACAATTACCCATATTTAATATCGCCATGGTTCAGTTAGCACTGGCTCAGTTGATACTAGTTCATTTGTCGCTGGCTCAGTTGTCCGTGGCTCGTTTGCCCCTGGTCCAGTTCTCACTGGTTCAATTGTCACTGGTCCAGTTATCTTGGCTCGGTTGTCACTGGGCCAGTTGTCATAGGCTCAGTTGGCACTGGTTCATCTACCACTGACCCAGATGTCCCTGGCTCAGTTGTCCTTGGTCCAGCTGACTCTGGTTCAGATGTCACTGGTTCAGTTGTCCCTCGCTCTCTTGTCCCTGGTCCAGTTGTCACTGGTTCAGTTGTCCTGGCCCAGCTGTCACTGGTTCAATCGACATGGAACTCGATCCGAATCCTCAGCTCTATTGGCCGATGCTCAAATGACAAAACTTCATTTCACGTATCCCATAGGCGCAGCTCATCCTACCGCGCGGCGCGGGCGCTCACCGGTGGTGTAGGTCTCTTCGGCGCTGACTGCCACGAATATCTCGCGGCCCGGCTGGATGGCCATGCCTCTCTCGCGCACCTCCGGCTCGTCGTGCGTGCCGTGCACCAGCACCTGGCGGTCGGCGTCGGGACATGAGTCAGACGGGAACCGGCGCGGTCGCGGCGGGCGGCGCACTGCGTCCGACATCCCCCTGTAACGCTGCGCAGGCCAACAGCGGCAGACGCGAAGACAAACAGGCAGGGCTGACAAAAGAAACATATTTTTGCCAAAACGCATAGGTTACTATACAACGCCGGAATACATATGATCATTGCGTGTGTTTTTTTTTATCATTTTGCACAAATTACTGGTGAGGGTGTTTTAAAGTCATGCAGCATATTGGCGGATAATAATGGTGGAGATGATAGCAATATGAATAAGAAAAGTGCATCTAACGGATGTTTCAAGCTCCTGCATCTCTTTGTACCGAGCGCAGAATCAATTTGGTTATAAAAAACGTTTACTAAAGTTTCCCACCTTTTCATTTTGCAAAAAGAATGAAAATACTGTTTCTGACATTCATGGCTGAGTCAAGGGATGGTCTGAAAAGTATTTTGATATTACCGATGACATTCATAGCATGCATGTACTGACAAACTGCGTGGTCGGCACGTCAAAACAGCCGCAGGCGATTCAACATGAGCATTAGGCACAAGTGTAGTTAACTGCAGATCACCAGCCAGTATCAAATTAGATGTTCTGTATATGTAACCAAAACCGTTTGTTACATGCCATTAAATGATGAGCATGTCTCCACGTCCATTTTGTTTCGGTGCGTGCGCGGGAGATTTGTCATCGCTGTGGAATTAAACGAAACTATTTTCTGTCGCGACCATTTTGGATAACTCGTAGAGGGCGTGCAGCTGAAGCGGATAGAACAATATGAATAATATGAAATAGTGCCGCACTTCATAAACTTCGAGTGAAGAGCAACTTACGGCAGACGATGTGCAGCTTTGTTTATACCCTTTGTTTTCATTACCATTTAAGGAGTGCTCATGACTTCAGAAATTTTGTCTTCCGACTCGCACAAGGGTTCGTTGAACAAAGCTTCGCCATAAGGAAGCATGAGAGCCATGAATGATACAAGCATGCTTATGCTGTGTTCAGGAGCAGTACTTGACTTGGACATAAGACCAGGATTAAAGCAGGTCGAAGCACATGCCAAAGAACAAATCAAGAAACACAACACTGATGGGTAGTGGGTCTGCCAGGTACGTGATCTTCAGAACAGTTGGCACTACGTTCCTCTGGAACACTTCTTTCTTTTGCTTCAAGCAGACATTTGCCGGGATCCCAATGGAATGCGTGTAATCCTCGTTTTGCGTCGGATCCTAGACTGACCAGGGTGAGTGTCGCGTCACTTGCGCACCACTTTACTCCGGAGGCACACGACCCTTCCGAGATGACCAAAGACCCGCCCAGGTCAACGAGGGGTTGAAGTCATTCTTTCGAGATCCTGACATATGTCTGCAAACGACGCATTTGACGTCATGACTATGCTAGCCGGTGTATCATAAAATATGTCTGAGCACAGGCACGAGAAAATGTGTGCTTTTAATCGACGTGTAAAGGTAAAACCAACGACACACAGCCTTTGTTTGCGACAGAGGTAAGCAGTCGTACCTTAAATCCGACGGATAAGAATTGCGACTGGAAGTACTCGTAGCGTTTGGCATCGAGCATGACAGTTAGCCCATTCTTGTCTCCTGGTCCGGTGTATAACGTGTTGGACGACCTGCAATTTTTAGCACATGGTACAATGAACTCTTCACTGTGTATTCTGCGTTGATCAGTTATTCGTCGCCATGTTCTGCACAGATCGGCAGCAATCTAAGTGCTCGTATGTGCACGCTAAAGGGGTATGCCATCTGGATGCCCCTTTTCATGAGATATCAAAAGCCCCATGAACTTAGAATGTACAGAAGTTTAAATCTCTCCAGTGCTCCAGCGGAGACGCATTATTTCACCTGTTTGCACCTTGCGAAATGGCTTTGTTTAACCCCATTTTCATGCGGGGCGACAATGCAGCGCTCCTCCCCCTCCGTGGTTTTTCTAGCGCTAGAGCCGAGCTTTTTTAGAAATATCGCTGAGATCTGGCGACTTTTACCTCACATTCTTTTGCACTTACGGCCAAAATTTTAACAATCCACATGGACCACGAGCGAATCCAGAAAACGTTTCTGGGAGGCATGTCCAGTCACGGTGGTTTTAGACGAATGGTCGCTCCTTTACGTATGGGTCCGGCATAGATCAATATTTGGAAATACCATGACTGACTTGGCGTTTGACAGCTATAATAATTAGTCATCCGCATTGTTAAAAACTTCCGAAGGCTGTCAAGGACGAACTGCTAAGGCCGGGGAAACAGCATAAAAGGATAACGTAACGTCATGTATACATGGGTTCTGCGTTGTGAAAACAAGTTATCGCTCGATAAATTTTACGTAATGTTACATTTATATATATTCGAGGCATAATTCGATGAAGGAGTGTAAATAAGGGACACGTGGCGGAACTAGGCACAGAAATCTGGGATGAGCACATTTCGATAAACATGTTAGTACCAAAGGTTTACGTGACTGATTTCAATCTACTGATGACATCTGTGGAAAATACATACATGACGTTTTTGTGTTTTGGTAGAAGCGGATCTAAGGAGAACAAATGAGAAAAAACAAGAAAATAAGAGCGATGACTCGGTTTATCAGTGCATTGTGACACTGTATGCCTAACTAGTTAGTTATAAATGTTTTATTTTCGGTATTTTTTCGAAAAACGTTCCTCTCCGGTTTCGTACACTCGACATTGATGTTCCTCATGGATTATAATCATTTTCATGGATTATAATCATAATCATTGTCTTCGGTAATGGTATTGAAGCTGGACCCGTCGGGGGCCTTAAGCAAGTGGAAAGGAAACAACCCCCAAAAATGCGCATACTTGACCCTTTATGTTGAAGGCCCCAAATACGCCATTGGTTTCAAACTTGCTTCTAAGGATGTCATGAGACTAAGTGAAGGGCAAAAAGTTAATATTTGAGTCAAAATCAGTACCCGGGGCACCTTATGCCTGATGTTGAAAATAGACCGTTTACCTTCTTTTTGCTCTTCTGAAGGCACCCGTGCCGTTTTTCGCATATATGAAGTCAGCAACATTTCGTTCAGGCCCCATTTCGTCGACATCGGCCCGTAGATCGGCAGATCTCAGGAAGGGTCATATCGTTCCCTCCCCCGCATGAATTTGAAGCGAAATCCACAGCATGGAAACAGAGTTAAGCCAGTGAGCTAATAAAGCCAGCAAAATCCAGGGCAACATCCGCGATGAATTGGAGTTGGATTCACTAACCACAATTGGGGACAATGGTCCGTGGGCGTACCTGAATTGCCACTACCACGGCAACTTCACCCTTCATTGCGTTCAATACGAAAGACAGCGGCAGTCGTTTGTCCATAGCCACTAATGGAACGCCACTGCGACAGCTCGCCGTCGTACTTGAAGTGTCAGACCTAACAACCACATGTCAAGCGCCCTACCCAACATTTATCCTTTGTTTCCTCCGACGCTGGGGTGATGTTTACTGTAATGTCCAATCACTTACCGCGATTCTTCGTAATGTGCGTTGAAGAGGCAACAGTATCCGAAGTCTGTGTGATGGGTCTGGAAAATGGTCGAGCAGGGAACCTTGCTTCCCCTCCAGGAGCACGTGAAAATCATCTCCTCACAGGATGGCGACGTCTGAGCGGAAACAAACGTTGTCTGGTCATATCAGCTGTTTTAAAGGACATCGCGTAACATGGTGATACAGATCATGCCGCTAAACTCGCAGTCAGCATTGAAATCAAAACACTTTTGAACGTCAAACAAAAAGTAAGCGTCCTAAAGGGGAAAAACATCGAAACAATGCACAACAAATGTACGAAATGTACAACAGCAAACAAATGTGCGTACGAAGCAAAAAAAAAAAAAAACACCAATAAAGACGATCCAGCATTTGCCATCGTTTATATTCGGCTGACCTCTATATGTGTTGGTAGTTCGTCCGATGTTTTTTTGAGCCTACAAGCCGGTCTCTGCTGGGCCCTGAACAAATGCATACTTGTAATAACTGGTTTCACAAAGACTGTACAGCGAAAGGTCTGGCGGACAACATCTCCGTGCAGCCGAATCACGGAGCTATGGAAGGAAATAAGCATTCCATGGTGGTTAGCGTCTCGCGCTCTGTAAAGCGATTTACTTCTCGCATGCGTTTTCTAGACTGTTCCATCGGACTATATCAAACAATCAGGCTCAACGAGTCGGACGTACTTCTCATCTTTTGACTATCAGGTGCGGTGCACATTGAGTCATTCCGAATTCTAGCGCATCGTTAACAACCAAAAGAAAGGTCATTGAGGTTGAACCTGCGAGGTTCGTCTTCCTCGATAATTCATTGGACAAACAACTGAACTTATAATCGCAAGGTCGTGGGTTGTGGGTACCAAAGATGCACAGAAGCATGTTGGGTCATTGCTATCGCAGAATGCAAGACTGTACTCCTGGGGTGATAATCGAGATCTATAATCACAGCCATGTTTCGCAGGGAAGACAGGTGCCAGGGTATTCAAAGATGTGCAAAAAGAAGCATCATTTGTCCAGGGAAGAGCACAAAGGTCTGCGGACTCCTTTAAAAACTGGTGTCACAATGTATTTTAGCCTAAAATCCTTGGCAAAGGCAAAAGCAGAATTGTTACACGCTGCCTAGACTGCAAACCATGGCATGTTTGGACCTCGTTGATGCAGTGCCGCCCATTGTCCAAGTATCTTAGCACGGAATTCGATTTTTTTTCTTCGACGCCGGGAAGTTTTGGCGTGTGCCAGTGCCTACCATATACACAGGGAATGCACACAAAGAGACACGGAAATGCTGCTTTGAAAATATATCCAAAGCCTCTACAACTGTCTCTTAAAACCATCCACTGAACCGACAACTTGGCGTAAGTGGTTCCGCGGAACGGCATATTTGTATGGTCCAGATGCCACATTGTTCTAAGTTATCCGGATAGTTTTATTTTCAGTAACACTGACCACGGTGCATATTACGCAGAGATGCAGATGGTTCATTTAGGCGTGTTTCTGAGCTATTTAGTGCATGTTTGGTATTCTATTAAAAGCTGAAACCATTCGTAGACGTAATGCATACGTCGAATTCAGTGACAGTTTTTAAGCAGAACAGGAAATTATCTTCCTTTTCACAGGCTATGGTTGGCTATTGCGAAAAGCAACCACCCAAACACACCAAAAATGAAATAAATAGTCCATGGGACTATTTGTCTTCATGATCAACGTTGTGCAAACTCCAAATGACCCACTACGAGTCCCCGTGTTTACTTTGCCATTATCCCTGAATGTCTCGTACACAATAACCTAATTTCTTTCTCGTTCCTCTAATGTATATACACCACACTCCTCGATTTCTTATTCAGTGGCCTGGAAAGAGCGGGAAAAACGCCATCAAGCCACGTGAACTCCACAAAAATCCAACCGCATTGATTCGACGACGTGCTGCTCGACTTCATCAGCCTCAGGGGATATTCAGTCGACCTACGGGAGACGCGCAACGCCCGGGTCGCCCTCCGAACCTGACGAATTCCCAGAACTATGTACACAACTGACAAGCTCGAAAAGCGACGGCTTCAGGTTACGCTGGACACCCATCACTCCAGACAAACGCGCTGTGACGGCGCGCTGCACTGAATGCGTCCTCGCAGTAACGAGCTGTAACATGGCGCTACAGATTGTGACGATGCCGAAAAATGCACACCCGTTTCATGGCGTTACCAAACGTTACGGCCATCAGCTGTTGTGGTCTTTTCCTTTTATGTCCAGGTCTTGATTGTGCGTTACTAGTTGGGAACCCTGGCATTATTATTCACGCTAAAGGATTAATCATGAGGAGGGAGTAACGCAGTGCACCTGCGAATGAGTAACGAAGGTGCCCTTGCAGCGAACACGAGTGAGTTTACTTCGTGTTCACTAAAAGTGAATATTGTTATGACCATTTGTGGGAGCAGTTTTTTCAACAGCTGATGGGACGATTAACAAACAAGTCCTCATAATGCGATGTTGCTTCATTTCTGGAGGAGACGTATGATCTTCTCGGTTGCATTTCCTGCATGACAGCTAAAACGTTGTATTTTCCCTCGGAATCAGGTTTGGTGGGACTTAACTTTGTTCGTCATAAATCGCTCCCCTTGACGTGTTCCTCGCGTTCAGCTTTGCCAGATGTCTTCATTAAAACGTCGTGTTTTAGCACCTGGAATTCTGTTACCATACACACGTGAAGTTCTTCTCTACATATCAGCCCAATCACGACACAGGAGACTCTCGGTCTGCAAATATGTAATGTGGTGTTTCGTGCGCGTCTTCATGGCGGGCGTCGGCCGGCTGGTCGGCCGCTGTGGTCAGGCGAACGAAGTTTCGCGGCCTTAGGCTGTGGTCACGTGACCGGCGTGGGTTGTGCTGTGCTGCCCTCCGTGACACGGCGCGGAGGGCAGGTTGGACAGGGGCGCGAGCCCTCATAGACGCGCGCTGGGGCGCCCTGTCATGTGTCCGCGTCACACGATGAACGCCGACCATGAGAGCAGGTTACTTGTGATTTTGCCGGCCATGGCAATAAGAAAGAGCACCGACTACAAACGCATGCGAGTCTGCGACACCGTTTTGCTGCCTTCGGCGTGTCGCCGTACCCGGACTCGGATCGCTCACCAGTCGCATGATCTTCTTCACCTCGTCCGTGGAGAACTGCTGCGCGGTGGAGGTCGCCTCCGGACAGTCGCCGTGTCCGCACGTCTCCTCGGCGTACACCATCGTCAGCACGCTCTGAACGCGCTGGGCCCACTCGGTCTCGTTAGAGAACACCGTCCTGTAGCACAGTCGGGCGGCCGTCGTACCGCCCCGGCAAACAGTGATGACATTGCACTTAAACAGTGATTGCATGAGCACCTTTAGTCATTTTAACCCTCGCCCGGCTGTGCCATTTTTACACCCTCGTCCGGCAGGGCGTCCTAAAAGGGCCCTTCCCCCCACTTGCTATTGAACCAAGAGAGACAGAGCAACGCTGTGAAAACCAGTGTGTTGCTCGTCTCGTAAGAAACTCGATGATAGCCGATTTTTGGAGTTTGAGGTCAAAAGGCGACCTCCCAGGTAACGGTAATGACCTTTAAGTGGCCATGTCAAGATGTGTCGAAGTTTCCCTTGTATAATTTCCAAGTCCCTTTTCGAAGTCCCTAATATAATTTCCAAGTCCCTTTTCGAAGTCCCAAGTATAATTTCCAAGTCCCTTTTCGAAGTCCCTAGTATAATTTCCAAGCTGGTGAAATAACTAGATTCTGTAGGCACCTGCGAGTTGGCCGTTGTCTGAGCTATTGGAAAATGGATGGAATTTTGGGTGTAGGCCAATGGGTGACCTCCCAGGTCACGAATGGCATCATCACTGAAATTTGCCATGGGAGACACTATAGTCCCATTACATTCTTGTCGGGTCACTGGTCAAACGAGGGGTGACATGCGTGCCAAACTTGATACACCAGTTCTCCCTGGGCTGGGAAGGGGTCACTTATCTGGGTTGCGGCCACCTTAGTTTCCAAGGTCACCACCAGGGGCGCTCCTGTCATTTTAGGGAAATTTTATCGAAAACCACTCAAGCTAAAGCCAACAGATTTGAGGTGCAGGTAGGCGGACACGCAGTCCATCCTAACATACTATTGTGGAGGCTGCGATAGTTTCCCATGGACACCGCTAGGGACACAATTAAATATTAAATTTTCGAATTTCTGGAATTTCTCTGACCCAGTTGACCTTGACCTACAAATTGCCTTCACATTATATCAAACGATGTTTGCGAAAATAATGTTGACGTGGTGGATCGTAACAAAGCCATCTGGCAACTGTAGGCATTTGTTATCCCATACACAAAATTTCAATGGCGTTTGACGCCAATGCTTGATATGTACACTCGACGTAGCTTGATCTCCGATGAACAACAAATAAAATGCATTGCGCGATACGGTTGAAAACACGACTGAGGTAGCCTTCAAGAAAGGTCATAGGCCGCGACCTATTACATGAAATTTTTTTGAAAATTTTGCTCAGTATGTAAGTGTTAAGAACTCAGCTAAAAAAATAATTGATCTATCTCCTGCCATTAAAAGTTTTGCAAGACAACCCGCATGGGAGCCTTAAAACGATCCCCCCCGGGTAATGGTCCATTAACTGACAGGACAAATAGGATCAGCTTAGCACAACTTTCGAGGAGCAATGAACAGTGATGTCATTTTGTGTACATTGTTGTGTGTGGGGGGGGGGGGGCAGCCGAGGGCCTGACAAACTAACCCCCAGTGTGAGTTTCTCAATGGACTTGGCCCACTTGATTTTGACTGACAGCATTTTTTCTTCTACGTTTATCAGCTTCTACATCACAAACCAAGTCACTCTTGTTAAAACTGACAGATTAAATTGGCCGTTGGGGAAAATCACCTTTGGAAGGGCCCAGGCCCACATGGGGGTGGGCATGGCCCATGCCGAAGGATACAAATCGACACCCTTGGTTATGAATCATCGCATTATATCAGTACAAAATGACGTATGCCAAAGATAAGCAAAATGCACTGACAAGAACAGATGGTGGAGAGGGAATTGGCGATCGTGTAACTCATGGACGCTGGAGCCGTAGGAAAGGATGACTGGGAATTCGCACCAAATGAGGAAAGCGACTGATCTGAGCCAAAGCAGAAACACACAGCGATCCTTGCTTACGTTCACACAGTGTACTAGTATGTGGGTGCTACTAAAGTATTCTCGCGTTGTGAACTGCGTGCCACTTCACACAACGCATATTTGCTCCCATCGATTTAATTTGGCCAACATTAGACCAGCATAAAAAATGCTAATGTGAGAGAACTTGACAATGACTGCGTCTTCAGTTTTGGCACAGTGATGTAAAAACTCTTACGTTTTATCGGTAACAGTGAACATGTCGCAGTTTGGCATTACATGAAACATTACACTCCATGCATCATTCGATTTCCTAGTACATGGATTAATAGTCTGTAGAATAAACAAAATGCAGCCGTGCGCCAGCACACCGGCGCCGGACGACGGGCGCCTCGACGCGGCCACTCCGCGCGGATGGACGTGTTTTTTCGGGATAATTACAGCAACTCTCAACCTGTTTCGATATTTTTGGCACCGTGCGGTGTCAGACTGGCCTCGCTGCATTGTATCGCTGGCAGAATTCTTATTGACTGAAGGCCGTCTCTGCCTCTAAGTCATCTACACACCCGACAACGACAACCGCGCGCCTCACCGCCCGCCGTGGCAGCTCCCGGCCGAGAGGAGCGCCGCAGCCGCCCGGCTCACCGTCCGAAGACCTGGTACTGGTCGGGCGGCACGTATCGCACGTCCACCTTGTTCAGGTTGCAGATGGTGAGCGCCGGGAACGGGATCTTGTGGATGGGGAAGTCGGTGCTGTCGATGCTGACCAGCGTCGGCGTGGTGATGTACGTGTCCACCACGCCGCTGATCGAGAACGCCGCCAGCCCGGTCATGGCCAGCAGGATGATGATCCAGTAGCATCTGGAAACCGCATCAAGCGCACCGCAAATGAAGAATCCCGCACTCAGATCCATCGTTGCGTGGTTGCATCACGCTGGCTGGCTTTTGTTGATACTTTTTTTCTAAAATGGCAGACGTGTGCTCAAGCAAATGCGGCCACAACGTAACGCCGCTGGAGCGCCAATGCCGTCGTTACCAGTGGCATGACTGGTAGTGCCAGTTTATTAGTGTTTCGCAGGTTTTGGAGCCTGCAAAGCACTAGTCCGAGAAAAGCTAAAAATTGGCCCCAGTATGTTAGTTTGTGATCTTGAAATGGACCACTAGGATTATGCAACAAGTAATGGGGGCCTGATCTTATTTTTTTGTGCTTGGGTTTCACAGTTTTAATTTCAATCCATCTGCCACTTTAGCATGGCTTTTGTAATTGGATGTAAGCCAATGCCGATGATCTAAAATGCGTATTTCAGCTACCCGATACGAATCTCATAGAGGTATTCACTCCTGAGTCCTGAGCAGTACATACATTATGTTCGCACTTGTTATGCTACTAAGCTTAGCGAGGTACTCCCATGCTGTTTAAAATGATTTTCATAAGTCGGTCTCGTACCAAAAGCTGCTAAATCAACGCAGTGCCCAACTGCGCTGTTGATTAATAACTCGAAGAACAGTTCTCAAATACTCCTGGTTTTTGACACTGTATGCATTCAATTAACAAACGACCTTTAGTATACGAGGAGGCACTGTATATTTATGTAAATCAGTAACAGATCAAAAATATGTTGGACTCAACGTTTCGGCCAGGGGCCATCGTCAGCAGCAATCTAGAGCACCAAGTCAAAATCCAGACACGTGAAGTGATTGATAAGTTCGTGGCCCAAGACGCAAAGAGATGAGCTATACAGTTCTAACTAAATTCACGTGCATTTCAGCACTTTGAACAATTACTCAAAAAGTCTGAAGTTAACACCTGTTGTATTTTTGTTATCTGGGATAACCGAAGTTTATGGTAAGCAATTTTTGAGAAAATGGACATGATCGCCTATCGCGCAGTCATGCGCAGCTTCAGTATCAGGGGCTTAAATTCCATGGAGATCCACGAGGACATCTTGACGACACCAGAGCAGGATGGCCTTTCGTACAACATTGTGAAAAAATGGTCTGCTGAATTTAAACGAGGAAGAGAAAGCTTGGAAAATGACCCTCACCCAGGGAGGCCTGTCACCGTAACCGCAAAGGAAACCATTGACGAAGTCCAGGACATGGTCTTGGTAGATCGACGAATAACAAAGCGCTACATCGCCACAGCGCCGGACATCTCCAAGGAACGTGTCCATGAAGCAATCTGCAATGGACTCAAAATGACCAAGGTTTTAGCTCGCTGGGTCCCAAAGCTCCTTGGACCTGAGCGGAAGTGGATTCGGCACAGCATGTCAAGGGACAATTTTGCTGTTTTTGATGCAGATCCCGAGGGATTTCTCCGGCGATTCCTGACCATGGAGAAGACTTGGGTGCACCATTTCCGCCCAAAGATGAAAGAACTACCGAAACAATGGAATCATCGAAGTCCTCCAGCTCCAAATGAAGCCAAGTCAGTGAGGTCTGCAGGGAAGGTAATGGCCTCTGTTTTTTGGAATGCAGAAGGAATACTGCTGATGGATTACCTGGAAAAGGGTCACACTGTCACCGGGCCCTTCTACGCTGATCTCGTGAGGCAGCTACGAGAGAAAACTAAAAAGAATTGGTGTGGAAAGCTGATAAGAGGGGTGCTCTCTCACCAAGACAACGCCCAGCCCACAAGTCTACGGTGGTCATTCCTGTTATCCACGAATGCGGATTCCAACTTGCTGACAACCCGCCCTATTGACCTGATCTGGCATCCGCAGACTAGTACCTGCTTCCCAAAATAAAAAAGGGCTCAGCTGTTGTCAATTTACCTTCGGTTATGACGTCATCAACGCTGTAGATCACTTCTTGGAGGTGCAACACGCTAACTTCTACAGAGAAGTGATCCGTAAACTCCATGACCGATGAACAAAGTGTGTAAATGCGCAAGGGGACTATGTTGAAAAATAAATGTGTTAAGTTATCTCAAAGTATATCTTTGTACCTTAGGCCACGATCTTATCAATCACCCTACGTACATAAGGAAAAAAGTGCGTGACAAACAGAAAAGCTACCTCGATACTGCAGGCGCCCAAAAACAAAGAATACAATGTCATACAGAAAAGCACTGTGAGCAATAAAAAGGGGCCAAGTTCATTCATGTCCAAAACAAAGAGTAACCTCACTAAAACAACAGCCCATGAGAAATACGAAGAGCCAGAGATATATTTATGGTTCACGTCGCTAACGATAAGGTATGATAGCTCTCCACCCAAAAAACACACACGCGAAAATAACAAATCATCAAATCCTAAGACGGTAAGACGAACCAGATGTGTATTTGTGGTTCTCCAGACTAACGGAAACCCAACTCCAAGCGATACAAGTGAAGCTACCCATGTACCAAGATATGTTAAGCTGCGGCCGGAGATTCCACACTGAAAACATTTTCACCTTGCGTATGAAGGCTTAACCCTGTGTGCAGAGGTTCCACAAAAATTTGACGAAGCAACCGAAGGTAACTGCAGAGTGTTTCCAATTAACATCTGAATTTACTCGACAGCGATAAGAAAAATACCGGCCTCCAGTGTTGTTGTCTCTGCCGTGCCGAGTTCGAGCCCACACGTGACGAGTGACGCGTTTGGTTCGTTGAATGGCAGTAGATTACCCGCCGGTATGTCCGCTTGCCATTTATCAACGGCTGAATGACCCGATGTATTCGGGCGGATTTTGGCGCCCACAATGCTGCAGGGCGCCATGTTTTTGAGTGATGAACGGTGAGTGAGTTGTGAGGTGCTTGCGATTGATTCTCGTATTGATCGTCCGGGAACCTGTGTAAGTAGAACAGCCTGTTAAGCTGACAGATCATAAACTGTCACCAAAGTTATTGTTGCGAAAGTGTTGACGTTGTGCTTGACGTAGGCGCTTGCTCAATCGTACAAAGCTGTTTCTTCATTGTGCTCATCTTAGGCTCATCACAAATGCCGCATATCTTCCAACGTGGTTACCTAATGCTCTTCATATGATGAAGTTGAATGACTGCCACCAAAATCACTGCCGAGACCAAAATCCACTGCCATCACAATCGGCGGTGAATGACTCAGACCGGGTAGAAAATGGCCAAATTGGCTCGCATGATTGCAAATAATGCCAAAAAGCTCAAAATGTTTCAAAAATTGCAAATTTTCACAATAAGCAGGCTGTCGCGAATAAAGCCCCATCAAATGTGTAGATTGATAACTACCGATCTTTTTCAACATTTAGGCACGAGAAACCACCACAAGAATCACTAGTACCAGGAAACAACACTTGAAAAGTCATATTTCGCGAAAATAAAAGAGCGCTAAAATTAGTTCTCTGTAATTTTATACCGCGCTCGCCCATAGCGCCCGCCCAGCAGCGGTGCGAAAATCGTCATGTCTTTAACTAAACGTTTCCGCTTGCATATTAAACAACAGAGAAATTAGACGTGTATTGGCATGTGCAGATCTGCCCGCTGGTGCCTTTATCTAGACTTCATTAATCACAGCCCTTGAGATCCAGGCCGTTTTTCAGTCTCATGCAGGTGGCTAGGAGAAAACATACATAGGGCATAAATGGCTTAAATATTATCCAAAACTAAAAATTAGACCAGTTTCGAGCTCCACTCGCCACGAGCTTTCCAGCGGCGTGCTTATTTGTATCGTGCCACCAAACGTTCGTGGGTTAGAGGGAGGGCAGTCAACCGCCCCCTCCCCTCAGTTAGACGTGCGTGGCGACGACCTACAGTCGCGCGCGGGTTATAGTGATCCCCAAAACATGAGTAAAGGCTTTTAGTTCACCCGATACCACTGGATATACGTCCAGCGTTGACTCCGCTGTAGCGTTTGACCTCACGAGTAGCACGGTTGGTTGGTTGGTTGGTTATTGGGGCTTAGGGACGCACCGACTTCAAGGTCATTCGGTGCCCACAAGTAGCACCGAAATGTGGAGTAAACGAAACGATTAACACGAGGTTTCGTCGTGAAGGCAGCGGGTAAACACGCGCACAGCGGGGCGTGAATCCGCCAATGACAGGTGAAGAACCTTTATACGATAGGTATATTTACCACTGCCCTGAGTGTCAAAAACGTCTGCGTGTTGGCCAGCCTGCAACTGTCAAGTAAAAATGTTTTCGGTGCAGAACTTTCAGGTCGGCGTAGTCTCTCGCTGTTGCCAGAATTTCGAGTGCGAAGTTGGTGTTAGTGTCACTGTGCTCCGTGCCAGGATATTTGTCAATCATGTGCTCACCTAGGGGTGTGTTTGCCTTCCGATGTCTGGCATCCCCCGGGTGGCTGTTGTATCGATCCCTGAAGCTACGTTTTGTTTCTCTGACATAAACAGTCCCAGGACAGCGATTGGATGTAACCTTATGCACCACGTTTTCGGTGTACATCTGCCTTTTAAACCAATGATGCAACTGTGGCACGTTCTCCTACCTGTGGGCACGGGGTTCTCCAGAGCAGAACGCACAAAAATAATTTTAGTGTTACTCCACGCTACTCTGCCATTGTTCAGACACAGACACATATTGGCGAACACACGATCGAGTTCGCCTGCCGACATATTTTGCCGTCGACGAAAGGAAGTTTCGTGTAAACAGAATTGGTTTCGTCGTCCACTTTACGAAGACTCTGCTGGGGAGATCAGAGATCTAAGACTGGCATGAGGATGTGCGGCACTAGCGACGCAGTGCACCCAATGTGCGGGGTGCCCGTTTTGTAAGAAACGAGCGGTCATTTTCGCTAAACTCCGCTCACACGAGTTGGCATAGGACGAAATTTGTGCTGCTTTCTTCATTTGCGATGTTAAAACAGCTTTTTTAGTAGCTATTGGGTGGGCCGGATCATAATGTACGATGATAGGGGTCGCCATGGGTTTGAAGTAAAGCTCAGTGATGTAGCTCCCATCCGCCTAAACCACAAACAAGCTATGGAAGAAAAGAATCGATCTCCTATGCCCAGTGCGCTTCAATGAAAACAATATGCTAGCATGTTGCTGGCTAAATTCCGCTAAAAGTTCGAGGAGGGAATCCAAACCTACATGTAATTGTTGTCCTGGGACTTTTTACTTCGGAGAAACAAAACGTAGCATCAAGGATCGATACAACAGGCACCCGGGGGACGCCAGACTTCGGAGGGCAAACACACCCTGACAAACATCATGACATGGAACACAGTGGCACTAACACCAACTTCGCAGTCGAAATTCTGGCAACACCGAGAGATAACGCCGACCTGAACGTTCTCGCAGCTCCGGCCGCAGCTAAACATATCTTGGTACATGAGTAGCTTTGCTTGTATCATTTGAAGTTGGGTTTCCGTTGGTTTGGAGGACCACAGATATATAACTGGCTCGTCTTACCCTCCTAGGATTTGGTGGTTTGTTGTTTTTCGTGTGTGTGAGAGTGTGCTTGCGTGTGCATGCGCGTGCGTGTTTTTTTTTGAGGGGGCCTATCATAGCTTTTTCGTTAGCTACGTGCATCATAAATATATCTCTGGTTCTTCGTGTCTCTCACTGGCTTTCGTTTTAGTGGGATCTCTCTTTGTTTTGGGCATGGATAAAGTTGCCCCTTTTTATTGTCTACAGTGCTTTGTTGTGTGGCATTGTATTCGTTGTTTTGTTTTCAGCGTCTGCAGTGTCGAGGTAGTTTTTCTGTTTGTCATGTCCATTTTTCTCCATGTGCATTTAAACTTTGACTTGGTGCCCTAGATTGCTCCTGACGATGGCCCCTGGCCGAAAGGTTGAAATCAGTATATTTCGATTTGTTACTGATTTGTATAACAATACAGTGTCTCCTGGTATACCGAAGGTCGTTCGTTAATTGAATGTATACAATGATCTGTTGATGTCATTGTACAGTAAGTTTGCATATTTATTATATATAAACCAGAATTTGGTCTGTAGCAGTCGTACCATGCATATATATACGCATATATTTACGTATACCATGAATCGATAACAAAAAATCATTTGCATACATTTAATTATCTAAATACGAATGTTGTTCTCTTTAATATGTTCATAAACGTGAAATAAGCACACAAAGCATGTTTACGTAGTCTCAATCTCAGAAGCCCGGAAAGGAGGCAGCCACAGCCGTTACATTTTCAGATCTATATTCAGCGTAACAGCGAAACAGACTCCCGGACGTCACCCTAACTTTCAGGGAGTGCCGAATTTTGTAAATAATTGAACGGGGAGGGGGCGAGCCTAAAGCCCGACAACCTAACCGCCCCCAAATGCGAGTTTCTCAACGGATTTCCCCACTTTGTTTTGACCAACAGAAATTTACGATTTTTTTGTTGCTGTCTATCAAATGAAAAACCGCACATATCCCCATTTATGCAGATTAAATATAGACAGAAGACATAAAGATATACCTCTTTTGACTTTGCTCTTTACTTTTTCGCCTGTCTCTTATCTATGACGGCCGTATTTTTCGCTGCTATTATTATTGATTTCCCTTTAAAGCCAGCGGAAAACATTGGGTGGGCCCAAATCAACACTGAGTAGGCCAGGGCCCTCTCAAAAGAATACAAGTCGACACCCCTGCTGGCTTTTTTCTGGCTTCTTTTTCGACGCACAGTCCGGATTGACCGTTAGCGTCGTAGTTGGAAGCAGGCTAGTCTTGCGTGAAATCGTGTGTCTCGCCAGGCGTCAGTCCGTCGTCTGCGGCGGCCAGCGTGGTACTGACGACATCCTGACTTCTGGCGGCGAGACGTCGGCCCGGCTCAGAGGTCGGTCGCCCCTCGCCCGACCGACCAATCACGTCCCCACTCGTCAGGTCAGGCCATCGCCCGCGGCAACAGCCGGCAGACTGGGCAGACTGAGCGCGACAGCCCGTCAGCCGCGTTACAGACCTAGCTGCAGACGACCGACTGACGCCTGACGAGACGCACGACTTGACGCAAGACCAGTCGGCTTCCGACTACGAAGCTAATGATCAACCGGACTGATGCGTCGAAAAAGAGGCCAGAAAGCAAACAAACAAACGGTTTGTTTGCTTTCTGGCTTCAACGCCACGTCTGCTATGTATAGGGACTGCATTCGCCTCACAAACGCATCACCACAAAATGATCCTATTACAAATCAAAACGTGTGCAACTCTATAAGGGCAAAAAATTACATTGTACCACTAGCATTCACGAGTGCACAGTGCGCGCGCGACATGTGGGCGCGTGAATGCCCTCGGGAAGCAATCACTGACCGTTTCCAGCCACTCTCTCGTGCGGCGTACTTGACCCCGTGCAGGCTGGTTTCTTCGCAGTACATCTGGGACTGGTCTCGCAGAGCCGAGCAGCAGGCCTGCCCGGCCAGGGAAACCGTCACACGGTGGCCGCCTCGGCCGCGCGGGGCGCGCGCGCGGTTCTTGCCGCGCTGTTCGCACATCGCGCAGTGATCTCTCGTCCATTCGTCCATCGTCTCGATACGGACCAGTCGGCTGGTCAGAACGTTCCATTGAGTTCCGCGTTGAATGTGTGTTAGGGCGGGTTCGCCGGTAATGCCTTCCGATTTATTACAAAAATACGTAAAGTGCTCAAGCCAGACATGGCTACAACGAAGGTTAGGAAGCGAATGAGGAGGAAAGGGACTAGTCCGGTGGTTAATCACTCAGATGAGTAACTATTAGGCGGTACATACCAGAGTGACGTTAGACAAACATGAGAAAGACAATGGGTGAGGAAAGGGAATGTTCAATGCTCGGTGTAGCGCAGGCCGCCATTTGCTTCGCCTCACGCCTCATATCATTTAGCAGTGTTCATAAAAACGGACAGACTAAAACAACCTTACTTAACCTTATTCCCGGCAGGGGGGGCTGAATCCGGCCCCCCTTCGGGTTTTTTGCATGCCAATTCCAGGCTTTTTAACGCAGCTTCACGAGACTTGGTGACTTTTCCTAGCTTTTCTTTCTTCGCGCTGTGACAAAGTTTCAAAATTCTGTTTTGCTCAGTGGCGGAGCCAGGCAACGTTTTTGGGAGGCACCTCAGGCCATTTTTGGCCATGTTAAGGGCAAAAGGAAAATGTCTGCCAAAAACAGAGTTTTTAAGATAGGACTTAGAACTTTATATGGATGAATAGCTAAATGGTTTGTCAATGTGCAGTTGTAATTTTGTTCATCTGAGGTCACTTTACAAGGTCAGGTCAAGGTCAAAAGTCAAAATTTGTTTTTTTTGCAATAATTTCGGCGCCATTTTTTTTAAATGCCAAACCCGGAATACATATAACGTAGAATGGTGCTTTCTACTTGTATACCAAGTTCCAGCTTGATATCAGGTCGAGTCACGGAGCTATGACCTAAAATGTCAGCGCGCCTACCCTATATCGCAATAGCCATAAAATAAAATTTTTGAAATACAGTGAATTCACATGATTGATAACGTTTACGGATAATATTAAATGCACACGACATCATTCCAAGTGATCCTAAGGTCACTGGAGGTTATTTAAGGTCAAAGGTCATAAGTTGATCTGAAGAACGTATGACCATAACAGTTTCCCCTTTTTCATGTCCCTGGCACCGCCTATGCTAACATTATACAAACACTGTGATGCGATTTGTACTTCTTTAGTATAACATGATTAGCAGAAGCCAAAAAAGTGTTTTTGCCTCTTTTATTCATTCATTTGTTAGAAAACTAATCCTCCTATTTTTGAAACCCTGTGAACGCCCATGAATTTTCCCAAAACTTCAGATTTGTATACCCATGGTAAAAGCCTATTAATAATCTCTCGATTCATGCCAGTTTCATTAAATCGGCCGATAAACAACGGAGTTATAAGAAGTCCAAAAATACCCATGATTTTGACATTTTTGCCCCCCTGTATCCACACATTTCAAAAGTTTTGAAATTTCTTTTTATAAAAATGTAGTTCACGTGACGGCAAATCGATTGCCGTTTATTGCGATGAAATCAGATGAGTAGTTCTCGAAATCTCAGGGGGGCCGAATCGCCCCCCCCCCCCTTCCCTGGATCTACCATACCGTCTAGCCCTCCGGGAATAGGGTTACGTGTGGTCCGAAAAAATCGAAGATCACATACGCAAACATGAACATAAATGAAACGAAATGACATTGCGTCAACATATAGAATAACACACCTAAACGCATTATAAAAAGGAAACAAACTCTGGCCTTGGCCGTAACCCCAGGACGTCACACCGGACGACGCGTCACGCCCGTGAAGTCCGTGCCCGGACAGCCGGCGGCCATGTCTCAGCCCGTTTCTCAGCGGCCCAGGGCCAGCGCGGCGCCCGCCAGCGCAGCCGCCGCCCGCCCGGCCAGTCAGGGCGCCGCCGCCCGAGCCGAGCCAACAGGCCACCCGGCGGCGGCCGGGGCGGGGCAGGCGCGCTTCGCCCCGTACTCACAGGCAGATGGGCCGCGCACTGAACGGCAGCATAATGACGCCAGGCGTGATGACTGCGATCGTACGGAAACGCCATGTGCTCGTTCATTATGCGAGCGTAATGCGATGGCGCTAACAAATGCTTTAATTTCAGTCGAAGCTGTCGCAGGACAAAGACAGAACACTACGAGGTCGTATGGCTGATTAAAGAGGCATGCGTAGTTCAGCTGACAAAGGCATGCGAAAGTAACAATGGTCTTCAAATTTAAGCATTCGGAAAACGTTGCGGCTGCTATCCAGGATCGATTACAGACTTGGCTCGCCTTTGTGCGTGTCATTGGGACGCGCAAGGACCCCAATATTTTCCGCCCGAGTTTTCTTGATGTACTGAACAGTCATAAATCACTCAGCAGTGCTTTCAGTTGATTTCGAGTGGATAAGCCACACAAACGCAAGTAAACTTTTTGCGTTATCGCTCTGCCATTATTGTTTGAAGTTATTCATGTGCTGTGGTTGCTATAGTTTCGTTACACTTTTACATATAAGAGTTAATCACGCGAACCAATCCCTCAGGATATCATTGAGCATTACCATATGGTTTACCTGAGGGACCCAAGGTGAAATATAATTACTGGAAACTTTCTAGTTAACTTTAAGGCATTTTCTCCGCCATGCGTTCTGCATTTTTTTTACCCACTGTAAGAAATGCTTTGTCCACAACGTTTACATGGAAATAACTGGGCTGTCCCGATAAAATTCCTTCTAAGAGCATACTTCTTGAGAATTCCATAAAGTTACCAAATAGGCATGTGACTGTCGTGTTGTGGGACTTTGGCTGAATGACATTTGATGAAAATCTTCATGGGCAGACACACCGGCGAACGCTTAATGCCAAACATACAATGGATTCTGAATTTCGGAAGGCATGGGTTGGCTTCAGAAGGCAAGAGATAATTTAGTCGATTCCGAAGAATGACTACCAATAAGAATTAAAACGTCGCGCCAAAAGCCCAAGTGTGATTTTGAAAAGTTGTGCACATTCGCGCAAAAGATAATGAACCAATTCGTATTGCCTGCGAATGGCGAGTCGTGGTATCGTTAGCACGGCCCAGGGCCAAAAAAGGCATGACACAAACTTACGAGTTCATATGAACGCTTCTGATCTGCACCAAACCGTTAGCATGCGTACAAAATATCGTTTGATTTCAGCTGGGGAACCAAAACGAGAGCGGTAAAAAAGCAGCCGTGCGAAGGTCGTCAGTTTTTGCGCTCCGCACAATGTTTAGAACGTAAATCGTCTTGACCCATCGCTGTTGGTAGCGTAGGCAAGAGAGGTTCAGATGTGTTAACTGGCCCCCGTGCACGGTGTTTATTGCTGCACTGTATTATACTGTATTCATGATCTGGAGCGGTGGGACCTCTGTGAAGTTGGGGAGGGGATACGCCATTTTTACCTCCATCCTTTCCATGCATCCCCATAGCGTTAATGTTAAATGCTGCTCGAAGCTGGGGGGGGGGGAGGGCCAGCTGCCCCTGCCTCCTCGGTTCCCACGCCTCTGTTCATATCGCAATATTGAAACATGACAGAGGTCACACCAGTCCGTGATGTACGCACAGCACTAACCTCATTTTCACAGCAGGCTATTCCATTTTTCCCAACTCCAATTTAATTCTTCCGACATTAGGCAAGTGTGTTCATTTACCTGGCCGTAAAACTACACTGCGAGCAGCGCAGCTTTAACACCACAACGGCTGAGATTCGACTCGACTTCACACCTGCGCCGTGCGTTCAAGCCGTAGTTCTGCTTCTCAGAGTGGGCGATTGGCGTCAGAACGCAGACGACGCCAATCGCAGACCAGCCTATTGAGCGCAGAGCCAGTCATCGGGGTTAGAACGCAGCGAACGGTCCGCGCGTCTCGAACTGATCAGCTCAGTCCGTGACCGTCGTCAGATCGCGGCGCGGAGTTTGTGGCCGTCGTCAGATCGCGGTGCGGAGTCGTGACCGTCGTCAGATCGCGGTGCGGAGTCGTGACCGTCGTCAGATCGCGGCGCGGAGTCCGTGACCGCCGTCGAAACGCCTCGCGGGGAGAGGACGCCTACCCGGTCCTGCTGCGGCCTCCTGGCGGGCCGGGACCCCACGGTGACCGGTCGACTCCAGGCTTGCAAGCCGGGGTCGGCGCCGGGCAGACGGCTCACGAAGACCTTGATTGCGTCCCCCTGCAACGAAGGCGTGAAATGTGCATGAAGACGACGGAAATGGCCGGCACGTGTGAAGGCAACGGCAAAAATTTGCAAACGGTGGTATAGTAAGAATGTCACTAGATTAATCGGGCCAAGTGAAATACGCTTGTAAGCGCCGAACCTCGTCATTTCATGGCATGTTGCTGAAACGTTAGACAGCGTCATGGGCTCTGTTTTGTACGCTTACACTCGGTGCAGTCCGTGCCGTCCATGACGTCACGCCGAATGCAGTTTTCCCTAGAAAGCGGGAAACAATATGCAGTAGGACCAGTGGTACTAGCAAGCGCACATACCTTCCTTTACACTGGTTAAGTCAACGTAGTAAGTGGGGAAGCAACTTCCATGCGTCATTGGCACCCAACCTATCCAGCCTGTTTTTTGCTGTGGTTTCAAATGATGTACACCATCGCTCATATGCGCCAGTTACACAGAAGTGGGCCTGAAGTCGCTGCACTTGCTGTTTTTCAACTACGACGAACACAGCGGCAGTAAAAATGTGACGTCACCTTCAGTTGTCGGAGGACAAATTTTGTCGTCTCTGATTGGCTTTTCCATTCCGAATGCACCGAACGCGCCGGTTGCAAGTTTATCGAATAGAACTGTGTGATCTTCGGCGTCATGATCGCAAAGGACGACGTGTTCTGGGAGAAGGTTGTAGCGGGACCGGAACCACAGCCAACGTGCTTTGTAAATGTTTGCACTTTATTGGCCCTGATGTTCAAGGAAACGAAAAAGTGGAATGTAGCAATAAATTTTTGATATAAATCTGATCGGCATGGCTTGATCGGGTGGTGCTAGGGATCGAAGCCCGAGCTGAGCAGAGCTGCTGCATAAACTCCAGCAGGGGTGCAGCCAGGATTTTCTTAAAGGGGAGGGGAGGAATTCATTGTGAACTGAAATCATACAAAAACCGCCAGCCGGGAAGACGATGTGCAATGGTTTCCACAAAAAATGCGGGTCTTAAGAGGGGCCGGCTCCCCGGGGCCCCCTTGGCTGCGCCTGCGGGCTCCAGCCGCCACGCACGATCGCGCAATTCCACGTTACAGCTGAATTTGTGGCGAAAGTTGAACGTGTCGCCAAGGGTGCGACACGACTGTGTGGAAGTCGGCCAAACCCTATACTTATTGGCCAGTTGCGCGCTGACCTGCGGACTAAATATCGAGCGCCGGGGACGAGTTGAACCCGTCCGGCCAGGACTGGGAAAACACCGATCTACGAACCGAGCTGCCGATCGCGATACTGAGCTGCTGATCGCGGTAGCTCCGATATGCCATAAAAAATTGAGAAGTTGTTTCTAATGAATCGTTAAAAGGGCTAAAGGTCAGCATCTTCGTTTTGTGTTTGCACGCACGCGGCGAATATGGCACTAATCACTACTCGAGGGCTATCGGCATTTGCCAACCCTCCCATCGTCCGTCATATTGTATTATTGGACATGATCACCGTGTGAGAAACGCATGATTATTTATTAACCCTGCCAATGCTCAATGCTCAGTTCCATAAACACAAAAGACTGATGGGCTGATCGATCACCGTGAAGGTTCACACCGCGACCTCACCGCCTGAGACGACGGCTGACGCAGAAGGCCCGCCAGGCGCGTTTGTGGCCCGGCCAGCGTTTGGACGCCCACCTGGAGCGTCGGTTGGAAGTCGGACTAACGCTCAGTGCAGGGGACGGGAGTGTGTATCGCCGCCTACAGCGCAGCACAGCCTGTTGCCTCCGTCATCTGAAGTCCGGCCTGTTCTGATCTGTTCCTCTCGAGCCGAATCATTAAGAGACCGTACCGCAGAGGAGGAGACAAGCGAGGGCTGCTGCCCTGTCCTGACACGACAGGAGGGTCCTTTTGGCACGTGAAGAGCACTGCAAAATAGTCCTCCACACCTGCGTTAGGGTCTTCTTACGTAAATACGAAATCCATTCGGCACACCACCCCTCGCTGAGTAACATCTGAGAGTCATTGTTTGTCTTCTCTGCCCGTTTGGATGAGCAATTAACCAGTTGTGGTGATCGTAAGGGCAGTCAAGAGCCGCTTAGTTTTTTGCCTGCTCCTCCTTTCTTCTGCCCTTTTTTGCCGCCCCTCCTTTCTTCTGTTCCTTTTTTGCCGCTCCTCTACTGCTTCTACTACTCCTTTCGACAACTGTTCTCACAACTCGTTTTATTTCCAGCTCATGGTTGCTTTCATTATCAACAACATAATGATTTTGCCCGTGGTATTCAATCGGCAACATCGGCATTTTCTCTTTCATTTTCGATGAAGGTGCTCAAGCAATCTATCTAGCAGGCTGCTACTGGCTGACGTCTGTTCACCGCCTTACGATAGTTCATTAGAAACGTTCAGTTTTCATTTTAATCGCCCAGCCTTGGTGGCGGGGCTGTTGTGCTGTTGCCACCATTCCTGTTGTGGGTGGAAGAACTGAACGATCTTCCCAATCGCCCATTACACCTGCGCTGATAGGAATGGACGGCGGCATCAGCAAGGTCTTGCCGATGCGACACAAAATTCTGATGAGACTGGCTACGCGTTCGACGTAGCGGGATGTCTTCGCCATTAATGCTGCGACAAATGTGCCAGAGCGATGACGTGCATAGCAGCATTGCTTGTGTTTGGATGGCCCAATATTTCGTCTTTTTATTGTCCGTCATATCCCTTGTATCGTTCTGGTCCCACTTCCTTCGTTGAACATCGCACTTACACTGTAAGTGAGCACCTTGAAACGTCGTGCATGATCCGTCCGAGGTTGAAACAAAGACACAGTTGTACAGTAACCATCGAGCTTTCAAAGAAACAGCTGGTCTGTTCTGTTTAATGTTCAACAGCTATTCCTTAGCTCTTTTCTGGCTGCAGAAAGGGCTTGCCTCCGCCAGAGACAGTGGTAAAAATTAAGGCTAGAATTCGTTATTCATCTTCTGTCCGACATCTCAGCGCTTTGTGTGCCTCCTATTTTTGCTGTCCGTTTTATTTTCGTACTGCGGAATGGCGTTTTTAGCGGACGCAAAATGCGTTCATTGTGCTGCTAAAACGGGAATTCAGGGCGTGCCATTGAATAGCCACCCATAACGGAATGCAACGTGCCTGAATGCAAGAGTCTTTTTCAATGCCTGCATCACTGCAAATGGAACATGCGTTTGTTTAGAATCATCCATATGACCAAAGTTTTATATTTTTGCACTTACGACAGCAAGCTTTAATTTCCACTGGTGATCTCACAAGGCTATGAAGCTGTGCGTATGGCAAATTCGCGTGCGCAACAGTATGCACGTAAATGTAAGTAAACAAAAATGTGCGCAGGGCAAATGTACGTTGCGCAAATGGACGTAGGCGCAAACGTACGCAAGCGTTAAAGTGCGTATGGCAAATGTACCTGAGTATGCGCAAACGGACGTACGCCAAATGCACGTAAGCGCAAATGTGTGTAAGCCCAAATGTCAGTGCGCAAATGTAGATGTCTTACACTGAGGACGTTGGTGCTGAAATAAACAAGGTTAGGATCACAACAAACAGCTCCCGAAGGCTGGTGCGATTTATTTAAGTTGGCTGTTTGCCGCCGTTCTCAGCTCAGAGGAGCCGCAGCAATCGTTACTCATCCAGGCCCACATCATTCACTGTCAGAAATGCACATATCTGCATTCTCAGTACGTGCATTGGCGCTTGCGTACACTTTTGCATTATACGTTTGCCTTACGTCCATATGTGCTTACGTACATTTGCGCAACGTAATGTGCACATTAACCCGTCCCCGACTGGGGGCAGTTGACTGCCCCCCCATGAGGTTTTTCTGGGATTGCGAGAGAACCAACAAACACAGAGTCACAAAACTTTGTGTACCTTTTGCTCCATCAATTTTACGTCTCGTGTCAAAATTTTGACCTCAGGTCAGGTCAGGTGCCTGACCTAGGTAAGGTCAAACAGACCTATGTCGAAAACAGTTTAGCGCCCTCTAACTTTTTCGCAAAACAAGACATTACAATAATACTTTCGGGGATTAGTGACCGTGATAGATGCAACAAATCTGCTATCTCAGATTTTTCGGAATTTTCCGGGTCATTGACCTATGGTCAAGCCCATTTTTAAGACATATCACCGTTTTTTTCGGAAATTGACTGAATATTCCATAACATTTTTAGTGTGGAGTGAAGCAGACATCTACTTACCGTCACTGGGCAATGTATCAGTGACCTCCAGCCATTGACCTGAGGTCAGGTCACGAATAACTGTAGTGGGCCAAAATGTACCACCGTCAAAATCAACGATGAACTACTCAGAATGGGTAGAAAATGGCAGAACTAACTTGCACAGACGTAATTAATACCAGGAACCTCAAAAAGTTTGAAAAAGTAGCATATTTTGAAAATAAATAGGCTCTCGCGAATAAAGCTCCGCCAACTTTGTAGATTGGCAACTAATCAATTTTGCCAAAATTTAAGCATGAGAAACCATCACAAGAACCACACAGATCAATCAAATTGACATAGATTGTCCTTTTTCGCGAAAATAAAGGAACGCCAAAATTAGTTCCGTCAATTTGGTACCGCATACGGCAGCGGCGCACACTGACGGCCGACCGGGAGAATTACGGTGTCTTTAACTCAACGTTTCAGCGTATATATTGAACAAATCTGACGAAATTAGACGTGTATCGGCATCCGCGAACATTTACTTGTGCGCTGGTGCCTTTACCTATGCGTTAGTAGTCACAGCCCTTGAGATTCAGGCCATTTCTCGGACTCATGCAATCGGCTATGAGAAAACATATATAGGGCGTAAATTGGCTTACATATTATCTAAAACTAAAAATGAGACCAGTTTCGAGCTCTTCTCGTCACAGGCTTCCCAACGGTATGCTTATTTTTATCGTGCGACCAACCGTTCGTGAGTTAGAGGGGGGGCAGTCAACTGCCCCCCCCCCAGTCGCCGATGTTCGGGACGGACCGACGGTCGTGCGCGGGTTAACGCTTATATTTTTCATGTCTGTATTTACCGCACGTACATTAAGGCATGCCTGCATTTGCCACGTGCACATTTCCGTTTACGTTCGTTTGCCATGTTTACATTTGGTTTATACACATTTGCCAGGTTACACTTTCATTTTATTCCGTACTTTTTGATTGCCTCTGCCCTCTGCATTGCATTTTGAGCTAAACTGCATTGACTGAACTACGGTCCTGCACTTTTACCACAAAGTTTTACATGTCCCTGAAATCAGCGAAACTTGGAAATAAACGGGTTTTTATGTTGGTGGACAGTTCTGACACCTTTATGACTGCACAGTTACTGCTCAGTTTTGTCACTTTGTTCAGTTCCGAACGTGACTTTGACAGTTGATACTTAAAAAGAGTACTGCATTCATAATCCTGTACGGAAATCGTCAGCAATGCTTTGATTGTCTGTGATAAAATACACGCAGCGATGCCCTGGACTTGTCGCAGCGCGCACGTTGCGTCCACTGCGGGTTTTGAGCTAAACTGCATTGAAATACTGAAATCCGTTGAACATCTGTCTTAATAATACCTTTATTTCCAGCATTTCTGTAGCCCCATGAGCCTTCTAGGTGTCTGAAAAATAGCCGTCAAATAGTTTCATCGATCACTTGAGGTTTCTGCAATGTCGTCTATGGGCAAATCAAGGAACTAAAACCAATTCGCTGGATCGACAAAATAATATAAAGTATTTAATAGTTTGGATACTAGTTGGGATAACTCAGTAAAAAGACTTCTTAGATATCTTCCAAGTCCACTTTGACCACAAGTCAACTTGCAGCAATCTTTTTTCGTAACCTTTGCCCCTTCAATACATCTGGACTTGTTTTAATTCAAATGCACCCTACATCTGAGCCAGTTCTCCAGTCTTCCGGATAGGGATGACATGGTGGAAGACAGACAGCAGGATGTATATTAGCAGACTTGGCCCCGATTTTTCGGCTTATAACCGAATCGGCTCTGGAATGGACAAAATAACTTGCTGGTTCGAGCTGGATTTTTCCCTAAATATCAAACTATTCGTAGGAACTGGGATGTTATTCGGGAAGCTTCACCTGGATTCGGGATTGAGTAAAATTCAGACTAAACTCATGCTTTCTAAAACAAAGTCACAAGATCTGTTGTCTGCTTTGCTTTAATGAGAAGGTAGTTATGGACTGACAAGAAAAGTGGTCAGTGATTGATTTCACAGCTATAATACTAAGAAGTGACATGAGTGATTTGCTGACAGTGAACTACATCATCTATTGCATTAAGTTGCTTTCTTTAGAACCTCCTGAACAAATGTACCAATGACCCTCTGCCAGTGTCTTATTACGCGCGAGACAGGAGGTCGAGGAGTCTTACTTCAACTAACAAAAAACGAACAAACGGACCAGTAGCCACTACACTACACGGACCAGTAGCCAGCCCGGCCCGGCCCGGCCGTTACGCGTTACGGACGTTAATAGCTCCCCAATGACTGGGCACCACGTCTCGACGTTTTCACAACAACGTAGTTTAATGCTTTAAATTATCTGAATCTGTACTTATAACTTGTCGGTTTTCAGTTTCTTTTGTGTATACAATTATTACGAGACAATTGTTTCTCGCTGTCCGACGTGTTTTTGTATAGGTGTTTTTGGGCCGCTCAGTGATGGTGGTGCTGAGCAATATCAATGCACGTGTGTCGTTTCAACTTGCGATTTCTGAGATGTCAAAGACTGGAATAGATTATCATCCGTCTGTACCGAAAAATGCAAAAAGAACAAAAATACGGCAAGAAATATCGAAAAACATGCTTGCAAATTTAGAGGTATTGTAGTATGTAGCAGACCTCGCTCGTCATACACCCCAAACGGTGTGTAACTGGTCCATAAACGTGCATACTGAATCTAAAGATGAATTATTCCTTTTGTCTTCTTATGAAAAAAAGAAGTACTTTTTCATGAAAACCCAGATTTGATTTCGCATTAGTATTCGTCTCCTGATGTATCTGAATCAGCGAGGATAGGGGCTCACTAGCACAGAAATAGCACAAGGTCTACGTATTAGGCCAATCCATCCCACTTTGACCACTGCAGTGGTAAGCTACTTATGCACTAACCAAGCTGCCGATAAGTTCCCGTCAACAAACGTACCTTCTCCCCATCCATCGCTGCGAAGGTGCGCTGGGGGGCGCACGCCCCCTCCACCCGTCACGCAGGCACTGACCGACGGCCCGACCTTCAACCGGCTCCTTCCCCCCCCCCCCACCGCACACAGCCTGAGGCACTGTCGGTGATCATTCGCCGCGCGCCGTGGAATATCGTATGAGTTGAGCAGTGACACGCGGCTGGCTGCCAGCCGATGGTCGGCAGCACGACACGCCCCCCCCCCTCGTCCCCCTGGACAAGACTCGGCCGGAAGCCGGTGCGTCGGCAGTATCCCCGGGCGACGGCGACGTTCTCACGGTGGTGGGAAACAGCGGAAAACTCCGTTTCTGGTAAATAAATGTTTGCATAGGGTAGGTGTTGATGGCCCATGAATAGCTGTATGAAGCGCCGCAAAATATCGATAGCATAATAGTGCCTGAGAACGCCGATGGTGTCCGTTTGATCCTGTCACGGCCGGGTCTGGGTGTGTGTCTGGTAGACTTCGCCTATCATAAAGCAACCAGTTTTTGCTGGCTAAAGCTCACTAACCCTTTAAAATAACGCAGACCCCGGAATATTCATTTTCAGTGAATTCCAGGAAAACAGAGAAGACTCTTGCTGGATTCTGTGTGATCATCAGAACCAGCCGCGTTTCTGCCGGGATTCCTCCCCCCCCCGACGATTTTCTAGAGGAGCCAATTTCCTAAGGCCCCTAACCCACCGTGCTGGGTTACGATTTACTTTGTAGCATTTTCAAATTTGCGATTATCGATTTTACTTCGATCTTTAAACTGATTAATAGCGCAGAAGAAAATTATAATTATCATCTGCTCTCTTAATCAGTACCCCATAGCATATCTTTCAATACTTACCCATTTGGCTAATGTGTATTATTGACAAATCAATAATACATCAATGTATTCTGTCTAGGTAATGAGCGGCGACAGACGCCCTGTCAATTGAGATACCGAAACGACAGGACCTCTGGTCTTCTGAGTGAAGTCAATATTCACAGACTGTGTATGATGCACAGGCATTAGAAAAATTGTACATACATGAGTCTTACACACTTTTGCTTTCGAAATACCCAAATCAAGGTGAAATCAATTATTGGCTGACCAAATGTACAAGTTCTTCCTGATCTAATGGAACCTCCTGTAACAGCATACATAAAGCGATGCGTAAAGGGCAACAACGTGTCGCTCATTCAAAATAATAACTAAATACAAAACACATTCGGTACAAAACACGCTCGTGCCACTGTTCTGACTTGGACTTCAGGTGCATAACTAACGTACTGTTCTCATGGTACATTCATTACGTGTAATCGACATGCGATCGCCCATGTGATCCTTTGGGAGAGATCAATGAGCATATTACTGTGATATTTTGCTACGTGCTTGTCATATTTCAGTCCAACCCTCGCCCGAACCGGGGAGGGGGGTTCCGACAGACCCCCAAAAACTTTTGGTGAAAGCAGAAAATCAACGCGCTCGATGCGCCGGAATTTCTTGTTCCTTTCTTCAATCCTTTCCGCATGTCCTGTAAAACTTTCAACTTCCGGTCGTGTTAGGTCACTGTCCTAGATTACGTCAGAGGTCAACCTTTGATTTTTTAAGTTTCCTACAAGTCACGTCGTGCAATCGACCGACCTAAAACTTCCAAGGATAGTATTCGAGTATTTTTTCTTATTATTA
This sequence comes from Capitulum mitella, assembly GCA_030062745.1. NCBI lineage: Eukaryota > Metazoa > Arthropoda > Thecostraca > Pollicipedomorpha > Pollicipedidae > Capitulum > Capitulum mitella. The sequence goes on along the minus strand of CP099840.1, from coordinate 29,505,086 downwards.
AATATACTCTTATTAAATATATATAGGTATATTCATTTCTAAGTATTGTGCAACCTCAAATTTGTTGTCAAGGTCAAGATCATTGACCTGACATTTCGTTTATTTCCGCTCTAATGGTTTCGAACCGTTTCTTCGGCTTGTTGATGCATGAGATAGATTCTTGGGCCCAGGAAATCACTAAACATAACAAATGGTATTGACCTACCTGAAGGGTCATGAGACCAAGTCAGATCACATTCTGAGTGAACTAACAAAAATGAGTTTAAAGTCCCGTTCTGATGATCCTCGAGGGCAAAATAGGCAATGAAATCGCTTTTTCATCCCAAATTTGCATCAAGACGCTTCCAAACTGTTAAATGGCCTTAGGTCACTTGAGGTCATGCGTGGTCACCGTGGTAGAAGCTGAAATACATTCCTGGTGCCTGAAATGCATTCCTGGGCCAAGAAAGTCACTAAACACTACAAAGAATGGTGACCCACATGAAGGATCATGAAGTCAGGTCAGGCCACATTTGGGGAAAACTAACAGAAAGGAGTCTTAAGTCACGTTTTTATAACCCCTGAAGGAAAAATAGGCACTGAAGTCGATTTTGCAGTTCAAAATTCCACCAGAATGCTTTCTTGCCGTGGAATGACTTCAGGTCACCTAAGGTCATGCGAGGTCACCGTGGTAGAAGCTGAACTCATATCCAGATGTCCAGCTTTATCTCCCTGATTTATTCCATGTGCCAATAGCTGATCTTGGCATAAACAAAGAAACCCATGCGTGCCTCAAATCAGGCCATGATTCTACGTCAGGTCACGTCAGTGATCTACCTTATATAACACTCTACTAATCACAGTTGTGGAACTCAAGAAGTTTCAGTCTAGAGGTACTCCTTGCCCTTCTGTTTACTTTGCTATTGATCCTCGACAAAACACGAAATAAAGTAAAGAAAACGGCTAAATGTTCGATCAGGTCACAAGGTCAGGTTAGGCCACGTCGGGTCATGGCATTCTAGTTTGTCGGTATTTCGAAATGTACATACAAATTATTTCTTCCATTTTGGAAACTTACAAGGTGAGTTCAATCATTAAGTTCCGGGAAGCCATAACAAAAAAGTGCGGGACTCTCGCACGTGATTTTTCCATAGATTTAAATACAAGCATTTCTCTTTAATAGGTATCAGTTTTAGAATTACCTCTCATCTCCTGCAAGAAATAGAGCAGTTTTAATGAAACAATGCTTCCGCAGTGTACCAAAATGGCATCGGTAAGCCAGAAAGAGCAACGTTGAGTGACACGCCTTTTTTTGCGATACAGGGTGAACCAGCTACCAAAACCAGCAAACAACTTGTTGCTGTTGGAAGCCATGCCATAGTGATTCAGCTAAGCGAAATGGACACGGGAATTGAAAGAGGGGAAACAGTGGAGGAGATGATTACGGTCGACCGTCGTAGTTCCATTGATGAAATAGCGGAACCGTCAACATTAGCTCTGGTACTCTTCACATCATCATCGATGACCACTTGAACTTAACGAGGGTGGCATGACGCTGGGTTCCAAAAAACTCACAGATGAACAAAAAGCGGCCAGAGCCAAGACTTCCCAAAGCTGCCTTCAGCGGTATGAAGAGCAAGGAGACGCTGTCCTGGACTGTATCATGACGGAGGACGAGAGCTGGTCTTCACTTTTCAGCACCGAGAGCAAGAGGCAGGCCATGCAAGGGGAGCACGACGACTCGCCGCCCTCAGGAAGTGGCGCGCTATGGAGTCTCAAAAAAGCATCATATGCTGCATTCTTGAACACCATATGGTACATTTTATGGAATTTATTATGTCATATGGCTTATCCCGGCATATCCTGTATCAAAAGGAACAGGCAGTCACTGGCAAGGCCTACGCAAAGACCATCAAAGGTCATCTTCTGCCAGCTATCGCCAACAAAAAGCACAAGGTCGATTCGTCCTGCACCACGACAACGCCCCCCCCCCCCCCATCATGTCTTCGTGGTGACGTCCACCCTTGACGAAAACGACATCGAACTGCTGAAGCATCCTCCCTGCTCGCCCGATCCGGCACTCAGTGACTACGACAAAAGTTCGGCTCGCTGTCGGCGCTGGGATCCGCAGTGTACCTGTATGGGGAAAAAACCCCTGCTCAGAGCTTCCGAACGGTATTCCAGAACTTGCTTAAGCGATGGGAGCGATGTGCTCAACTGCAGGACGAGTTCATCGAAGTGTGAGCCAGTTTTGATGGGAATATGTTGACGAATGAATGAGTTACAGCCAAAACGGAACTCACTTTTTCAACACACTGGTACATGGACAACGAATCGCCACAGACGTTTAAAAATATCACGAATATAGGGAAATGAAAAATAGCATTATACCAGGTCATCCGATACCATATGCGGTTATATTCATGCTATAAATTATGTCACCGTAATGTGCATTCTATAAGCTTTCCATGGGCGTCCCAGAATTGCTCTAACTTTATCAGGGGCGGAGCTATAGCTCTTTTCCTAATCATATTTTTGACATACATAGGCCAAAAAGATGAGTTATTTTTCAAAACTCTCCAAGTTTTTGAGTGTTTTGCAACGTACTCATGCGAACCTTCCGATGACACAAGTTTCATTTTTTCCGACGTTTTGTTCGCGAGAGAGGGGAACGTCGAAATTCCCCCCCCCCCCCGATCGGGCTCCGGCAGCCTACGTCAGGGTGCTGATTGGGTGCGGGTTAATACATTTCATTACCGCAGCAACGGTACGTATTGGCCCACAAACCAGCTGCCTTTCACAATGTCAGCTTCACGCTATGCATACCTTAACCACAGTGGTATAACGTATAAACGGCTGACCTTCTCCTCAGATTTCAGGTCTTACAACGGCGCAAAGTGAACCATGAGTGTAGTAGACCATGGTTATAGGGAAATTAGGGCGCCGGCCTCAGCAGCCTGAGAGACTTTGAAATAACTTTTGCCCTCAAAATGCCTCTGGTCTCACCAGCTTTAAAAAGCATTATGGATATGGAGCGAACTTAATGCTATTTTAGGCGATTTTCGGGTACAGTGTCAAAATATTCAATACACAAAATCGATTTAGCAAGCCATGAATCGGATTTCGAATCGATTTTCACCAGAAATGGAATCAAGCACAAGTGTGGCTCTGTGGATGGTTATCTGAATGGCTGGTGCGTTTCGCTTTTGAGTTTGGTAACAAAGTAACATCCTGAAGATGGCCGCGGACCGAAACGTTGGGCCGATACCAAGACATCTTTCTAAACACGAAGCCAACTTATTCTGGAACAAAGAACATTGCCTTCTTTCATAGAAATAATGGCTGAGCAGCGATAATGTTTACTCTGAACAAAAGACTGTCCCGTACCCTCCTAAAAGTTAGATGTCCCATGGTCTCTGATAGAAAAGGGATATGTGTGGGTTATTTTAACATCCGATGGTGGTAGTAAAGGCTAAATGGAACAAACAGGAAAAACTGTCATTTCTGAATGATTCCCAACTTTTTTCTACGCCCTCTTGTCAATTTTCAAAAAAACATTTTCGAAACTAACAGCGGCCGCGGCGTCTGATTCACCGCGGTACCAAACCGCCACTGCGCTGGAAGTACTGCACCGCGTCCGCGCACCGCCAGTGCATGCCGAGGGCCATGAACTCGTAGACTCGGGGCTCACTTCAGGGCCGCATGACATTTAACTAATTGGGTGATGGTTGATAATGGACATCTGAGTAATGGAATAACATCTAATCATTCCAATGGATAAATAATCAACTCCAACATCAGAAGCAATGGGAGACAGTTGGATTACAACCAATATAAATCATTTTATCTCTAACAAGGCGAGAATTACGGGCCTCCACAAGCATGTGCAAAAAATATGAATAACAGGAGTGTTCAGAAAACATATCATTTTAAAGGACGAAGACTAGGATTACAGACATACGATTACCGGGATCAAGAATATATCAGCAATCACGCGCAACACATTGGTAAATGGGGAGTTGCGTCCCCATGAACTTTTCATTTGTATTACCCGGAAGACGGTTGCCCAGATTGATGGGAAGCGCATCGCATGCCGTGTATTTTGTCGTTTTGATATATCATCTCTGGTCCATTAATGGTAAATTCATGACTGAATAGTCAGTGTGCCTGTAACCGAGAACTTTCCCTAATAGGAGAAATTATTTAAGTAGGAAATTCCTCGGTGAGGAAAATTATCGGCCGTTGAGTATTTTTGGAATTCCACTGGCAAGTTATCTCTTTATTAAAGGGAATGACCACCATGTTCTAATTTCAGTAGATTATTTTGGCTGGTCCGGAAAAAAATAACTGATAACGATTTCAGCATCTGTTGTTCTGACAAATGTGTGGAAGTTTCAGAAAACGAAATTTATTCAAAAAATATATTCTGCAGTTCCAACACGTCGCAGGACAGTGTTCTCCACGCGTGAGTCATGTCAATGAAGTCAAACGTGCATCGGCTTACGCCTGATGTGCCGTTAACGATGAAGCATCAGTTGTCAATAGGACACGGCCGGATACGACGCACGGGAAAATCGAGGAAAATCGCTCTGAACCCTCGTAAGTGTAGAATTTTTAGACCTCATGTATGTTAGACATTGGCTTTTAACATTACAGTGTACAACGTGGTTATCTGGCTTCAAAACGCATGTTAACGAGCCATTGACTCAGATGGAGGGAATAATGCCTTCCCCGGCGAATTTTCGTGATATCTCAAAACGAAGTAAATCAACGACTTATTATTCCTCGGTACCACAGCAGAGCGCAGTAGATTGAAATTCCACTGAACTTCTGTGCACGGGTATTCCAACACCCGTAGTTTGCTGATTGGGGGAACATGGTTAATCCTAATCCACTGCCCGTGACGCGAACCCGTGGGGGGCTTATTTCGCAAAATGCAAATATATTCAGCATACAGTAAACTACGTTTTTATAAGATGAAATTTTTAACTTGTAAAGGGTGGATATAGAAGGATACAGGACATGTAAAAAAAACAGAAGGGAAATGTTTTACTTGTTAAAACTCCCATGTTTATGGACCTATTTTGAGCTTGGTATAAATCGCGAGTTAATTGACGGGGCTTTCCCCTTTGGCCCACTCATTTAGTACTGAGCGAAATAAACTGGCGTTCACAGGGTTCGTAAAATGGAAAATACTTTTGGAAAGCTTAATTGGCATAAAAGTCAATTTTTCCCCTACTTGCCATTTTATGCTCAAGAAGTACAAATCGTATTAAACTCCCCTTATACTATTGGCATAGGCGATGCCAGGGACATAAAAAAGGACCTGTTATGGTTAAATTTTCCTCAAGCCAACTTCTGACTTTTCCGCCGAATGGCTTCAGATGACTTCATAGCCACATAAACGATCTTGGGTTTATTGCATAATGTTTGAAAATGATTCCAGTCATCTGAATTGATGATATTCGTCAATGTCCTGTTTATGACCGTCGTGATACGGGGTACGCTAGCCGCCATTGTAGTTCATAGTCCCGTGACCTATCCTGATATTGACCTGAAACTTGAAACACAAGTAGATGGCACTGTGCTAAGTCACACACACTCCGTTTTGCTTCATTAAAGAAACTAACGTGAGAACTATACATAAAACAAAATTTTTGCTTTTTTTTAACATAATCTCAATTGTGAAATGACCTCTGGTCAGCTACACAATTTTCGTGTTTTTGTTTAGTTTGTACATATAGACTCATGTGACACTTCAATTTTCGTTTTAAAACTATACTTTTCGAATCCATTTTTCTTCTTTCACAGGTGCCGAAAATGGCCTGTCCGCCCATGGGCAAAACAGGATTACGACAATTCGACTTAGCACGTACAAGCAAAACCCAACAGGTTTCTTGAAGATGGTTCAAAAACCTCGGAAATGCCGAACTAAGAACCGGGAATGGGTCTTCTGAAGTCCCTATCCCCCATGCCGGAGTAAAGCTAAGATGTTGATCATGCGAAGTTTGAGGCATTTTGTTTCATGTATATCGCATTTTTTACATTTATCTGGCAGGCCAATCATTGTATTAGACTACATCTTGTCTGTCCTAAAAAGGAGACTTGTCAGTGTTAATCATTATTGAGCATACTACATTTCTAGCCCACTAACCCATTTTACTGTTTCTTTGTTTTCCGTTTTCATTGACGAAAATGTCCCTGAAATGGTTGGTACACTGAGTCCTTTTAACAGCACCAAGAGCAGGTACCGTGACAATCTCAACGTGTCCTACACAAGATACACCACCGTCAGTCATAACAGCAGGTTCGTTGTTTAGACAACAGAGCCGGCATGCTGCGTAAGTGAATTTTAAGAATCAGTTTCCTGCCAAGTGCGTCCTTGGCCCAGATCCCAGAACCTCACAGGCATGCGTAGAAAGTGGCGGTTTGACGTCAGCAGGCCGACTTGGAAACTATACTGTCCAACCGCACGACATCCGCACTGCTTTCAAATGTCCGCGAGTAGCTCATGTCGATCGCTTCTGTACTGGCGGGTGCGCTCTGTTATGCACGTACTTAGCTGAGCTGTCATGATGTGACGTAAATCAATGAAGCAAAACATACAAAAGGGCTTCTGCAAAATTAATGATCCACCTCGCTCGACATGGCACCGTTACGTCTTGGCTGAGTGTTTTCTTATTCGACTGTCGGCGAAAAAAGAGCATACAGCGCCTGGCCTGAGCTCTAAATGACCTTATAGCTTTCCCACACTAAAAAAATTATAAGGTCATGTATATGTCAGACCACCGAGTTTCAAAGTGATTCTCGAGGGCTTGCAAGCCGTTTTTCTAAATCTGGGCGACATTTTGGCTTCTTCCTCAGGAATCTGACAAGAAATGGGACAAATTTTGATACAGGGTTGTTTCAACGCATGCGTAACAGCAAGTCGGTAGCACGGTATTTTTTGTCGTTCATTTCAGCAATGGCAATGTTTTTTTTTTCAATGAACGTAACTCTAGCCTGAGCAGCCCACCAGCAGGGCTTAGCCGGCGCCGGCGGTGCCAGAGGGCTAAAGCATCCGTTTGTTGCCTTTCCATTCATGAATAGCCGTGTTTGTACTGGTGTCTTTATTTGTGAAGAGTTTATCATTAGATTCCGTGTGAGTGTGGGTGCGGGTGTGTTTGCGTGCATGAGTGAGCGTTTGCGTGCTTTGAACGGTGCGTTAGGTACTCGTGGGCTACCTTATAGAGAGAGGGTGTGTTTGCCAATCCCCCCCCTCACCCCTTCTCTTGGGGGGACTGCCGGCGGACGACCCACGGTAAAAACCCGAAATTTGCAGTAGCTGGCCTTACAGCTTCCCCGCGCCTTTTCGACAAAGGAATATTATTAATCGGCCTGTTCAGGCTACCGAATTACGAAATTATTCTCGAGAGAGCGAGCAAATCGTTTTTCTAGATCTGAACTGAATTCTGGTTTCTTCCTTAAGAAGCCTCAGGAGCCAGTTTGTTTAGATATGATGCTTAACAACACATCGGGTTTGGATTGCCATTGCCCCTCCAAGGACACTTACTTTATAAGACCTTAAAATTGTTTTGAACCGTTTACAGGGCCTTTTTCATGATGACTGCGGTGATGATAACGGCTGGCACATTTCTGAATGACAAAATCTTCAGTTTGTGACAATATGGCATTATTTTCGGCACTAGCAACGTAACAAAGGCTGGCAGCAATGCATGATCTGTCATTGGCTTGACCCTGACCTCAAGAAAAAACAGTCGCTGACCGTACAGCTGGCTAATTGTAAATCCTGATCGCCGCAGAAACATTGTTTGTTGACCGGAGCGCTATAAAACTACTACGATGACGTCAGAGACACCGCGTTGCGAGGTTTTCTCTTTCCCGGCGATCTGAGATATCACGGGTGACCTGAAGGGATCAAATCAGCTCTTATTCGAATCAGATGAGACGTGCCACACGCTTGTTTTTGTTTCGTCGCGTCATCTTCACCAGGAGGGGCATGGGCAGGAGGAATGACTTTGACTGGGACGTAGGTAAAAAACTGCACATCCGGCCAAAGTTATGTCTTAGTTTGCCACGCAGAAAGTTGCTCCACTTTTTGGTAGCTGGATCAAACTATGGGCCTTTGTCATATGCATAAGTGGGCACCGGTCCGTTACCCTGTTACCTTGTTCCTAACGAAGTTACTTTTTTGAGTAAAGGAGTAACGGAGACGTTACTTTTAGATTGCTGTAACGGACCAAGTAACGGAAATTACTTTTGTGGCCCGTTACTCCTGTTGCTTTTTGGATTCGTTATTTCGTTACTCCGTTACGCCGTTACTTTTTAAACTCCTCACAGACACCGCCCGGCTTTATTTGCATCGGCACACGTTATTGGCGGCTTGGATAGCCAACATCCAATAGCGTGCGTCGATTCGAGCTGGGCTGGGCGCGCACTCAGCTGACAATCGCGGAGGCGACTTTTTGATAATATTTAGTCAGTTGGCAAACGTTGACGGCGAGCTGGCGGCAATGGTTCAGGATAAAGGCCAGCTGACTTTGGTCTCTTTTGGGACAAAAGTATTCGAATTCATGCGTAAGTTTGAAATGATTTAAGATGGTAAATTAACCAATCGTCATTTTCAGGCTAAATAGCTTCAAAGTTAACTTTCTGTTTACACTACAACAGCCAGCTGAGGGCAGTTTTGAGGGTTATCTCAAGTCAGTCCACGGATCGTTTACCGCCGTCACACGGTTTCCCGCCAACATCACTCAAGGCTGTAGAGTACGTGATTGCTGCCGCCATGGCCTTGGACCTGTGATGTCCATGGGGCGATGGAGTGGATGACTGATTCTAGACTGACCTGAAATTTTGACTACCTGACACTAAAATGTTCCATCAAGGCCTCTACGCCGCCACTGGAGGTCGAAAACCTTGACTCCGAGTCCGACGGTGCCTCAGCTTCGGAGACGGAGGGCGAGCCCGGTCTGGGTCATCTATTGCCACATCTAGAAACGTACTTTGGGTTTTAGAAGTATTAGGGAAGCCATCTTTACATGTATCTTGTGTCGACCGAAAGAAGTTATTAATCAAGGGTCAGAAGAGTAGCCTTTAAAACCTAAGGGCACATATCAAGAGGAAGCATTATTTCCTTTTTTACTATTACATTTCCAGATGAGAACAGAATGTATTGACTGTCAGCAGTGAAGCATAATTATGAAGCTTGTTGACTATTGCTTGGATTATTTACCTTAACCATATTCTCTGCAGACAGTGAGATTCACGTTAAATTGCAGGGCGGAGGGGGGGGGGCAGATACACAATAATCTTTACCTTTCGGCCGACGCTTACGCGTAGTTTTTTGTAGACGCAGAAGTGAGGACACAAACGCAAACATGCTATGAGATCTGGCCATTTCTGCATCTTCGAAAAAAATGCATTGGCCGAAAAATTACCAATCCTCCCCCTTCTCCCACATATATGTCGAAAGCTGAAATTCAGAATGAAAAATCATAGACAGTTCCAGGGAGGGCAAGAAGGGTGGTTTTTGGTATAAGGAATTTGCTTTGTTTTTGTTTGTTTGGGGTAATATTAACATCAGATTTATAAGTTACAAGCCAATTTTTTAAGTCTGCATGTAGCGCAGAGGCGAATTCAGGTAAACAAAATTGGGAGGGCACCATAAACATTATACTGTGCTCCCCCATTTTTCAGTACCTGGGTATGCCTCTGCCCGAAAATATGTGTGCATACGCAATGTTAAGGATGTGTATGACTATATGAATGACTCTGTGATCTTTATTTCTACTCAGAATGCCGCGAAACTGTGCCGCACAACCTTGAAGCGTCACGCGCAGCACATTGTCGCCGAAAAAGGATGTTTGGAACCGCCTCTGCGAAACCGACTTTTTTTTTATTTTGCCACAACACGTGTGTATCAGTTCTGTGAAATGCCAGAAAATTTCGTGACGCTGCTGCAAACAGTGTGGGAGCGACAAGCAAAAAACACGGGATGCAGAAAATGCCCCTCCCCGGGAATAGGGTAAAATGAGGTGTTTTACCTGTCCCCGGCCGGGCCTCAGAATGCCCTTCGCCTGGCCGGGGGGTAGATTTCCGCTGAATCCCCAGGACCTCGACTGCCACATATCGCACGGAAAAAAGGGAAAATACCGGCGGAAAGGTCTCATCAAGCCGAGACGAAAACACTCAAAAATTTTGACCTCAGGCCAATTTTGAGGTCACCAGACGCCACAAAACGTCAAAATACGTCCTTGGAATTAGGTTAATAGATACAGTACTTTGACCCTGAAAAGTTGAATGTAAACAACGTATACTGAACCGTAATACAATAAGGAGTCCATTGATATCAATTCTGACCTTTCACAGGGGTCAGGTCAGGTCAGGTCACCGTTCCAAAATGGTCCACTTGTAAACGGCTAACATCCGCCTTTCTGTCTTACTTATGACCATGCTTTTATAGCTAATTTGTACTTTCAAGGGTGCTGAAGAGGTACCAAAGCACCCCAGAGGTACTCAAGCACCATTTTAGGTTGACCAAAAGGTTAGCTGAAGTCAACTAAGGTAAAATTTTCAAATGTTCAGAATCGAAAAATTCGAAGTTTAAACAGGGTCCATGTTGCTAGTAGAATGTTTTTCCGCGGTCAGGAAGTCCCAGTGATGGCCGGGAGAGGTCACATGAGGTCAACTGATGCCACTCATGTACCTTGCATTTCGCCCGCCGCCAGTCTCCAGCGCCACCTTCGCCGATCGCCGGTAGAGATAACAAAGTGCACGACCATCTAGCATGTGCTTTATAATCTCGATTTGCCTTTGGCATTATTTTTATGCGCCACAGTCAACAATGCAAGACCAAAAAACGTTTTGGTGCACCGTTCAGGTCAAAAGAGGTCATTGACCGCGGATGACCTCGAATGACCTCCAGTGACCTTGTTTTGTCCTACGGTGCTAAGTAAGGTTGTTTTTGACCGTGAACTTGACTCCAGCGTCCATTTTTACCTCAAAGATCAACAACTGCCAATTGCGAGCAAACCGTTTGGGTTTTACAACATGTAGGCCCAAATTGGGCCATGACCCGACCCAAGGTCACGGGTGCTCTGGTGTCATAATGGCAGCACATGTTAGGGGTCATGCTGCTGATAATATATGACCATCGAGATCTCATAAAAAAATCCGCTCAAATTTAGGCCAAATCCGAAAAAGTGGCTAAAATTGACGATACCTCAGGTCACTGACCTCGAATTTTCCGAAAAATCTGAAATATACAAATTCTGCGTTCTATCATATTCTATCATTCCTGCAACTTTTAGCGAGCTCGGTCTTCCCCCGAAAAAGTTATAGGGGGCTGAATTTTTGAAAAGATTGACGTCTTTGACCTGAACAAAAGGATTGACCTCTTTGACCTGAACCAGGTCAGTGACCTGATCTGCTTGGAACTTAAAATACCACTTCAAGAAAAACGTGTTTGGTATGGTGTGCAGAAAACTGGTCAATGCTCTTTGGTTATTTCCCACCAGTTTGAGGAGAGGGTCAAGGCGGGTTCCGGCCGAGGCACGCAGAGGAAAAGGCAGGCGTTATCTTCCCCTAGACGCAGCCAGTCTGCCTCTGGCGCAGGCGCACGGCAGAATGAAGCGGACAAGAAGATCGTGGATTCCTTCGTGTGCAACATGCTGGCCCTCAAGATCGTGGACTCGCCATCTTTTACCAGCCTTGTCAAGACCCTTAACCCGACGAGAAGGTGGTGTCCCGCTGCAGCCTCGGCCGGAGGATCATTGACAACCATAAGGAGCTTGAGCAGCATGTGATCAGGTACGTACACCATCCCATTCACGTGCACAACCACTGTCACTGTCACCAAAGCATTATAGTGTTTGTGATGGTGTGCATATCATGAAAAGATTAAAAACTTATGAAATCCAGCTCCAGTTGAGTATTACCCCCAAAAAAGACAACTCCAAAGAGAATCATTGATGATCTGTTTGTGCACATGCTGCAATATGCTTTACATACTGAAATTTACAGTGGTAAATTGCGAGATCTCAAAGGGAAAAAGGAGCTTAGCTAAAGCCATCTTAGCCTAGCTTCGATATTGCTCCAAAGATGTCAGTGAACAAGAAGTAAGAAATGGAAGAAACCTCAAGCAGGCACCTCTCTGGGCAGTGACTGTGGACAGTTTATGAATGTGCCTCTACCTGTGCCCCTTTTTGGTGGTTACTGGTTGGTGATGACACTATTTCACTAGTTACTATTAGTGCATTATACGATCAGACATGAATGCTAGTAAAAAAGTGTGTGTGCCTGTGATATATTTCTGCCTCATCTAAACTAATAATTGACTTTGTTATTCCCGTATGCTCCTTCTTAGAGTATAATCCCAATAGACTTGTAGCCTTATTGAGAAGAAGTGACTGCACGCCCGCATTCCTCGTATATTCTCCCCGCATTCCCGAAATACCAGTGTCCGGTGCTTCCTATGTGCATGTCCATTTCAATGCGTATTTTTGTTGCAGACTTTTGGAGAACGTCAGCTGGGTGGCCACCACCGCGGACTGCTGGTCGGCGCATAACAAGGCTTACCTGGGGATGACGGCGCATTGGGTGGATGCCATGACCCGCGACAGACAGCAGGCCGTCCTGGCCTTCTCTCGGGTTCGAGGTCGTCAGACCCTCGACGTCCTCGCCCAGGCAATGGTGGACGTGCATGTCAAGTTCGGTATCCAGGACGAGGTGACGAGGACAACAGTAGACAATGGCAGCAACTTTGTAAAGGCATTCGTCGAGTTTGGCTCTGAGAGCGGCGTTTTGCCAGATCTCCCTGCTGGCAACTCTGATGAGCCTGACGACAATGGCGACGACGACGGTGACGATGGCTCCAACGTGGACGACCAGGAGACCGAGGTCCCGGCGGACGAGGAGGAGGATCTGCAGGTTGTCTCTGTTGCTGAACCCCTCTCTAAGTCTTCATCCGATGGCAGCGACGTGTTTGATCTGCCCAAGCAAGTGAGGTGCGCGGCCCACACGTTCAACTTGCTGGCGACTACGGATGCCGGCAAGGCGATCAAGCCCCAGTCTACTCTCAGGTCCGCGTACAGGAGTGCCACGGGAAAGGCGCAGAGTCTGTGGAACCAGTAGGGTCGCAGCACACTGGCGGCGGACGTCATCCAGAAGGAGCTGGGGAGGAGGTTGGTGGTCCCGAACGCCACGCGCTGGAACTCCACCTACGACTCCGTCAAACTTCTACACGACTTTTTGGGCGGAGGGAAGCGAGCAGCGCTGAACAAGGTAATGCCTCAGCTTAAGCTGCCGATCTTCAGCGAGGCCGACGCCTCCTTCCTTAAGGAGTACGACCTGGTCATGGTCTACATCTCTAAGGCACTGGACGTCCTGCAGGGAGAGAGGCGTGCGTATCTCGGGTGCCTTCTCCCCACTGTGGCCATCGCCTTGAAAAAGCTGAGGGAGACGAAGATTCGAGAACTCCAGCGCTGCGGGCCGCTGGTGGAAGCGATGCTGGAAGGCATTGAAAGGAGGTTTGGACCCCTCTTCAAAGACCTCTACTGCAGCTGGCCGCCACCTTCCACCCTAAGTTCCGTCTGACCTGGTTGGAGAAGGACGACGCCAGCCAGGTTAGCCAGGCCAGGTCAGCCATGGGCACTGCCGAACAGCCTGCAGCACCGGCGAGGTGGAGGACGACGAGGCAGACTTCTTCAGGGGCATGACACACTCCCAGAAGCCCACCAGCAGCCACCAATCGACCAAATCAAGAGCCCAGGCCATGGTGAAGGCTTGGCTAGATGATACACGGAAGAGAAAAGACTAACTGACGGACATGGCGTTTCGGAAAGAACAAGTACTGGTCAGTGTGTTTGTGAAGTACAGTACCGCCATTCCCTCCAGCGGGTCAGTTCAAACGGCTTTTCTCGACAGGGAAGGACGTTCTGAGGGCAAAGAGGTCCTCCCTCTCCGATGGCAGCCTGGAGCGCCTCATTTTCCTGATGGTAAACAACGTAGCAAACTATCAGATTTAGTTTCTTTAGTTTTTTTTTTTTAAACGTTACTTTGTACTGGCATTGGTTACTGTGCGCAATTGCACGAAATTTTACCTTATCAGTGAATCAATGTTCTTTCTCATTCTCATTTTCATTCACATATCTCATTTACGAATTTCGCAATGTGTGAATGTCGTCCGTCGTCTGTCGTGTCAGTGTGTTCAAACGTCGTCACAACTCAAGGTTGGCGCCAGTTGGATTCGTGAAATTTGCAATGCAGTTTGGCAAGCGTTAACCGATCATTGCGTCAAAGTTCGGTGACCGTCTACTTTTATGATGCCTTCATGGCGTCACGATGTGATTCCGTCCGGTCAGTATGAACTAAACCATTGGTGAAATCAGCGGCCCTATACCGCCCCTCCGTGTCCGGCGTTCGATATGGGCCTCGGGCATGTGGATTTCACTAAAAGTCAGACTTCGCATGTTTCCATTGGTACAGTGCTGTGCCGGGCAACTGCATCACAACCTACATTTCACACTCTTCCCCTCGCTCTCTGCAGCTGACCCCAACGGCGACCCCAGCTACTTACTATCTGACCTTTCGTGGGATGCAGGGGGGCATCATCAGAACCCATGCCAGGGAGAGCCAAACGAGTTCCTTACAAAGTGCATGGATAATAGACCATCAGTAGCTCGTGGTGGTAATCTGAAGACAGGCATAGACAGGCTCAATTTTGCTGTATGATATTAGCCGTGCGGGACCAATTTTGGCGACGCTACTGACTGTTTACCAGGCTGGGAACGACTGGGCCTGACCCCAGACCCGTTCAGTAACTGCCTGGGTTCCGGGAAGTCGTCCCTCAATGCCGTGAATGCCTTTAGGACAGGGCAACCGGCAGCATGCCGAAGCATAGAAGACGCCAAGGGCAAGAAGGTGTGACAATGAAGTTGCAGCAAGAAGCAGAAGTGAAGGAGAAAAAGTGGGAGAAAAAAGAAGTGAAAAAACGTGTAGGAAGTCAAGAAGTGAAGCGGTACGCCGGGAGGAGCAGACCGTGAAGGGACTGTGGGAAACGTCGATGAAGACAAAGCCATGTTATACTTTTTTAGCGTTTTATTTCATAATAGTAAAACTCACATGAAAGTCGTGTTTTCTTAGTCCGTCGTTCGTTACTAAAGGAAAAAACGCCAGGGGTATCAGGAGTTTTACATTCACGAACGCGCACGTACACAAACTGATACACACACATAATTTCACAACAAAACAAGACGTTCGCGAGACCGAAACGAGCTTTGAACGGAGACCATTATGTTCAAGGCGGATACCTCGAGAGGCAATTGTTGATCAAACCCAGTCGATAGAAGACCGCTGTTCGTCCCATTTTGCATGCGTCCGCTTTAGCGCTGGTTGTTCCCGCTCTCGTTGTTGTGTCAAATTGTTCGTCGGCGCCGCGGGCAACGAACAGGAATTCGTTGGTTTCAGCACTGTGGCTAACACAGTGGGAGATTACCCGCCGCGGCTGTTGCCCCGGCACCGCCGAATCTACAACGGCTGGTAATGGGCATTGGACAACTAGCGGGATGTTTGGGGTAAGCGCTTTTTATTTCTTCTCTTGGTGTAGCAAATGTGTTTTAAAACCACAAGGCAGCATAAAAAACTTAAAACCTGCGTTCACGTGGTTTTCACTGCATTTAAAAAAGGAACGGAGCAACGGCGTAACGGTAACTTCCGTTGCTTTCTATTGCAGGGTAACGGAGTAACGAGTAACGGACTGGCGTCTTGAGTAACGTAGTAACGAGTAATGAATTCATGTTTTTGAGTAACGATGCCCACCTAAGGTCATATGTATATAACATGACATTTGACACATATGGAAATATTTTCCAAACAGTTCATATATGTTGTAAAACGAATAAGACATTTCCCTAGAATGAGTACTCCTGTTTATGTGCCCAAGACACGCCTATATATTGAAAATCGACTTCTTCCTAAATATGTGATTTATTTATCACTTGGCTCGTAGAATGGCCTGAAGAATAAAAAAAATTGGCCGTAAGATGTGTTCAGGAAGCTTATATAAGTAAACCCCTATTTGTACCCCCATTTTGAATCCCTATCCCCTTTTTCGAAATTTTCAGCATTTCTTTCCTTGGAAATGAAGATCTTACTATGAGCTGCCGGATGCCGTTTACCGCTACGAAATAGAACAAATGGTTTTCGAGATCGCGGGGGAGGGTGCAGAATCTGCTTCCCCATCCCCATCGGCACGGAAATGAACAGAGCGGGCAGGAGCACGGGTGTTAACGCTTACGGGGACATCTTACTGACCAAAGGTACTCGGATGTTTGTAGCTAATCGCCATATTGCTTACGAAGCAAAGGATAGACATTATTAGCACCTTTCAATGCAATATCAACATATCAACATATTGGAGAAAATAGCGATGTACTAATATGGTCTTGAGACAACCAGAGGGGACTCTGAATGTATTAAACCTTGAGACGTCCAGACAGCTCCTGCATATAACACATGTAATCGAGTAAATGATCTGAGACAAGAACTGACGTGAAGCTGCAGCTGATGATGAGACTTTCCCGCGTCTTCTCCCTCCCCCCAAAAAAAAATGATTGGCGTCGAATCACCAGAAATGTGATACCATTCAAAAGAACATCGTCGTCTTTTATGCTGTCAGAAATATTCGGCTTCTCTGTTCGCAGCATAAGAGCATTATGCTAGCTTTGAAAGCGGGATTTTTGCATACCTTTCATAAAATGATCGGTCTTTGAGTGCATTGGCCTTTCCAAGGTAAGACAAAATCAATAACAGTTTTAAACCTCAAAACTGCACCGTTAAGTTCAACCAAACGAAAATTTTCACTGCAAATTTCTCCGATGACAACTGATTTGACCCGTGATCGGACCCGTTAACCCTGGATTCTGAAGCATGATCACTGCGATCGCTTTGACGAAATGCTGAGGTCAGGTCATTGTGTGACCCAAAGATGTTCGAACCAAATATTCAAACAGAGGCATACTAGATTTTTTATTTCTCTCGTCTACTGTGGCTAGGAGAGAAAGCGTTTGCGGGAGGCCCTTTCGATTGCTGCTTAAATGGAAACTGTTTTGCGCGGTGCTGATGCAGTTATGTTGGAGCATTTCGTCTTCGTTCGATGTCCAGAAGTAAATAAACGGAGCGTTGGGAAGCGACATCTGCTTCACAATGGGCAAACGAGGGTTTGGCAAATGAAGCGATTGGAGAAATGGAATTGTATGCGCGCAAGGGCAATAACTAATGGGTGGTGATTTGTTTGGAGCGACGTTAACTGCATGCATGAGGGGTCGTTGGACAATATGCGTTTACTGCCACAAGTATAAACTTCTTGATTGCATTGCCCATGTGACCAGTACCAAATGGCAGCAGTAGCCCAAGCGCTGTATAAAACCCAGTCATCATCAGGGGTCGTTGGACTGCTTCCTTGCACCTAAGTCATTTTCGTTTTCATGTAAGTAGTCATTCCGCTGCGCTTAAAGGTGCAGTCACTTGCGGCCAGTCGCTGGCTGAAGCGAAAAAGAACTTTAAATCCATATTAGGGGATAGCTCCCCTCTCCCCTCCCGGGATCTGCTAAATCAATCGATCCATTTCGACGTAACGGCGGATATAAAGGCCTGTAATCTGAATTACCTTTTCATGTGACAAATTTAGCAAAAACATCGTTGGTGACGTCTTTACGAAGAGGGGATTGTTGCCCTCTCTCAGGAAGAAACGACTCTCCAATGGCGCTCCAAGGACTTCCTTTGACTGTAATATCCCCTTTTGGGGAACGGTTGCCCTCAGGGCATGTTTAAAATAACAATGAAACAGTCGAAAGGGGGGGGGATCATGGCCAAATGATCCCTCTATTTCTATCCGCCAGAGGACGTAAAGCCCATTTATGAAGAGTTCGTGCCAATCAGCCCGTCAAAACGCGCATCAGGCTCTGAGAAACCCATGAGGCGAAGCTGATTGGCCTGAAACACCTTTCGTAAATTTTCTGAAGCCCAGGATTTGGGGTCGTGCCCTCACCTTCCTTGTTCCTCAGTCCCTAGTCCCGCAACGGATATTTGGTGCTTCCTTTCTCTGAAGGCCCGTATGCCATATAAAGCCTTTAAAATTGCCGCGATTGCATTTCTGAAATGCGAAGTGCCATTCTACGACTCCCAGCCCGTCTGGGAAAAGTCCCCTAACATATGAAGGAAAGTTGATATGCCCGAGGCCTCCGTCGGAAGGCCTGGAAGGTCCCATGCAGTGACCTTGGGCTTAAGAGGCATTTATTTCCTTGTTTTTTTAAAAGTCCCCGCAGCTCTCCGGTGTCAGGAGGCATTTAATCACTTCTAAACTTTCACCCCCTCTTTTTCTTGGAAATTCTGGCATAAACACGAGTTGATCCCTTAACTGACACTATGTGTTCCAAGTTGACTGTTCCAAAATCGTCTTGGTCATTTTTCTACGGCGACGGTTTTCCAGCTGTTTGCTCCTGCCCCGGCCCGGAATCAGAGCCAAAAAGTCTATGGCATATTGTGAAAGAGAATTGACCGGCTCGAGGCCTCCTGCAGGTGACATCGGAGATTCCATGTAGTAACAGTGGAGAGGACCTTTGCATTATCTATTAAAATTCCCAGCTTGCTATAGGCTATGAGAAAGTTCACGTCGATGGCATGGTTCCCGTATCAGAAAACCTTCAAATTTCAATGTTTTCTAAATTTCTCTAAATCTTTGAGGTTTTCCCTTCAAAAAGTCTTTGGTTTAGGAAGACTGTCTAAGGCTACCAGATACCTTCAACTCTACTTCCCATGGGCGGCACCGAAGGGAATCAGACAAAGACGTCTGAGAACTCATTAACGCCTCAAGGTCATTAATCGTGCTGCAATACCACTAGGTGAATCATATCCGTAAAGTTAAAGGACACTTCCTTTTTCTAACCTTAAAATAGTTTACATCCGCAGACACTTTTAAGTTCTTGCGTCCACCTTGCATAAGCCAGTTCTTTGAATTTTGTACGTTCTCACGCTCGTTCATTGGTTGAAGCCTAGTCTTTCCGGAATATTCGGATGGCAAAACGCCCTTGATTGGTTGTATATGATATCATAATTGCGCCATCCCCTTTCATCATTTCCGTTCGTAGGTAGTATATAAGCAGCATCGGTTTCCGCTCAGTAGTTCTATTGGTTCCGCATGTGGAGGACCTCGTGACGCTCGTGACGTTGTGAAGTGTTGGTGCTGTGAGTGGTTAGTCTTTGACGGTGAAGAATATAGGTGGTGAAAGTGGAAGTTCTGTGTCTCCGACAAATGAAGGAAGAGTTGGCAAAGAAAATTTACAAAAAGAGAAGGACTGAAGAAGAGGAATATTGTCACAAACCAGGTCGCCAAAAGTCAAGCTATCACACCAGGCAGTTAGAAATATGCTACCGAGGATACAGAGAACTACAGATTTTTTTATCGATTTCAACATGTACCGGCCTCGATTCTGGGACTCGGAGCCTCGGGAAATTCACTCTTTGGCTCACTGAAATGAAGCTCTTTGTTCTGAGGAGGCTATTAAAAGGCCCCATTGATTATTTTCTCAGTGTGCCTACAGCCAAGTCACTGGCCGGGAACCCTCCGAGACAAGCCTCATAAGTTCATAACACATGAAGAAAAGTTTGCCTGCTTGAGGCCTTCAGGAGGGCTCCGAGCTCCAATGGGGATAATGGCCTCAGTACTGAATCCCTTTTGATTCGCCCGTGGGGTAAGCCATGGCCTGTGGTCCACTAATTAGTGAAATTCGTTGCCCAACATAAAGATCTAACGACGTCACTGGCAAGAGACGCTGGGTACAATGAAAACAGACCGATTTACTCTTTGAGTAAATTGAGTCCGTTTGTCTTTCTTTATGTCGAAAAATGTGTGCCCCGATACAGGGCCCAAACGTCTTCACGGCACGTGCCGCGTGAAAGGACCCACGCTCTACCAGTGCATGGGCAAACTTTCGTCGCGCTGCGGCCCGTTGTTGGCGCCTGATGCGCGCTTCAATGGGGATTTTTAGCCCATAACAAAAACACTAAACGAGTCACCAACAGCGTCAAACATCGTCTCGGTTCCGGCGAGTTTTCTCAGCAATCGCAATGTGAGATCGGCTCGAAACACAGCTTGGAACGAAAATGGAGCGAGCAATCGTATGGCGCGTGTTTCAGTGCGCGCAGCAAGTACCAAACGCAAGCGGTGGCATTGTGAAAAAAAACTGTTTCTGAACGTTTTTCAGGACCGAGTGTGGTGCTGGTGAGCCAGAGATCGCAGTGTCTTGGGAAGAGCACTACGTTATAGCCCCAAGTAAGTACCGGTTTTCAATTGTACTAACAGCCAAATGCCTCCGGCCCAACGGTTTGGGCGCCACGCCGTCTGAAAGGGGATCATGCAGTCATTTTCAAGCCTCTTATCGATTCCACTTTAGTATCGTATACAGGCTGTCGAATTTTTGCGGTAAAATTTACGCCGACGTGCAGCTCGCTCTCTTGTACCCCATATCCCCAAAAATATCGTCGTTATTGACTGCGATCGGTTACTATTCATCTTTTCGTAAAGTCTTGTGCGACCCACCGCAGATCGTTCGCAAAAAAGAGCCATTTCTTGTCGGCAGTCGCTGGCTAAATTCTCAGCAAATAAATTTACTGACGCACGTACGGCTCAGCGCCGCGAAACTCCAATACCTGTTGATTTGGTTAACATATTTACATTCGTATTCAGCACACGCCACCGACTTTGCCTCAAACAACCTGCCTCCTCGTCAAACTGGTCACACCATTTCCGAATCTGTTGACCGTTTGACCTGCAAAGATCAAAAAATGCAAATTCAGGGTCAGCAACGGAGACAAGCATAGTCACCGACCTATAGCTACAAATGAGCTATCAAACCAAAAAGTGGAACCGTCCGCAACTTTGACGGACCAAAAGGTTAAGGTCAAGGTCCATCGTCAAGGTCCTAACCAAGGTCAAAGGACGGGAACAAGCATGGCCGTCGACCGATGGCACCAGACCGCACAAATGAGGCATCACACCAAAAAGTGTACAATCATCCGCGAATTTGGCGGCCCAAATGCTCAAGGTCAAGGTCCATCGTCGAGGTCCTAATCAAGGTCAGAGGATGGGGGCGAACATAGCCGCCAGCCTGAGGACACCAAATTGTACACATGAGGTATCACACCAAAGAGTGGAACCGCCCGCAGCTTTGGACAGCCCAAAAGGTCAAGCTCAAGGTCCGTCGTCAAGGTTCTAGTCAAGGTCAAAATTCATGTTCGTATTCAGCAAACACCACGGATTCTGCCCATAGTCTCGTTTTTGGTCAAACCGGCGAATCTGAAATTATTTCTGCTCTATGTTTGATTGTGTGACCTTCAGAGGTCACATTATGCTAAGTTCTAGGTCAACAATGGGGACAAGCATACAGGGGCGCAGCCAGGATTTTCTAAAGGGAGAGGGGGGCGAACCGGAGCTCAGTGTCAACTGAAATCATACGAAAACCGCCTGCTGGGAAGACGACATGCGATGGTTCTCGCAAAAACTGCGGGCCTAGAGCCGGACCCCGACCCACCGCCCCTTGACTGCGCCTATGGAAGCATAACCGCCGACCTATGACATCAAACTGTACGAATCAAGCATCAAGCCAAAGAGTATAATTGTACTCCACTTTGCCGCCCCACAACGTCAAGGCCAAGGTCATTCATCAAGATCTTAATCAGGGTCAAAGGATGGGGACAACCATAGCCAGGGGCGAAGCCAGGATTTTCTTAAGGGGGGGGCTGGGCGGAGCTCAGTGCGAGCTGAAATCATACGAAAACCGCCTGCCGGGAAGACAATATATAATGGTTTTCACAGAAAATGCGGCCCTAAGGAGGGCCCCGGGCTCCCCCCCCCCCCCTTGCTGCGTCTATGAATATAGCTGCCGACCAACGGCACCAAACTATGCAAATGAGGCATTACATGAAAGAGTGGAACCGTCCGCAACTTTGACGACCCACATGGTCTAAGGTCAAGATCCGTCGTCAAGATCCTATTCAAGGTCAAAGAATGGGAACAACTAATCCGCCGACCTATGGTACCAAACTGTGCAAATGAGGTATCCATTGGAGTCATTTTGCATTCTTTTGAAGGGACACGTTCCCTCTCGATTTTTATTCCAGCCCCCATGCTGATTTCAGCCCCTCATTGTTTAAGTGTTTAAACATTGAGAGGCTAAGGTTTAAGCCCCTCATAGTTTAAGAACGACGTTATGCTGGTGTGGCAGAAAGATAACTTGCTATAGCCCTGTCTATGACCTTCACGGCAGTTCCCGTTCCGACCGGACATTCACGATAAACCAATACCCCAGAGGCAAGTCACTCGTATTGCGCAATAGTGCGGTAGAATCCGGTCGAAGAATTCCTCGGTGACGAGGTACGTAAAGCGTAGACCACAGACACGTAATACTCACTTGCATTTCTTGATGCGACTAGCTTCGGAATTACTCATAACGGATACATATACACACATATTGTTCCCGACTCCAAGTAAAGCTTCAAAATCCGCCAAAGTATAAGAAAAGTGAAACGTTACGTTAATGAAATGTCAAAGACAGCTGAAGGCAGCTTCTATCCAATTTGTCGTCAATTTGCCGCAGCTTATATAAACGTAGGTAAAAGAAAGGCAAAATATCGATTGGGTAGAAAATAAATACAATCTTAAAGTAACGAGTGGAACAACGCCATCTGTTATACTAGTTCACAACTGCTCGACTCACTTCACTGGGGCCCATTGTTAGCCCTCGCCCGTATCGGGGGTTGATGCAATCCCCCGAGGTTTTCCAAGGATAGCTTCATAACGGTTTGTTTGACTCATCAGAAACTTTGTGTACCCTCTTGAGCATCCTTTTTGCATCCTATGGTGGGAAAACTTTTCCTCAACGTTGCCGTGGTAGTGAGCTATGACGTCACAAGGGGAACCATGTCAAGCCGTTTTCTCGTACCAACGCGGCCGGTTTACAACGTCCTCAGTTTTGTGTCACTACAAGACGGATGGAGGGACGCAAATGTAACAAAATATACATCATTCAACTCAAAATTGCACGTTCTATAGCATTAAACATAGATTTAGTAGGCTTATGCTCACTGCCGGGATTATCGAGGGAGTAAACTGGGGTCATGAGCTGCGGCGGGAATCACTTTATTTTTTATCTCTTGAAATACGATTGGAAACAGTTATCGCAGAGCAACCTGTATATTCGAATTCCTTGAGGTTTAAGGAAATGAATGATATAAATTTCGTGCAATTTGTTCTTTATTTGGTCTAAAAAGAACGCAATGCAGCGAACGCCTGACTTGTTCCGACGGGGGGTGGCGTCAGCCGAGGGGCGATGGGTCTTCAGTACCACGGCGTGCCTAAAACAGGGTTTGTGTTGGGTATCAACTAAAAACAATAAATGAATAAATAAAACACTTTTAACGCATATTAATCACGATTTCTAGCTAATCCGAGACCATTCTAGGTCACAGGCTTAAGACAACCTTGCGGATGGCTTCAGTATACGTCTTAAGTCTGAAGTCGAAAGGCTTGGTGGTCTAGGATGACCTTGGATGACCTAGGACAGGTGCGTAGCCAGGATTCCGCCCAGGGAGGGGGGGGCAAATCGGAGTAAGGGGGCCCTCGTAACCAATGGGGGCCCTCGCCAAGGGCGGATCCAGGATTTCGCCAAGGCGGGGGGGCGGGGGAGGTGGAGGCGAATGGTCAGCGTGGGACCCCTTTTTTTGTCTTTCAGATATGAAAAATGAGTTAATTTTTCTTTTTCACCATATCAAATGACCGAAAAATTCATATGCGTCATCTTATTTGAGGAAATTCTGCGTTTGGTTCCTCGAGCAAAGTGGCCGAAATATGATAAAAAAGGCAAGATTTTAGGTGGTTCCGTTCCTCACTCTCCGTCCCACCTTTTGAAATGTGGTGTCTGTATCTGCTCCAAGATCCCGTTTGTCCCCCCCCCCCCCATCCCGTAGCTTCTGGGGACTTTTTTGTCAGCTTAGTCTAGGTTCCCTATAGCAGTAACAGGGGAACTTTTGGTGGTCTCGGGCCGTCTGCCCAGCCAGGACCTACTACTGGTCTCAGGTTCCTTTCACAGTTTGACATGTTCCGCGGGACGTCTCAGGCGCTTCTTTGGCAGTTTCAAGGGCACCTCGAACAGTCTCAGGGACCCATCCGGCAGTTTCAGGGACGCTTAAGCCACCTCGAGCTTCCTCCTATCGTCCCTGGGACGTTTTTGCTGTCTAAGGAGCCCCCAGAGGCACTAAAAAGGGTCCTCTGTAAGTTTCTCTCTGCCGTGACAGAGGCGCCTCTGACAATCCTCTAGGTCCTTTGGCCGTTTCAGGAGCAGTCTGTGGACGTCTCAAGGTCTAATAGTTTCAGGTGGCCCCTCTGGTCGTCTCAAGGGCCGCTGTTGCTAGAGACTTCTAGTTAACAGTCTCAAAAGGCCCCTTTCTAGCAGTCTCAGTGGACCCGGTGTGGTCCTGGGTATCTTTCTTTTCGTCTCAGGGAAAAACTTTGCCATCTCAGGGGCCTTATTGCAGTTACAAAAGGCCTTTTGGCAATTTCAGGGCTCCTATGCAGTATCATAGGCCCTCTGACCTTCTCCGGTGGTCCCCATGGCTGTATCAGGGGTCTTCCTCTGTTACACGAGGTATATCTAGCAGTCTTTTGGGGCCCCTCTAGCCGTAACAAGGGGCTTTTGTTGGCGCTTCAGGGGCCTCACGGGCAGTCCGGGGGACCTTGCCCGTGCCACGAGCCCTTTCATTACACTCGGGGACCCTCAGGCCGTCCAGCGCCCCCATAAAACCCAAATATCGTCTCAGGGGACCTCTTATCGTCTTTGCCTTACAGGGGCCTTGCAATCTTTTCGGCGGTCTCAGGGGTCATCTGCGCTGTACGGGCCCATCTTGCCGTCTCAGAAACCACCTGACCTTCCCGGTGCCCCTGACAGCATCAAGAACCCATCAAAGTTTCAAAACGGCCAATATAGCCCATTTGTGGCTCCTCTCGAGGTTGAGGTCACCGACGAATCCTCGTTCAGGGGGCCCCTGTGGCTAGTCAAGGTCTCCTTATGCCGTGCTAGGCATCCTCTTAAGTTCTTGCCGTCTTCTTGCCGTCTCAGAGACCTCTCTGACACTTTCAGCGGTCTCATGGGCCTTTGCCTCTCACGGTCTCAGGGACCCTTTGCCGTATTGAGGCCCCTTGGGCCCCAAGGGCCCTTCTTTCCATCTTAGGGGCCATCTTGCCGTCTCAGGGTCTCATTAACCCTCCCGGAGGCCCTTTAACTACATCAAGGACCTTCAGCTTCTCACTCACAGGGGCCCCCTAGGGACTCATCTTGGCCGTCTCAGGGGCCCTATGAGCCATCTCGCGGTCTCAGGGACACTGCCGTGTTGGGGCCCTGTTGTGGCCTCAGGAGCCCTTTGGGAACTTCAGGGGCCCTCTAAGCGTCTCAGAGGTCATCTAACCCTCCGGGAGGCGTCCCTGTACTTCATCAAGAGCCCGTCAGGTTCTTACAGAGACCCCGTGAAGCTCATACGGGACACCTTCGGGGCTCCTTTTAAGTCTGACAGGGGCCCCTTCTCAGGCCTCAGGGGGAGGGGCGATCGCCCCAGTTGCTCCCCTTTGGATCCGCGCCTGGCACTCGTAATCAGATGGGCCCCATCTGGTTAAAATAACTGTCGGTATGTAAAGGGGCCTCGCAGAAGAGTAAAGGGGGCCCATGCTCGCCTGTAAAGACGTTCATGCCGACCTGGCGGGTGCCTCTAACAGGTCGGCAGGGGCATCTTTACAGGAAAGCAGGGGCCTCTGAATGATCGTTTAGGGGCCCCTGTTGGCCAGGAGGGTCACTGCCTGTCTGTAGAGTGCACCCTATCCGCCTGTAAAGGGTCCCTGTCGACTTCTGGAGGCAGGGGCAGGGGCTTTCTTCCAGGCCGAAAGGAGGTCCCTTCAGATGCTGACAGGGGCCCTTTATGGGCCGATAGGGGGCCCTCCACCAAACAAGCAGTGAACTCCCCTACAAGCTAGCAGGGGCCCCTAAACGCTCATTCAAACCACGGACCTCTTTCATAGCACACAAAGCCTTCTTGTATATTCGGAGTACGTTTTCTTTAAGTTTGTAAGCCTTCTTTAATGCTTAAAGTGCTCTTATTTTGCATTAATTTTCTGTTTCGGACAGTGTAAGGCGCCATGCGGGTGCCTCACGATACCCAAAGCACTGGGGCCTTCGGCCCCAGGGAGGACCCGCTCGGCCAGCAGGGGGCCCCACTTGGCCTCAGGGAAGGACCAAGGTGGCCCTTTGGCCCCCCCTTGGCTATGCCACTGACCTAGGGTGTCATATGTAGATTATATAGATGATATCATGGATAGTTATATAATAGATAGATATAATAGGTAGATTATATATATATATATATATATATATATATATATATATATATAGATAGATAGGTTATATAACACCTAGGGTGTTATAGGTCACTCGACAATATAGTGTTGGGTGATTCCGGACGCTGCGTTGGACTTCATCATCCATTATTATCTACAAAAAAATGCTTCTGCAGCCCCAAGAACGCATTTAAACCGACGACCCCGTTTGACAAGGGCCGACCTAACATGACCTGGATCGGACTCCATGGGTAAAATACAGTCATGTGGGCTACAAATGGACTCGTAATTGATTCACAAACACCATGATATCGACTTTGACTCAACATCATTAACTGTTTGGCGCTCATTCGTGTTTAAACTGAAAAAAGCCGCACTCTCTTCCAATTTTTTTACATTTCACCCCCACCTTGAACGTAACCCGTTATTCTGAGACCTTCAAAAGGGATACCATTCGCGAGATCTTGTCACGCGCAACACGCTGTTTTTTCCGCGACCCTTTAGAACGCATCGTGTGGAAATGGCCGAAGGGTCGTACCACCTCCCCCTCCAACCCCCATACGTCCTCGTTATGCAGAAGCCCCTATACGGGCGAGGGTTAAAATGGCGTTTCAGTCTAATGCAGAGGTGGATCCAAAGGGGACCAGAGGGACGATCATCCGGACCCCAGAGGCCTGAGAGAGGCCATTCTCAGACTCAAAAGGGTTCATGTTTTATCCGATTTTGTCGATTGGTACATGTTTCATTCAGATCGCAGCAGTGGAAATTGTCTTTTAGCCATATTGCAGCAGACTGCAAATACTTTTTCAAATGCCAACTACTCAAGCTCAGGTCACGAGCTTTTCTTATGAAAGTGAACAGCCACAGAGAAATCGATTGGCTGTGTGTTTCATTTAGACTGGAACGGTGGAAGCTGATTTTTAGCCATTGCAGTAGACCCATTACAGCACCGTGGTATGTCCCGCCGCTTGCAGCATTTGCGGCAACTTTTTCTAAATTTCACGTTCACAGAACAGGTTACTGCTTGAGACATACGCGGCGCCGGAGACGGTAGCGAAGTTCGTCAACTTTCCATTGGCCCATGATATGTTCGTTGCCTCCTTGAGTGGACCGGCCCCTCATCGCTGTAATCGGGGTCACGAGTGTTGTGTGTCCACGGTTAGAAGGGTAAGGCCTAGAAATGTTGATATTGCTTGAAACCTTTTGATTTAACTCCCGATTTCTTGGTATATAATATTGGTTGCATGTCCTTTGGGATAGTAACAGCATGTCCAAATGGGACGTAAGAACACTGCGGAAGGAGGGCGGGTCACTGTCACCGAATGAGGGAATATTACGTGCCCACTAGGGTGTAATCTGAGCCAGGATTTTAAGAGACTGAGACCTGCCAGGGTGTTTGGTAACCTAACTGACAAGAAAGTAAGGGGTATATAGCCATCATTAATATAGCAGTATGAGAGAAGCTCTTGGTGTAAGGATAGTTCAGGTCCATGTTTCCAGTTTTTGTCACAATATATGGCATTGAACATTAGTGAATGGCCAGGGGGCATCAGTGTTAGTATAGTAATTGGTCCAGGTTACCTTTCTGCACAGAGATTGGGCTTTTTGTCAATTTGGACCTGTGTCAGTGATTACATTTGTTTTTGTATAATTTTGAATAGTTCCTTAAAATGCGGGGTAGAGCACTGCAAGCGCCTCCTAGCTGTGCATGGCAGCACACCAATATCAGGGGCCCCTTGTATGCTTTTCATTTGTATAGGGCTGTTCATCCTGCCCCTCACTGCAAAACAAGGCAGATTGATGAAATGTGTATGAAATATATTATCAGATTATTATTACAGTTTACAAGAAATGTACCAGCAACTTTAACTTTCATAGCAAAATGTTCAGTTCAAACACAGTCACAGTTCACAGTCACAGTTCCAACATTAACACAGGGGAATCCCACCCCCAAATTGTGAAGACCCTCATGGCCCCAATACCCACATGCCCTGCCCCAAAGAAGTCACAGTGGAGAGTGCCCCAATGGCTGGGGCTCTACCACAGACACCGCCTGGTGACAGCACTGCTGGGACACTACCACTGCTGCCCCTGGTGGCCAAACTGGCACATTTCAGTGCTCCTGGCCATGTGAAGCTGCCCAGGGCATTGTGATGTTATCAGCTTTACTCAAGTACACAGATAGCATTTCATCAATAACTGTCCCAATTTTGCCATGGAATGCATCTTTTGTGCAAATGCCATTGGTATGTAAAATTAGCTGTGTTTGGGTGAATTTGGAATCATTCTTCATAATCATTTTCATGCTTCATAGTGTGCATCAAGTAGAATGAACACAGTATGATGTGTTGTACAGTCAACATCATAGAACTGTATGCTTTTTAGTATTTTGGGATTGTCATGTCATGAAAGGAAAGGCAATTATTGTTAACAATCACTTGAGTTGAGGTGAAGCTCATTTAGATCTGGTCTGCAGTTTAAAACATTACCCAAAGTAGGGTGGTGTAGTTTTGCCCCTTGGTGAGTTGAAATGGGAGAGCAGGGTGCAAAAGCACTTTGTTATTGTGGGTTCCAGCCTCTAGTGTTTGCCATTTTGCTATGCATTTTCAGTTTGACATCATTTGGTGTATGCATGCATCTGGACATGGCACAGACTGTAGTATTTTGCCACCTTTCATTGACTGGGGAGAGGGGTCATTTAATTCCCCCTGTCCATCACAAAAAAACACCCATCTGATTTGGCTGATTCAGGCACCAATCAATGGCACTGAGCCTTACGCTCCTTTGACTTATAAATTTTTGCTTTTGGGTCATTGATGGCATCACAGGTCAGGTCAAACATGAAAAAATGGCCATTTATTCCAGTCTTGTAACCACAATGAAAAGCAGAGTGGGACTGAAATTGGTGTGGCAATATATTCTTGGCAGTCTAATCTCATATTCTGCCACCTTACCCAAGGTCATAAAAGGTCAAGGTCATGGGTTTGCAGTTCACATTAAAACACAGGTCAACTTCAACCTGCACTGTAATATGTCATTCAATGCATGTTTCTGGGTCCATTTTACATGGGGACTCCAAAAACAAGACACTTTCAAAGAGCCTTGGATGCAGAAAAACTAGAATGACCCAAAGTATTGTGCACATGCAACATTGCAACATTTCATAATTTCAAACATGGATTACCATGATTACATTAGTGACCTCCATCTGACATTTTTGGATAATCCTACATGCCATCATGTCCATTGATGCACATTTCCACGGAATGTTACACAACATTGCTAATGCAGATATCTCCACACCAGTCATCCAGAACATATGCCACCAGTTTATGCCACCAGTTTAGTTGCCATGCTGATATCAGCCCATTAAAGGTCAAAACACAAGGAATATGTAAATGTTGCAGTAAATTGCAGTGTAAGTTGTGCTGCAGTTTATTGCTAGAAAATTTGCTAATCTGTCAAGCCATATCTGGAAAATCATTTAATTCATTTCCTTTTTTAAAATGTTTTGTCACTGGACATGGAAAATCAAAAATACATATTTGACCTAGGATGACCTAGCATTGGGTCAAAGGAGCTCCATATTGGTTTCTCAGGTCATGCCAATATCCAGTGCAAGCCACAGTCACCATGTATTGTAAAAGCACTGACAATACAGCCATGTACATGAAGTAAAACTGAACATCAAATCGCAAAACATTGTCGTCTTGATGGCATCATTTAGACATTACCTAAGACTGCCTTGTTTCCAAACTTTTGTCAGTATGATGATGGTGATGATGATGTCAGCAATTCATGCAAGAAAAGGTACTGGAAACTTCAGGATGCTGCATTTATTTGCATGGGAGATGTCAAAGAAATGCACCAGGGGGAGCATTAAATGCCCTCCCCGTGGTAAGTGGCAGGTTAATAGATATGTAATTAAGTGATAACAACATTAGGTCCTCACAAAAATGGTGTGGTTTTGCCCATTGGTGAGTTCATATGAGAGGGTGTGACTTATATTTTTGTATCTGAATGCATTTTTATTGAGTTTCAAGCTGTGGTATTTGCTCTTTTCGCCTTCGGTTTTAGATTGGATATCAGTGGGTGTATGTATCCTTTTTAATAGAGTGTTGGAAGTGACAATAGTGCTAGGTCCTCACAAGAATGTGGATATAATGTTGAATCATGTAGACTGAGCACTTTGAATCCATTGCAGGAAGTGGCATCATTGAGTCAATGCCTTCAGTTCGGTCACTGTCAGGTGTCAGTTGTGTGGTGTCACGTGTGATCGTCGCCACGGGGAATGTGCCACTTGCAGTAACCAAACCGACCATATGCCCGCGTGCTGCAGAATGTGAAAGAGCCAGGCGGTGTGCCAGCCAGAGCCGAGTGGCCGCCGTGCCGGTGCCAGCCGCCGCGCCGCTATGGACCCGACGCCGATGGTGAAGAAGCTGCTGCTGTCGTCGGAGCGGATCGTCTGCTGCCTGGAGGCGCGACTGGCGGGCGTGCTCAGCCGGCGCGTGCTGGCGCTGATCGAGCACGGCCGACAGCGCGCCGTGCTCGTGATGGCCCACGCGGTGGCCGGCGGATCGGAGCTCGACATCGAAGCCGTGCTGCCCGTCGGCCCGGACTTTGCCTGCGAAATCGGTACGGAAGGCGGTGGCCGCCGAATGTGGCCCACGACGATGTTGCAGAAGCACTGGAGTGTAATTTGGGACGTTTCCAAGTTTCTTCATGGAGCTTTGATTCCATTGGTACCCAGTTCATTCACCCCAACGTGGACGACAACCGCTTTGTCCACACACCACAGACTTCATGTGTGTAACAAAACTTACATCGTGGCGTTAAACTTCCTGTATCAGAAAACCTTCAAAATTCAATGTTTGTTATTTTTTTCCTAAATCGTGGAGGTTTCCCTTCAAAAGCCTTTGGTTTGGAAGACTGTCTAAGGCTACCAGATACCTTCAGCCCTAGTTCCCATAGTCGGCACCGAAGGGAATCAAACAAAGACGTCTGAGAAAGCATTAACGCCTCAAGTACCTCAATCTTGTCGCAGTGCCGCTAGGTGAATCGTATCCGTAATGTTAAACGATGCGTCCTTTTTCTAGCCTTAAAATAGCTTGTACACCCGCGGAAACTTCGGAAGCGCTTGCATCCGCCTTACATCAGCCAGTTCTTTGAGATCTTGAGATCTGGCTGCATCCATGCGTTCTCACGCTTGTTCTTTGGCTAAATCCTAGTCTTTCCAGAATATTCGGATTACAAAATGCCTTCGGGTTGGTTGTATATGATGTCATAATTGCACCACCCCCTTTCATCCTTTCCGTTCGTGGATAATGTATAAGCAGGGCCGGTTTTCGCTCAGTATCTGTCGATGTACCTATCTAATCAACATGTGGTGGACCACGTGACGCTCGTGACGTAGTGGAGTGCTAGTGCTGTGAGTGGTCAGTGTTTAACGTCAAGAATATAGGTGGTGAAAGTGGAAGCTCTGTGGGTGTGACGAATAAACGAAGAATTGGGAAGAAGAACTTGTGGAAAGAGAGGTACTGAAGTAGAGAAAAATTTGGCACAAACCAGGTCGCCAATAGTCAAACTATCACGCCAAGCAGAAAAACTGCTAGAGTGTGGTATTGGTTGAGATGTCATGTGCATTGTTGATACACGTTTACCAACTGACTTGAAGCTTACGTTCCGTTTTGGGCGATTAAGTACAGAATGTGTTTTAATAACGTACCATGAAAATGAGTAGGTTATGTAATGCAAGATACTGGTCATGCACCGGCAAAGTCTTTTCAGCGGGATTTATGTCACTTTTACACATAATGTTCCAAGATTTGATTCCGCGCTATATGTTCAGGAGCAGAAACAACGGGAACATGGTATTTTCGTTTTTCCGTACTCGTTCGGTTGACTCCGTTTGATCCAGGCAGATAACGCCTCGCGCCGTGAAGACCATCCAGTCGTGTCACTGTTTTGAATGTTCTTGAACTGCGTGATACCAGTCCCATTTGCGCCTTCGGTGCTTCCGTTTGAAGTGTTTGAATAAGATGACTCTGGGGTTCCATCCATTCATCCATTGTGAAAAACGCTTGCGACCGTCGTAAGCCTTGTGCGCCAGATCAGTTTGAGCTCGGACCGTTTTAGAGGCCCCATCGGTAACACTGCGACAGCAGGGGCAAGCGGTGTCCGAACGACATTGGCCGACATTGTTTTGCCGGCGCGGTTATGCGGCACGCCTGTAATTTTATCCGATGGTCCCATTTGTGACACAAGTGATGGCCTGTGCGGTCACCCTGTGCCCCCGTTGCTGACACAGCTGCTGATTTGCGCGTCTATCTGGTGGTCCCAGTTCTCACCCTGTGCGGTCTGCTGATGGTCCATGGCGTTCTGGGTGTGTGCAGGACCTGGCGGTGCCGTTTTCTGACCCAGCCGACGATACCTGCGGTTACCTGGTGGTCTCGTTTCTGACACGGGTGACGGGCCTGTACGTGTGGTTACTCAGTGGTCCTGTTTCGGGCACAGCTGGCTATCTGTGTGTTTGCTCAGTAGATCCGTTTCTGGCACAGCTGACGACGTGTGCGGTCGTCTGCTGCAGTGCCTAGTCAGTAGTGGGCTTGCATGCTCAGTCGCTCAGCGGTGCCTTCTCCGCCGCTGCCGTTTCAGACTCCGAACGGGCTGGAGGTGACGGACGCGCTGCTGGCCGTGCAGCTGCGCTCCGGAGACGACCAGCTGCGGCTGCTCTTCCCGCAGGGCGCCATCACCAACTCGTTCGTCGAGCAGATCATGATGTCCATGGAAGGTGGGTGCGCGCCCGGGCGTCGGCCGCCGACGCCGCCTCACCTGCGGTCGATAGCCGGCCGGGTCGCCGCCCGTCGGGCGTATGGCGACCGGCGGGCCTCTGTCTGGGAGTGGATTGATGTCGTGAAATCACGAATGCAATTCAGTGCACGGGCACGTGGGGGCTGTGAACGACTTCGATGTTTGCGTTTGCGATCCAAAATCAGGACGTTTTATCCAGGGTTCGTACTTATGTCATGTTACAGGTGTTTCGTTGCATTGAGCTCGTTGTTTGCGGATTTTGCTTAAACACGGGTATTAAGTTTCATGGTCTCCGAGTTCTTTAGCCATACTCAGAGAAACAGAATGAATTATCGTCTTTTTGAAATACCAATAGCTTCTTCGTCGGCAATGAGAAAAGATGACGTGTTGTAGCCGTAGTTCACGTGGCTGATGCGTTGTGGGTAACCGTACACCGACATCGCTCAGTAATGTACGCTGTGTTCCTGAAAAGGTTTCTGTCTCTGACGCCGATATTGTGACAGCATCTGGTGGCTCTCTGAGTCTACTGTTTTTCTCCCTGGTGGTTCGGTTGGGTCTGGCTTGATGTTGTTTCCCCATAGTGGCACGAGCTGCCGGTCCTAACGTTGTTTCTTTGTGACCCCGTAAACAGCGGGATCTCGTTCTGACCACCTTTCTCGTCTCCAGCGCGTTTGGTGCGTCTCGTTCTGACGGTGCGTTTGTCTGCCAGCGCTGACGCTTGTCTTCGTTTTGCTGTTGTGTCTCCGAAGGCGCCGACCGTCTAGTCCTGATGTTGTTCTGTGGTATTGCGGCAGGCTAGTAACTAGACATGTGCCAGCATCCGGATGGAATGCAGGTTATCCCCGTCTTGTATTCAACCCTCATTGACCTGGACGGGTCATTACGTCATCTCGGAGAGGTCGTGTCCCTCGTTCGGAGCAAAGTGGTGCCGAAGTGACGCAAAACTTAACCTGGTCGGCTTAGAATCCGACGCAAAACGAGGAGAACCTGCGTTCAGTCGAGATCCCGGCACATGTCTGGTTGTGACGTTGCTCTGTGACGTTGCTCTATGACACTGCGGCAGGTTGGTCGTGACGTTTCTCTGTGACGTCGCAGCCGGCTAGTCCTGACGTTGTTTCTCTGTGGCGTTGTGTCTAGCTGGCCGTGGCGTTTCTTTGTGACAGCGTGACCGACAGCTCGTCCTGACGTTGTTTCTCTGCAGCAGCGGAGGCCGCCGCTGGCTCCGATGGCGGTCCCGGCTTTGAGTGGGTGCGCCAGTACCGCGAGAGGCAGGTGCGCGCGCCCGCGAACCCTGCACCGCCGCAGGACGGCCGGCCTACCCTGGTGAGCTGCGAGGGAGAGGCGGGGACGGGACGGAACAACGGCACTGGCGCCCTGCTGACCCGGCCGTCTCCTGCAGCCGGCCGCCGGGCCGTCGTGCTGCCGGGCTGGGGTCGCTCCTCCGCTGATTGGCTCTGTGGTCTGCCGCAGGCCTGGGAGCCGGCCGCCGGGCCGTCGTGCTGCCGGGGCGGGAGCCGCCCCTCCGCTGACCGGGTCTGTGGTTTGCCGCAGGCCTGGGAGCCGGAGGGCGGACCGGGCCGCGTAGTGGCGACCGCTGCCGGTCAGGTCACCGCCCGGGAGGCCGTCGTCAAGTGCGAGATGCTGCGCAAGGAGGAGTCGTACACGGACGTGCACGATCTCAGGTAGGCCGCCCCGGCCGCCTGGAGGCATGTTGCACCGCAGGCTGTTCTGTGATTGTGTCTGGTGTATTCTCGGAGTTGTATATAATTGTGCATAGTGAATCTTCAGGCGTTCTGCAATAGTGCCTTGCGTGCCGTCAGGATGCTTTGCAAGGATACTTTAGTTCCACGCATGAGCTATCCAGGATTTTCTCGACGTGCTGTGCAACTATGCCTTGGGTGTCCCCATATTGCGATGTAACTGTACCTGGATTGTTTGTCTCGGTTTGTGAAACTGTGTGCGGGATGTCCCCTGGTTGCTGTGTAACCGTACCTCGGCTGTTATCAGGGTGCTGTGCGCCACATGGAACGTGAACGGCCAGTCGCCGAGTCCGATGGAGCCGCTGACCGCCTGGCTGGCCTCCACCCCGGAGCCGCCCGACATCTACGCCATCGGCTTCCAGGAGCTCGACCTCAGCAAGGAGGCCTTCCTCTTCACCGAGTCGCCCAAGGAGGAGGAGTGGCTGTGAGTGCCTCCGTGACGGAGAGCTGAGGCAGCGGGACATGGCGGAGCCGCTCTGTGTTCGTGGTTTTACGCACCACTGGCCAGTTCGGTCGACTGAAGCTCAGTTTGCACGAGCGGCAAAAGTGTGCGGCTGCCGCGCGGTTCTGCCGCTGGAACGGCCACGTCTTTGTGGCGACTGCGAGCGGTGACAGCTGATGACGTTTTATGGCTTTTCACAGCATTTACGCCCGGCAGCGATCGCTTGGACTTAGAGACCTGTCGCGCGACAGATCGAGTAATCCTATGCCTGTTACACTGGGCGAAACACAAGATTTCAATTTACCGTGATTGGACCAATGATCCTGAATTACCGTACTGCTCAAGCGAGGTTGGTGGTGCTATGGTTATGACAAAGTATGACGTATGTCTGACGTAAGCAAACACGGGACGACCTCTGTCAGCTGCTGCAAGACGCGGTCACGCTGTCGCCGCGGCAGGCAAAACCGCTCGTGCAAACTGGGCTTGATACTACTGCGGTCGGCGTCGGCAGTTCCCCGCTGTCCCGCTCAGGACGGCTGGACGCCGTCCGGGCGCCGGCGGCGAGGCGGAACACCTCTCCTCACTGGAGACCTGAGTGTGAGAGGACGCTGAGAAAACCTGACACGAGAGACGGACCGTGTGCCCATAGGACAGCCGTGCTGAGTTTGCTGCGCCCGTGGCTGGCGCCTGACCCCACTGGAGACCGTCCCGTGTGCCCACAGCACGGCCGTGCTGAGCAGCCTGCACCCGCGCGCCGCCTACTTCCGCGTGCGGCTGGTGCGGCTGGTGGGCATGATGCTGATCGTGCTGGTGCAGGAGCGGCACCACGCCTACGTCCGTGACGTGGCTGCAGAGTGTGTGGGCACCGGCATCATGGGCAAAATGGTGAGCGGCTGGCCGCGCGGCGTCCGCCGGTCATCTGCAGTTGGGCGCGGGATCCGTTCCCGTCTGGCGGCTCGCTGCGGGCGCTACCGTCGTGTTCTGGGGGGGAGAGGGTTTAAAGAAATTGGGACCGCTGAGTGATGGTCAGGTCGTTTTAGTTATGAATGCGGAATTTGTGCATTGGAGTTTGTTTGTTGCTTCGTTGGAGGCGCAGTTGCCACGTCACTAAGCTGGATCTGTTGTTGTGTGACGATTTCGACCGTTGTGTGTCTCAGGCAAATCATTTTGTGATGTCATCGGATCACTTTGTCTTGCCATCGCTGCTCTCAGCCCTCTTCGTGCTGCGACTGCCCAGACCATTTCCAGAGTCCGGGCCTGGCCGTCTTGACATACCGACTCCTCCCAGCACCAGGTGGCTTTCAAACTAGCTCCCTTTACCAGCTGGCAACCCCAGCTGTCTGCAGGCCGATCTGCCCTCGCCAGCTGACTATCCTGGCCATGTCCAGACGGAGTTTTCTCGGGTCAGTTGTCCGTGACGGCGCCTGCCTGGTTCTCCCTCCGTACGCCTTCGGTCGCCCGCCGGCGTCCGGCCGCCGTAACCGACCGGCCCTCGCCGCGACAGGGCAACAAGGGCGGCGTGGCGATCCGGCTGAAGGTGCACTCCACCTCGATGTGCTTCGTGAGCGCCCACCTGGCGGCCCACGTGGAGGAGTTCGAGCGGCGGAACCAGGACTACAGCGACATCTGCCAGCGGCTGCGCTTCAACGCGCTGGTCTCGCCCAAGGCGATAAAGGACCACGAGTGAGTCCTGGGGCTGCCGTGGGTCAGACCGCCGCGCGAGCGGAGCCCGCTCGTAGCCCGAGCCACGGTGAGAAGGTTTGTCGAGCAGTCCGCGAAAGAAATCTGGGAATAGGGGCCAGGGTTGGGTTTGCGTGCGCTGCAAGGAAGTAGGCTGACGTGGGCCTGTCTTTCCACTGTGAACTGCGTAGGTGCCTTGTTTTGGGAGCTGCACTGGCAGCCGGTGTTGCTGAGGGAATGTATGATTTGAATGCGGACCGAGTTCTGCCGTAGTCGGGTGTCACCTGTTAAAACAGTTTTTATGACCCGGCATCTGCTGGGACGTTTCGTCTCCCGGCTTTTCCGGGAGTTTTTTTCAGGGGGAAAGGGGGGCGTTGGGAGTCAGACGTTTCTGTTCAATACCTCCGCCACAAGTGGCCCGATTTAGTTGATTCAAACGGCACTCGATTATCCCCGATGATGTGACGCCTGGCGTGCCACATTTTTGGACCTCTGAGTGTCTTATGTCATTTCTCAGACCACGTCAAAGATGGTATTGGACCAATTTGGGTCGTGTCTTTTTTTTAGTACAAATGGGGGATTTTAGACATTCTGAGGCCGAAACGCGTGAAAGGTATGCGTTGAATGCCAATACATGTCTGTCGGACCAAATGGTGACAGGTCAACCAGGATCACGCGATATTGCGAGGTTTATTACGTATAAGCCTTAAGTATGCCTAGTACGGTGCATGGAAGTCCATAAAAGCGACGAAACTATAAATATATACAAAAGGTCATGTATATATATATATAGAGAGAGAGAGAGATGTGTGTGTGTATGTATATATACAAATGCAGAAATCGATTTTTTATCCTTTGATGTAGTTATGGAATGAAATTTCCGAAAATTGTTAGGACGTGCTCAGTGGAATTTTAGACCGTTTTTTTCAGTTAGCGTCATGTGCTTAATGTTGGCATCTCTAGAAAGTACGACGGTCTAGACCGTCCGCCCAGGGCCGCCAGCCATGAATGTAGACAACAGGGATGGAGTGTGGGAGATCACCAGTTTCCAAAATGGCATGTTGCGTTCAACACAGAGGGTAAACTAAACCGTGAAATTCAGCCTCTCTGGACAGATCTGTTGGCGATGTTATCGGGGTGCAACGACTGGTCATGCCTGACATTCCCGTTTTAACCAGCCGCTGGTGATGATCGCCGTGCCGCATTTCAGTCAGGTGTTCTGGCTGGGTGACCTCAACTACAGGATCACGGACGTGGACGTGGACAAGGTCAAGGAGGCGATCGAGCGCGGCGCCTTCGAGGAGGTGAGCCGATGGATGCCTGAGCCGAACGCCGCCTTAGACTGCCGTTCGCCTCCTGTTCATTTTACCGCATTAGTAGTTCTACCGCACTGGGATACTGGTCATTGCTGCCTGTGTTACCCGTGACCGCAGTAGGCGTTAGATCTGTTACAGGTGGTTTGCACGCCGGCAGAACGATGGTGAATGACCCTGGCGCCTTCCAGCACGTCGGCATACAAGGGGCGTTTTCCCGCTCGCCCCTGAAAGGACAAAAACTACGGCGCTCGCATTTGTGATGCGTTCACGTTCAGAAAATCGCGCTTCCATGCTGTCTTGTATTTCCCTCGATTTTCACACAAAGAGTATTTACAGAAGTGCTTAGAGCGCAGTGGTACACTATGGCAGCCGTCTGACGCCAGCCGCTGCGGCCGGCAGCTGTCGTGACCCGCTGCCCAGAGGCTGGCGTCAGCAGCTGCCGACGCTGCTGAGCGTCGATGGCCGCCCGGTGGCCGCCATGGCCGCCCTGTGGCTGGCGGTGCCGGCCGGAGCGGGCGTGGGGCTGTCGTGGCGCGCGTCACGTAGCCGTGGAGTCCTGTGTCCTGTGGCCGGGCCGGTCTGGCTCGGCGTGTGGGGCCGCTACACAGTGCAGGCGCCTGGCACCTTGGACTTGACCCAGCCGGCGTATTCTGCAGAGATGGGTTGTTGTGAGCGGGTTCAGAATATTCACCGGTACGGAACCGATGTGTCGGCAGAGAAGTGCACTATTGTACCTATTTTGTGCGCTTTATTACTCAAACGATGTAAGACTGATTACTTTGAACGGCTTTGCAAATTAAATTTCATAATTTCTCGTGTTTTCATGAAGCATGTTTTCACTGATGCTACTTACTGGACACTCGTGCGAAGACTCCCGGGTAGCCCTGGACGGCGCAGCCATTTCCCCAGGAGACGACGCCCACCTGGGCGAACGCGTTGTTCACCTTGTGGAACATGGGGCCGCCGGAGTCTCCCTGTGGGTCCGAACCGTCAGTCGGGAGCTCTGGTCGTTGATCTCCGTACGTAGGACACCGATCATGGCCATATTGGCTGTGTCATGGCACATTGGCCATGTGGTCTGGTACTTCACGGTAGAGAAACCAGAAGCTGCAGCTGCATGTTGTGACACGACATGGAAAAGCTCGAAAAGGAGCGTTAACCGCGTGGCGTGTTGGCATTGGTCCACCGCGGTGGCGAGATTGTGAGCAGCCCGGCCGTTGATCGGCCCCTGGGGTCAGGATGACCTCCCGCGGCCGGCCGGCAGGCGGGCTTTGACTGGCCTCGGACTGAGCAGACATTGTACACCACCATCACTGGCCGACACCGGCCGCTCGACACCGCCGGAGGGCGAACCGCACCTGGCAGGCGTCCTCCAGGCCACCGTGGGGAAGGAGGCCCGTGGCGCAGATCATGCCGTCGTCGATCTGGTAGTCCTGGTAGTTGGTCGCCTTGCAGGCGGCGTTGGACAGCGTCTTCTCGCCGGCGGACTTGTAGAGCTGGGTGTTCATGTTGGCGTCTGCCGGCAGGGCGGGTCATGACTGTGACCAGGGACCAGACGGGGGTGGCGCTGGGCACTTGGAAATGGTTAAACAAGATTTAATTTACTTCTTCAGCACCCTTTATCATACGGCGGGTATTTCCCCCGATAGCGATATTTCCGTTATTGTTGAAATTGTAGTTCTGTTCCGAAAAATATGCCACGGATTTCGGCAAGTGAAGTCCGCCTGCCAGTTTGTTTGTAATCGAGTTCCTTAAAAGGGAGCTGTTTTGTGCGCACCTTACACGGATTGACCAAGCCAGTTACCACGCGACCAACCCCGTTTGAGAAGTCATGTGTCTCTTTTGCCTAAGGTCTGAATTAGCATGAACTCGCTCAGAAAACTGCGGTCCATGAGTGCAGCAAGACATTCCCAGGAAGGCATTCAGCAGCGGAAGTTCGTTTTTACTCGTTGCCTTTGCCAGTGCTCTGCTATCTGCCGTGCCAAGATGCCCTCTGGCGTTGGAACTTTTTTAGGTGTAGTGGGACCGGCTTCATTTTGCTGTCGTTTCTTTCCGTACAACACCATACGGTTAATACTAACATCGCCCGGGGTGGGTCGGACGGTCGTCCTTCCGTGTCTGTGGAATGCAGGGAACGCATCTGTGCACCAACTCACTGGAGCTGGCAGTCTTGCCCCAGCCGGCGATGGTAATGGGGACGCCGCCGCCGGCGTAGTTGGTGTCGAGGCAGATGGCCTTGAGCGGCCGGTTGGGGTCCTTGTTGAAGTTCAGTTCCTGGGAGAGTTTAACCACGGCCACGTCGTTCATGGGCCGTGCTCCGTCCTGCGGCGAACACGCGCGTCAGGGCCGTCAGGTCAGAGCGGGGAGGGAGTCCCCGCGACCATCACTGCAACGGCACGTGTGGTGTCCCCCCCCCCCTGCGGCGGGCACCACGCGTAGCAGGGGCTCTCGCAGGACCGGAACGGTCAGAGTGACCCCTGCTGATTACCTTAGTGCGGCTGTCGGTTTCAGGCGCGGTGCCGGTGTTTGCTGGCTGAAAGCGCAGCGATGTAATTCAGAGCCAGTAGATGTAAAGGCTGATGGTGGGTACCTTGGCGTAGCTCTCGTGTATGATGACAGCCTGGGCGGACAGCAGGCTGGTCTCGTCGGTCGGATCGGTCGTGTCGTAGTCGTTGAAGTAGGCGTAGACCAAAGCCGGGTTAACGCCGCCGTTTCTGCGGGTGAACTGTCGCATTAGCGGCTAGCGGTCCCTGGTGGCTCAGGATTAAGACGCTATCTGGAGAGGCGACGGGGCGGTGCCTCTGGGCATCAGGGAGAGGTTCCCAGCACCAGAATGTACTACTGGGCATCAGAAAATGACGCAAGACGGCGACCAAGGCTCAGTTCCGACGCTCAGAGTGAGAGTCGTACTCGAGACGCGGCGCGGGCGCCGCTTGAAACAACACGGCGGAGACGTCGGCTCTTGGTTTCGTGGCCCGGATGGCGCCTGTGAGAAAAATACTGCTCCGCGCCCATCATTGCCTACAGGGGCCGACAGACGGTGTAAAGCGGCCCGTTGGGTTGCCGACTGGCGGCGGCGGCGGCCGGACCACCGCACTCACTGCTTCTGGTGGTCGAAGCAATGGCCGGCCGTCAGGATGTACCAGGTCGTCAGGATGGAGGCGCCGCACGGCTCGTGGTACCATTCGCCGCTCTTCTGGTAGTAGGCCGCCAACTGGACGGAGCGGCAGAGAAGCGTGGTCAGCGGTCAGTACACGGCCGGGGCGGGACGAGCTGCCGTCCAGCTCCGCCCTCGGAACGTCCCCAGAACGGGGCTGAGGGCCGCGGGGTGTCGGGAACCATCTTGGCGGCTCGACCGTGCGCCGTCCCGGCTGTCTGGGCACCACCGAGAGGCTTTTGATCCGGTCATAGTGCTCATTGACGGCCCCGGGCGCGATGGCCGCGCTGGAAATCACGACGCTGGTAATCCGAGGCCATATCGTTAGGTGTACTGCTCCACAAGGGACCGAGTAAGGAGCGTAACGTTAGGTATAGTGCTCCACAAGGGACGGAGTAAAGAGACGTGCGGTCGCCGCCGCCGGCTGCACCCACCCGGACCATGAAGGGGAACTCTCCGCGAGTGGCCGGCGACCAGTTCACGCCGCGGTCCTGCTTGTCCCCTGCAACATGGAGTAGCGTCACCGTCCCGGTCACGGACCGCGCAGTGCTGGCTCGGAGGGCCGAGAGTGCACGGCCATGACGGTCGCTCGTTGGCCGGCTGCCTGGGGGTCGTCAGCCGCCCAAGTGAGAGGGACCCGGACGGGTTGAGGTGACACGGGAACTCTGCGGCCGTCTGAACGTGCTTACGTGACGGGGACGATTCCTCACCTGAAGAGACACGTCCGGAGGCCCTCTGTGGGCGTGTGCACCTCTTCACGGGACGGGCGCGGCGTCTCACCTGAAGCAGCGCGCCCGGAGCGAAGTTTGGGGGGTTTTCCGGGGATCTGTCGGTCTTCCAGTCTGTGTTCCATCTGCTGGCGCTGCTCCATCTGTTGGCGCTGCTCCATCTGCTGGCGCTGTTCCGGGGTCTGGCGCTGCTCCATCTGCTGACGCTGCTGCTGGATCTGGCGCTGCTCTTGGTTCTGGCGCTGCTCTTGTTGCTGGCGCTCCTCCTGTCCGCCCTGGCGCTGTTCGACGCCGCTCTGGCGCATATGGGGCGGCTTGCGCGGCAGATTTTGGCGCTGCTCGTCTGCCTGGCGGGAGTTCATCGGGGGGTCGGCCATCCGCTCCCAGTCTTCAGCCCTGCCGTGGATGGGGGGTGCTCCTCGCACCATCGGAGGCTCTCTGGCCAGGCGGTCGTGTGGCGGCTGGCGCACTGTCCTGTCGTGGATAGGAGGTGCTCCGCGACTCATGGGAGGCTTCCCCGCCAGGCGGGCGTGGGGCGGCTCGTTCATCGGCTGGAAATAGGGAGAGTGATGTGGAACTGCTGTGCAAGGCTGTTCATGGCACCTGCTTCGTGCGTTTTATGAACGCGCAACGTTTTTTTTTTTGGTTTCTACAGAACCAAAATACTACGGACTTAATCGTCCGTTACCTCATTTATAGCCCTTATACGGGCTTCTAGTTAGCTTGATGTGGTGTAGTCCTGTCAACAGATGAGCGGAACTCTGGGCGAAATGCAACACGATCAATGGCATTGTCAGCGGCGGATGGCCAGAATCCGTCCTGTTTCTTCTGCGGGACAAGATAAGGCTCATCCCGGACTCCCTGAACCTCTGTTCAGTACCATTACCAAGCTCTGTTCGACCGATGGGGACACCGTACCTCGCTCGTTGGCCGTCCTTCCCTCCGTGAATACCCCGCTCCCGCGGTCCGGGGTCCGTCAGACCGGCGGCCACTCACCGCGGCCAGTACGGCGGCCAGCAGAGCCGTGAACGCCAGGCAGAGCTTCATGGCTGTCTCCCGGAGCGGCTGGGGCGGACGTCGGCCGGCGGCGGCTGCTGCTGTGCCGCGAACCCGGCCGGCGGCCGCTTATAAGGCGGCCGGGCGCGACGTCCTGCGGCCCGGCGCCGACCGCGGCCGCCCGGCCAGCTGCGAACGCACGGCCGCCGCCTGTCGCGGGCCGCCTGCCGTCACGCGCCGTGACGGCTGGTGCTGTGGCGTCTGGCGCCGACCGCCGACCGCCGACCGCCGGAGGTTCGGAGCGGCGCGGGACGCCGCCGCCGGCCCCTCTGGCGCGCACTCGGCAGAAAACGGCCCCTTGGTCGCTGAGGCCAGTAGAAAGCGAACGTCCTGTCTTGTCTTGCCTCGCCCGAGGGCGGGTTATGAGATCTCACGGACGGTGTGCGCGTTGTCTGACGATGTACTTTACGCTCTCTGGCCACAGCAGCTGAGAGATGTTAAAATATAAACGAGAATGTCATAAAGCTGACGGGGGGGGGGACATTTTGCTATTGACCAAGTGTTGTGGAAATAGGAGACTGAGATAATAAGATAGGGAATTTATTGAGAAATTTACTGAGATAAAAAATTTAGTGATGTGGACTTCCTCAGATTATTGATCAAAGCTATGTTTCGTCGGTTGTAACTTAAACTGTCGCAGTTTTAAAGCTTTGGTTGGTCAAGACACCTTCAAAGTTGGTCAAGACACCTCAATTTTGCAGTCAACCCGGTGTACAAATATCTTGTCTTCCTGTGGTGATTTCAGGTAATGAAGTTTGATCAGTTGCGAATGCAGATGGCTGAGGGCCGAGTTTTCGAAGGTTTTCAGGAGGGGACGGTTACCTTCCGTCCCACGTACAAGTATGACCCGGGCACGGATGTCTGGGATTCCAGGTGAGCAAAACATTTGCGATCTTACGAATCGTCCTGCGCATGTTTCACATATTCATATTACAATTTGTAATTAGCACTTACGGAAATCTTCCGAATATACTGACCATCGTTCGTAAAGCAAACCAGCTGTACCATCCTTACCCAGCATTCTTGTTTATCTCAAAATCCTTTTCATTGCTGTCATCTTTGAACCG
Organism: Capitulum mitella; assembly: GCA_030062745.1. NCBI lineage: Eukaryota > Metazoa > Arthropoda > Thecostraca > Pollicipedomorpha > Pollicipedidae > Capitulum > Capitulum mitella. The sequence continues at coordinate 29,460,657 of CP099840.1, read as the reverse complement.
CCAAAAACATACTTTTATGATTTTGTGCGTACTCGACTCAGGTACAGCAGGGACATGTTCATTGGTGCAGCAGACGGACGTGGGACGCACACGTCGGAACGCACACGAGCACGGAGAGGTGCGCGACGGCGACTCTCAGAGCCTTTGTTGCCTCGCCGAGTCCGGGGCTGATCGGGCGCCGCTGCCGATGTGCGCGCGTGTGTGTATGTGGAAGCTGGACCCTGTGTGCGGGGCTGTCAGAAGCCAGACCGTGTCGGCCGGCGGCGGCGCAGCGCCCTAACGTCCCGGCGGCCCGCTGTCGGCAGCGAGAAGAACCGGGCGCCGGCCTGGTGCGACCGCGTGCTCTGGCGAGGCGACCGGGTCCGCCTGCTGCACTACACCAGCCACCCGGCGCTGCGGCTGAGCGACCACAAGCCCGTGTCGGCGCTCTTCCGGGCGGGGGTACGTGCTCCGGGCGCGGCCGCGGCCGCCGGCGGGTGCCGCCGCTGCTGCCGAGCTAGCCGCTGGAGGGAGCGTTACTGACGCCCGGCCCGGGTGGTCTGGCCTGGTCTGGACGCCGGTTTGCGAGCGGGCGCCGGTCGTGGAAGTCCCGGACGTATAACGGTTTTCGATGGACCAACACCGTTAGCGTTTTTTTCTGACCTGGGAAACTCACGTCTTTGGTGACGTGTCGCGGTATGCTGCAGGCACGGGATTTCCGGGGCCTTGTCCGTAGAGCTGTTTTCATGGCATTGACGGTCCCTGGTTCCGCGTATCCCTGAAGTCGTGTGTCGGGAGCTCTGTCCCGGCGCCCGGCAACGAGCGGCAGGAGGTACGGTGACAGAGACAAACGGCGGCATACGGCCAGTGGCCGTGGTCGACCAGGGAAACGCCAAGCTGGCGACCGCCGTGTAGAGAGGAACGCCGAGATGGCGATGGCGGTATCAGCTGATAACGCGGCTTCGCCTCCTCCAGGTCAAAGTTGTGGATCCGGTCCGGTACCGGAAGATCTACGAGGACATCATGAAAGAGCTGGACAAGTACGAGAACGACTCCCTGCCGCAAGTGTCGGTGGACACCACAGAGATCATCTTCGGCACGGTGCACTTCTTCGAGGTCAAAACGCAGAAGCTGTTCATCACGAACACAGGAAAGGTGAGGACTGCCGGTGGAACGGACGCAGTGCCTGCGGTTGGTTACTGTGTGCGGTCCGGGCAGTCCGCTACCTTAATTTGATTCTCTGGACAGTTGAGACCGTCGTTTTCGAACGGCCAGTCGTGCGGTTGTGTTGTGCCAATCTAGTCTGTCGACAGGTAATGTTTGTCCTGGGAATTCGGTTCAGCTGCACGTTCGTTGCGTTGTATGTGACCGCTGTCGCATGAAACCGAGGGGAATGAAAGCCCTGAACGACGGCACTGTTTACCTCTCTGACCGCCAGATGCCAGTGCAGTACCGGTTTATTAACAAGTTGAACGACTCCACGTACTGCAAGCCGTGGCTGACCGTCGATCCGCACGTCTCCGTCATTATGCCGGGTGAGTCGAAGAGAACTGGTGTGCGCTGCCTGTAGCCCAGTCGTTTGGGCCGGTCAGTGGCAATGCAAACGCGTAAGACCTTGGTAGCAAAGACGAAAGTTCAGAAGCGTGGACCGTTGATGAGATGTAGCCGGAGCTTGTATCTTGTCTTGTTTTGTTATCCATGCAGCTACAGTTGCCCGAACCTTCCGCGGGCCCGTGGGCCGGAAGCTCGTGCTGATGCGCCACTTGTGCCCCAGGCGAGTGTTGCGAAGTGACGCTGGAGGTGCGTGTGGACGACCGGACGGCGTCCAAGCTGAACACGTGCCAGGATAAACTGTACGACATCCTCGTGCTGCATCTGGAGAACGGCAAGGACATCTTCATCACCGTGCAGGGTGAGCCTGTTGGCGGATACCGTTCACGGCTCCGGCTGTACCTTGCACTCACTGTTAATGTACCTCACGTAACTGCTGATTGATGTAAGGCAGTGATTTGGTGCTCCAAGTCTAAAAAGGCCAATAAGCGAACAAAGCGGTAGTAGACACGCATCGCTCATCATTGTCTTCAGTTGTCTATATACATAATTGTGCGAAACTCAGTGAATTGTGGAGGCTCGCCTTGTTTCATGCTTCAGCACGAGAAGAAACATCATAGCCAGTTCGCGTTTCAAACGGCCTCTCCTGTCTCGGATTGTTCTCTCGCGGTACGGTGTGGCCGTGCTCAAGCGTTCCCGTGTCGCTGGCCCGGCAGCCGACCTGACCCGTGTCTGGATCGGCGCCCGCCCGCAGGCGACTACGTGCGCAGCTGTTTCGGCGTCTCGATCAACGCGCTGGTGCACATCAAGACGCCGTTCGCCGAGGTCCCGGTCTCCCGCCTGCTGGACCTGGTCGGTGGCCGGCGGACGCCGCCGGTTCTCGGGGGAGCGCAGCCTGTGGCCGGGGCCGCTCGCGCGATGTGGAGCCGAGGGCTTGTTCAGGAACTGTGAATGTCGGCGATGTCGGGTCTCAGTGCGAGCGGTCATGATAAGGAGTCTACTAGTCTGATGTTGTGCTGAGTGATGTTGATGCTTCTGGTGTCACTGCGGCCGGTCAGATTCCCGGTCAGCGGGTCTCCCAGTCTGAGTCCCGGCGTCCCACCCCCCATCCCCCCCCCGGTCTGCAGGTCTGCCCGTGTGACCCTGGTCTCTTGGTCCGCCGGTTTGAGTCCCGGCCTTCCCCCTGGTCTGCGGGTCTGCCAGTCTGACCCTGGTCTGTTGGTCCGCCGGTCTGAGTCACGGTCTGTTCTCCCTGGTCTGCGGGTCTGCCAGTCTGACCCTGGTCTGTTGGTCCGGCGGCCCGAGTCCTGGTCTGCTCCGTCCCCGTCTGTGGGTCTGCCAGTGTGACCGCGGCCTGTCGGTCCGCCGGCCTGAGGCCTGGTCTGCCGGCCGCCGTTCTGCTGGTCTGACCTCGATCTCGTCTGTCGGCAGGAGAGCGCCAACCCCAAGGAGCTGACGCACAACCCGTACGTCATCCCCAAGGAGCTGTGGTTCCTGGTGGACCAGCTGCAGAAGGAGGGCATCGGCAAGGACCTGTTCGCGCAGAGCGGGCTGCCGGCCGAGGTGCAGCGGATCCGGGAGGCGCTCGACACCACCCTGCCGGAGACGCTTCGTATCCTCACCACGGCCGCCGCTGCCCCCCGGCGCTCGGTCTGGCCGGGGCCGCCTGTGCGCGCCGTCCGAGCGGGCGCGGCTGATTTCAGGCAGAGGACCCCCCCGGTGACAGACGGAGGCCTCGGGCAAAGTCCGGGTTTGATGGCGCGTTGGGATCGTCCCCGTGCAGGAAGGAAAGTCGCGTCATTGTCTTGCTTGCTGGAACACCTCGTTGTCATAGGGCTAGGTCGTTTTCTTTTTCGTTTTTGCCAGTTTTTATAGCAGGTTTTGTGGTTTCGTCAAGTGGAGTTGTTCTTCACGCACTTTTGCAACACGGACAAGAACTGTATGCGTGTGCGGAAAGTGGGTGATGGCGTAGGCCGGTATGCGGCTGAATTTTTATTCGTCGCCTGATGTGAATCACGAGGTATGGTTTCCTTGACGGCGGTCGTGCAGCTGGCAGTATCCACTCGGTGGCCGAGGCTCTGCTGCTTTTTCTGGCCAGCCTGCCTGAGCCGGTCATCCCCAACAGCTACGTGGTCCAGTGCATGGAAAGTTCCGACAACTTCATCCAGTCGAAACACGTGAGTGCGCCTGTCGCGGTGCCGGCCGGCGTTGTCTTGGCATTGTCCTGCCTTGACAGCAGTGGATTTTTGTGCTGAAGGTACCGTGGCGTCTAACCAGATAAGGTAGCGTCTTGGCCGCGAAGTGGTTGGACACGGCAGACGGGGCGGCCGGCGGCCGTCCGACCCTCCGTCTCGCTGCCCCCGACCGCCGCGCTCCGCCCGGTCTCGGCCCCAGCTGACCACCACTCTCTGCATGGTCTCGGCCCCAGCTGACCGCGGCCCTCTGCTCGGTCTCGGCCCCAGCTGACCGTTACCCTCTGCTCGGTCTCGGCCCCAGCTGACCGCGGCCCTCTGCTCGGTCTCGGCCCCAGCTGACCGCGGCCCTCTGCTCGGTCTCGGCCCCAGCAGACCGCGGCCCTCTGCTCGGTCTCGGCCCCAGCTGACCGTTACCCTCTGCTCGGTCTCGGCCCCAGCTGACCGTTACCCTCTGCTTGGTCTCGGTCCCAGCTGACCGCGGCCCTCTGCTCGGTCTCGGCCCCAGCTGACCGCAGCCCTCCGCTGGGTCTCGGACCCAGCTGATCGCGCCCCTCTGCTCGGTCTCGGTCCCAGCTGACCGCGGCCGCCGCTGCCGGCAGATCGTGTCGCTGCTGCCGCCGCACCACAAGAACGTGTTCACCTACATCTGCACGTTCCTGCGCGAGGTGGTGGAGAAGTCGCCGCCGGACCGCGGCCTGGAGGCCACCACGCTCGGTGGGTTGACCTGGGGTTGCGGATGGCGGTCGTGGTCAGGGTCAGGCTCGGGGTCAGACATCTCACGCGGGCCATGTAGTCGTGATCGAGCTGATAATGCGCCTGCTGGGTGTATGGGGGTTATGTGACCGCGCTGTGGGGCCTCGCAAAACTCGGAACAACAAAGAAGTCAACCATTGGGAGTAATAAATGCGTCATGCCGTTGATGGTCCCTACGAGAATGCCATAGGCGGTCACAGGTCACAGTATCACAGTTGCCGTGATTTGTTAAGCTGTGTAGCTGGTCGTCTGTACGCTCGCGTATTCTGATGGTTCCGAGGGGACTGGACCCGGCTTGGTGGTGTGCTGGTTGATCGTTAAGAGGTTTTAAAGCGGCCAGGAGCTCCTGGAGCATACCAGTTTGCATGGAGATCGCAGCCGTGCTGACTGTCGCCATGTTTATTGGTCCAGGCATTCTACGACGGTCTTGGTCGTTTTTCTGATGGCCTGCCTTCTTCCCACCGCCGTTTCTCGCTAAGCTCCGCTTTCCCTCCAGCGAAAATATTCGGTGGCGTGCTGATACGGAACCCGAGCGTGGCCTGGTGCCAACACAACAACATCACCCTGCAGGCGCTCGACCGCCGGAAGACCACCTTCGTCTACCACTTCTTAGTCAACGAGATAGACATATGAGGTGGCCGGCGGGCCGGCCTCGCCCGGCGGCCGACGCCCCGACCGCGGCCGGAGCCGCAGCCCGAGCTGCAGGCCCGGCCGGTAGACTCAGGAGCTTGCTGATCCCCGGCACGTGCTTGTGTGGCTTCTAGTACAACGTGTCCGCTCCCTGCAGCCCGCGATTTGCAGTGATTTGTTGACCAGGCTGATTTGCGTGCGCCGAATACTCGGACGAAATCTGTCGCATCATTCCTCTCTTCGGCTGTCGAGTTTTGTGGCCGTTTTGTTTTTCAGTCGGATTTCGTGCACTCATGGTTTGCATTATTTTCATTCCGCCGGTTTTGGCGAATCTGTTTCCGGGTGCCTAAGGGACTTGATGTGCGCAAGCGACGCGTTTGAAATGTTCGGTTGGCTGCCGGCCGCGGCAGCTGTACTCTGTTTATTTGTCGTCTTTGCGTCGGTGTATCCTGCAGTCCCGCGGCGGGGCTGGCGTGATGGCGGCGCGCGGCTGCGGTAGCGACAGGTGACGCGCGTCAGTTGGACGCCCGATTTTGACTGGTAAAGCTGACCGCAGCGGGCGGATGCGGCCGGATCGGGAGTCTGTGCTCCGGAGTCGCCTGCCGGGCGGCCGCAGCTGGGTCGGCGTCCGGGCGGCGGCGGCCGTCACGGGCTGACCGCAGCCGCCGCCGACCTGCCGCGCAGGTGGCCGGCCGCCGGCCGCCGCCGCTACATATACCCCGGCCGCCGAGCGGCCCCGTCGGCCGGCCGCCCCGCGCCTGTGGACCGGACGCGGCGGCGGCCCGGGCAGCGGCCAACCCGGCCGGCGGGCCGCTCGGGGGCGGCGGGTCGCACCCCCCCACACCGCCCAGCCACTGCGCAACGAACCCGGCACTGTCCGTTTGTCCCCGGCACGCAGAGGGTTTTGAAAAGCACGCACTTGTCTTCTGTTGTTGGCGAGCCGAAAATCGGTGATTAATGGGACACAAGTTAGTCGCACCGTTGTCTGTGGCCGACATTGTTTCTGACCTGTCTGTGGGTGGTTTTGATCAGCTTCACACTGGCGGTTTGTGAATGTCCACGGTGAGCTTCGTGCAGTCTTTCCTGTGGCCCTGATCAGCTGTGGACACAGACCGGCGCAGATCTGTCCCAGACTGCTTGGACTATCCTGACCATTTCGTTCCTGTTTACTGTCGATGTATGACCCAGATTATGAAAGATGGCTACCTCATCAAACGTCCGTCGGGATGCATTCAGACTCAGAGACTTGCTTGGTGAACCCCGGGACGGCTGTTTTTCCCTCAGCAGGTGAAAATTTAAGAGTGAAAGACGTCCGTTATACCTCCGTAGCTTTTCCGTACCTCTGCCAAAAATGTTACACGGGGTTTGGACGTAGCTATCGAGCTTTGTTCAGTGAATGTAAAAAAAAATGTCTGGCTCCATTTTCTGCCAGGTGACGTGTGTGGGTCCCCAATCGCGCATAACCCCAGCTGGAATTAACCTCTTCGGAATCCCAGCAGAAGTGACTGAGTCCTGTGAAAGACGTCGAGCCTTCAAGTATTTGGACCATTGTCAGACGATGGTCTCGCGTGCATTTTCCGCGTTTGCGTCCCTGGCCGCGCTGTCTTCTCGGTCCCGAGGACCTCTGCTCTGAGCATCGCCGTTTTCAAAACGTGTCGTCACAGCGCCGGACAGGGGCCGAGTGGCGAGGAGGTCGGCGGCGGCCGGATCGTCGGCAAGGCGAACTCGGCACCGTTCGCCGGTGCCGATCTAGTCCGGAGGGGCGCCGGCCGACCGGCCCGGTCGTGCGTCGGCGTGTTGTGGTGGCTGACCGGGTGTGCCGTGCGAGTGGGGGGCGCGGCCGGAACTCTGTCGTCACTGGTCGTGACGTGGTTCTCTCCGGTCAATATCGTCTCGGGGCGGGGCCACGCTGGGCGCATATCAGCCGTTTATCTCGTTTTAATCCGGTCGGTGTTGATGTTACAGTGTAGAGGCTGTCGGATGGTACTGCCCGAAATAATAAACCATGCTGTCAGCGATGAACGGATTTTGTCTCGTCAGGTCGTTGGCCGGGTTTGAGTGATGGAGTATCGCGTTTGAGAACGGGATTTCAGCGAGATATGATATGCCCGGAACAAAGTTTTTGTTTTACGGATGCAGATGTTCGCTCGTCTTTCGGTCATATTGTTCACGTGTTTTTTTTAATTAATGGTATTGCCTGTATTGCCTGAAATTAATGCCCGAGTGATGCATTTTTCTCTGGACAAGTGGCAACCGTTGACGTTTGGAAAATGTAGATCAGTTTGCCACACCCTGGTCCAGGCATGTAGCCAGAATTTTCCTCGGGGGGGGCAAAAGTCAAATTTTGTCACCACTGGCATGAAACGAAGCTTCTAGGAAAAAACAATGGTTTACGCAGTTTACCTCATTTTTAACCCACAGAAATACATATAATGTTTGTTTCCTCAACACATATATGATCAATATTCCGTATTCGTGCGAAATCGCTATATATCTAATGCAGACCGCTTGGCTCAGGGGGGCCATGACCCCCATGGCCCCTCCCTTGGCTACGTCCCTGCCCTGGTCATACGGGAACTGTGGCTGAATATGATAAACGCAGCGCAGGAAAATCGCCCGACCGACATTGGTTCACATCCGCAGGATTCTGTTTGGACGTCTGTATTTTATTCGTTTACTTTTTTACTTGGGTAGAGCAGCCATAAGACGCATACCCTGATAGCGCACGTAACGCAAATGCGGAGTCTGGCAGCGACTAGTCCTCGCGAGCGACGAGTGAGCGTGATCTGATCGCGCTTTATGAACGTGCCATAGCTCATAACCATGATAATCAGTTACGGCACTAGTGAGGTTTATGTGCGCCTTCGTACCGTGGTCGGTCATATCCACCGGGAGATGCGATTTTGCCGTCCCGTAAAACAAAGAACGGGCGTATGGCGGTCCGTGTTTTCAGTCTCGTGCTCCGCAGGGCCGGTGGTGTCCGTCCACGTGATAAATTATTTCGCCTGGGAACAGTCTGACATCACCTCTGGATGTGGTTGAAAATATCGGGAAGTCGTTTTACCAGCACATTCTGCAGATATTATCATTGGATTTGACGTGCGCTTTTTAAAGCTAATGCCATCTCCGTAACATACTTTCAAATACAGGAGGGTTTAGCTATGAGACAGGTGTAGGAATAACTGCGGTTACATATCTAAACCGGCCCAAAAAGGGTATTTGCTTGAATGGCTGCCCGGATGCAAAACCTGACCAGTTTACAGGTTACCCCCCCCCCCTGCCTGTGTCGCCAAGAGAATTCGTTTTCGGTCGTTTGTGCTCCACGACAAACTCGCGAAGACTGGGAAACTGGCCCCGCTGTGCCACACGATCACTCTCACGTCCGTGCAGCTGACCCAAACACTCGGCCCCTTGATCTCCCGGCACGGGCTGGAACGGCCAGAGCGGGCCAATCCGGTCTCCGCACCCACCTCCGGCGTCCTTCCGACATGTTCTGTACCAGTCAGAGACCGGTCTGCTCCGGAGCAGGCACAGCCAGCTGTCGTCTGCCACCGCTGCCGGCCTCCTGCTCTGCTGCCTCCAGCCGGCCGGCCACCGGGGCCGGAGAGAGAAACGCCAAAGACGGCAACGAGAGACTTTAGAAACAATCAAATGAAAGACTATAAACTGGGATATCGGGATGAAACATCGGAACAACGTTCGTGATCGGCTGGGCGCCTGGCCGCCGGCGGGGGCGGCGCCACCGTCGGCCGCTGCCCTGCGGCGGATGGCGACCGGAGCCCGCCGCGCGCGGCCTCAATGAAATACACGCTCACGATGAGTTATCGCTAAGTGCGCCGGTCTGTGCTCCGCGCGGCCGGTCTGAGCAGCGGCGTCGAGCGTCGGCTCTGCGTGATGGGGCCGCGTTACCCTGCAGACCCAGCACAGAGACTCGAACGCCGGCGCCCGCTCGCTCGGCGCCCCGGCCGACCCCGGACACACGTCCGTGATTGTCACCGTGAGCCTCAGTCATCGTGAGTCGCGGGACCCGTGGCACCGGGGCGCCTCCCAGACGCTCACGTCGCGCGCTGACTGGCGCCGGCCGGCCGCCGCCGGCCAGCGCCGCCCGGCTACTCCGGCTAACACAGACAATCCGCGGCCGCGCCGGCCCCGACGCGGCGGCCGGCCCGGCCTGGTCCGGCGCCGGGCCGGGCGGACGCGGCCCGAGCCCCGCCGCCGGCGCCGACCGCGCCCGCAAGGCTAACGTACGCACAGCGACACCGAGGGAGGCTGCTAACACCTGTTCGCTCGTGTACTAAATTATTAAAAACCCTCAACAATAACAAGAACGGCCCGCGACGGCGGCGACGAGGCGGCAGCTCGATTGTCGGGGGGCGGCCGGGCGCGCCGGCGGCCCCGCGACCCGCGAATCACTCGGACCGGTCCTGGCTGATATTGATCGTTTTGACCTTGCCGCAGTCGCGCGGGATCTTCAGCAGCTGCTCCGGCGTGGCGTCCGGCATGATGAGACACATGAACGTGTTGCCCGTGCCCGTGTCCTTGGGGTAGATGGTGGTCGGCGAGAAGGGGTTGTTCTTCTCGGAGTAGGCGCACAGGCGGTTGTACACCTCGGGGTAGTCGCGCCGCAGGCTGACGCCGCGCGCGCGCAGGTGCCGCAGGATGTTCAGGAAGTTGACCTCGCGCGCGCGCTCCGGCGTCAGATGCGGCAGCGAGTTGGGCAGCGAGATCAGAATCAGCGTCTCCAGCTCGTCCAGCTCGCGGGTGATCTTCGGCGAGGGCCGGCGCTGCGGCGAGCGGCCGCCCAGCAGCGGGCTAAGCTTGAGCTTGGCGCAGCGCGGGATGATCTGCCGCTCCCACTTGGCCACGCCGCTCAGCGGCAGCTCGTTGAACACACAAATCACTATGTAGAGCACGAGGCGCGAGTCCGGGTTGTACGACTTGCACAGGTCGATGATCTCGCGGTAGACCACGTGGCCCATCTCGCGCGGCAGCAGGTCCTGCCACTTAATGTAGAGCGCGCCCGAGGCGTTGCCGTTCTCCCTGGCCAGGAATTCGTCGGCCGACTCGGGGCTGGGGAAGAACACCTTGAGCAGGCCGCGGCCGTGCGTCAGGAAGCCCTGTCGCGCCGTGCGCGAAAACTCGAGCAGCAGGCTCTCGTCCTCCTTGATCTTCATGATGATCTGCTTGGACATGGCCTGCGCGCGGATGGCGGCGCACACGCGCCGATGCCGGTCCCAGTGGGCGCGCCGGCAGTCGCGCGAGCAGTAGAACGTCTCGCAGTTGTGGCACATCTTGAACGCCGTCTTCGCCTCGGTCAGGTTGGTCGTGCGCAGGCACATCGAGTTCTTGCACTTGATGGTGATGAACGAGTCGGGCTCGCCGGCGTCGGCGTCGCGCGCGTCGTTCTCGACGGGCGTGGTGGTGGCGGCCGAGCGGTCCGTGTCGGCGTCCGCCTCGGACGCCTCGTCGGCCAGCGGCAGCCGGCGGCCCAGCTCCTCGAGAGTCACCTCGCGCTCGCCGCCCTCGCCCGGCTGCCAGTCGTCGTCGCACACGTCGAAGCGCACCTTGTGGCCGTCGATCGAGTCGCTGAGCCGGCGCTCGGCCGTCGGCGAGCTGACCTGCGCCTGCAGCGAGTCGCCGCTCGAGGCGCAGTTGTCCGTGCTGCCGCTGTGCTTGTGCTCGGCGCTGCCGGAGTCGGCGCTGCCCTTGCTGCCGCCGTACAGCTCCTCCCAGTGCGCGGCGTCCGGCGCCGGCTCCGGCTCGCTGTTCACCCAGGCCACCGTGGTGATGGCGTTGGGTCGCGGCTCGGCCGGCGTCCAGCCGCGGGCGGGCGGCGTCGCCGCGTTCGCCAGGTGTCCGTTGCGGCTGGGCGGGTCGTCTGCGGACACGGACGCACGGTCAGCGCGCGGCAGCGGCCGCCGCGTGCACTGGAGGCCTGTACACGCGGCTTTCGGCGTACAGACATGGCCACGGGAGCCCCCAGCTCGGAGCCTCGATGGCGCTGCGGCTCTGCATGCGTAAGACTGTAAAAGACGACGCGACCTTCTGGCAATCGTACAAGAGTACAATGGAGATTCAAACAGAAACTGCCGATGTCGTAAACGAGCAACACTGAGCACTGGGATCGAATCGTCATGCTCTATTTCAATAAGTTCGCTTCGCGGCACCAGCTGCACTTACCTGCGCGGTCGGGTGCCTCCGAGCAGAGGCCCCACCGTCTTTGTCACGTTTTGGCTGATGCGCTCTACCAGTGGGCACAACGCCACAGATCATCAAACGAAGACAGCCATGCGATGGCAGTCATCAGGGCAGCAAGCGACGGCGCATGCGCACGCTAAGATGGCTGCCAACGAGGTGACGTGTGCCAAACTGCACCGTCTCCCTCGCGGGAGAAAGAGGTCCAGTCTAACGGTGCTGCAGATCACGGCAATCTCAGGAGGTACGCCAGGCCAGTGGCAGGTCGGCCTCAGCTGTACTCAGACAGCCAGCTGGTCGACCACGCAGCCATCCGTGCACTGCTCGGTGCTGTGCTGACGCAAATTCCAGAACAGCGGCAAGCATTTATTTTCACGTGCGGATCAAAGACGTAAGGCTGGAAAACACAGAATGTATGGCAGGTACGCGCTAGACGAGCGGCTTCCAAATACAAGCAATAATTATGAGGATTGTAACATGCTTACTAATTACATAGTCGAACAAAGAAGATGATTGAAACTTAACAAATCGCAGATAGAGAAGTGCTTTAAAAAAAACAGGCCAGGACTGCAATCAATAAACCTCCCACCGTTGTGCAAATACTAGATTTAGAATTGCTTCGCTGTCACCGGCTTAACATACATGCAGCGGTAAAGTCAAGTACTGTAAAAATACTACCTTTAGAATTGCGTCGCTATGGCCGGCTTAACATACATGCGACAGCAAAGTCAAGCGAAGGGTTCTATGTATACATGACTATATTCGCGGTCTCAACGAACACTCAGTAAGGTGCCTTTATGAATGTTTGACAGAATCGCAGAAAGGCTGATAAGAAACGGAAAAACATTAACTAAAAGACAAACTCAATAACAGCACGAGTACCACCTCTAACGTTTCGTCCCTTGCGCCGCGGCCAGCTGACAGCCGGCGTCAGCTGACGGTCGCGGTCAGTCGACGCCGCTTCCTGCGTCACCAGCGGCCGCGGCCGGTGGCCGCCGGCGCCAGACCGCGGCGCGCGCCGCCCGCGGCCGACTCACCAGCGCCGGCCGGCGACCGGTCGTAGTAGCGCGTGCCGACCAGCGACGTCTCGTACAGCACGCGCGACGGCGATGTGCCGCGGCGCGAGCCCTTGCTGCTGGCGGAACTGCTGCGGCGCGGCGCGCCGGCGGCGCCGCCCGGCAGCGCCAGCAGCGAGTCCAGCACGTCCTCCACCGTAATGGAGGAGCCGCGCCGCGCCGCCGCCGCCGGCCGGCCGCCCCCTGCCGGCCGAGCGCGCTCAGATGGCGCCACTGTGCCGCGCCCACCGCCAGCGCCAGCGGGCGACAGCGGGGGCGAGGGCATGGGGTGGGCAGTTGAAAATGTCGTCTGCAGACAATTCTATTGTAACTCTGGTTCGAATTACACTAGAATAACGCTTTTACACGGCTGTGATCTTTACAGCAGCATTGGTACATGGCGTTTAATGATAAGAAACAAGATAACGATAACTGATCAACGACGCTTGCAGCTGACCGGTTACAAAATCCTGTCAGCGCCTTCTCTATGACTGATTCATAGCTGCTGTTGGAATAGTTCGCATCGACGGGCTGCTTCGCCGGCGATAATCTTGCTGCTGTTCATTCTCGCGTATCTAACCCTTATAATCGTGCATTACTGGGTAACACGGGACAAGTGGATGCAACTGTGAAAGTGATATCCCCATGACGAAAAAATGCATTCACACCACACACAGAAAAAAAATGTGGTTGCCCGCATAGTCGGGTGATAATACAGTAACGTCTGCTTTTCCAGTCGTGAAGTAAGAGGAAAGACCCGGAAAACCCAAGCGCGTTTCACATAGCGGCAAGGGAGTGCGCAATCAAGATGCCAGGACACACTACCTAATGGGGGCGAAAATACCTTTGGTGATACCCATGAAGCATCAAAAACCCATTAACAGAGCGTCTTTTATCTTTAGTCTTAAACCTACGTCTCGAAGTTGGCTGCATTAGGCTCAGTGTCCACTGTAAGCCGAGGCAGTTCCTTGTTCGTGACCCCATCGTTTTTTCCCACGCACCCAGTCAGATGGCGCTAGATGATCTTTATCGTGCCGCGAAACTCCACGACACGATCACCATTACGCAGATACGGTATAAAGACAATGACTACGATAAAGGCATTAAGATAACTCATTATCTTGATAAAGACAAATCCGCATTACGCCAGGTGTGGGAATCATGAATATGAAACGGTGTGAGACAGAATCAGTAATGTCTGGAGGCGTTAATCCCTGCCACATTTATCACTTGAGGGGACGCCTGGCGATAATTTTGGTCGGGAACTGGCATATCGAACGTGGCTGTGACGAACGAACGGTACGATTCGGTTTTGTTCCAAAGCTCAGCTCCTCCCAGCAGCGCGGTAACCAGAGCTCACTGCTGGTGGGAACAGGCTCCATCGACACCGCGTCAGAGGGCTCTCCAGCAGTGGAATATTCCAAAGGTCGACCCAGCCCCACTGGCGTGGGCAATGTTCACAAATGAAAGTACGAAATCTGTCTAACATCTGTCCGCTCCATGGCGGAAAACGGAAATTTACAGTAACTGGAAGCTCCAAACAGTCTCAGATGTTGGACTGCAAGCTGAGTTTCTTCCATTTGTTGTTGTTTTTTTTTTTTGCTTAAGGCACGGTTGCTTTAACCCTGTTCCCGGAGGGCTAACGGTATAGACGATTCCCAGCACCCCTCCTGAGATATCGAGAGCTACACATCCGATTTCATCGCAGCGTACGACAATCGATTCGCCATGACGTGAACCATATTTTTATAAAAAGAGGTTTTCAAAATCTAAAAGGCTGGATACTGGGGAAAATCAAAATGAGGGATATTTCTGGATTGGACCAATTTTAATGCAGTCGGCAGAATCAAGAATTTATGGATGGGACTTTTACCATTGGTCCATATGTTCGAAATTTTGAGAAAAAATCATAGGTGTCCACAAGGTTCCGAAAGTGGGAAGACCGTTATATTTCAGAAACTGAATTGATAAGGTTAACACTTTTTAGCTTTGCTAGTCATGTCACACCGAAGTACAAATCGAATTACATTGTTTGTATAATGGACTTAGGAGGCGCCAGGAACATGAAAAGGAGGAACTATCATGGCTGAAATTCATCTGGTCAAGTTGCAGCCTTTGGCCGTAAATGGCCCTCCAGTGGCCTCAGGGTCAAACAAAATGACCTTGAGTACATTTCATATTGTTTGAAAGCGTTTCCAATCATTTAAATCGGATTTCTAAAAATACAGTTCTAAAAATACAGTTTCTTGCTCTCGTCATTCACGATACGCGCACTGACATTGGAGGTCATAGCTTCTTGTCCCGAACACAAGTAGAGGACACTCAGAACTAAGTTATGTATATTCCGTGCTTTGCATTTGGGAAATTATTGCCAAAATGATTGACATAAAACCAAATTTTGGTTTTTGACCTTGATTTGACACCATGAATTTGCCTGATATAAACGAAATTATTTTTGTACGCCTTCCCAGTTATTTACCTCAGCATCCACATCAAGTTTTAAATTTTATCTTAAATAAAAACTATTTTTGGCAGCCATTTTTCTTTGACCTTTTACAGGACCAAAAATGGCCTGCGGTGCTTCTGAAAACGTGGCCTGGCTCTTCCTCTGAGCAAAATAAGATCAGCAAATTTTGGCACAGTACCTAAAAAGAATACGTAGAAAACGTGACGAAGTTTCGTGCGCCTGTGTTAAAAACCTTGGAATCGGGAAGCAAAAAAAAAAACGAGATGGGGCAGATTCCGCCCCCTCCCCCTTCCCCCGCCCTGCCAGGAACAGGGTTAACCGTGTTTTGGGCAGCGGTGGCTGGGAAAGCATCTGAACATTGTTAGATTATGAACTGCTAAGTCAAAAGTCCTCTTGGATCCCTATCGGCGCAAAATGTGACAAAATATGTGCGCAAAAAAGCATTGTTTAATTCAGGCCAGACAACGTGTCACGGTAAGCGATGCCGTATCGTACCTACAAGACCGCAAAGAACCTTGATCCTTTGCTGGGCGTTTGGTGTTACGGGACAGGCATGGAGTTAAGACGAAATTCTTACCTTTGTCCCCTACGCTTGCTCAGTACAAGCAGCAACACGAGAAGAATGCGCTGTCGAAAAAAATACAACCCAATAAAATAATAATGTTCAACAAAGAACCATTGAAAACGGTCTAAAACAGAACTAAAGTCAAATAAAAACACCATCGTCTTCTAGCAGTTTATTGAATAGATAAATAATCAGATTTACAACATAAAAATGACTCAAGATTCCAAATACAGCAATCAAGAGTAATCAATGCAACAAAATGCTTTAAAACGGACGCCGATGGCATCCCTGCACACAAATAGCATCTACCCTCTAAAGCAAGCCCTGCATATGACGATTTCGCGTCTTTGAAACGCCAGCGACATCTCTGCACCAAATCGCCGTCAAATCGACATGCGCGATTTCGGTGTGTTTTACGATGACAAATAGTACAAACTGTTGTACATCGACCAAAAAGGTCGAAATGGTGGCTCAACAGATGCCAACAAACAGTCGATTATTTTCTTCTTCACGAAGCCTTAAGACTAACCAATGCCGCCTTGGCTCGGAAAGCTGATTGGTTCGAATTATTCACTCTCTTCATGGAAGAAGAAAAGAAAAGAGCAGGCAAAAACAATAGCGAAGCTATGCTTAGTTAACCTAGAAGTGAATCATGTGCTCCGTTTAAAAGAAACTGCTACAGGACAAAACAAAAACGCACACAGAAAGCCGGACAAAACAAAGCGCATCGCGAAACCAATCACACAAAACGCATGCGCTCGCACACACCAATGTCGTATTTACACAGAGCAGCACACAGGAGCGGCAACCGTCCTCAGACGCCACCCACTGCGCCGCGCCCTCGCCCAGCCCGCCAGCAGACTAGAGCCCGGCCGTGCGCCGCGCGCCGACAGGTGGCAGCAGCGGCGCGGCGTCACACCATCAGCAACTCACCGAGCTCGTACGGGTCGCCCTTGTCGTCGGCGGGCGGCGCCGGCGGCGCGCCGCCGCCGCCGGCCAGCGTGTCGGTGAGGACGGCGCCGGCCGCCTCGGGCGTCGGCGGCTCGTCGAGCGGCTTGGTGCCGACGAACGCCGTCTCCAGCCAGACGGGCCGCGCGCGGGACGGCGAGGCCGAGCCGGAGCCGCGCGGCCCGGCCGGCGAGCGGCGCCGCGACCGTGGCGAGCCGCCCCGGCCCGCCTCACTCACACTGCCGCCGTTGGACGACGCCGTCGAGTCAAAGTAATGCACTATGGCGCTGGTGACCTCCTTGATGGAGCTGTGCACGTCCAGCTCGGGCTGCGGCCGCGGCGCCGTCACCGAGCCGCTGCTGCCGGCCGAGCCGTCGCGCGGCAGGCTCAGCCGCGGCCCGCTCAGGCTGCCCTCGCTGCGGTTGCGCGCGAAGCTGCTCGCCAGCCGGTCGACTGGCGTCTGGTAGCCCTGGTTGAGCCGCTCCTGGCTGCGCCAGCCCATGTAGGCGGGCCGGTGGCTGAAGCCGCGACCGCCACCGCCCAGGCTGCCGGCCGCGCTGCCCACCGGGCTCTGCGTGCCGCTGCTGGTCTGCGAGACCCGAGCCGAGCCGGCCCGGTACCCGCCCGAGCCGTAGAAGAGGCCGCCGCGGTCGCTGGGCGCCGGCGAGGTGGCGCCCGAGCCGGGGCTGGTCAGGCTCTCCCGCGACGTGCCGCGCACGTGCCGCCAGTCGGGCGGCCGCACGCGCGTCGGGATCACCACCTTGGACTGGGCGGTGGGCGTGGTGCACCGGCTCGACTGCAGGCTCTCCTTGGACGTCGACTTGGAGTTGAAGCCGGACCAGCCGCCTGCGAGAGACCGGAACATCATCAGACAACTGTAAGCCGGACGACGACGGCCGCCACTGATGTGGCAACAGTGGCGCGGAGTTTACAAAATCACAAAACGTACTCGTGCTTGTCGTATTGGTTATCACTGCTGTGCTCCATGTGCATGGGTTTAAGGTCCTGCTAGTCAGTGCTCATAACATTTTAACAGTTTGAGGTCATGGTTAAAATGATTAATTTCATTGTTATTTAACTTTACGACTACGCCCTAGGGGCACCATTACTATTATTTTCATGTTCCCATCATTTTCGTCACTTGCACCGCTTCAGTGCCAGATTATTACAATTATTGCCAGTTTATGGGCTGAGGGCGTAGCGACATCCTTGTCACCACAGACAGGGTCATCTCCGTCAAATAAGCAGACTCTTTTTGTCAATTTAACAATTCAAGACAGTGTTCCGAAGGTTTCGTCAGACAACGACAGTTTAAAAGAGCTCGTATCACCGTCAGAGGCCGCGAAAAATAGAATTACCGCACGTCATCCAGCTAGCCAGGAAACCTTTCTGGCCGCTGAACGGTCACCGGCAGTGCCCGCAACGCTGGCCCTCCCTCCCACGTTGAATGTCGTCATCGAGTGGCGGGCTTTCCTTTCCAAACCGCCTCCGGAACGGCGCCATGAAAGTTTTACACTGGTCATAAAGAGCCGGCCGTCGGCTGGTCCGGACCGGGCCGGCACGGGGCGGACACCGGCCACGCCGCGTGCAAATTCCCAGCCGGAGCCGCGCCGGGAGCCACAGAAGTCGAGGCTCCAAAAGCCGACTGCGATCTGAAGATGATATCGTGAACTTTAAGGAGGAATCAGTCCTTGGTGGTCACAGTCATTACATATAGATGGGCTTTCTTCGCAGTTTCCGAGCTACAGACGGGCTCCCGCATAAAGGCTGCCCGTTGGATAGATATTACAATAATAACAACGTATTTACGGGCAATGTGAATCGAAACACCTGATACATCGATTGGGTTTTCTTATACATATCAGTAAAAACGTTTCTTTCCCTAATAATCTGTGGAAAAGTGTTTCAGGTCAGTGGAAGAGGATTGAGACTAAAGCGAGTAATCAAGACGATAAAGGTTACCATATATCCAGACCGGTGGATACATGGTTGACGGCCAAACGCGACCAAAGACCCCTTTAGGTAGCATGCCTGTAACGTGATCAAGATCAACAGACCAGAACATCGCAGAGCATTACCCTTGATTCCGCCGTCAAACAGTTGCCAGAGCACACCCACGCCGCCAATGAGCGGTGCGAGAGGCTCGGACAGGTCAGCCGGTTAATATTAGAGCGCCGGGGGGTGATTCACTCTCCGGCGCTGACGCTGAGCCGTCCCGACACCAGCCCAGCGCTGCCGACAGCTGATCAAACGGCGCGTCCGCGCTAAGGCAACGAGTGCGGTCTGCCGCCGGGCAGGCAGTCCCCGGTCCTGGTCCTTGGTCCGGTCAGACCCGGCCGGCGGAGGGACTGTCTCTCCGATCAGGGGCAGTCTCACGTGGTTGGTCCCAGGTCCTGGTCTGTCGTCCGGTCAGAGCGTGGTCCTGTCAGATCTGGGGGGTCCGTGGTCCCCGGTCCTGGTCCGGTCAGACCCGGCCGGCGGAGGGGCTGTCTGTCAGATCTGGGGAAGTCTCACGTGGTTGGTCCCAGGTCCTGGTCCCTGGTCCGGTCAGACCCGGCCGGCGGAGGGGCTGTCTGTCAGATCTGGGGGAGTCTCACGTGGTTGGTCCCAGGTCCTGGTCCCTGGTCCGGTCAGACCCGGCCGGCGGAGGGGCTGCCTGTCCGTTCTGGGGGAGTTTGATATCGCTGACGGTCCCAGGTGCTGCCAGACACGATACTCCGACAGCCTGGCGCCAGGCCGGATCATCCTGCTCCACGGGAGAGGGGGGGAGGGGGAGAGTGTGCTGATCCCGCGCTGCACACCTTGACATGATCGTTCTTAAAGGATTCCTCTGGTGAAAACGTGGAGCTATTAAGAGGATTGCATGGTTTTAACAGCGTCACATAGCGAAAGCTCTGCACTTAGGCAGGGAGTTCCCTTTCTCCACCTACGCACGCTCCACTTTGCAAATTTGGCTCACAGAAGGCGTATGTTACGAGCAGCTTTAAGTTGTCTGTCCTGTAAACTGTACGTAATGTAGCATTAGTACATAGTAGAAAATATAGCAGCTTTACATCACGCGTTTTACTTCAAAGTATGCCGGTCTTCAGATAACTGATGTATAGCATTTTCTGCTAATTTCGCTTGAATAGAATGGGAGCGTAAGGTCTTCCTCGTCTACGTTTTGATTCGTTTGCCACCATTAGTACTTACTGTTACGTGTTACTGTTACGTGGTCTACAGCGGACGCCATGAACCGGGATATGTCAACTCAGCCATAGAACGAGCAATGCACATTTATCATATGGGCGCTAAATGACCGTGAAGTCGGTGCGCCCATAAGCCCGCAGAAACAACCAAACTGTGACTCGACCACGATTCAGTAATAGATTTGAGTGAAACTACGCTGGCTTAGTCAGACAATTACACCAGTTTTGCCACACAGTCCATGCCTGCTATCAAAATAACTCGTGCAACCAAAAGAACATGTCGCACCGCATCCATCAGCGATAGTAAAGAAAAAGTTTCAATGTTTACAGCGCGACAAAAGTTATCCAAATAAATTCTGACGTTGCCGTGGGCGCATCGAAGCGCGCCTCATCACAGGCGGGGCCGCTGCACACGCCGTCCAACGCGGCGCGTGCACTCCGATTCGCTCACCTGCCAGCGAACCGGAGCCATAGTCCCTGCGCATAGTGGTCTCGGGCCGGCTGGACTTTTTGTACCACTCGGGCGTGTTGAGGTTGCGCAGAGACCTCTGGAAGCGCAGCTGGTGTTCGCTCAGCTGCCGGTCGCCCCGCATCAGCTCATTCTCGGGCGGCTGAAATCAGAAGGCACGCGCTGTTGAAACGGAGCTGAGCGTTGCAACAGCCACGATACTCTGTTCTGCTCGGAATGGGTGGATCATGGTGTAAAGCGGATGTATGTGCGTGAATTTCCGCATCAGCGACGAAATTAATATTGTGCTTATGACGAAGTATTACGAAGGAATGCGCTCAAACGATATCTGAATCCCCATTTATTTTGAGAAAATTCTTCCCTGCTTCCCAGATAAGACACTAGTGGTTTAGCAGCATCCCGACACTCTCGACTGCCAGACGCATTTCCTGTCACAACCTCTCACGCCAGTTTTCTCAGGGGGCGGAAAATGTCGCTATTAACCAGACTCCAACCGGGGACCCTTCGGTCACCAGGTGGGCACGACAAACACTACACCGCCTTCCTTTACAGGGTAACAGGACTGGTGGTGCAATTAAAACATGGAGAGATACACAGCATTGGCCATCATTCACAACAGACATAAGGGGACATCAGCTGTCATCACTGTTTGGAGATCGTGGGATCCTTACATTTCCATCCAACAAGTGTCACGGTTCCAATTTCGGTTCCCAGCAACACAAAATTCGAAGAATCTTTCCTCTTCCGTCTCAAAACTCGACCATGGCTTGTCATATGTGCAGTGGCGCTATTCCCACTCGCCGAAAACGGCGAAAATAATTGGCACTTGGGTGAAAGGGCCAAACCCACCCCGAACCCACAATGTCGCGAGTGACGCTCCACTCTGGGCCCGGCTGGTTAGCAGAGCCACGTCGCTGGCTTAAGCGCGTGGTCTACGGTCAGTGAATCGCACCACGCCGCTCCCTCGCCGGTTGGTGAGGTCACCACCGGATGTTTATCATCGTCAAATGAGTAGGCTGGATTTTGGCCGACGGGTACACAGCGTCACGCAGTCGGGACGCATTGACCGAGACCAGGTCATTCAAGGTCATCACGACCATGTCATGCTGCCAAGATGAGGTCGGGCGCGTGACCTCTGGTCACCGCTGACGGAACGCTGTTTACTCGACGGGATGATGGCAATCACCCCCAGAGGATTTATCGCCGCAGTCGTATGAGCAGGCTTGATAGTGGGCCGGGTTTTGCAGCATTACGCCGACGGGCCAGGCCCATGACCTGTGGTCAGTGACGGCACTGTGTTCACTCGCCGGTATGTGGTAAGCGCCGCCGAAGGACAATGTTAATCGACGACATCATTGCATCGGCATGTCTGATTGAGGCCAAAGCGTTTGCCGAGTCACGCAGCCGAGACCCGGGAGGCCCGGGCCAGGTCTCCAGAAGTGTCCTGGACGTGCCGTCTGAAGGTCGGTCACATCAGGCTTGGCGCGTGAACTGCCGTCAGCGGACGGAACTGTGCTGTCCACTCCCCGGAGCGGCGAACATCGCCAACGGGAGATTAGGTTTGTCGTCCCACGCTGGTACAGTGGTCAAGGATGGAGGCCAGTGGGTAAAAGCTGATCAAGAATAACCGACACCAACGAGGCTTAAAGGCCTGTACGCGGTCTCCCTGCGTGCGATAACGTTTAACCGACGTGGTGGAGACACAACTGCGCGAAGTTGAATTAATTATTTCAATATAACCGCCTCACTGGAGGCCATTTCTAAGCTCAGATCCTCCATAAATGGAAAGGGAAGCTGACGGGAGCTGTGAGTAACGGCCTCAATCCCAAGACGACAATGAAAGGCAGACTGACCGCACTGGAAAGTGCCCACGGTGAACGAGACCCCTGAACCGCGCCGCTTAGGCTGCGCCTGGGAAACCTTTGACACGCGTCCAGGACAAACCTAGGAACGTACAAAGAAATGGGATACGTACGAGCTTAGGATCCAGGGATCCAGGACCCGTGTGATTCGCAAAAATTCTACGGCTGTTTCATTTACGGGCGTCGGCATTTAACAATCATTGGCAGTGTTTTTATGACCCTGTACCACTGACGGGAAAAGGGGCCCGCAAAGTGTTTGTAATCGGATATATATAGTCTGAGGATTATGCTACCGTATGACGGACGACCAGCGGTGGATGGAATTAGGAGCCAGTCGAGGCGGCAGCTGCTTTGCTGGAATTAGTGAAAACAGCCGGCCTCAAAGGGACAGAAATTGACTGCATCACAAAAACAGTGTGGATCAACCTAAATCTGGACGTACAACCTATCTCTGGGATACCGGTCGTATTGTTCTGTTTGGTCGCCGGGTGGCCGGAATCCTCAGCGTGACACTAGGAATCGCCAATCCTCCCTCATCCTTAGATATTTCCGGTCCCCTTCGTAACACAGATCTTCAGCGGAACGAGCGAACCGTCTACTCGGCGTCCAGATTTGACCTACATCATTTTTTAAATGTCCTAGACATGGCTGCGCTCGGATGAAGCAGCCCGACCGTGCGCAGACGCCTCCATTCACAGCAGGCGACGGCTCTTGGCGACGGGCGTCGGCAGTCCCAGCTGCGCCCGGCTGGCGGCACATCCGGAGGCCCGCGACGCCCTGGCACGAGCTCAGGCGTGGACCGGCGACCCTACGCACGGCTCGGCCCATACTGCACAAGGACTGACACGTTATGGGGGCTGATATCTCGGCACCAATCATCTGAACACCGCCGGAACGCTCGCAAGGCTCAAGCTGATCAAATATCATTTGGCACGGAAAACTGCAAAATGCTGCAGTGTTGCAGCGCAAGTCTTCCACACATGCACGCGTTGCAGCACATCACGCAGGCTTTGCAAGATTAAAAGCGTTTCTGCAAGTTCGTCAATGAAGCATGACAGCCGCCGAGGCCGTGAATTCCCCTCGGGATTGGTGAGGTCGAGGTCCATCCACCCTGACGCCCCGACATTCCCGGCGCGCGCCGGGGAACACAGCGCCATCCGTGGTGACGTCGGCAGCGGCCTGGCCCTGTTCCGGCAGCGGTGTGTTTACCGCCCACCTGGAGCCGGCCGGTGCCAGCCCGGCCGGAGCGGGTCAGCGGCGGCCCGTTATCCGGCGTCAGCTGGTGACCGGGCCGGCCGGACCGCCCGGCCGGCCGCCGCGGCAGCCGCTGCCAGGCGCCGACCACCGGTGGCGCCGCGCCGGCCCGCGCTCGACCGCCGCGCCGCGGGTCAGCCGCGTGCAGGCGTGGCCGCGGGAGGACGCGGACGGCGCGGGTCAGCCGCGTGCAGGCGTGGCCGCAGGAGGATGCCGGCGGCGCGGGTCAGCCGCCGCGTACGCAGAGCGGCCGCCGGCGCGGCCCGCTACGGCCGTTCGACCCGCTCGGCGCCGACTCCGACCCTCTGCCACCCGCTCCCGGCGCTCTGCCTCCGCCGCGCTCCGGCCGCCGGTCGTCGGCGGGCGTCCGAGCAGGCCGCGGCGGCGGTCCCGGTGTCCGGTGTCCCCCCCCGTGCGGCGGTGGCAATTGCCGAGGTCACACGGGCCGGCACGAAACCGACCGACGCCGGACCGCGGCAAAAACGCGCACGGCCGCCGGCAAAAACACGCCGGAGCCGCCATCGATTCCGGCGGCCGGTGTCGCGGGATCGATGGCGGCCGGCGCGCGTGTGTGTCTGTGTGTGTCGCGTCGATGATTGTGTGCGTGTGAGGGTCGGCCGCCCGTGCGAAGGTGCGTGCTGGCGAGCTGTTGGGCGCTTGTGCGTTTGCGCGTTCCAGCGTTTAGGCGTGCACGCCTCACACGCGTGTGTGCGTGCTTGCACGTGCGTGCGTAAATGCGAACAAGAAAACGAGCTATGTTACCAGAGAGCCGCCGGCGGATCGACCGCCCATCGGGTGAGCCGCCACCTGAGCATGCACAAGGAGGGCACCGAGGCTCTCTTTCACACGAACTTTTTACAGCTTTGTCTGAGTGAGTGAACCTAGCGGGTCCACAAGCGCCACGCGCCTCTGCGAGCCCAGTAGCCGTGCGTACTATGTTGGCGTTGGCGTCCCAGAAGAAGGCGGTTCGCCGAAGAGGACGCGGCGACCTTCTCCAGCGCGGCATGTTCGGCACCGATTCCCCACGGCTGGTGTTCGGGGTGCGGACGCCGCCTCCAGCTCGGTCCGGACACCTCGTATCCTGCTCCCGACGCCTGTCCACGCCCGGATTCCTGAGTTTCGCCCTCGACTTCGGACGGCTTCCGCCCGGCTCGCACCGCAGGCGTGTTCCCGACGCCTTGGCCTATTTCTGGCGGCGCCGCGTCCCGCCGTCCGACGCCGGCTTGTCCCGGCCTCGACTGCCGTCCGCCGAACCCGCGTCCGCTCCGGACAGCCGTCCCGTTCCGTCCCGGACAGCGGAATTGACTGCTCTCTCACCGGCGCCAATATCCGGCCGACTCGCCTAGCCCATCACGTGTCATCGCGGCCGCCCATCTTGCCCCATCCCGCGGAGACAGGGCATTTGTCCCGCCGAGCGCGGGCGCTCGCTCTGCGGCGGGCGGCGCCGCGGGCCGCCAGCCGGGCCTGCTGCCGGGGCCCTGACCCCGACGGACGCAGCTGACGCCGTCACGGAGCGCACCTGTGCCGGATCACGGCATCAGCCGCGGGCGAGACCCGCGCGGACGCCGCAGACGCGGGGAGGCCGGTCTTGGCCGGGTGCCGGGACGGGACCGCTCGTCCGGCGCACAGGTGCTCCCGCAGACGGCCGCCGGAGGGCTTCAACGCCAGGCGGCCGCACCTGGCCCGGCAGAGGTCGTCCACAGATGGCCGCCGCACCGCACGCACGCCGACGTTCCCGGCACGGTGGACACGCCACGCGCCGACGCTCCCAGGACGGTGGACACGCCACGCGCCGACGTTCCCAGGACGGTGGACACGCCGCGCCGCCCGGACGGGCCACACTGGCGCCGGCCGCCGGCCAGTGTTGCCCCTGACGTCATGACAACGCGACCCGGCCGACGCTAACTGGCGTGAGAAGGCGCGCTTTTGTCGACATGCTGACGACCCCGCGCCACGCCGCCGCACGGTCGTCGATGTCAAGTGATGGCGCGCCGGTAATATGTCAGCTAACGCCGTCAGACTGACGCTATTACCTCAAGCCGGATGTTCGAGGGTCAGGAAGGGCCAGGGGCGTGGGTTTTCGTCGGCTGGCGGTTTACCGAACCGTTGTACTTGACACCGCTTTTGACGAGATCTTTATTGACGTTTGAAGGCGACGTTTTAATCCTCGGGCCAGACAACGTCCTTGGATGAGTCGTCAGCATTTCCTTGTTGGATGATAATTTCGCCAAACCCAGCATACATACTGTCACGAGGCATGACTAGCATTTTCCATTTTTAGCGAAAACATGTCTTCTGGTTACACACATAAATGATAACCTTCTCTCCAACAATGAAACAACATGCCTGAAGACTGTAACAAAAACAAAAATGGACGCGAAAACTACAAGCCAAAAACTGTCTGACGTAACTGAGCTTAAAAATGTTTTGTTCGTATATCGCCTTTTTTATTTTCAACAGCAAATTGAAGGAACGCGGAAATGAAGCATGTTCACATAAAGTCACCTTTTTATTTTTAACAGCAAGTTGAAGGAATGCGGAAGTGAAACAGAGTAAATGGTAGCATCTCCAAACTACGTAAGCCAACATTGCCGCCTTCAAAAATGATGATATATAGCTTCATATGGGAATAAATTAAACCCACCAGACCACGAAAATGTTTAAAGAACGTTGTCGGCCCAAATACTGGAGCACGCTGGAAGCAGGCCAGGAGTCCCATAGCGCGTGTTTAGTTCAGACAAGGCATGTCTGAGGCAGGCCTGTTCCGACAACTGAATGACAAATAGCCGCCTGGGAGGGTATCTGTCGGCCTGAACCGGCTCAGACACGGACAAAAACCAGACGCAGAGCAAAAAGGCCAGCTGGCTGCCGCCGCTGCTCGGCTGGGTCCGGACCGTATCAAGGAGACCTTACGGGTATGTCTTTCGTTACGGACTCCGTGGCAAGAATTTACAGGAATGTCTTACGTTACGGGCTACATGAGTCTTCCAGGCCTTGCGGACGAGTGTTTAAGTCCTTACGGCCTTACGAATCTTTCCCACCTGCCAGGACCTTGCCGCTACTCCGAACCTGCCGGACCTGGGATCCCCCGGACCGTACCGACCTTCCTGACGCGCCAGCTCCCGGCCAGCCAGAGCACGTTGGGCAGGGAGGCGCTCCAGAAGATCATGGGCGTGACGTGCCGGCAGGCGGCTCACCGCGCCGGCTCCTGCCGACGACTGGACCGGGCCGGCCGCCCGACTCGCTTACGGCACGCCCGGCGGAGCCCATCTGTGCGTGCCATTACCAAGCAGCTGGGGCTGACCCACCCCGCCGGCCGGGGCGGCTGACGCACTCGTCCGCCACAGTCTGCAGCAGTCTGCGACAGTCTGCCGACCGACGTCAGCTGACGGACGTCCGGAACGGTCTCCCGCTGCTTGGGCCGGGCGGTCGTCGTCCCAAGCAGTCTGCCACCGTGAGTTATTGCGCCACCGTCCGACGAGTATCCCGTAGCCTCAGCCTGTCTGCTACTCTGTGGGACTGTCTGCCGTTCTGCGACGGCCCGCCGCCGGCGGCAGCCGTCTGGCGACGATAACACCGGCCCGTCAGGCCCCAAACACCCCATCGTCGTCTGCTGATAGCAGAGAGCCCTGGACCACCCAAGGGCCGGTCGGGCCGCACCGGCGCGGCCCGGCGACGGACGACAGCCATTCCCGGCGGTGACAGGGCGCAGCGAAGCCCGGCGCTGGTACCGATCTCTGACGCTCTGCAGTGACACTCAACAGCGACACTCAGCGGTGACACCCGGCAGAGACACCCCGAGGCGCTGATGACCCAGCGGCGACACGCGGCGGTGGCGAACTACCCTAGCGTGCTGTGGAGGAATTTTCTTGGTAAAGCTGGCTTAGCCTGGACATGCACCGAAACAAGTTTCAACCACATCTGACGCGACAGCTTGACCCGAATGACCAAAGACAACGAAAACAAAAACGAAAACTGGGAACAGACCATAGTTTACCAGAGGACCGACCCAGAAGGTAGAGCCATACAAAAACCGCCAAGTGCTTCGACTTTTCCCGCTTTTAATTATTCCATTTATGGACTTATTCATTCCTAACTTATTCGCCGGGAAAAACATCGTGCAGGTTATTCCACACGAACGGACTGCGAATGCGGACGGAGGGTTCACAGCCACACCTCGCTTTTCCCACTCAGAGGGCACGACCAGGCCGAGTGCCGGGTTTGAAGGGCGTACCCCGGCGGCATCTGACACGTGACGCGCCCGGTTTCGACGCCAGCCAGACAAGGCTCGCTCCGAGTGGCTGCCTGTCGCTGAGCCCACCGCGATACCCACTATCACGCCGCGTTGATTGACGCCGTACGGCAGGGCGCGATACACGTGATCCACACATGCAGAGCGGGATACGGCGCCGCCGCCATCTGTCCCGTGTGGTCGCACGAGCAGACGATACCGGACGGCGTCTAAAAATACGCCGCGCGCATCCGGCTGTCGCTAACGGGCTTTCAATCACGCGGACGAGCCGCCTGGACGAGCGGCCCATCGGAAACAGTCGGACACGCTGGCTGCAGTCTGCTCAACGGTCCGAAAATAGGCGCTGCCTTCAGTGGGACCAGATCAAGGAACCGCGGCCGGGAGAGGAGAGCGTGCCGATCGCCGTCTCCGGCGGCGGCCACGCAACGACCGGGCAGCCGCCGGGGCGTCTCAGACTGTCACCAGACGGCCACCGGGCCTTTATCACACCGTCATCAGACAGCCACCGGGCCGTCATCAGGTCGTCACAGAGTTGTCATCAGGCTGTCACCAGGCAGCTACTGATGGCCACCGGACAGCCACCGGTAGCCACAGCACAGCCAATAGGCGGCCATCGGGCCGCCTCTGCCTCAACCTTGATCCCGCCGGGCGGGCAGCAGGTCCAAGGGTCAGCAGGTCCAGGGACTGGCCAGGGACTGGCCTGGCTCTCGTCCTGTCTGCGTTTCCCGCCGGCCGACCGGCCGAAAACTCGGTCCGCGCGGTCATACCCGAGCCGGGTCGACCCCGTCGCCCGGGAGCCGGAGGGTGACTCAGAGGGCGGCGCGCTGCCAGGCGGGCCGGCCGCCGCGCGCCGTTCTCGCAGTGTGAGGAGCAAGGTCCGGAGACCGGCCGCGGCACGCCGCCGCCACGGCGCGGTCCGGGAAATCCACAGCACAGGCACGAGCTCGGAATGCAGCGGAGTTCGCACCAGAAGTCCGACAGAGAGTCGGAACTGGTATCCGGCAAAAAAAGAAAAATGAGACTAAAGAAACAGGCAAAAAAAAACTTTCATCCAATGAGAAATTCGGTCAAGAAGCAGATATGAAAGCAGTAGACCCGCTGCACTCTTTTTTTACTTTTCTCCCTATTTTTAAGTCTCATTTCGCAAACCCTGGGCAAAGTGAACGTCCTAACCACCCCGAGAATTTACAAAAGCATGGATTTGCGGGACAGGGTGAGTCAGATGGATATCAACAGCATTTCCAGGGCAGGCTGATGGTCATCGTTACCCCAAGGTTGTAGCACTCTGCTCTAATTTCACCCACGACTGCATTGTGATATCAGAGGGCCAGTCTGACGACAATAACCGGTCAGAACTCACAGGACGGACTGCAGTTAACGAAGACCCGTGATCATGGGTCAAAGCGTTGATATTCGCGCTACTTTTGTATAAAATGAATACAAGATCTGGTGGACGCCTCAAGAAAAGACGAGACAAAGACATCAGTTATGTGCCAAATCTAGCCTTAAAACACGTAGCTTTCTGTTTTCCATCTTTAGATGGAGCTTTTCTGTCATTCATATATCATTCGCCGACGAATTCTTGAAGTGTTCCATCACTATCTGAAAAATGACGATAATCTGTCATTCGGACTGGGGAACTCGTGTGGCTCCCTGGGAATGCGGGCATGCTGAGCCGTCACTGCCCGGCCCGTCGTCCATCTCTGGATGAGGAGGGGACCCGTGATCCATTCTCCACAGTCGAACCCCCGACGTCACCCGCCAGTGGATTACCACCCGAGAGGAGGGCGTCGAGGAACGAGGACAAACTCGCGCGGAGCACGGATCGATGAGAGGCAGTGCATCCATGGATTGTTGCACTTCTCTCATACTCGTAACGTCGAGACAAGCGCGTCGGGAGACACAAAGGACAGGCCTGAAGGCAGACCTGGAGAGAGACCTGGAGGAAAACCTGAAGGGAGGACTGGAGGGGTGGGGGCTTGAAGGACAGGCCTGGAAGAGGGCCTGAACGGAGGTCCGAAGGGAGGTCTGAAGGGAGGCCTGGAGGGAGACCTGACGCTGCAGGCCGGCCAGTCCGGTGACCACGGTGCCCCTCCCCCCGCCGCCGCCGCCGTCCTCTTCTCTCCCCTGGTCTCGGTTTCTGGGGCGCGCGGGGATCGATGACGGCCGCGGGCTGCAGCTGCAGCTTGGTCACGGCGATCAGCCCGGCTGCAGGGGCGTCGGCCGCCTCAGGGCAGCGCCAGCGCCGGCGAGGCGAACTCGCGCTGCCTGTCGGCCCCGGCAGCGGCGTCGGCCGCAGCCGGACCACGGACTCGCTGTGGCCGGGAAAAACCGAGAAGTTCCGGCGAATTTCGCAAACTTTACGTTTCACTTGAGACGACTGTGTTTTCGTCTACGGCCTGCATCATGGGTGTAACCGCCGGGGGGAGGGGGGGGGCTGAGGGACAAGTTCCATCCAATTCTAGCAAAATGGGTTTTTGTCCCTCTGCCCTTATTGGTCGGGAAGTGAACGTTTTTCGCACTGTTCCGTTGAGAAATAAGATTCTGGGCCCGACTGCCCCTATGATTTTAATTGGTCCCTTCCCTCCCCCCAATTCCTGGGACATGGCTACACCCATGGCCTGCATGACGGTAACAGCATACTTTGTCCGCGGTTTGAAAAGCGTGGTAGAAAAACGTTTCCTTTTTGACCGACCGGTTTTGCTCACTGGGCTGTACATGCTGGAAAACCACACAACATCGTGAGATATCGGAACTTCATTTTCTCATCTTCCTCAGATACTCTTCATCTTCAGTTTCTCAGCATTATGTCCCGGAGCTGGACAGGTTGGTTATCAGAACAGGTGATAAAAGTGTTGTATGTGGTGCAAATTAGATAAGAAACTGCCGAAGCATCGGCAAATGTCAGAAGAAAGTTTGGCACCATCGGCAGTGGCCGCCAAATCCCACAACGGCTGTACTGCACTGAAGACAGATTTTGACAACACAGACAGAAACAACTGGTGACGAAACACGGGAAAATGGCGGTTTCTCTCGCGAACGCCGCGCGGCTGCGTGCGGGGCCCAGCTGCGCCGCCGTCGGCCGGCCGTCGACCGCCTCCGGTCGAGGGGGGCTGGGGGGGCTGGCGGCCGCGCCGGCCGCCGCTCACCGGGCGGATGTCTCCGTCGCTGAGGTGGTGTGACCGTTTTCTCCAGAACCTCCTGAGCATGGCTGCCACCGCGGCGCCGGCGGCGGCCCGGCCCGGTCAGCGCGCGCCACGGACCCCGCTTCCGCCACCGCCGCCGCCGCCGCCGCCACTGCCGCCGCGCGCCACCCGCCACCAGGCGCCTATCGATTTTCGAAGACGCACAACCGACTAGAAGAACGGAAAATCGCCGGGAAAGGACAGCGGCGAGGTCGACGGCACGCCGGCGCCGGCGGACCGCCGACGTCGTCCGAGCCGACGACAGGATGTCGCTAATCGGCCAAATGAGCGGCTTCTGGGGGGCGATTACGGCGCGCCGCCAGAGCCTCAGTTGTCACTTGGGCCAATTTCGCCCATTTCGCCGCCCCGGCGCAGCGCGCAGCAGGAATGCAGCGCATCTGGAGTCCCGAGAGCCCCGTGCCGCGCCACAGCCGAGCGATGGAGCCAGCTTCTCGGTCGAATTGATCAGCACACAGCAACGGTTGTCGTCTATCTCCTTCTGCTGTCTATGCGCTGCATCCACTGGCCTGACCCGCCCGTGCACCCCATGACGTCGCCCAGAACGAAGTGCGAGCGCGCGAGCCACGGAGATGATAACGGTCAGACCTGCAGGCTGCCCCGGCTTAGAATATTGATTCTGGACAGATGCCACGCTGCGGGAGGCGGGCTCCGCTCCGAGGCGAGCTCGGCCGGCCTAGTTGCTGCGGCCGCCGACAGGTGGGGACACCGGACGGCCGCCGCCGGCCGTCCCGAGATATCAATCAGCAGACGGCGAGAGCAGAACGAGTGTGGTTGCAGAGGCTTTCCGGACTATAAATCTACAGAGAGCGTATTTTACTTCTTGAGGTGATTTTGTGTTAATCCCCTCCTACTACGAGTAACCCTCGGTCCATTAAAGGACGTACGGCAAGTGAAGCAGCGGAACCTTTTGGGCAGCAGACGCATTCGGGCCTTCGCACGCCTCAGACCTGGATCTTAACCGTAAATTTACGAGGTGAACTTTATCACTTTCCAGCAGTGGACCGCTTAACATGAGAAAACCATGCACGAGACATGAATCCGATTCGATCCAAAATTTCTTGCATTTCAGGCGGGACGTTTTCCATGCGTTTCAGCCGTTTAGAAAAGGCAAAGTCCATTATAATGCCACGACGTCAAGGGTTTGACGCTCCCCATACTCGAGGAGGCAGCTGCCCGCCACCAGCGTTTCTGACGCCCGCGATATCATGGATTCCCAGGCCAGAAGCTCTGCGCCAGGCAACAGAGCGTTGGCTTCACCGCATTCCCTGAAACCGACTGCGTCGCGCCATGTACGTCAGACCATTCCGCAACGGCAACGGATCAGAGGGTCATTTACGCACAGCGCATGTCTGTACACAGTGACCCACCACGGCGCCAAACGTTATCCTGGAAAAAAACATCACAAAACAAGGCAGACATGTGGAGGAGAAACGCCAAGAGTACAAAATGTGAATAGGAGAATACCGTGGCCACAGCAGAGCGAATGAGTAAGGCCCGACTACCCACCCAAGGTAAACGCTGACAATCACGAAAAATCAGTCGAAAGCACTTTGTAGGTGGAGCAAATGCCAACGGAACGTCGACAAAAAACTAGCAGGGTTTGGTACAGAAGATTTCGCACGGTAACAGCCACCACCGGGCAGAGCCACCACCGGCGACTGCCGATTTACAAGACCGTCGGCGAGCACAGAGGCATCCAGTGCAACCGCTGGCCACCGCTCCCGGAAGTCGGCGAGGAATCCACAGGCCATTACCATAGCTACCGGACGCCCGATCCAAACCGGCACTGGCGCCGAGCCTCCGGCACGTGTCCGGCACGTGTCCGCAGTCTGGGGCCTGCCCGGGCCGGGTTGCTCGCCGTGCAGCCGACTCAGCCTGCGACCTGTCGCCGCGCCAGCTCGCCCGGCCGGGCACACGGCGCCGCGCGCCCGCCGCCGCTGCAACGCGACACCGCGCGGCCGCGCGCCGCGGCCGGCCCGCCGCCGCGGAGTGACGCGGCCGCGCATCTGCAGCCGGCGGCGGCCGCTCAGCGGCCAGCCTTGAATTAATGTCCATCAGCGATGCAGGCGCAGACCGCCGAGAGGCGCCCGGATGACGCACCGGCGGCGCGCCCCGCGCCGGTTCCGTCTCCGGCGTCGGCTCCGTCTCCGGAGGCCGGAGGCCGGCCGCCCGGCCGCGGCGGCCGCGGCGGCACGGCGCGCACGCACGGCGGCCGGCCGCGCCCGGGGCCGGGGCCGGGGCCGGCCGCCGACCGCTGCAGCGCGCTGGGCTCTGATTTCGGCGTATTTGTTCGGTCGGGTGCAGCGGCCGGCCGCCGATTCACATTCCGCTCCCAGAGAACGGCCGGACGTCGGCGCGTCCACGCCGGGTCCCGCTCCTGTGCAGGGCTATCGGGCCCGGGCGTGACGAGATAGCCTTCGGCGCCGGCGGGACGTGGTCTTTACCTTCCCGTGAGCCATTCTCTGGCGTGTACGTGTTCCCAGGCCTGCGCTTTGAAGAACGCCGTGCGTAGGAGACGCGGGAGACGGGGAAAGGCCACGCTGAAGACGTTATTGGTCTGTACCCGGGGAGGGGCTGGGCCAGCTGACGTCATCGTCCGGCCGATTGTGGTGTGGACTGTCTCAGCGCAGCTATCGGGTCTTATCGGAGTATCGCCCGCTGTCTGAGCGGATTGAAGGGCTCTCGACGCGGGCTCGCTGACCACCACATCATCAGAGCTGCGGTCGAACTGCCGACCAAGCCGACCACCGCGTGATAGCATGCAGCTCAGCATGCATCCGCCCGCGAGCGAAGCCGTGAAAAGAATGAAAACGACCGGCCAAGTGCAATCTGGCTCCAGTGAGGTGAAAACTGTGCAGCACTGGCAGGATTTGTCGCGGTAACAATAACGCGTACCCTGCATATGGGGCAGAAATTCGTCGCCTTGTCTGCGCAGTAACAGGTCTGCTGAAATTGGTGAGAGCCTGAGAATTGTCTACGTCATCATCCTTTCATTAACTGTTGTTACCATATCGTCGTTACCAAACCCGTTACTCAGAGTTCCTCCGATGAGCGACCAACAAACCCACCAATGAAAATAAATGGACTCGCAAGCTCGCGTAACCCGCAAGTGGGACGTCGGCAAACATCAGAAGTTCGCCAGCTCGTGCAGCCTGCAAAAGGGACCGCGTCTGCTCCGGTAATGTCGAGCAGGTCCATCCGCGCAGCCGAGCGCTGCGAAATGCCGGGAAAACGCCGCCAAGGCGCCGCTTTCGCCCAGAGTGCCCGCTTTCGCGTCGCGCAATCTGGAGTCGCTGAGTCGTACAGCGGAAACACATCGGAGACTCGCGGCGTCAGCCGCACCAGCCGCCGGGCGCCCGGGCAGGGCGTGGCCGGCTCCGGACCAGACTGGCAGAAACAACAGAGACAACAAAGTCCGTCAGGCCGCCTCTCGGGGCCAAACCAGTAGACAACAGAGATAACAGAGGCAGCACAGCCCGTCAGGCTCCGGGCCGGACCAGCAGAGACAGAAGAGACAACCGAGACGGCGGAGACGACAGGGACAACGGAGACGGCGGAGACGACGGAGATCACAGAGACGACAGAAACACCAGAGAAGCAGAGAAAATATAGACGACAGAGGCGGCGGAGACGACAGACAACAGAGACAACGGAAACGACAGAGACAACAGAGACGACTGAAACAACAGAGTCGACCAGACCGCCGCCGCCCGGGCGGGCGACCGTGCGGCGCCGTTACGCCGGGTGGCGGCTCGCCAGTTAACGTTCCGGCGCGCCACAAAAAGGCGCGCCGAGTTTATCTGGAGGGCGTGGCTCGGCAGAGAGCGCCCCGGAGCACCGGGCCTGGCGCACCCAGGCCGACCCAGTTTCTGCGTCGGCGGCGAGTTGCGAACGGCTGAAAGCGGCCAGCCTCGCAACGATACTCCGCAAGTAACGATCAGTTCCAGTAACCAGTCTGGCGGCCGGGTCAGGTTTGTAGGCCAGGGCACGGATCAGAGCTCGGGTCAGTTACAAAGGCCCCGACTCGCTCACGGCAGCCGCTCTGCAGACTGCTTACCTTGCGCTGAGAGCTGGCGCGAGGCGGGCGAGGCGGGAGCTCCATTTCGACACGACAGTCACAGAGGTCGGCTACGACCCGGTCAGAGCGACCTGATGACGTCAGAGGACGGTCGGGCTGAGCTGAGGTCAGCGGGTGGTCGGACGGGACCCAGGGGACCCTGCAGGACGGGGGGAGCTCGCTCTGGACCTGCCTCGGGAGGCGCCGCCCGCGGAGTGGCAGGGCTGCACTCCTCAGCGGCCGCGACGGGGGCCTCTGTTTACCGACCGCCAATGCAAGTGCACGGTGCTCATGATAACTGCGGGGGCCGCTGCAGCACGCCGCGTCATCGCCGCCGGGTCGGTGTGTCACCGGCAACAGGCCGACTGCATACCGGACACTGGCGGCGGAACGACCACACGCCGGGACAACAGCCGCACTCTGACCAGTCCGAGCAGGGACAACAGCGGCACTCTGACCAGTCCGAGCTGCGACGTCAGCAACAGTCTGACCAGTCCGAGCCGAGACACCGAGAGACCGGGACACCAGCAATAGCCTGATGGTCTGGCCCTGTCCTGCCCTGTCCTGTCCTGTCCTGCCCTGTCCTGTCCTGTCCTGTCCTGTCCTGCCCTGCCCTGTCCGGGCCGGGGCGCCGAAACGCCTCCGGCCGTCCGCGGCCGCCCGGTCTGACAGGCCGGACCGGTCATTGATCGACCGCCCCCCGAGACCAGCACGGCGCAGAGGGACCAGCACGGAGCTGTGGGACTCACACAGCTGTGGGACCAGCACGGAGCTGTGGTCCCAGCACGGAGCTGCGGCACCAGCACGGTGCTGTGGGACCAGCGCGGCATAGGGACTGGCAGAACTCAGCTAGACCAGCGCTGAGCTCGCTCCGCCTCCGCCCGCCAGAGCCGACTCAGTGCGTGAGGCTCCCCGCAGCGGCGGCGCGGCCACCGCCCCGCTCCCGCCCCGTCCGCGCCCCGGGCAGCGAAACGTCGGACAACGCCACAGCCGTGCTCCGTCATCCTGACCAGGCGCGGCGGAGAACGGTCTCATCAAGCGCTTCCGACACGCGCGAGCGCTCCCCACAGTGTTAAACGGCAACGGCAAACACACGCGACGGCCATGTGAATGACGCCATTTCCGCGGTGTCTCGGGACGCTGGTCGCATACCCCGATCACGTCAGCGTCAGCTGTCCGGTATCGGGACTTCGTACCGCAAACATCGAAGGCCGAGTCGTGCCTGTGCCTCCTCAGAGTGCCTGGCTTTGAGCCCGACTGACAGGCCAGTTACAAACCATGCCCATCACCGAGGTGCAGGGGCCAAGGCTGCAGCAGTCGCCGTGGCACCGTGGTATGGGAACGCCGGTATGCAGGAAGCCGTGGCCGGTACCAGTACCATGGCTGCTAACGAAGCCCCAGCAGGTCCACCGCCGTACGTCAATCTTTGTCAGCACGTCCAGCAAATGACTGAATCGGTACGCAGCCTGCACCCCTGACGCTGTAGCTGTCACCGGGCAACGGCTCACCGCGCCTCCAACAGTCCGCTGTCTCCGGAAGTTCGGGATCTGACCGCAACGTAATTATCAGGCGCAGTGTTCCCGCACTACTGGCCTGTTGACCGGCCCTATCTCGGCCGCTGCAGCAGGGCGACCTCGGCGCCCATCAGCGCGCGGAGGACGTATATAATCGGCCGCCAATCAAGGCAGCACGCCGGGCCGGCCCTGCCCGCGTGGTCAGCGCGCACTTACCCGCCTGGCAGCGGTGGCCTAATCAGGTCGGTGATGAGGAGAGGGTGGGGACAGGAGACGGTCTGGTACGGTAATGAACACCGCATACGGAAAGCACGCAGCGCCAGGCAAGGACAGCAATGGAGAAATGCAGATGACATGAAGCATCTGTGGCCGTTGAAACAAAGGTGGATAAATCCAGACATGAATAAGGGAGCTGGAAATATAAAATCAACATAAAAAGTAAAGAATCGGCGAACTCAACAGTTGGCGGAAAACGGCTCTGTGCCCCCCCCCCCCAAAAAAAAAGTACAGAACTGAGCCCCTGCGCTAATTCCCAAACTGCTGAAGCAGGAAAATAAACTGGAACATGAGCGTATTTCTGTGTAAGAAGTCGCCACGAAAGGGAACGCGACAAAAAAACGGAATCCCGATTCTACTCCGTTATCTTCAACGCCGTTACCCTGCTCAGTGTTCACAGTCGGTTACAAACAAAGCGTAAAAAGTGGGAGCCGCGCAGAAGGGCGCCCGGAAGCTGCGAGACCGAAGGGCGGGAGAGGCGGGAAGAGGAAGGGAGAGGGAGAGCGGACATCGGTCAACCGGTCAGCATTGATCGCGGCTGGTCTATCGACAGCTCGGACGGCAGGCCGGTCGGAGCCGGGCCTCTCCGGTCTGCCCGCGGTGCCGGAGATGCTACCTGCAGCGTGCCGACGGCGTCCGCTGACATGCAGCGTACTGACAGTGCCAGAGACGTCGCTGGCAGCGTCCACTTACCCGGCGCGACTCAACAGCATCAAAGGCGCGGGTACCCTACCCGCAGCGTCTTACCAGCGTCAGGGGCGCCGCTAGCAGAGTCCGCTTACCTGCACGGCGCTCTTGTTCTCGTCGTCGAGAAGGAACTCCATCGACTTGGCGCGCGAGTCCGCGCCCTGCTGCAGCGAGAACTCCATGCTCTTGTCCAGGTTCAGCAGGCTCTTGGCCTTCTCCTTCTTGGGCGAGGCCTCGTCGACGCGCTGTTGGAGGCCGCGCGCGATGGCGTCCAGATCGGTCTCGTTGTCGGCCGGCGGCGGCCCGGCCGACGGCGCGTCCAGGTCGGTCTCTAGCACGCCGGCGCTGCGGCTGCGGCCGCGGGCCAGCGCCGCCGCGCGCCGCTGCGCGAACCGGTCGCGGCTCTTGCTGGGGCGCGCCGAGCGCCAGCCGCGCTCGCCGCCGGGCGCGTGCAGAATGACCACATTGCCTTCCTGCTGGAGCGTCACCGAGTGGTCCGCGTGGTCGGCGCGCTGCGACCCGGCGCCGGCCGACCGATCAATAGCCGGCCGGACGGCCGCCGGCGGCGGCGCCGGCAGCGGCGGCGGCGGCCGCACCAGGCTGCGCGTCGCCGTCTCGATCAGGCTGAGGTCGGGCGTGCTCTTGGCCAGGCGCTCGCGGTCCTCGCGCGCGCGCCGCCGGAACCGCTCGAACGCGTCCTTGATGTCGGCGGCGGCGCCGGGCCGCGACGGCGCCGAGTCGGGGATCGGCGGCTGCGGCACCGAGCGCAGCGGAATCACGCGCTGCTGCTCCAGCTGGAAGAAGTTGCGCCGCGCGCTCGTCAGCCGCGCGCGCGCCGCCTGCGTCTGCACGCGCAGCGCCTGCGGCGGCAGCGGCGGCTTGGCGGCGGCCGGCCGGGCCGGCTCGCCGCCGTCGGTCGCGTCCAGCGCGATGTCTGCCGATTTGGGCAGCGACAGCGTCTTGGCGCGCACGGCCGGGCTGGGCGGCGCGTGGAACTCCGTCCGCGGCGGCGGCTCGGCCGGCGGCGCCGCGGCCGGCCGCGGCCCGACCACCGGCGTCGACGTGGCCGCGTCCGCGCCGAACGGCGACGCCGAGCGGCGGCCGCCGGTCGGCACGATCGGACTCGGCAGCTCGACCGGCGGCGACCGCGGCGGCGGCGGCCCGGCCGGCGCCGGCGACCGCGGCGGCTCGGCGACCACCGGCGACTGCGGCGACTGCGGCGACGGCGCGCGGCCCGGCGCCGGCAGGCTCTCTGGCTTGGGCGGCACCTTGGGCTTGGACCTGCCTCCCGACAGCCGACCCAGTCCCAGCCGCACGAGGACGGACGTCTTGGGCGGCTTCTCCGGCTTTTTGTCCTGAGGCTTGGAGGACGCCGCCGCCGTGGGATCAGCAGCCGTCTTACCGTGTGGCATGTCCAGGAGCTCCGCTTTGACAGCCTTGTTCGCCTTCGGTAGCGTCGACGCCTTGACCCGTCCGGGCGAGGCCTCTGCCGCCGGCGGCTTCTCGTGGCTCGGCCGACGTTCCTCCGTCGTCCCGGTCGGCTGGAGCTTGGCCACGACTGGCGGCACGGTCGGCGGCGGCACGGCCCGCGGCGCGGTCGGCACGGCGGCCTCGGGGCGCTGGCCGGTCGGCCCCCGCTCGCCGGCGGGCCCGCTCGCCTTCTGCACGGACGGTGGAGGCGGCGGGGGCGGAGACGCCCGCCGAGCCGCCGTCTCCGCGGGCGCGGCCGCCGCCGCCGCCGGGCTCTTCGTCATCCGCGGCGGCGGCTGCGGCGGCGCCGTCCGCGGCCGCACGGGATGTTTCAGAAGCGTCGAGCTCGACTCGGTCGACTCGCTCGGCCGGGCCGGCTCGCTCGGTTCGGTCAGCGGGGCCTGCTGGACACCGGCGGCGGCCGGCTCGGGTGACGGCGCGGCCGGCGGCGGCTGCTGGAACGTCTGCATGGGGCGGCGCGGGGCGGCCGCCGCCGCGCCCGGCTCGTCGTCCAGGTAGCTCTCGCGCCACTGCACCTCCGACACCACCGGACTGAACTGCACGCCACGCGGCTTGGGTCGCACCGCGACGGCCGCCTCGTCGGCGGCCGGCGCCGGCGGCTGCTCCGGCTCGCGGCTGATGTACACCTCCACGTCGTTGCGGGCCCCGTACGCCTTCACCGGCACACGCGCCGTGAACGAGTTGTTGGAGCTCATGGTGCGCAGCGGGCCGGCCGCGTCGGCCGCGTCCACCGTCGACGGATGCCCGTTCAGCTGCGCCGCGCCGCCCGCCGCCGGCTCGAAGAAGAAGTGGCCGCTGAGCGACCGCTGCTCGCTCGCCTCCGGCTCCATACTGGCCAGCAACCAGCTGGAGCAGATATCAGACGGCTGGCAGAATTTCACCTCGGCGCGCATCGCGCCGCCGCCGGCGCCGTCTAAAATTAGCGGCGCCGGCGGCCGGCCCGGCGAGGAGGCGCGTGCGCAGCCGTCGGTCGCGGCGTCGTGCGCCAGGTAGTCGCCGCTGCCGGGCCACTCCATCGTCTGGTTGTAGTAGTCGAGCCGGCGCGGCGAGTCCATGTTGTCCTCGGACCAGAGGTCCTGCACGCTCTTGCTCAGCAGCCAGGCGCCGTTGCGGTTGCGCGAGCGCAGCCAGTCGCACGTGCGCTCCGGGCGCGCGGCCGCGCCGTGTACTCCCGACAGGTCCCACAAGCTGCGGCTCCTCCGTGTTCCAGCGGCAGCGTCACAGGCGCCCGCGGCGGGGCGGGTAGCCGGCCCGTCCGACGCTCCGATTGGCTGGCCGGCCGACCCGGCCGACCCGTCGCCCGGCGCCGTGCCGGCCGCCCAGTCTGAATGGCATTCGTCGCACGGCGACGGAGGGTCGAATTGGTATGCGTCGGGCGCGTAACCCTCCCCTTCCATGCCCTCCAGCAGAAGGAACTCCTCCGCTAATTTTAGATCCAACGGTTTCGGCCTGCCGGCCGACGAGCGGTAGAGGGGCAGAAACTGAGCTTCTGTCTCCGACAGATAGATGTCGCGAGGTTCCTCGCACTGTTCAAACCGACCACGCGGGGCTCTCGACCCGCGGCCTTGGATATCGGGTGAGCCGTGTTCTATTTCACTGGACCCTTTGTTGACACAAACGCGCCCATTCGATACCGCCGCTCCCGTCGACGGTCGGCCCGGCATTTCGGGACGGTGCGGCTGCGATGCATGCACTGGCCCTGTCCAGTCGTCCGCCTCCTCTGCCGCCGGCGAATCCAGCGACAGGTCCGGCGTGGAGCGCGTGCGACCGACCGGCCTCGGCGGCGAGCGCCAGCTCATCATGTCGTCGTAGATGTTGTACGTACCCTTCTCGAGGAAGGCCTCCTTGATGCGCTCGAACTGCTCGATGTCCCGCCTGACGCGCAGGTCGCGCTCTGGCGGCGCCGGCGCGGCCGGCGGCGCGCCGGCGTGTTCCCGCGCGGCGCGCGCGTTCGGCGGCACGTTCTGATAAACGGCCGGAGCGCGCGAGAGCGAACGCGGCGCCGGCACCGGCCAGGCCATGGCGTCCGGCGGCCGGGCGCGCGCCACCTTGTCACGCAGCACCTGGATCACCGAGTTGCTCTCCTCGTTCTCGAGCAGCACGAGCACGCTCTCGACGTCCGTCTGGCGTCGCTCGCCGGCCGGCGTCTCGCGCCCGTCGTCGGCGACGGGGGGCGGGGCGTCGGCGGGCCGCGGGCTGGGCACCCGGGCGTCGGAAAGACGTGCGTCGGCGTACAGGCGGGCGCGCCGCTCCTCGTCGCGCGAGATGAGCTCGAGCAGGCGGCGCCGCCGCTGGCTGGAGGGGCTCAGGTCGGACGTCGACTTGGAGAGGCGGCCCAGCGGGCTGGGACGCTTCGGAGGGGACGCGCGGATCGCCGGCGGCGAGCTGCTCTGCGGAAGGCTGGCGGAGCGGCCGGAGGGGTCCTGCGGACTGACGCGGTCGCCAGTGTGGTCGCCGTAGCCCGAGTCTTCACTGAGGTTTTCGCTCGAATGCCTCAGGAGCCCCAGGTGGGCGGGCGGCCGCCGGACGCCGGCCGCCCGCGCCGTCGGCCGAGCCGGCCGACCCGGGCGAGGCCGGCTTCGACCCCTTCTCCGTGTCGCTGTTGTTGAGACTCTGCTCGCTGCCAGCTTCGCGCAGCTCGTCCTCGGTGATCATGCTCAGGTCGCCGAAGCTGTGGAAGCGCTTCACGCGGAAGTCGCGCCGCCGGCCGGCGCCGGGCTCGGCGTCGGCGCTGGCGGGCCGCTCCGGCTCGTCCTGCTCCGCCGGCGGCCCGTCCACGGCGTATTCCAGACTGCGCCGCTCCTCCTCCTCCAGGTCGAACGTCAGCGACTCGATGCGCCGGTTCAGGTTCTCGAAGTCCTCGCAGCTGCCCAGGTCCCACTTGGCATCGACCGGGCCGTCGGCCGGCCGGCCGGTGCCAGGCGCGCGCTCGCCCGCCGGCGCCTGCGTGGCC
The DNA here is from genome assembly GCA_030062745.1 of Capitulum mitella. Classification (NCBI taxonomy): domain Eukaryota; kingdom Metazoa; phylum Arthropoda; class Thecostraca; order Pollicipedomorpha; family Pollicipedidae; genus Capitulum; species Capitulum mitella. Next base: position 29,419,110 of record CP099840.1, on the reverse strand, counting down.
TCGCGGCCGGTCGGTGCCGCCGCCGCGTCGTCACTGGCCCGTCCGCCGCCGCCGCCGCCGCCGCCGGCCGCGGCCGTCTCCGCGACGCTGACCCCAAATGGGCCGTTACAGGGCGCTCCCAGGACCTTGGCGCCGGCGGCGCGGCTACTCGGCTGTGACCGGCCGGCGGCGGCGGCGTCCGCGCGGGCCGTGGGAGCGCCGCCGGCCGCCGCGGCCGCCAGCGTCCGGTGGTCCAGCACGTCCTCCAGACTGAACACCAGCTCCGGCGGGCCCTCGGCCGAGCGCGCCGGCAGGCTGGCCAGAGGGTTGGTGTAGTACGAGCGCTCCACCCGGCCCAGCCGGAAGTCGGAGGTGCCGGCCGGCCGCGCCGGGCACGTCGCCGCGTGCGACGGTGGCTCCGCCTGCGCCGAGTCCGAGAACGGGAACTGGGTGGCGCTGGTGCCGAACGTCGGGTCGAGCGACGGCAGCTGCGACGGCGAGGCGGCGTCGAGCCGGCACCGGTCCGCGGCCGAGCCGCCCGTCTGCAGGAACGCCTCGAAATCGAACAGCTCTTTGTACTGCAGCTCGCCGAACGGGCCGACCGGGGCGTGCGAGCCGCCCGGGAATTTACCTGTGCCGGCCAGGGCGGCGTCGATCGTGTTGATCGGGTTGAAGTCGTCTGAAATGGAGGAGGACCCGGTCATTAGCTGAGCCCCAATCAGCAGAGGTCGTGACCTCATTTGGAGTTTGCTGGACGGCGCCCAGCGTTATCGTGCGGGTTGCCGCTATGAAATGGGGATCAATTACAGTCTAATGGCCCATTTCAATATTTACACAATAACGCTTACACAGCTCACTTCCTTAAAGCCTGGATTATTTAGCACAGTTGTGCATCACTGCAGGCGAATCGCTTTCAAGTCATTATTTCGCTCGGCTCACGGGGCTAAAGATATTGCATTCATCCACTATTGCTTTAAGTCATCATGCCTATCGAGCGTTTCGGCTATCAGTGGAACGGCAGAGATCTACCCAGGTCTGGTCACTGTATACCGGGGTCAGGGAGCCCACCCGGCCTCGGCTGGTAGAAACCGGCGGTGGAAAGAAAGTCTGCCCATGGTCATTACATGCCAGAGGCACAATGGAGTGGACGTCGGGATTAATGAGGCCCCAATAATGTTCCAATGTCATAGAAGTCCGATCTCACAGTGGGAGGCAAAAACGCCTGCGGCAAGGGAGATTTTCCCACCCACGGGCGCCAGCCTGGCCCCAGGCTGCTCCCACGACAGAAGGTTTGAACGGACGGCATCGACCGTACACAAGGACATGGGCTCCTGCAAAAACAACCGATCTGGGTCTGGAGATGAGTGCTGCTTCACGGACTGGAACGGCCAAGTCCGAGACAGACTAAACGGGCAGTGTCTGAAACAGACTGGACCGGCCGTGTCTGAGTGAGAATGGGCCGGCAGTGTCTGAGTCTGACTGGGCCGATCATGTCTAAGTGAGAATGGACTGGTCTTGTCTGGAACAGTCTGGACCGGCGCATATAACGATATACCGGTCGTGTCTGGATCGGGTGGAACAGGCTGTGTCTGAGTTGAATCTAAACTGGTCGTGTCTGCGTCCGACTGGATCGGCCATATCTAGACCAGACAGACCCAGTCGTGCCTGCGATGGCCGTGTCTGGATCAGACAGACCCGGTCGTGATTGGGATGGGCGGGGCTGAGGCTGCCCACCTGATCCTGTCTGGCGGAACAGCTATGTCTGGGTCAGACACACCCGGTCTTGCCTGGTACGGCCGTGTCTCGATTGCAGGCCCGGTAGTGTCTGGGACGGACGTGCCCGGACCAGACAGACCCGGCCGTGTCTGGGACAAGTGGGGCTGAGGCCGCCGGCCTGCCTGTGTCCGGCAGACCGGTGCCATATGGCCGGCAGCTAATGGACTGTCACTGAGGGCGGAGCTGGGGGGCAGATGGCCGCGTCCCAGCTCGGAAGACCAGGCACCGCCGAACAGGTCCCGGCCCCAGCCATCCCATCCTATCACAGACAAGCATGACTGGTTCAAGCAGAGATCCGTGAGGAAAACTAAAACGTGATTACGTATCAACATGATCGTCCCACTTCACTTCAGAGGGAAAAATACGGATGTTCTGTCGTTTTCGGAAGGCAGCATCTCGCCACGTTTATGATATTAGCATCGTCAAGTTCGATTGTATTAGAATTAACGATATACCGGTTAGGCTAGTCTGCTGTCGGGTAGTTTTTCTTTCCCTTTCAGGTCAATGACCACCGGAAGCTGGTTATTGCTGAGACCGTGATTTTTTGTGATTGTGATTGTGAGATTGTGAGACTGAACCCCCATCTCGCGCAGTATTACGTCCAAGGTGATCCCCGTCTCCTTACAGAATGTGCAGGAACAGCTGCAAGCGGTCACCCGTGTAGGGACGCATTAACAGCAACTGGTACCTGGCCGTCGGCGGCAGCGGCTGCGCTGTCTGGCAGCCGGCGCTGTGTGACAACCGGCGGCTGTGCAACGGCTGGCGCTGTGTGACGTCCGATGCTGTGTGGCGACCGGCGCTGTGTGACGACCGGCGGCTGTGTGACGACCGGCGGCTGTGTGGCGGCCAGCGGCTGTGTGACGTCCGGCGCTGTGCGATGACCGGCGGCTGTGTGATGGCCGGTGCTGTGTGACGTCCGACGACCGTGTGACGGATCCGCTGTGTGACGGCCGGCGGTTGTGTCACGGCCGGCGCTGTGTGACGGCTCCGCTGTGCGATGGCCGCACGGCCCCGCCCGCGGAAAGACCTGGAGCGGTACGGACGGCTGGCTGCGCACCGTGCTCACTGTGCGTGACACGGCCGCCCGCTGCAGCGCGCCGCCCGCACAGCCCACACCGCACTCGTGACGAACGTGACGCTCTGACCGACTGCGGCGTGACGCCGCGCCGTCTGGATGCCGGCCTGAGCGGCCGCGTGTCACTCTTTCGGCCGCCGCGCCGCCGCTGCCACTGTCGACGGCTCCACCCCGCCGCCGCCGCCGCCGCCGCCGCCGCCGCCGCCGCCGGTCCGCGCGGCCGAACGACAGTCGCTTTTGATGCGACGACAGGCGCGCCGCAGCGGCGGCGGCGGCGGCGGCAGCGCGTCCAGCCGGCACCGTTTCCGCCTGCCATTGTTCACGTCCCGGAGGCCCGGCTCGGCGGCCGGCGGCACTGAGCCGGCGGTACCAGGCCGGTGGAACTGAGCCCGGCAGTACTGAGCCCGGCAGTACTGAGCCCGGCGGAACTGAGCCCGGCGGTACTGAGCCCGGCGGTACTGGGACGGCTGTACTGCGACGGCGGTAATGCAATGGCGGTACTGGGACGGCGGTAATGGGCCGGGGGTACTGGGCCGGCGGAAATGGGCCGGCGGTAATGGGCCGGCGGTAATGGGCCGACGGTATTCCGCCGGCGTTACCGAGCCCGGCGGTACCGAGCCCGACGGTACCGAGCCCGGCGCAACTGAGCCCGGCGTAACTGAGCCCGGCGGTACTGGGACGGCGGTAATGGGCCGGCGGTAATGGGCCGGCGGTAATGGGCCGGCGGTAATGGGCCGGCGGAACTGAGTCCGGCGGTACTGAGTTTGGTGGTAATGAGCCGGAGGTACTGGGCCGCCGGTACTGACCTTCGAAGCGTGAGTCGCGGCCGCCGCCGGCGTCGATGACGGTCTCGACGTCGGCCGAGTCCTGGGACCAGGCCCAGCTGGCCGGCCCGGAGCGCAGGCTCTCCGTGTCGCTGCGCATGTCGTCTGCAACGGACCAAACGTCACGTCACGGAACTGTCCCGCGTCGGCGTGATGCCGCGCGTCACGTCAGAAAATAACGCGACGTCAGTGTAGGCGCTGTACATCACAGCTCCGCGCCGGAGGGCCCGCGGGCAGGACGCTGGGCGAGAAGCAAGGGACCTGTTACCGGCACCGCCCACCCCAGGGGCGCCACGGGTGAGCAAAGTTCACAGTTTGACGGCGTGAGCAGTCTGACGTCATCCGCAATGTGACCCCAGACCAACGCCGTCAGCAGTCTAACTCCGTCCACAGCCTGACGTTGTCGGCAGCGTGACGTCAACAGCCTGACGCCGTCAGCTGTGTGACACCGTCGGCGGGAGCCATTCTGACTCGACCACGGTCGACTGAGCACGCTCGGTACACGCCTCACCGCCGAGGAGGCGACGATCACCCCGTGCCAGGCGCGCGTGTTGAGAGAAACGTCCGTTCCGCTGCCCGTCCGGCGGCGCCGGCGGCGGAGGATCCGCGCCTTTCCGTGACTGCGCCGCGTTTGTCGGCACGCAACACGCCGCGATCGTGACCCGTTTCACAGGTCAAACGGCGTGCCCTCGTCTGGCTGGTAATGCCCGAGCAGAATGCGGACTCCGGTGGTGGGTCCCAGTGCCCTACACCCAGTCCTCGACACACGGTCCCTGACAGGATAGGTCGACCCTCTCTGTCCGGACGGCAACGGGTACCAATACGGTACCGGGCGAGGAACGCTGGGAAAATAATTGATGTTGTCCAAGAATGTCGTAAGACAAAATGGGCTAATGCACCCATGGAACTCCGTGAATACCGTTTCTGCCTTATGGCTATTTTCCCGCTATTCTGTCAACATACCAGCACGCCCTTTTCCCACTATTTTGTCAACATATCAGCACATGACATGAATAATTCAGATTCGGTGACAACAGCCACGTAACACTGGAGGGCCACTGACCTTCGTGAATCGCCGGGAGCTGGCCATTCACGGTCCAAAAACTGCATCCGAAAACGGCACGCTTTGCCCGATTTGTTTTTCAGTACGGCGATGTGCCGCTCTGGGTCGGAAAGAACCCGTGCAAAGCAATGAAACTGGAGATATTTAACGACAAAACAGTGATAATGATTTGAATTTGTTTTTAAGGCAAATGCCTGCATTAAATATTCGTTTACGTTACATGCATCTTACATATATCGCGGCATAGTCACCTAAGGCTAAAGCACCATTATAATGGAAATGCAGCCCATTACCGGATCTTCAGCTCGACCGCAAGCTATGTGGAATAATTTCCTGTCGTCACACGATCAGAACATTGGGCACAGCAACAAGACGTACCCGTGCCAGACGCCCTGAAAACGTTTTGCTCATTCTTCGGTTTCTCTTCGGGGGCGGGAGGGCGTTTTTCCCTACCCCAACGTTTCGCCATCCGCAGGCAATCATCACGTTAGCGCGACCACAGGCGCCCCGCGCCGCGCATCCCTCACATTCCGCCGACCACCATCATGAACTGTTCGTCGCCGATTTTTCGGCCCGGTTCGGCCCAGTCATCGTCGGCAGGTGCCGGGCGTTCAGCGGCGGGCGCCGTCGGCATGAGCGGCGGCCGTGGCAATCGATGACGCGCGCGCCACAGCTGGATGTGGGTCGTCGTCGCGGACCACCGGGCCAACATTCGCCGACAGGCCGGGCCGCACGCGCCGCCGCGGCCGGCGATCGCCCGGCCCTGGCCGGCTCCGGAGCGGCTCGCAGCCGCCGGCCGAGGACGGCGCGCCTGCGGGACAGGCCGGGCGACGGTCCGGTTCACAGGCCTGCAGCCGTGCAGGACCGTGCGTCCGTGGTCTGGTCATCAGTGGGACGAACACCGCCGCTCGGCCGACCGGCCGGGAGTGGGCCGCGGCCGGAGCTGTGGCACGGACGGCCAACGATCGCGACGCTCTTTATCGGTCGTACGCTTCACCGAACGATATCGGCCCGTCACTGCTGCATGGCACAGGTGTTTCTCTACAACGGTGGATCAGCCGCCTGCGTTTGCATGCTCTCCGGACAGCTTTGGTTGGTTTAGTCGGTGCGAGTAAGTCTGACTCAGCAATGGTTACCATAAATAGTTTGCGTCTCTAACTGCACTGACATGCAACCGATTTTTGCCCGTGGTAGGATAAACAGTCACTGGCAGCAGAACGACCGGATTTAAGGCGGCTCAGACCATTTAAGTCACTTCTTTACAGCCCAAGTCACACGGCTGATATTAAACTTCAGTTTTAAGGAGGGGAGGAGGAGCGCTTCCGTTTCTGTGGCGCAGGAAAAAACGATAGACTGAGAAGGAAAATCATGATCGTGCTATATCTGTGCCTTCGGCATGTAAAAAAGCATGTATCGCTCCTTGACGCCTTCACAGGAATCGGACCGGCGACAACCCAATCCGCTGTTCTACTGAAGACTTCAGGCTGCACTGGCGGTAAATTGGGGCACGCCGTTCCAGGCCGGTGACACTAGATCATGCTTTGTGATTTTTAGACTTACGCCGGACAAGAACTGCTGACCTCCAGCAGCGACAACATCGTGCACTGCACATTTCATTAACCCCCGGATAAGAAAACCGGATTGGGATCTCGTCAAGCCATCTGAGCTTTTAAAGCTGAGAGTCTCGTTACCGGTCAAGTGCCTGCACAGCCAGGCATCCAGTCGGTAAGATATACCGCCGTGAATAGAAACAGCTTAAATCAACATGACACGTCTGACCCATGGATGACGGTGATTGATGTTATGTTCTTAATTCGCCATGTCAAAATAATGATTACTTCAGCGCTAATTCCGAACCATGACGGCAATGAAATTATCTTGTAAGATGAAGTAAAATAATGTAATTAATCTGGTCAGAACTGGAAAACATGGCGGTTAAGAAACTGTATGTCATGTTCAGACCAGAAATATAAGTTAAAAATCGAAACGATAACGGCACACCGGATTACGTTCCAAGGCCCTAACACCCTCGGGTAGCCGCTGAACCCGGAAGCTTGCGGCCGTTTCCTCCACAACAGGTCTTAATTAATAGAGCAACGTCATTACTAGGTCACAGGTGCTCATTCACGGCCAGGATGTCCCCGGTCGCATCTCGCCGCGTGACGTCACCGTTTATCCAATCGCGACAGGAAGTTCGCCGTCCGGCCGGTTTGAAGCCGTCACGGCACTGGAATCGACGGCTCATCAGAGCGTCACCGTAATTTCACCGAAAATTCAAGGTCATCTTTAGAGCTTAATGCGTTTAACGCCAATCTGGTTAACCGATTTGATTGTAAACCATGGTCACCGGAAGAGACGTGTCTCGAACATCCTGCCGACGAAACGGAGCTCGCGGGACTAAGCCGCCATGGAGCCTGACCGTTTCACGACGGGACGCACCGTGTCGACTGCGACCTTTCCACCCCGTTCCCGCCGGTGGCCAACACCAATCAAACGACGTCACCGCCCGTCCCGGCCGGCCGCGGCGTCACGCCGTCACGCGACTGACCTGAGGTCTCCTCGACGATGGTCTCCAGACCGCTGTAGGCAGCCATCAGCTCCGAGTCACTGTCGGAGTGCGAGCCCAGGTCGATGTAGGGCCTGTGCGCCAAGTCCTCGACTATCCGGTTGGCGTAGAACTCCATGAGGTCGGTGGTGGCGACTGAAACAGAGCGGGCGCCACCTGTCAGCCGACTGAACGCCGGAACTGATGAGCCCAACAGTGCGCTTTGTGTTGTGGCACATTTCCCATGAAAACAATGCGAATGGACAAGAAATACACTGTACACGAAACAGGCGGGTGAAACAAAACACACATAAAAGACACATTAAATACGGATTCGCACAAATCTGAAATGGGCTTCCGTACTTCAAGCGGTAACTGCTACGACAAAAGTGTTTTCATTCCGTTATGTTCCGTCATTCCGTTCTGTTTCCTCTGTCCGCTGGGGAGGCTCGGGCAGTCATCACACCGACAGCTCAATGCCAGCACTGAACAGGGAGTGTCGGAACGGCTCCGAATGTCGAGGGGAAGTTTGGGGCGTCGCAGCCGGAGACGGGTTTGGCCGGTGTCGCTAACTATCCCCGTCTGCCAAGGTGTCGGACGGTGATTAACGGAGAACGGCGATTAGGGGCGGAGAGAGATTAGCCAGCACGTCATCCCGAATGTCGGGCGACGCACACGGCGGAAAATAGACTCCATCTCGAGCGCCCGCCACCCTACATCGGCATCCGGCTGGCACGCAAACTTCTGCCGCCACATCCCGGGCGCGGAGTCCTGGTCTCAGCGGCCCAGCCTGAATTCGGCCACCATATCCAGACCACACAGCGGACCACTGGGCCATGCTGCCTCTGGGGATCGTCCTGGCAGACAGCGGTTTTCAGGGTCACGACAGGGTCACGACATCTCGTTTTCGGCGGCAGGGCATGTCCGGGATTCGCCTCACCGGCTGGCAGATCCCCTCAGCGGGGCAACGGAGGTCATAGGAGGAAATCAAAGAAGAATTAGCGGTCGGTCTCCCGCAGACCCATCGTCCACACGAGGCCAACCTCATCCCTACAAAATACAGGCTCGTCAGATCTCGAGTATGCGTCATGCAGTCACAGCTCTGATCAGCCCACGTCCCCCGGCTGTTTGGTGCCGTGGTCAAGGCTGGACGTCCCGACGGCCCCGTCCCGGTCAGGTGGCGCCGTCCGTCTCCCGTCCCGCTCCGGCGCCGGCGGCCGGTCGCCGCTTTCCCAATCAGGCCTGTCCCGGAGTAACACCGCTGTCTGGTCCACTGTGGTCCCCACGGGAGCGGACCTTACACAGGCCTGTCGGCGGCGGTCGCATTGACGTTGCCGATAGAGCTGGCACACCCAGCCGTTTTGGGTCGGCGTCAGCCGCGCTAACGTCGCAAACGGAGCTGGCGTACTCTGCCACCTCTTTGGCGGGCGCCGGCAGCAGACACAGCGTCAGCAGCCGACACAGCGTCAGCAGCCGACACAGCGCCAGCAGCCGACACAGCGTCAGCAGCCCAACCAGCACAAACAGCCGACTCAGCGTCAGCAGCCCAACCAGCACAAGCAGCCGACACAGCGTCAACAGCCGACACAACCAGCAGCCGACACCGTGCCAGAAGCCGACACAGCACCAGCAATCGACACAGCGCCAGCAGGGGGTGACTGGCGGCGCCCGTCTCACGCGCGGACGTCACCCAGCACCCTGTCGCGTCCAGCAGTCGCCAGAACCGACAGCCAACTGTGGCAATACTAGCGCTAATGGCACTCACGGGCCGCGCCTGAGCTCGCCATCCGCGGAGCACGTACTAGAGTGCCACCCGAGCAGTGTCCCAAAATGTCCGGATCTGGGTGAGAAGTGACGCCCGATGCGAAATAATCTTCCACTCTCACCTTCCAGTTTTACATTTCACTTCCCATTCCTACACTTGCAATTTTGACGTTGTCTTCCCTACAGCTATATTTTGCGCTTACTTTTCCATTCCCATTTCTGCACTGTTGCAGTCAGGTTCCCATGTATTCCCATATGTAAACAAATTTTCCACTCCTGTTCTACTCATTGGGTCATAATTTTGCTCTCCGACTCTGACACCCCAACTTAAAATACATTTTGACACACTGCATACAAATTTTCCTGAAAAATAAATATGATTAACTGGTGCCTTCTGGACACGTTCGACGTCCTGACATAATGTACTACAGTGTCCCGCAATATTTAGCTTTGGGTGGGAAATGATACCCATCATGGAACAATTTTCCTAATCTGAGTCGCTGAATTTTCCATTCTCAAAACCATCGTCCACTGATTATCTGCATCCGCATTATTAAATAAGTAAAACTGATTAAGAACGAGGCTTGTTATGTATAATTTCATGTACCCATGTCCAGAAAACATGACAACAATTACAACACTCTGACAAAACTGATCACTGATTTTCATGAAGTCTAAAATTATGTAAATTTTCCATTCTGACACCCTGGCCCAAATTGAGTTTCATGACACTGCGCCAGAGTGTCAGGTCGACACGAGCCAGACGCTGGGAGTGCTGCCCGAATGTCAGCTCACCGTCCGCGGAAGTCGAAAAAGGCGTTGGGAGTGCCGCTCGAGTGTTAGCTCGCCACACTCAGACGAGACGCTGGGAGTGCCGTCCGAATGTGAGCTCGCATACCGTGAAGCAGGCGCCGGGAGTGGTACGGCAGGCGCCGGCTGAGCGCGGCCGACAGTGGGCCGCGCTGGTCACGTGAGACCGGCGGCCGCGCCGGGCGGAGCGGCGCTGCCCGGCCGTGGCCGCCGCCGCGTGTTCTGCACGGGTCGGGGCAAGCGCACGCTGAGGCCGCACAGCACAGCGGTCCGACCAGATGGCGGAACGCCCACCCGGTGAGGGGCCAGAGCCGGCAGAAAAACCCAGTCGGACAGCGCAGCCCAGAAAAACCGTGCCAGCGCGTACATCCAAACAAGATGAATGATCACCGAGGAACGTAAGCAGGCACTGTCTGCCACATATTTCACCGGGCGAGGGGATTCGTTACTTTTCGCCACGCGGAAGTGATGTTCCAAACACATCACGAGCCATGCCAGGCAGTTATGCAGATGGATGTAAGTGCGGTGATCACGGTCAAAATATCCATCACCCGCAAGTATGCAAAAACATACAGCGTTCCCTTCCAGAGACTAAATCCGTGTTTTCTGCTGAAAGATTTTGCAATAATTATTGCACGTAAGGCAAAATCAAACGCAAAACGGCAACATTCCAAAATCTCTGAACCCAACAAGGCCGATAATACTGCACACGATATCCACGTGCCACGGCATGCCTCTCCTGCCCCGGCGCCCATCCCTCATTGCAGGGCTCCAAACACGACGCAAGCGGGCAGGCAGACAAAAAGACAGCCAATGTTGGGGTCGGCCAGTCGCGATAGCTGGTTAAGCAGCCTTGCTTTGTCGACAGCCGCCAGCCTGCATGCTCTGCCAACTGCAGGAGGCCGGCTGTTCAATGCGCGGCTGCACGCAGCTGCAAGCCCGTCATACACGCTTCGCGCACGAGGTGGAAACGCGGAGCAAGGGAAGTTTAACTCCACAAAATCCGATATTAATGATGTGATGCTGCTGAAAGACTGGCGCGTTATTCCTTTTCCACTGAAAGTTCGAGCATGATCTCCAGGTAAACCGGGTAAAGTCCGGCGTCACAGGTGAAACAGTAGTACAAACAGTTCGCGTCATTACATCAGTAAAGGAAATGCAAATTAGCCCACAAGGTCCAACGTACAAACCTGCACTGCATTGTCGGTATTGCGCAAAAAGGCCTTAAACTGTTCGCAGTTTTCGAAAATGTCTTTTGTCGGTTTGAAAAAGGAAAAATATCCCGGATTTTACCACTCTGAGCCCGGAAACCTCGGCCTGAACTCATGCAAAAACATAAGCAGCAAAAAGCAACCCAGAAAGGCATACACATCGTGAACGGAAACCAACGCCCAGCGCCCTTCGGTGGGCAACAGCGCGCCCAAATCTTTTGAATGAACAGCATCCTGTCCTTTCAATGCGCGTGCTCCCTCTGAATGGTCGCGCGGCGTGACGCGCCAGCGATCGCATCGCCCGGCCGCGGCCGCGACCACCCCCGGGGAGCAGATGATCTCTCCGCAGGTCTGCACCGCCACCCAAACACCAGCTGACGGCACCGCCACCGGCCGGAACGTCCAGCGGAATGTGGGACACCAGACAGCGTCCGATGAGCGATGTGATACGCCGCAGGTGGGTGTGTAGATGACGGGCACGGCGTGAACTAGTTGGGTCGACAGTTTTGCCGCGGGTCTGGCTGGAAGGCCGGGCGTCCCACGGTACTGCGCGACCGGCAGGTACTGCGATTCCACTTTGCTCCAGCTGTGTCCCGTTACGCCAGGTTACGTCACGTGTTACGTTACCCGGCCATGGTGTGCCCCGAGACAAACGTGATATTCGCCACGGATTTTTGTACTGCCGTTGCCTGCATCACAAGTTACAGTCCAATGACCAAGGCGCATCATCAGATAATGACGAAACCGTGTCGTCTCAATGACAGCAACTGCCTTCTTCTTTCACCCCGCGCCGGCCCTGACAAGGCCGTCTCGAGAACGACCTCCAGCCGGCCACGTGACGCCGAAGCCAGAACCGCGAGATGCGGCGGGCGGAATAACAGGGTTCATTCGTCACGATCGTGTCACCTGGCCAAAAGAGGCTCGGGTGGCCTTCTCGGGTCTGCGCACTGGCGACCTCGGCCAGGATCTGCTGACTCTGAGTTGTTCAGTGAGCATCACGGCTTTGGGCGCGAAATGACCTCTGCAGTCGGCGCGCCCTAAAACACCAGTAAACAAAAACAAACCATGACTATATTCCGATGATCTCTCCTGCGCGTAGGGAGCGTTCGCCGACCCCAGCTCCGGGGTCCCGCAGGGCTGACACAATTGCCTCATCTGGCCGCAGCCGTCGGGAGGTGGATAGCGGGCCAGCCGCGGCCGCCCGCCGCGCCGCAACTGTCGCCCACCGCGCCGCAACTGTCGTCCACCGCGCCACAACTGTCGGTCGGCCGGGCCCGTCCGGCGACTCGGTCCGCTGTTTGGGACGATCGGAGAGGACCTTCGGCCCGCCGTCTGGAGAAGTGTCTCGGTCCGCTGTCTGAGACAGTCTGGACGGTGTTTCGGTCCGCTGTCTGCGACGGTCGGGGAGGTGTTTCGGCCCATTGCGCTGGCCGCAGTCGAGGTGAGCGCCCCGCTGTTGGCGCCCGCACGCGGCCCGCCCGCCGGCAGCCCCGCGTGACCTATTTACCGCGCCCTGCAGCCGGCGGCGGTGCGGGACCCCCGGCTGAGCTGCCGCCCTGAGAGCGGACAGCGCCGGGCCGGCCGGGCTGGTCTCACGCCAGCCGGCCAGCTGCCGGCGGCGGCGGCGATTTGCGCGGTGTGACCGCGCCCCAGCACGCACGGCCGCGGTCCGACCGGCCGGCGGCCGCGGCCGCGCCGGACGCCACCGCGTACCGGCAGCGGCACTGGCGGCCGCCCACACAAAACAGCGGGCGCCGCCGCCGCCGGGCCCGCTGCACAATACCGACCAATTGGCTGGCATTTGAGCGGGCCGCTGCCTGCTGACGGGGCGGCTCGACTGAGCCGTGAACAGGTGCCAGGTGCCGCACGAGCGGCGCGTACGCCGCCACGGCACCCCCGTTCCTGCCGCACGGCCCGGCGGCGCTGACGCTCTTCGCCGGCCGGCGGATGAGCACCGAACGCGGCGGCACGCATGGTCAGCCAGCCGTGGCGCGGCACTATATTCTCCGTACGCCGACGGAAGTCAAGGCCCGGCGCCGTGGCCGCCGGCCGGTGGACGGTCGGTGTTTTGCGGCCGTCTACCAGGGTGGTTGGCCGCCGCACAGCCTGCCGCGGCGGTGGCCGCGAGGACTGGGAGTACAGAGGCCCTTCCCCGCGCCGCGTCCCGGTCCCGTCCTGTGGCTGGATTTTGACGCTTGGCTGCGGGGCAGGACGGATAGTGTTCCGTCGGCTGCCAGCCAACGACGGTGAGCAGGTGCTAAAGCCGATGACTAGGCACGTCGTGACATACACATTAAAACGGTCGAGGCAGTCGCCACCCATTTCGAACATCGCGAACATGAAGACACCGTAACCCTAGCTGTTTTCTTTTTCGATTTGGGCTATTTAGCTGGTTACGGCATTAATTATTCCATACCCAGTTACACAAACTATGCGAGAAAAGACCTTCACGTTAGTACCTACTTCAGACAAACATTATTATTTTATCTGTTGTTCCTCCTTCACACAGCTCCCCCCCCCCCACTTACGCGTTCGAAGTGTTGCGCATTTGCTTCTACTCGTGCTATGGTTGTTCAAGCACATGCGTGAGGTGCGTCGCTGGCAGAGAAAAGGAATTGCACCGCTGACTCCTCAGTCACTGCACAGGCAGTCGGCCGCTCATCTCAAACGCCACACGGGCCGGGCGGCCCGTCAGATCGCAGCTCTGATAACCAGCTGTGAGCGTGATCCCGAGTGGAGCAGCGGCACCGTGGGCCGCTCCGCGGGATCAGATCAGCTGACCCCGCGTGATGCGATCGCGTCTGTCCTCCAACGCTGTCGGGGATCTATCAAGCCGCCTCTGGAATGTAATCGGGCAGCCCGTTGCGTTGCGGTAACTACGCGATGGGTTATCCGCGTTCGTTCAGAACGGGCCGAGTCACGAGAGCCATATGATTTCTCCCAATCAAGCGGCAAGGCGGCGGGGCGCTCCAAGAGAGAGCCCCAGGAAAGCGCTTACGAGAAAAACGGACAGCGGACAGTCACGTGACGATCCTCACTCTGCGGCGATGGCCAAGATCGCGCGATTCACACGCCGGCCGGCCGAGTCCCGCCACCTCACACGGGCCGCGGCAGAGCCGTCCGCTCCCGCGTCCACGGCCGCTTTCTCCCGCACGCCATCTCGATGGGATGAGACAAACCAGTTCGCATCACGCAGCACCATCGGGCCCGGGACCACACCGGCCGCGCGAGACTAAACACCAGCAGAGCTCTAGGGCGAGGGACGTCCCGCGTCCGTCCCAAACTGCCCCTCCGTCGTCCCCCGGCCCGCCGCCGTCGCTAACGACGAGCCGCCGCGGGGCCCTCGTCACGCGTCACGGCGGGGTCGAGCGTGACGCGCCGCGGCCCGCGACACGGCCGCGGCGCCGACCGGTCACGGAACGCGTCTGGAGCGGAGCCCCGGCCAGACTCTGTCGAAACCAGGCGCGATAAAGCGACCGCGGCACAATGGAGATATCCGACGTGGGAGAAGAGATTGTCCGACGTCGGGCCGACGTTCTCCCGCCTGCAAGTGGCGAAAGCGCCGCAGTTGTGTTTCGCACGACGCGAGGAAGAAATGTTGTCTCTTTGTCTCTGGATGTCCCAGACGGAGAACGCAGGGATATAAAGGGAGCCTGCATTTAAATGTACTTGAAAGTGCGTTTAAAAAGGAAGAACATAACAAACAACTGAAACATAAAAGAACATCGCTGGGTATTCACATGCCCGTAACAATTCCATCTAACGCAACTTCATACGGCCTGTTAAATTTCAAACCCCAAGCAAAGCCTTAGATTTGGAAAAATGCACGTGGAAAAACTTCACGAGTAAACGCATGACAAAGAATCACCATCTGAGCATCGGTAACGAACCAAGATTCGCGGCATGGTAAGTTGAAAGACAGGGCAAATTTATTACACCACAGACACTGGGGTACGGAAGCCAGACACTGATAGTTCATATCATAGTTTGGGATGACATAAACTTGGCTGGCTTGAAGCATGTTTGCCCTGGGAATGTCCGCAATGCATACGAACCCTCCAGTTTTGATGTCCGATCAAGAAACACATTGCATCGGTAAGGAAGGCGGTTGAATAACTGCTTCCATCAGCACCATCTCAGCGGGGCATTCAGCAACAAAGCAAGACGCATAGCGTACCACCAAGCCAGTTTTACAACACTCCGATCAGTTTCGTAACCCGAACAGGGCACAGGATGGCAATGACCAGCATAACGACATCGTCCTGGACCCACGATCACATTAGCCCTCGGAGGGGAGGGACCGGCTGATTGTATCTCGCCTCTCCCCTCGTCCAGACCAGGTGGGGCGTACTGATCCCCACACAGCCGAGCTGCCGTCAACAGATGGGGGGGGGGAACGGGGAGGGGCCGGCGGGCGCGCCCGTCTGTTTTCCGCAGCCAGCAGAGTTATTTCCGCTCCTGCATCTCCCCTCCCCCCTCCCGGCCTCTCCCATTTCCGAACGCTTGAGAGTTTTGGGGCAACTTCTCCTGTTCATGGAAAATTTAGCGCAATCCCTGCGACAATGCATAGGAAAGAAGCGACATAAAATGGGACTGTTACCCGTTCACAATGAAACGTTCCAGCAAAGCCGGACGGGTGGTCGTGATGTCTGGCTGCCACTGGTTTTTCAAGGCGACAGATATTTGACGATTTGTAACTGGATGAAAACTGGATAAGATACAGTCGTGATAACAAACAACGGCGACAGACTAGTCCAACCCAGGTCAGAACACGACCAAGGCGACGTCGCACGGTCTCTCTATTGTTCAGAAGACCAGTTCCATCTGCCGGAAATCGTGTCCAGGTTTTGTAGTAGCCGGAAAACATAGGCGTGGCAGACCATTGTTTTTCCTAGTCCGGTCCCGCTCCAAGTCTTCCTGTACTATCCGATCTATATCTTATGTGGGATGACGGTGGTTTACAGTAGTCCCTAACCCTGATGTTAAATTGACGGGGTGGTAAAACCAACGCCACTTGGGTTACTCTACGGTGATGTTAATCATGAGTAATGATACGGCCAGATTGTACCGTACCACATCGGTGACTGGGATCACTTTATACTTTCTTCATCTCAGCGGCAGCTGTCTGCAGCTCTGGTCGACCCCGTTCGAACGGCTTGCCTCCATCACAGCAGCGCGGCACGTCGACGCGGTGCTGCCAAAGTCGACCATGACCACGGCCAATCGCCTGCTCACGCCTGCCCGTTCTTGCGCTCGTGGAGACGGATTACGACACTCCGGCCGAACTTCACAGACTGCGCGGACTAAACTGAGAGGGGGAGGGAGGGACGGGCGTGGTGCGATTTCAGTGGCACGGGCGCGGTCCGAGGTCTACTGGTCAATGGTCTACCCATGCGTGAAGCAGTTGATAAGGCATGTAGGGTGGCGGCCCCACCAACTTGCCGACGGCCCCAATATAGTTCTAGCATTAGCTTTATGGTGTGTGGAAAGGGGCCGAATAAAAATGCCTTTGGCTCTACCAGCTTTGGAAACGCTCCTACAATGATGGGTCTGACGGTCCGAGGCCTGCCTGTTCAAGGTCTGACGGTCCTCGGTCTGACGGTCCTCGGTCTGACGGTCCGAAGTCTGGCGGTCCGAGGTCTGCCGGTCCGAAGCCTGACGGTCCGAGGTCTGCCGGTCCGAGGTCCGACGGTCCGAGGTCTGGCAGTACAAGGTCTGACGGTCCGAGGTCTGCCGGTCCGAGATCTGTTGGTCCGAGGTCCGCCGGTCCGAGAACTGACGGTCCGAGGTCTGGCGGTCCGAGGTCTGCCGGTCCGAGGTCTGCCTGTCCGAGGTCTGCCGGTCCGAGGTCTGCCGGTCCGAGGTCCGCCGGTCCGAGAACTGACGGTCCGAGGTCTGGCAGTACAAGGTCTGCCGGTCCGAGGTCTGCCGGTCCGAGGTCTGACGATCCGAGATCTGGTGGCGCGAGTCCTGCCTGTCTGAACTTCGACGACAGCGCCTGATGGGCGATGCGCCGAGTGACCACAGGGCGAGTGACCTGCGAGTGACCTACACGCCGAGTGACCGCACGGCCGAACACCTGCCGGGCAGCGCCCGCCGGCCTGAGTGATCTCTTAATTCGAGTGACCGCCCGATGAGTGGCCGTCCGGCCGAGACGCTGCCGGTCCGAGTGGTCGGTGCGTACGCCGGACCAGTGCGCCGGCTCGGTGGAGGGGAACGAACAGGCTCGGCCGGCTGGTCGGACCGCTACGCGTCGAAGCAACGAGCAGCAAGCCGGACGCGGCGCCGGCAGGACGGCTCCGTGCCGCGGGCGGGGCGGCCAGCGGGCAGAGGCCACCGGACGGGGGATTATCCGCGCCGTCGGAGCGGGCCAACGCGGTCACGAACGGCGCGCGAAACCAAACCGGGCGCCGGACCGGCCGGCTCGACCGGAGCGCCGGAAACGGCCGCCGCTTCCGGCCCCCTCCGAACTGGGTCACCAGGCGCAGCAATGACTGTCCAGGCGGGGCAATGACTGGCCGAACCGACCCCGATCGGCCTGCGGTTCGGTGCGGCCCGGCCGGTCCGACACCCGCCGCGCTGCGCCGACTTACTTGTGCGGATCTGGTCCTCGTCGTCGGCCACCGCCGACCACTCCTCGTACGACGTCGTCATCACCGGCTCGTCCGGCCCGCCGCCGACGGTACTGCACATGGCGGCCGGCGACGCGGCACTGACGGCGCTCGGCGGCGCGCGCGGCGATCCCGCGGCGGCTGCCGGCGGCGGCGGCACGCGTCCCGGCTCTGCCAGCCGGCCGAGCCAGCGGCACAGGGCGGCCGCCAGCAGCGCGGCCAGCGCGGCCGCCAGCAGTTCCTCCAGCCCGGCCGGCAGCGGCATCGCGGCCGCCAATCGGCGCCCGGCTCTCTGCGCGCCGGCCAATCAGCGGCGCCGACGCTGCCCACCTGTTGACCGCCGACCAACGGTAAATTACGTGTATCCGGTGCGCGCCGGCCGGCATGGGAACGAGCGCCGGACGTACGCCAGCCAAGGAGGGGAGGGGAGGAGAGGAAGAGAAGGGACAAGGGGAGACGGACCCGCGCCGGCCGGACGGTCCAGTTCCGAGCCGACGGCGGCGTCTGCTGGGCAGGGGTCAAGAGGTCGGCAGACGGCCCCCGCAGGAAACGGGAGGTCTTTCAAACGGTGGGAGGAATTACATCAAATTAGGAAGACCCGAATTGCAGGGTACCGCAGCTGCTGTCAGTACTCATTTGTTGATTGGGTAATTTCGTGGGAAGAATGAAGTAACGACGGTAGCAGATGATACGAGATATTGCAAGGTCTAAAAGGGTTGTTGGGCGTCTGATGAGAAGCTTGGCGCAATGACCATAACTTTTTTTGAAAGCGTGGACATGATTTCTTTATGGTTTGAAAACAGCCAAACAGTGTCGACTGGCGGCTGCCTCCTATCAGCCAGGAGATGATGCGTTTGTTTGGATGAAATTATCATCAGGTCGATAAAGGTTTTGAGATGTCATTTCGCTGTTTCATCCGTGGCATGGCTGGAGAATGGAATGGGGTGGGTGTGGTCTCCGTTTCACCAACGCCAAAAGTTGGTGTGGCATGTCACGCCTGTGTTTGACAATGGGTGTTTCCAAAACTGGGTGTGGCTTGGAACTATCCACACGTCAAAGTTTACTCTCTTTGCAGAATTATGAAGTAGAAAATTAAACATAAATCGAGCAGCAGAAACATATATGTAGGTTACCAAACAGCGTCATCACAAAACACTGCAGTCCAGTGCCTCTAACGGTTTTTCTGTTTAAAAAAACCCAGTGAGTCTCCGAAACACCCAGGCACCCCTCCGGCTAACTGGCTAGCGATAAGCAGTCACCTACGTGCCACCTCTCAGCTAAAAACCATGGTGTGGATATACAGCGGAGCCAAAGGCAATCTACCTGAGACGGCTCCCAATCAAATTCCCATTAAAACGATACCCACATGCTAAATGCTAAGTGAAATTTCGGGAAATAATAAAGGCTATCGATATTCCTCTCCACAAAATACTTTCAACACAGGAGCTGGCCTGCAACATACAACATATGTATACCAGCCTAACTGGAGGTTCCCTGCATTGGGGAACGTTGATGAAAATATGAGCTGTTTCAGTAACTGGTGTTAAGAGCAGCGGTCCCCATGCCTGCAAGCAGCATAATATGTCAATGGTGTGCAACGTTTACCGTTGAGTTCGCTGCACTCTTCAACGCTAGTTTACATACTGCTGCAGCGTAAACCTGTAACTGGCAGAAAACAGGAGCTTTTTCTTAGTCATTTTTATCCAAATCGAAAATTAAGTGCTTGAAATCCGGTGAAAAACAATGGGGGGGGGGCGAAAACTGAGTATATGGAACTCGATGGGCTGACGTTTGCCATACCAGCTTTCAAAACAATCCTCCACCCATGATCCGTGATGTTAAAGCGTTGAAATCTTTTATATGCTTTATGTATCAGTTAAATCCACGGGGCTAATGAACAAATGGATTGGGTAGAACAAGCCGAAAATCCCCTGAAACACGGAAAATGTTAATTAAATCTGTTTCACTGCGACTCATTTTCCTCTCTTCGTTCTGAATATTGTTACTTTTCAATCAAGAAAATTAAATATTTACGTGGCTTTTGATATCATTGGAATCGGCTACACGTTTCGAACCGCTTAAGCTAATCGTCGGTAGTTCTCTTAACTTTCTGTTCATGAATGAAAGATGAAAGAGCCAACAAAACACAACTAAATAAATACGATAGAACCATCTCTCAAATGCAGCTTTTGATGGCCAGAGAGGCTGTTAAGCCATACCTTTAGTTTTTTTGAAGAACCTAGAGCAAGTGTTGTTGCTGCAGCCATGATCGAAAATTTCCGAAAAAAAATATTGGGGCTGAATAGGTTTCAAACTGTCTCTTTCTGCCATTGGCATAGGCATAACGTCAGGATCTCGGAGAGGTGACAGGGTGAACTTTTTACCTTCCCAGCCCCCAGGACATCCAGTCATGGCTGCAGCATCATGCCACGCTTCCTTAAAAACTGCCACAATTTGCAGATGCGAAGTAGATAATCTTGTTTTTGTTTTGTTTTGTTTTTTCGTTACGTTTTGTGAGCAATCGCATAATGTTTCTTCGTGTTGTCGTTGGATTTATGGTTGCTCAGCGATAGCCACGGGAACATGACACAGACACAGCGTGATACTGCAACACAATTTTGCTAAATTTTTAACATTTAAGAGTGTTACATGCAAACGACTGTCTCAAAATCCGCTGCTAAAATCCACACACCCCTTATTTTCCAGGATTCCTATGCACCGGCATCCAGGTGCATAAACAGAAAGCAAACCCACCTATCGGTCTAATGCATTTTGTGCTCAGCCATCTCTGAGGGAAATCGTGGACGAAAGGCAACCGACCGGAAACATTGCTGCTGAACTCATTGTGCCGTTCCCGTGAATGGGCTAGTTGCTGTTCCCTGAGCAGTGTGGGGTCGTTGTTCTGACTGCTCATGGGCGTGTCGTGGCAGCACGACGGGGGAATTTTGCAGCGATCCGTGGGAGCACTATGCACGTGGGCCTGATAACGTCCAAGATAACGGTAGACGAATGACAGCATGCTGAATTGACTACAGGCAGTTGAGCCAGTAGTGCATTAAATACGGTTCGAAGTGGAATAGCTCAGCGTCGACACATTTATACTGAAAATGCGGCATATCGTTTGCCTCACGTGTCGAGGTCGATCGTTGTGAGACCATTAGAGGTAGCATATGGGTACATGTATATACATATGAACATGGGCACATACAGCTAGGCCACTAGTGAGATGCTCAAGAGATACGCTTGAAAAGACATAGACCAATGAAGCGATTTCTCATAACTTTGGTATAAATGGTTTCCGGCCGGTCAAGTGATTCGTGTGTTTTAGGACATTTCAGCATCTTGGCCTTGGATAAAAATTATAAGCCCATGCAAAACTGAATGCAAGTTAAGTCAAGATCCTGGCTAAAGTGCGAAGGAAGCCAAGCCTTGTAGCATACCCCTCCTCCCACCTCACATCTTTGGTAGCTGGAACAAATACCAGACCTTGGGTTTGGAGGGCCTTTTCCATTTCGGAAAAAGAGCATTTTGGACCCCGAGGTCTGATGTTGGTTATAGGTGTTATTGCTTCAGCAGAGTTTCTGTCATTCGCTTGATCAACCCGAAACAAACCCTGCGTGATCCCTATATCCATGAATGTAGCACGCAGGAGAACATAAGCGAGAGGTCTTCTCGTGCCTCGGGAGCGTGCGACGGAAGTGTAGGATTTCCGGAGCCCTCCTACGGATTGGGGTCATCGTGCGTCCATAACGCTTAGGGTTTTGAGGCCCGTTCCCATGTGCTCCAACTAGACTTACGCCTCGAGTGCCTTCGTGATCCAATAGCGAACACTCCTTGTGGTTTTCAGTCATATAATAGTAGCCTACGGAACCAGAATTTCTTCAGCGCGATGTTTGTCTCTGTCGAAGACTTTCTCATGACTGGGGCCATTTTGCAAAGATGGGGATTCTCGTATGTTGGGTCTCACCATGGGTGCTGTCTTTCGTCCTTCTAAACCCCTGAAATTTTTTAGGTCCCTTATCTCCGGCAGCCCCTCGCCCACCGGAGGCCAGTGACGACGTTCCTGTTGCTGATAAAGGAATTTTCCACAAGCTTTTACCAAATTATGCTGCGGAAGAAAGAGGCCAAAGGTCAAACAGGCTGAACTTTACAATGCCAACAAAGTAAGGAGAGCTCATAAGCCTTGCTGCTTATGAGTGCATGGCGTTTAATGGCCGCAACAGACAGCCCACAGCCCAGGGATAGTAAAGCAGTGGGATGACCAATCTGTTGCGCGATAGCGAGATATTTGTACTTGTTGCTTATCGTAACGTTTAACGTTTTTTTTCGGGTGAAACAACGGCGGATCTCCTGGTCTAAAGCGCAGGAAACTTGCAATCTCGTACGTTGGAAATGTGCAGTCGCCAGCGCGCGTATTCAGAATTAGCCGTCCGCTCATGAAGAAGGCCCGCGTCAATAAAGCACCGAGCCAGCCTTCTGATTAGCACTGTCTGAACCGCTTTCCGCTTCCCGTCCATTATTGCTTACCAACTTTTTTAAGCATACCAGAATTGTCCAGTCTCGCGATAAGGACGCATGAGTTGAATGTGTTGATGTATGTGAGAAGACGGACCTACTCAGGGCCGCTCACCCTACTGGTTCGGTTCGCGTCGCGGGCAAGGATGCCACGTCGTGTTATGCAAGGACGACGTATCCGGCTCCCAAAACAGGGGAGCAAAGCGCAAACAGTCATTGACAGCGTACTTCTGAGCCAAATATTCAACAGTCGCTAAGAAATTGGAAGATATTCAGACGTCATTCGGTGGCTACCAGCAAGGGGCGCAGCCAGGATTTTCTTACGGGGGGAGCCCAGTGTGAACTGAACCATACGAAAACCGCCTACCGGGAAGACAATGTGCAATGGTTCTCACAAAAACGTGGGCCTAAGGAGAGTGCGGATCCCCCGGGCCTCCTTGGCTGCAACCGTGCTACCAGCATAACCAGAATGGTTGACTGAATTTCGCAGCATTTTCTCTTTAATGATGATATCAATTATGCCTTCGTAATCGAATGTTCTAGGTCTCGCGCGTACTGGGATTATGTTTGGCGTGGACACAACGGACAGAGAGCTACTGCGCACGTGATTGAAGGCAATGGCTTAACGTTTCCAAGGTCTCATTAAGTTTAACCCCCGCCCCACGCAGCATTCTCGCGAACACATGCGCGTTCCAAAGATACGGAGCAAAAAAGGCTGTACAAAAACAAGTACGCCAAATCGCTGGATACATGCCATAATCATACTGTTCCTCGAATGAGAATCTTTCGTCGATAACTACGCAGTGCAACCGAGACAGGGACATAACCGCTCCATAATGTTGTTCCCGTAGTTCTGTGGTAACATACTCAGTCCGTACCTCGCGTGTGGCAGGCACCAGGATGGGTTCGATAACTCTCAAGTTATCTGACCGGAAACAGGAAGGGTCACCCGGACCACAGAGCGTCCGTGCCGTGGTTTTGGCGTGCTCATGGCACCGAGAAAACCTCTCAGCATGATCTGGTCCGCTGCCTGGTGCAAATTCCCCCTGTCTGTGGGAACAATTGAGCGTCGGGATTAGGGCATGCAGAACAAGATCTGTTTTGTGTGAACTGTGATGCCGTCTGCTCCAAAAGGTTGGGATCAAATTTGGAGCGGAAAACGCCTACGACAGCGTGCTGCGGATTGGGGCATCATGTCTATCTTGCAAGGACGACGTATCCGGCTCCCAAAACAGGGGAGCAAAGCGCAGACACTCATTGACAGCGTACTCCTAAGCAAAATATTCAACAACCTTGCTAAGGAATGGTAACGTGGCGCACAATAACCGGCACATCGTCGGAATTGTTTGGAGCTTAGCCTTAAATAAGTACGGCATTTGGATGCACTGAAAAGGAGCCTGGGTTTGTTGTTGGCATAGAAACGCTGCATTTTGCATGCTTGCAGAAGTGCAGTCAGACCGTGAGGGAGACTTAGGTGTACAGGAGGCTCTAAATCCAAGACCAGTTGCTCCTATATTCAGAGCATAATCGGTTAAATGGCAGGAGGAAAACGATTGTCGAAAGACTTTTTCGTCCCAGCTTGTGGGTGTAACGTTCTATCGGAATTTCCCAAACAGTGGTCTGCAAACCACACACTTACTTTGGTGATGTCCTGAGATAGATTCAGTCTGGCATAAGGATGGGAGAAAAGAGATGAGGAAAAGGGATCCATGTAATTTTTCCAGCTTCAAACTTTGCGGAAAGTTCCTTGTAAAATGCAAGCTTCAGGAACCTCCAATGGATTATGGGTGACATGAATATTTTTCTCAAATTTTTAAATCAAGAGAAGATCAAATACGTCGGCATGTGTAAATGTGCATGCATGTAAGATTTTTGACCAAAAGATTCAGACACGACATACACATCACAGCTTAGGCGTGCCGTAACCAAGCGTAATATTTAGTATATATATATATATATATATATATATATATATATATATATATATATATATATATATACATACATGTGTTATTTAATACACCCATGGAGCTTAACAGTAGCGTAAAGCATGATGCACTGTGTTACAACCTGACGAATTTTATGCGTTCACAATAACGCGGCCACGTAGTGTTGTTTACAGAAAGATAAAGAATGTTAAAAACATGCCTCCTCATTGACGGAACTGAGATTTTTCAGGTGTGTTGAAAGGGATCATGTTCAGTGATACTGATCTCATTGATCTCTTCCGTCCTCGACGGATGGCTTCCCGATCAGAACATCATTAATCAATCTTCGACACAGACGGACTATTTCGTAAAGAAATGCAGCGGAAAACTTCCATGAGAGCCTTGCAGATTTCTGCCGGGAAGCTTGTCAAAGAAACTGTCGAAATGCTCCTCTTGGATATATTATTAGTTTCAGATATGAAAGCTTCTGATTGAAAATTTGCGAGCAATGCGAGCGAAGCAGAAAGCGAAAGCTGCCATCGTTACTCTGAGTTACCGGGCCGAGCAACTGGCCCACCGTATCGGGGATTACGCTTGCAATGCCAGCCGACTGACTTTTAAATGTAATGATCCATCACTGCTGCAGTGTGGCCATCAGAACAGAATGGGAAACAAATCTGGACTTGCCCGCTCCCCATGGTCTCGGGATACGTCCTGCGGGACTCTAAAGACTGGAACCAGACCAGACCTGACTCCCCCCTCCGACCCCAGCGGTCTCTTGCGGTCGGTCACTCACCTCCTCCCTGGCCCGGACACCGCCGGCCCGCGTGTTGGCGTACCCCCTGGAACCGGAACCAGCAGCCGGGCCCTGGGCACGGCCGTACGCCGCTGGCCGGGCCAGCAGCCCGCTGAGACGGCCGCCGGAGACTGGGCCGCCGCACAGCAGAGGAACACCGTTGGCCGCCGGCCGGTCGGCTGCAGCCGCCGCAGTCACGTGACGACGGCGCCGGCCGACACCCGGCGTCACGTGGTCGGCAGACGAGGCCGCCGCGCCGACCGGGACGGATGACCGGAAGCAGCGGCCGACCAGCGCCGACTTCCGCCGCGGTCTGAATGGACAGGCGGAACGCCGCCGGTAGTGACGTCCAAGAGGTGGCGTTGGCTGCGGATTGCACGAAACTGATGTCTCCGGCGAGTCTCACGGCTAGATGTGTCCGGAGTCTTAAGGTGACTGACAAGTTACAAGCTTCAGTCCCGACGCCGAGGCAATTGCCGTTAGCGCTGGGGAAAACATTGTTGCTGACATTGCCGGATAAGTGCCGTCGTATGAAAATGCTACACCAAAAAAGACTGGAATATTTGTTTGTGCATGACACCGTATAACTCGACGTTTCTTATTTTATTGGGATCGGATGGAACTGGGGCATTAGTCGTTTTGTGCGCTAAACCACGTTTGGATTAAACTGAACGGTGGCTACTTCCACACATCATTCGGTGTTCGAATACATCTAAATGTTTGCGAGCTTTCGTTAACGAAATATTGCAGTTCTCGTTACCTTCCGAGTGAAAATGTTCGTTCATCAGAAGCAAATAATTCAACGCATCTGCTGCCCCCATTGTACGTTAAGGCTACCGCACACCAGGCCATTCGGCATGTTCATTCGGTCGATCTGGCCTCACAACTACGATTTTCTCGTCGATCGAGACTGCGACCAGCTGAAAACGCAGATCAAAAGAGCGCTTGCTGGGTTAGATTCGGCAGCCGCGAGACACGTCAATCGACGAACAAATCGTTGACCGGAAAAACTACCACTAACTAATGACAATTACAAAGTGCATGAAAAAACGGAACGCGTGAAAGATGCATGTACAAACATTAATACGTGTCAAAAACGTCGTCTGAAGTGCCAAGATATCCTTTTTGCAGGTCCAACAAATAGCCGGGTTTTGCTAAAAGCTGATTATTTTGTTCACGCTACAAGAATTTGCTTTATGTTATGAACGCAAAAACCGCAACACAAAGCCGTACGTCTGCATTTAACAAGACCAGTGCATTTATCGTTAATGCAGTTGCTTAATGACTACGTTTGTCTGCGAACTTCGGTATGTCCAGGCCGGACTGGCCGCATGGACCTGCCGAATTGCCCAGTGCGCGGCGGCTTCAAGATCCTCACAGGTCAGAATACTGGAAAGAAGCATCGTTATCTGCAATCACATGGTATACATAATTTATCAATTTTTATCAATGTTTGTCAGCACAATCGTGTATCAATGACCTTCACAGGTCAGAACACTTGAGGTGTCAGGATCTACAGTCGCATTGTATAAACTCATTCATCATTGTCACCAACAGGTTTGTCAAATATCGATCCAACAATACTCCTTGTGGGGTGCGTAACGAGAGAGATCTATTTCGTTTCTTCCTAAATTTGGAAGTATATTTTTAATACGCTTGGCACATTACCGTCAATTCATACGCGTCGTAGTGCATGCGGACATGTCTTATGCTATTTCAGTCTACTGCATTCCGAGGAATTCCAAATTTAAACCTCAAATGCGCCTCTGATATTGTTCGCTGTCATTACTGATTCCTTAAAATGGATGTAAAAATAGGTCTACGAGAGAAACGTTCCTCTAGGACGAATTGTGTGAGCGAAAGCGTTAGCAGGCTAACGGAATGCGAATGCAGCGGTCTTGAACCATGCCTACTGAGTTATCTTCTAGTGAAAATTTCATTTTTTGCATCCAGTGGTTGCGTAAATATTAGCCTCCAGACAGCGTTATGACCGGGCCGGTCGCTCGTTTTGTTTTTTCTGCCAGTTGAAGACTCACTCAGCCTACGGCCTCGCTCGTAAACAGGAACAAAAAAGCCTGCTTCAGTTTCGCTCTAATTCGGCTAGATGGACAGATCCGATGGTGTCCAACCGGAGTCATGCAGTCGCACATTTACAAACATTTAGGCTATCGGTACTCAGAAAACTGCAGTTTCCGTTGGCTTCCGTGGAAAAGGGAACTTCTAAACCGAAGGTCTAGAGAAGACCTGAAACAAATGATATCAAAGGCAATAAAACAAAACCGTTCCATGAAACACCAATATCTGTTATAACATACCGCCGTCGCAATTTTCAGCACGCCAAATATGGAAATGCACATCAGATGACAGACTCCTTCTATACTGATCAGACACCGCGATTTGATATCTGGCGCTCAACGTACATAATGTTGACATCCCGTTGACTTCAAACGGTCACACATTATTGGTCTGAACACTGGTAGCAAACACTGTGGCTGCGCCGGCTTTGAAATTTAAGTTATCCCTTTTTATGGTGCAAAACGCACAACTGTTGTACCAAATGATGAGCAGGACTATGACAAGCCAGAGTCAATCATGAAATGCCAACATTTTTAGCAACATTTTTTTAGTTAATTTTGCCCGAATGGTTTGCGTTTTTACCTTTAGGTTTAGCGTACATGCTAAGCGAAGTTTGTTGTCTGTACCCTGGACCTGTGTAGCCACCCAGTATTGTAATTCTAGCTCAAAGGAAAACTTTGCCTCCGGCCTTTTCGCCTGACAGGATCTCGGAGGGATCTTTTTTGTGCCGTACAATGTTACGAGACGGCCGCCCGCGCCAGGCTGACCCTCTCTGGTCACTTGCAAGATGACCGTTAAGTAAGAGCTGGGTCAGACAATTCGCTTTGTATGGGACTCCAACCCAGTGCCACCCGACCCGAGTCCGCGAACTTTCCCATAGACCGACCACGTGGTCGGCAGTTATGTATTCTACCGCCATAATTTCCAATGCATCGGATATGAAGACATCATATAGTAATTTGTATGAACAGACACCTCCGTTTCGCTCGCAATTGGAAGATTGTTTTACACAGGCAGTGTCTTTCGGCTCATTCAGAGTTGAGGGATCTCACTGTCACAGCTTGTTCAACTGTGATTAAGGCGAAAATAATGCTTTCATTGGCCTTGGTATGAACAATAGCATAAATCAGCCACAAAATGATAGGCTTACAGCAAATGTCCTAGACAAAGAACAATTTTTGAAATATTGTGGGGAAACTGTGGGCCTGTGCGACTGAATAACACTGATGACATACGTGCCCTATACAAGTCGAATACTCGCATGTACATCCCATCCCGAGACACTACAGTGAATTGCTCTTTCGCACAGTAATAAAACTATTTTATTTATTTAAAAAAAAAGTATTTACATTTTTTAGCTTTCAAATTTTGAGTGAATTCTTTGGTTTTGAATTTCGACAGAAATTCATCTTAGACGTCGTCCAGAGTTGAAGAAATCGCAGAAGATCAGGATACAACTCAAAACTGACGACGTCTCTGAATTCGCAAGAGTAGTAATGAACGACTGCACCCGCTCACAGGGCCAGGGGTGGTCTCCAGGGACTCGCACGACCCTGGTGGCAATGATATGCGACATCGAGTCTTGCGCGAGCCGGCCGTGACGGCCCACAAAAACTGCGGTCACGGAAAAAAATCTCGCGAGCTTTTTTACCTGAGGTCAAGGACAAATGGCGGCCCCTACTGGGTCCAGTTTCTCAGGCGATGGTCTTCGATACATATGGTGTTGATAAGACTGGGTTCTGATAACTTGCAGGAGTTGCGTCCGAGTCGAAAACTGTTACCAAATAATTTTGTCTTAAGCTAACGGACGACCGCGCGGAGACATGGAATGAAATTTCCCCCCACCCCCTTCCACCCAACTAATGATTAAGTCCGATGAGCACTGATCTGAGTCGTATTTCATGTTCCATTTCACCTACTTCGTGCAGTTTATTCGTTCTCAGCCATTGCAGGACCGTCGCTAATACCCGTGGATTCGTTCTAGTAGACGCTAGTGGCATATGGCAACCGGGTTTCCATATGAAGCCGGTTGACAAATCATGGTCAACGCAAAAAACTGCAGCTTTTGAACCAAGGTCAATGTCCTTAACCAGGCAAACCTCTACAAAAAACATGTTCAGCGCTTGGGCTTTCATGAGCACTGATCGACGACTCGCACCAGTGACATTTTAAGCATAATGAAGGTTCCGAGAGAATTTGGTGGGGTCGGCATTTTTACAAAGTTTGCAATATTGTACAATCTAAAAATTACAACAGTGATGTACATCATGCTATTACAGATATTGCTGTAATATGGGTTATATGTGGTTTCTGACGGCCGCAGCTATCATTTGACGCAGCATTTGCAGGTGATGGATTTAGAAGCACGGACAAGGGATCAACATCGTCGGATATTCAAAACAGGTGAAGAAAATGAAGGAATGGAAGGGAAGACATCGGACCTCCCTAACCTGCGCTGGGCGTACAATTCCAAAGGAGGCTTCAGTGATTCATCCTTGGGGAAACTGATGGACCTGCCCATTTGCGTTGACTGATCGATTAGACAAATCAAACTTTTATTAAATGGTCGTCTCCAGGAATGCCAGTTTTCTTTTCATACACTACCAGTTTGTGAATGTACGACTAAATGACCCGAGTGGTTACGACACAGACGTCATCTGCGTCAAAGACGAGGCCAGTTTCAGTGGCATAAAAGGGTTAGCATTTAATGATTACAGGGATTACCTTGATATTCGAATATCAAACCAACTTCACGGACGTCCCCGATGCAGCTGGCAATAATCAGACGCACCAAACTATTACACAGATATGCAGCAGCCATATCAAAGTAGCGAATAAGAGACCCCCACGCTGTGGCAAAGCACCGAACCGTGCGCACACGGGGCAGCTTTCGGTGGCTGCGCTTATGGATGCTTCGCGAGGCTTTGAGCTTTCAGGCTGGATGTGACGTCTCCGTGCGGCTAGATCAAAGGCCGGATCGATACAATTAACCTCTGCGGAGCACGGTCGATGTGCTGGTGGATCACTGCTGACCTCCATTGTTCCAGGCCGGTGGAGACCCTGTGAAGGAGGACCTTCAGAGCGAAGGGCAACGGCCTACGTAACGGCATCCTGGGGAGTGGCCTGAGTAGATAATACCTGACCTCTTGAACGGTAGCTGCAAAGGCTTCGCCCAGGAGAGTGTCCGTTCTTTTTTTCTCACGTTGTTCCGTTAAAATTGCCTGCAGGAGTGGACGTTTTTGGAAGCCAAAAAAATAATTGGAGGAACCGAAACGAAATCCTGCCTTCTATCGTCGCGGTGTTCCAATGGAAGCTATGTCAAATATCAAAGGTACTGAAGGATCCCAACCTCTACGGAAAAGTTATAAGTCTGAAAGTTTCTCTATAGCTGATACTTTGCCGTTGTAAATTAGAAGGGATTACATTGTTCGGCCAGCCAGCCTGAATTTAAGCGGCTCTCGTCGTTTCTGCAGGATCTGCATACTGACGGCAAATGACAGCAGCATCCCGTGTCTTCCCGTGGCGAGATAATCTCAAAGGCCAAACTCTGAACGGGAGTGGATATAGCAGAGGGCAAAAGGGACCAAGTGCCACGAGCCTAGAAGTCATCCAAGATCATCCAAATTGCAATACGTGGAGTGATCTAATGCACAAATGTTTACAGGTCTCACCTAAGGGGTATGTTACTCATCGCCTAAAGTATGAAACGAGTATTATTTGATGCACTCTGTGTCTCATTTAAAAACCAATGGCATCCGTCCTACGCCACTACGACATCTTTACTTCCAAGCCTCAAACGGTCGTTGATTAAGATGCTCCACTGAACACCAAAATGCGTTTTGCCATCGATTTGACATCCAGTCAGGTTTACCGCTGGTGGGGGAGACAGTTTAGGTTTCACGCTTCTAACGTTTGAATCAAGAAAGGTAAAGTTTCGACCCTGCTCAGTTCGACGTCCTGTGTATGGTCTGCATAGCCAAGGACGGATGCGGCTCACCTGTGTTCTGCACAGCACGGGTCCACAGAGCGGCGACACGACAGAGCTCAGGACGACCTGAGCCGCGATGCCCTGCTGGGCAGCCCGGGAACGAGGTCTCACTCACAGCTTGTTCAGCAGCGGTCCACACCTGGGCCACTCAGCCGTGTGCAGGACGGTCACAGCTCTGTCTGCGCCCGTTCAACAGCAGTCGTTTCAGCTCCAGTGGGTTGGTGCGACGGCCGACCGCCGGCCGGGGCGGCTGGCGTGCCGGCGTCCGCCGCCGCCGCCGCCGCCGCCGACCACATGACTGGCCCGCCCGCTGCACCATTAGTCAATAACAGTGCAACGGGCGGCGGCGGCACAGGTGCCGGCCGCCACGTGGCGTCGGTGCCGACGATCCCCGGCGGCCGTCGGCGCCGACGGCCGAGCCGCCGGCGTCGCGCAGTGCCGGCGTCGGGCAGCGACGGCGCGGAGCCGAGTCATACCGGGAAACGGCCGACTCAGCGCCGAGCGGTAGAGTCAGAAACAAGGTGACGTCACGGCGGCAGCGTGGCGGTGTCGAGGGTGGTACTGTCAGGTCAGCAACCAGGTCAGTAATCACTGGATAAGGACGAATCATTGTGCCGTTCATGTTTACAGGTCAAAAATCGCCCACCTGTGCACGACACAGCCCACGCACTCGAACACATGAATCCTAATCCACATCACCAGCCGCACTGGGTCAGTCACTAGCAAGGTCATCAGCCGGACAGCTACAGGAGGGATCATCAACGGGATAGGGTCAGTTACCAGCAGGGTGTCCGCGGGACAGGGTCAGTGGCCGGCGGGGTCATCAGCGGGTCAGGACAGCCACCAGCTGGTCATCAGCAGGGGTAATTGTTTGCCATTTCATTCGTGCAGTCGTAACCTTCCTCTTCTTTACCGGGCTGTCAGCATATTGCATCCCACTTCTCATCCTCACCCACGCGAAGTCCATTGCTCTTGGCCGAGTGAACCTTACATGCCCTGCTATCCCGACTCGCGTCATTTATCTACATTTCACTGTTATGTCTATTGAGGAGGGTGCATAAAAAGCTTCGATGCCTGACAGCATGCTTACAAAATAAATAACCCACGGATGGGATTGGATTACCTTGTAGCCTTGTACTCAGCGTCCGAAAGCCACTAATAAACGAGAAGCGCCACATTCCAGGAGTCACGCCATTGCCATTCAGCGGCGTCCGCAGCCCGTCCACTCGGCCTCAATGATGAACTCGAAATGTATGTTCGTTGTAGCAGAGAAGAGACTAGAGGAGTTTGCGCGCAGGTAGCGGGTGTACGAGGAATGATGAAAAGCTTCTCGGCCTGACCCCGAGGCAGTACAAGAAAAGCCTCCATTGTCAGTTTTGGACCTCTACCACCGCGGACGCAAATTTGCAAACATGTTTTTGCGCAAACCCGACGTTTTGTTTTACACGCATTCGTGTAGTTCAGGTCTGCACAGCCGTGAAAAGGGAGAAGAATGAGGTTCTAGCAGGTAAGGAGTACGAGTATTTTTGCCTCAAAAAGACAACATGTGGCCTCACCAGATTTTGAACGATATGCGTGATACGTCAGGTGACTGAGTTCCATCATACTCCACAATAAAAAGGTGATTTCCCAAAGTGAAAGCCGAGATATATGTCGACTGAAGATGTTCTACGGTCAGGACAACCTTCAACACACGGAAGCAAAAAAATTGTTGAAAAAGTCGGCAGTCTGATATGGAATGGGCGCTGCCATATGAACTGCTAGCTTTCATGGTTATATGTGCGACACTGGGA
Source organism: Capitulum mitella (assembly GCA_030062745.1). Lineage (NCBI taxonomy): Eukaryota > Metazoa > Arthropoda > Thecostraca > Pollicipedomorpha > Pollicipedidae > Capitulum > Capitulum mitella. Next base: position 29,386,356 of record CP099840.1, on the reverse strand, counting down.
CAACCATCTTTCACCGCGAGATTGCGGGCTTTTTCAGCATTTTCTCCACTTGCGGACGTTGAAGGTCGCCCCAAACGTTCCGAATAGTCAGGACGTTTTTCCGTTTAAATTCGGCACACCTCTTTTTTATTGTTGAGCATGATGGAGCTGAATCACCAATGTGCCTAGTACATCTGTCAAGATTTCCTGAGGTGACTTTTTTTCGTGAGGGATATTTTATGGCTACCCACAACTCATTCTTCTCCATTTTCGCAGGTTAACAAAAACTGGACATTAACAATGACTGTACAGCAAAACATATCAAGGTTGCATGTTTGCAGCCTTACGAGAGCAATGACAATGGACCCAAGATGATACATTAGTATGGTCTCTTTTCTCGCACTGCCTCCGTGTCGGACCGATAAGTGTTTAGCCACCCCTCAGCAGACGCCTGTCGTTCCCCGGGCAGCCGCTACCGGGGTGACCAGTTTCTCTGGCTCAGGCAGTAATGCGCGGCCAGCGTCCTGCACCCAGCTGGACAAACCGCGCGCACCAGACTGCCCGCTATCCGGCGCTGAGCGGACGGAGCTGCGACAGCCCGCGCCACTCCTCGCAGGGCACGAGACGGCCTTCCAAGCCGGCCCGAGGGTGAGGAGACAGCTGCCTATCCGAAAGATTCGGTTAAACTCTGCCGGGTAAGCCCGGCGGCAAACACTGCTGCACTACGACAGGTCTCCGCGCAAAAAAATGCGCGCGTATTCCGAGATGTATTCATTTAGACATGAAAATCAACATTCTGCTGCACAGACTGGAGCCGGCAACAGCAGACACAATGGGCGGGACGCGCGAGCACGTCAGAGTGCCAGACCCGCGCCGCCGACTTCTCTCGCCAAGATTTCGTTTTGAACGAAATAATCCTGGATAATGATTATTATTAACATTTGTACACCGTTTGTACACGCATCGTCGCGGTAGACCTGGCTGCCGCCTTGCGACACCGCTGTGACAGCTCCCACCAGCTCGGCCTGTGTTCTCTAAAAACGAGACCACCAGCTGCGTAATATTACCCACTCACTGATGCGCTGAATGTCTCAATACGATACCCCAAGGCTTACATTCAACGTTTCAGTCCTAAGCTCTACACCTCTGCAGTTTATGGTGAATAGTATATGCAGACGACACAAAACCTCACGTAAAAAACGAAGTTACACGCACCAAACGGAGGGGGACAGAAAGCTGGGAGAACACTGGCAAGCCCTCAACACAAGCCCCAGAGCGATACAAACCCTCTATATACAACGCACGCGCCAGAAGCCGGGGCGCTATCTACATATAAACTGGCAACAATAATGTAACAATATTCTCCCAGGCTGCGCCAAAGCAGCAGTGTCCGCCACTGGCACCACGCATGTTAGCCGACGCACAGCACACCGTCACACGAACACGACTGCGTCGCCAACAAACTGTTAGAAAAAATAGTCGAATACCGTACAAATGAGATTCCGCGCTCCGTCTCTGGGCGTGCGAACGGAAGAGTGGGGTTCGTGCGCCCGTCGGGCGCGGTGGCAGATCGGCGTCCAGGCCGGCACCGTCCGACAGTCGGCGGCAGCGGCGGCCGCGGGGGGCCCCGCGGCGCGCGGTCGGCTCCCGTGCCACTAGCCGTCAGCCGCGGCCGGCTCGTCGCGGTACTTGCCGGCGGCGATGTCCAGCCGGAGCTGCGCCAGCTCGCCGCCGCGGTAGTGGCGCTTGACGCCGCGCGGCAGTGCGCGGCACGACGTCAGGTTGAGCTCCTCGAGCGCCGGGCAGGCGGCCACCAGCCGGCAGACGGGCGGGAAGGTGCCGGCCGCGCCGCACAGGTCGAGCCGGCGCAGCGGCGGCGCCGGCAGCTCGGCGTCCGGCTCGGCCAGCGCCAGCAGCGCCGCGTCCAGCGCCGGCTGGTTGCTGGCCCAGCTCAGGTCCAACTCCAGCAGGCTGTGCCGCCACTTGCGCACGATCAGCTCCAGCCGGTCGGCCATGGTGCGCGTCACCTCGCAGCCGGAGAGGAACAGGTGCTGCAGGTTCCAGGCCGGCACGCGCACCAGGCTCGAGTCCGACAGTCGCGAGCAGCCGCGCACGTCCAGCAGGCGCAGCCGGTTGGACGCCTTCAGCACGCGCTCCACGCCGGCGTCGTCGAGCCCCCAGTGGCGGCCCTTGGGCACGGCCACGCTCAGCTCCTCCAGCTCCGGGAACCCCTGCGCCGACATCTGCCGGACACAGGCGGCGGCGTCACAGGCAGCCAAACTCACCAACACCGACCCACTGCTGGTCTGTCAGCGGCGCATATGTAGTGCTGCATTCGTGACGTTCTTCAGCATTCAGCAGATGCATAAATTCACGCAGTAAGGGCATTCCAATGATTGCAGTATCGCATCCGGGATAACGGACAGTAAGCTGAATTTGGAACTCAGGGTTATATTTAGAAATGAGGTACAAAGGTTACATGCAGGTCAGGGCGGACGCATTACTCATAGTCAGACAAAAATAAAACGAAACTACGTCCGCCGCATTATCCTGTCACCATCAAACAAACATTTTGCAAATGATCTCACGCCGAAATTTCCTGCATTACATATGTTAGCCAAACTTTCATGTCAGCATTTTGCAGTCAATGGAGTTAAAACATGAAGTGCTTACAGGATTATTCGTATAACTGAAATAAGAAAAAGAAACAACACGAACATAAGCAATTATACTACAAAAAATGTCGGAAGGAGGAAAGGAGGCGGAACCTAACCCAGCTCACGAACGACACACGAATCCGCCAGGGTTACGTTAAATCAAGGACTTAGTACAACCACCAAATCTCTGAATTCATGGCGCAAAGGTATTCATATTACGCAAGCAAATATAGTTCAAGAACCTTAGAAAAACAAAAGAATCCTCGTTCTATTAAAAGCAGCAAAGATCCGAACCTCCCAGCATCCGAACGTTGCTTCGGATGAACGGAGCCCACAAAACTGGTACAATACGTCCCATATGAGGCTGGAGAATAAAAATCGTTTTAAATGTGCTTGTGGCAAAATTCCTTTCCAGAGCATATTGTTCGTGGTTGATTAGAAGACACCATGACGAGGTACGATGTTGCCCAATACGCAAGGTTTACAGAAAACCATGTCGCGGATGGCAATTTTCCACAAAATAAGGCATCGTGGCCAGCTGCAGGACCAACATGTGTCAACGTCAGCGAGAATGTTTGAAGGGATAAGCTTATTGTATGGAACGAACTGATGTACCAGTCTAAGGCGAAACTGCATTTTGCTGACTGCTTTGCCATTTACCCACACAGCGACATATAACGTTGGTGAGGTTACTGCATAATATTCCGCTCGGGCACAAGGAAAAATTACGTCATATTATCCTCTTGCGCCTAAGATAATTCTTCGTAATCAAGATTTTCGATATTTTAAGCAATTTAAATCTTTACGCACCACTTGATTTACCTCAGTCATATGGATCAGAACATAATGGACACCGGGTCACGAGGCGTGTTAAATTGTGCCTCAGCATTTGAACTCTATAGCAAACCCATTTTATTCGCATATGCTCCAAAAAAATTGGATTATCAACAACTGAGTACCAAAACCATTATGGACTCATCACCTTGTTTGAATAATGAGAGGATGGACTAGGATGGGTGACATGTAGCACTAAGTTTCCAGTTCAAATATGATTTCGACAGTACCACGGCACGTATCCGTGCCACACACTCATATCATGAGGTGGGTAAGCACATGCACGCTGCAGCCCAGTATGATGTTCTGGTGCTATCACTATCGTACAATGACGGCGAATAACACATGACAGTGTATTTTACCTAAATATTAAATCTCAGCATTGAAACCCAGACCATGCTAAATGACCAAATGTAAAATTCCCTTCAGTAGCGTGACTGCGAGAAAGTATGAACTAAATAACAAAATTTAAACTTTCCCGCAGTAGCGTGGCTGGCGGAAGGTATAACACAAAAGTGGCGAACAGCAAACAAAACAAAAAATAAAAATAAACACGATGATCCGCCACTCAGGCACAAACTACAATCAGTTCGACTTTTCAACATCGCCAACAGGCGCCGTCCCGTACGTTGGCCGGCGGCCGCGAGGTCGGGCCTACCTGCTCCTTGAGCGTGGTGTCGGCCAGCCGCAGCTCGGTGTTGGTCCAGCGGAGAACGCGCAGCCGCGGGCAGCCGTCCTGCAGACGCTCCAGCCGCACCGGCACGATATCGCGGATGGCGTTCAGGATGTTGGACAGGTCCAGCACCTCCAGGTTCGGGCAGTGGTCCTGTCGCGGCCCAGAGCAGAAGGTCGTTACTCACAACGACACGGTGACGGATAAACGCACTTTTTTACTTTTTTAAGTTTGATTCGAATAATCTGCAAGGCTGGTGTCTTGGATCTAAGCCAAAACCAAACGTGTTGAAAGGAATGTTTACACATTCGATTGCTAAACTCCAGGTAACGGTCCACTTTTGGCGAAAGTGAAACGTGTCGCCAAATATACAAGACCGTGTGTACTTGGTGTCACCCTACAATGGCCAGCTGCCATTTTATCAGCCTCCGCAGACGGTAGCTCTTCCATTTAAAACCAAAACGAAACACGCAAAAGGCTCGACAGCCCAGCGCTGACTGCACATCTCACACCACTGTCATATTCACACTGGGAACTGGGACAATGTTATGCAATTTTGCCGACAGCTGCACACCGGCCGAGCCGGCGCGGTGCACGCCGCCCGCGACGCACCGCCAGGGCGTTGACGATCTGCTGGATGCCGGCCACGCAGTTGTGCGCCAGCGTCAGGCTGGTGAGCCGGGCGGCCATCAGCTGGGCCAGCTGCTGCAGACAGTGCGGCCCGACCGGCGAGCGGGCCGTGGCCGAGTTGGGCTGCAGGTCGGACAGGTCGAGCGCGCGCAGCCGGGCCGGCGCCGCGCCCAGCTGGACCACCTCGTCGGCGGTGAGCCGCCGGCAGCCGGACAGGCAGAGCGAGCGCAGCTCCGGGCAGCCGCGGCACAGCGCCGGCACCGTCAGCCCGCTCACGGCGTTCGACCAGCCGGCTGTCGGGTGGGGAGCGACGGTCAGCGCCGGCGCTCAGAGGTCAGCTCAGCACCGGCACAGCCGCCGAACGGCCGACCGCCGGCCGGGCCAGTTCACGTCCGGTCAACACCGAAACAGCGATCAGAAGAGCAGTCGGAAAACTCGGCCTGGTCAGAGCAGCACTGACTCGGCCATCCAGCGGTAGACGGGAGATAGGATGCCATGTAACAGGCCAGGCGGAGCCTCGGAATAGAAGCCACCGCTTAGCCATCACAGTGCATGGTATTTCAGGAGGGCACGGTGTCACTTTGCCACCAGCAAATACAACGCTTCCGCCATAGCTCTACGCTACAACACGCAAAAGGCATCAACAACAGATCTTGTAACGACAGAACAAAACCAAAATGCGATGTAATCCATGAACCCGCCAGTCCAGTACAGGCACACAGAGGTGACCTGACTATACGTGACTGTGCTTACATCCTGCTCGGCAGTAAGACTAAAATTTTATCACGCAACAGGACAAGAGCTTAAAAAATAGTCGCCGAGAATCCACATCGAAAAACCAATGCCGATACACACCACCACTGCCCAACGTCATGTCATGTAATGTACCAATGTAAATACCAAAGCCACTGATGACCCACCGACCTTCATTTGCACCAACCCTCCGCACATGGGCGGCACTCACCTAGGTTGAGTTCCTCGGTCTTTGACAGCCGGTTCTCGACGAGCCAGAGCAGGAGCCGCTCGTGCCGGAACTTGTCGCGGATCAGGCCGGTGGCCAGGTCGACCGTGTGCCAGAGGTGCGGCGCCAGCGCGGCGGTCCTCCACAGCCGGCAGACGCGGGCCAGCCGCAGCAGCGCCGGCACCGCGCCCACGCCCGACACCACGTGACCGAAGATCCTCTCCAGCAGTTCGGGCGGGACACGGTCGCCCCAGGGCCCTTGCGGGCCGCTCTCCTCCTCGGCCGCGGCCGCCGCCGCCAACGATGCCAACTTTGAGCGTCGGCGCCGCTTGACGGGCGCCGCCGCCTCGTCGGCACCATCCTCGTCGCCCTCCAGGCGCGTCTTCTGGGAGCGCCGCCGCCGCTTGGCCTTGGGCGCCGGCTCGCCGTCGTCGTCGTCGGCGCGGCGGGAGCGGCGGCGCACCGGCGGCCGCGCGCCGGCCACGTCCGGGCCCAGCGTCTCGACGCGGATCTTCAGCTTGATTGAGTTGGTGTCGGGCGAGATCTGGCTGTGGTAGGTGGTGCGGCCGCGGCCGCGGCCGGCGCGCCGCCGCAGGCCCTCGCCCAGCCGAGGGTGGAACGTGGCGTCGCAGAGCAGGCAGTCGCACTCGGCGGCGCGGTGCGGCGACGCGGCGATGGCGTCCGGCTCGGCCAGCAGCCGCGGCGCCGCCGCCGCCACCGCCGCGCCGCCGCCGGCCACCGCCGCCGCCGCCAGCTGGCCGTTGGGCGGCGAGGCGGCGGTAGCGGCGGGCGGCGCGGCGGCAGCAGGCGCCGGCACCGGCACCGGCGGCGGGCGGATCTCCGGCACTGCGGCCGGCTCGGGCGAGAACACGCCTGGAGAGTCGCCGCCCATGGTGGGCGTGTCGCCGCCGGCCGACGGCGTCTTCATGACGTCGCTTTCCGAGCTGGAGCAGAGCGTGTTGGTGTTGCGCTCATTGGAGCTGGGCGATTCGAACCGGTCGCCCAGCTCGAAGGTGCCAAAAGGAGCCCGCTCCTCGGCGCCAGATTCCATCTGTCACGACCACAAAGAGCACAATGCGTCACTTCAACACCATACACGACATCCGACGCTATGCAAAAACTATGATGCATGCTCCATACAATGCTGAAGGTGTTGTTCACTTTTATGCTGTTCGTAGATATTCATTTTCACAACACAAATTGCACAAACTGTGCAATTTTCTGTCAGTGGCTGTTTTCCTGATTTTAAAGGTCCAATGAACAAGCTTTTAAACTTTTAGGTCAGGAGTACTGGGTGCTTAATTATGTGCTTTTTTGCTTTTATATGTTTGCTTAATGTTGTTTTAACATGTCTCTCCTTTTAACCTGACGCGACACTCGGAATAGCCTTTTTAACAATGGAGTGTTTTTACATCAATACAATACAATACAATACAATACATCTGTACAGTGCAGGCAAGGGTAACAGATCAACTCTAGAAGTGATTTATTAAAATGTTAATGCACCTGCATTACACCATCCTAGCTGTTTGGCAAAGCACTACATTTTAAAAAGGTCAAAGAAAGCAAAATTAAAATCTAACTTCTCCAGCCATGGACTTACAAAAACTTCTGCATGAAAACCACTTTGACATGCAATTTTCTTCCATAATGCTCGAACTTCTTCAATCTTGTCAAAACGGACATAAAACTGCCTTTGGAACAAATCCCTTAGAGCCATTTTATTTTCTATCAGAAATATGTTCCATTTGGAGTGACAAAACGAGTGTCATAATGCAATGAATGCAGATAAGGTAACTTTACAAGACCAAAAATGGTAAGCCAGAAACTGGTTAGTGTGCAAATGTTGCTGCAAGGTTTAATGCTTGGACTACTCTTAAAAGAAAAACTCCATCTTGTTCGGAATTTTCATCGCCAATCGGACTGGTCGAAAAATGTTGCTAATTATATTTTGACTATTTATGTTTTTTAATGCCTGTAAGCACACAGATTTAGTTAATTATTATGTTGCATAACACTACAGTATTGCTGTAAGCTACAGGTTGGCTATCTCAGGTCAAAACATGCATTTAACTCTTGCCAATACAAGAAGGTCAGTGCAAACTCCCCCTAATCTCCTTTTTTTGCGAGCTGCCCTCTGATTATTCTGGATTTTGGCAGAGCTAAATTTTGACTTCCTTCATAATGCCTGGAAATATGGGGTCAGTATCTTGAGGAGTTACTGATCTACAAACTTTTCTCAAGGACGTGATGAAGAAACGACATTGCAGTGGCGGTCTTCGTTGGATAACAAAGGTATTAAGTGCTTTACAGTACTCAGTCTTACTAAATCTTACACATGGGTTTCAACCATAGTGTCAGCGACCTCTACACTGTATTCCTTACTTAAGTCAAGGTCATCTTGGGTCAAAATAATGCACTGAGGTCAATGACCTTTATTTGCCTTTATCAACCTCAGGCGTTCATCATGTGCCAAAATGTTTATTTGCACACAACCAGTAGTTTGAGACCCTCTTCACCCTTAGAAGTCTGTCTGGGCCCCTTTTAAGTCCCCCATGGGTTACATTCCAAAGGATCCAATGGAAACCACAATCTGCCAACATAAACTCCTTTGAGGTCACCTGCATGCTCATTGTGTTAACCAAGAGTCAAATGGGTTATGCTGGTACAATGCTGGCCAGGGTTAATAAGAACATTCCCTTTTGTCTAGCACTTCTCATTGGTCTTGGGTAGCACTGCAGTCTTTAGCATTTTCTTTCATGCATCCTGTGGGAAAGTTTGTCCTAAAATTGGGATTCTCCATGAATGAAAAAAGGGCACAAGAGATGTAATTCTGAGTCAACTAATTGAGCAAACAGTCCAAGGTGGAGCATCCCATCTGGTTATTCCCACCAACAGCACAAGCAAGAATCAATGCCCGTAGAGACTGTGATTTAAGCAAAAAGACATGGGCCTCAATCAGCAGTCCCATACATAGTTACATCCTAAACTTTGCTAATTTTCCACTGAAACATTGAATTTTCCAAAGTATATGAATAAACACATACTGTTCCTGCCATACTTCCCATAACAGGACATAAAGATTTTCATCTATACCTCATCCAGGGAAGTGGTTGTCATGTCCACCCCATTTCTCTCCTAATAAAAAGTGATGACACAAAACTGAGCATGTAGGATAATTCTTTACAGTATGCATGGTACTTGGTTTGACTCCTTCATGTCACCTGGTGACCCATCAACCACTGCAGAGAGCGCTACATTGTTTGCCACCTCCGCTGTTCCAGCAATTATGATGGAGCCATGGCAGTTAAAGGACCTACAACAGAAATAGTTGTTTGGCAGTTCTGCATGCAAACTGCACTTTTGTTGTGACATACTTTTAAACTGATAAATCACTGTACTCAATGACTTTTTTTCCTGTAGGCAAGGATAGGCCAATGAAAGGTCATATGTCATTACTAGCCTTTGTCATGCAGTAAATGCCAAAAATAATGCCTGACTACTACAGACAAGCAGTCAGATCACTTAGAATCATAAGAATGATTCTCACCTGTGGAATCTGCATGCAAATGAGCCAAAATGTGGTATGATCTATATAAAATGGTTTGTAATCCCTTAGAAATAGCATAACCATGTGACCTGATATGATCTACCATGAATGTTGTCATGGAGGGAAGGGAGATAAGGACACAATATATGGTTAGCTGTTCAATAATTCAGGCTCTTGAGTTCCTGACATAGGCAACATCAGTCCCATTCCCTGTGTTCAGCAAGGGTTAATACTTTTTTTTACTGATACTACAGTATTCTGTGAAGCACAGGTACAAAAAACATCACCTGATTGGTTGGTTGGTTATTGGGGTTTAGGGGTGCACCGACTGCAGGGTCATTCAGCACCCATAACATCACCTGAGATGGACAATTCTGAGAATATATTTTTAGTATTACAAAGTAACTTTACCACAAAGCAGTGGTAAAGTTAAAGTTTCTATTATACTAAGCTGTGACATTTCTAAAAACTCAATGAATTATCTTTCAAATGCAAAACAATTTCTGCTGGTCATTCTGCACAACTACAACCAAACAGTGAAAGAAGAGTGTTCATTAGTGCATTTAAAATCAGAAGATTTTGCTCTTCAATGCAAATGAAGAAAGTGGGAAATCTGGACTCCAAGTAGTCAGATGAGAGCAGTGAGCCAAAACCAATCTGTTGCTTAGTGCCAAAAGTGAATGGAATTGCTGGGTGCTGTCATTCTACTAACAAAAGATAAATTTGTATGGTCTAGTCCAAGGTTTCAGTACTCTACTCCAGGAAATGACAATAAGCTTGCAACCCCTTGTTTAAAAGCATGTGTGACCACACCTTTAAGGTTGGATATAATGGATGAACTTAAAAATCCCTTCTGCATCCCAGCAAGTGCTGCATGAAAGGAGTTCAGGTAGATTTCTATCAGATGCCTCTAGCCTAAAGACTTTTATCTTTTATGAACTATGCAGAGATGCATGACTCAGTTTGAGCATGTGTTCCAGGCCATTCATCTGGACATTCTTGAATAATAAATATCTCACATTATGGCAAAATGACAATGATGAAATATGAAATGGTAAAAAACAAAGGACTTATGAAATTTTCCATTACTGATAGAAGTTGGCATTGCTAGAACTATACACAGACTATGCATACACACATATGAAGAGACAAAGGACAAAAGCTACATTATCTATGCTATTTCTGCATCACTCCTGCCACAACAAAAAACAATGTAATTCAATTCTATTTCCCACAACTGATCTGCACCAGAAAAAAACAGTTACCATTTTTTGAGCTCCTCCTATAAATCCTTGCCTTTTACACATACCAATGTAGTTTGACACACAAGGCAATGCTAAAACTATCTTATACAGCCACATAAAAACCTTCCCTGCTGCAAACTAAACTGTCCAGTCACTAACAGGACATACATAACCCATGGAATTTAAGACAATCATACATATCATGAGGTATGCACACACCTGTTACTAAAGATGGGACAATCTATGGCGACAGGGCCAAAGATAGCCAGTGGCTCCAGCAGAACTCGCTCATTAACGGCTAGGACACACACTGTAAACAAGACTTTGAAGCTTCGTCTCAGTCAGGTGGAGCGCAAACAACGCGCCCGAGGACCGCCCTGGGCGCGAACAACTAAAGTATGTACGTATAAGAAACGTCCCATTCCAGCTTGCTTCAGCACGAATAATGGGTTGCTTAGAAACGCCCAATAACTCCAACCCAGCCTTCCACAATGTCCCACTCTGTGCGCGCTCTCAGGCGGCGGCTCCCGAAGGCGGCCTCCCCTTCATTGATTTGTTTGGAATCAGCCAAGTGGTGAAAAAATATTATATTTCTTGAAATTGTTTATTACTTTCAAAAATCAAAGATGAAGGGCGCCATCAAATGTTACTTTAGTATTCGTTTATTGAAACAGACAAATATCCCCAATCAGTTGCAAGATGGACTCACCAAGAGAAAGAGAAGGAAGTCAAATGCAGCGCATGAGTAAAAATCTTGCTCGCTGGCTTCTTCCTGCAACATCACTAAATTCTTCTATTTTTAGGCAGCGGTTGTTCCATTCTTTAAACTTTACATGCGACCATTTTTTACGGATACTCGATATTGTAAATGTTTTACTGACCCAATATGTTTCCATGCAGTCAGATTGTTTTGGCTTTTTGCATGTATAAACTCTTCAACTCTTAGGCTTAAGAAACAGGAGATGCCGGAACCCCAATTTTTCTTAAATATTTGGCATTAGTCGAGAAGGAAAAAATGTATTTAGCTCCAGGTTTTTTAGATGCGCCTACGTTCCGCTTCAGCAAGGGGTCTTCCATGTATTCGGGAACCATTTTCTGTCAATATCTCCCCTGTCTCCCTTTTCAGGCTGAGCATACTGCGGAAAAAAGAATGGAGCCCTCTGAACGCGAAATTTTGCGTACAACGTTCAGTTTTTAACAGTCCACCGAAAAACATCGGAAAGACGGTATGTCCCCCCCGGTCCCTGGGTCCGGCAAGGCAAACTCCGTTGCCATCTTACGCTTTCACGTGTCCGAAGGACCCAAAATTTTGCAAATTTCTCAACATCCCAAAGTAATAATGGGAGAAATCCAAGGTTTTAGGCATCCCACACATTTTTCCCCGTCGTTGCTACTGACCACTTGGAGATAGCGCCGGCCTATCTCAGACCCAAGGTGTTGCTGCGGGCGATGAAGAACATGATTTCTACTCTGCATACTGCCGGTGGAACCGCTCAACCATATCGTTGCGATGGCTGACGATCTTCGATGCAGACACCCCTACCCTGGCTCAGGGACGTAGCCAAAGGGGGCATGGGGGCCGAGCCCTGAGCAATGCGATCTACACGAGGTATATAGCGATTTCGCACGAATACGAAATATTGATCATATATATGTTGCAAAAACGAACATTATATGTATTCCTGTAGGTTAAAAATGGACACAATTAGGTAAAATTCATGCTTTTCCGTATACCCTTCGTCATATGCCAGTGGTATATGACAAAATTTGACATGTGGACCCTCTCCCCTCAGGGAAATTTTGGCTACGTGCCTGCCCTGGCTTGACAGCCTGAACGATTCCATTCGGCGCTTTTCTGTCATGTAGTTCGTGTTTTGAATGTCTGTATTGGCGGGTGGTCAACTTGCCTGAGCCTGAGGGGAGCACCGTGGATTTCATCTTCACTGGCACGCACCATGTCCGCTCGGTGCCTCGGATCCCATCTCTCGGCAGCAGCAGGCAGGCCGTATTCCTTGATCTGCTAATGATTCTGGAGCCTCCAGTGATCAGGCTGTGACACGTCGGCGTCGCCGCTCCGCAGTGTCCGGCGTTACCGGCCCCTCGCTGCTCTGCTGTGAGGGAGTTGAGGTTCAGCTGGACAGGCGCGTGGCTGTGTTGACGCCCGTCCCGTGCGTTCAACCCGAACGCTGTCTTCCAGAGACCAGTGGGCGCCATCGGCAAATAAACCGTGAACAACAGCTCAGGTAACTGCAACTGTCGTGCAAAAACAGCGCGCATTCGTGTCGCTCGTTTTGAAGTGTGTGTGAGCATGAGGCGTCTTCGTAGCTGTACCCGAAAGTGATAGCGCGGAAACCCCATTTCTGGATGTGAAGACGTAGCCCAGATATCCCTCGCCGGATGTAAGGATTTTCACCTACGTTCTGAACGAGTGGTGATGTTGCCACCCGCTATCCCATCCCGTTAATCTGCTAATAATTGTGTCTAGCGAAGAAACACAGGCGACCGCATAGCACATATCTTCTTTATTCGCATGGCATCTAATTTGGCCCTCGCAGGTCACCTGGTGGTTTTTCTGGTGAAGTGAAAAAGAGTACCGCACCGTTTGCTGCCTCCGCAATCATCGCACTAGTTTACGACATCTCGGCCTGTAAACCATTCTATTGGCGTGAATAGTTCTCATACTGATCAGTCGACGCAGTCAGTGATTGTTGTGTGAGGTAAAATTCAGATCAACTAAAGGTCCGATGAGGTCAAAAGTTTTCTGATGTATTAATTTAGAACGTTTTAGACCGGTACCTCTAAAACAAACGTCGATCATTAGCCCTGTGTTATGCGATCTTGAAAAATGCTGCACATCCTTCAAACAGATTTATAACTTTTTTATAAAACAGAAGATTTATGTGATAGATTTAAATAATGAATTCGTTTTATGACGTGAATTGGCGTTTCGCTTCAGAACTTGTAAAAACAAGTATCTGACCTGTAGCGAGTTATACGGCCAATACCGTTATACAATGGCCTCTCATGGCGTCGTAACACGTGTTGCAACAAAATTATCTTGTAGATACTGGTGGATCCAATGGGTCCACCAGTGACCATGAGCCCCAAACCGCGATTGGTGGGGGGGGGACAAAAAGCCATCCCCCCCCCCCCGAGACATAGCTATTAATACTCATCCCGAGTTTTAAGTCGTTGGACACTCCGAAAGCAACCCACGGCCAGTGTCTTTCATCCCCCTCCCCCCTCCTCCCAGTCAACGACTTGCTAACCTACCGTTCATATCCAGGAAACTTTGGCTTGCCGCCCCCCCCCCCCCCAAACGGAGCCGCTGAATCCACCCATGCTTGTAGTTCATGTGTTTGAGCATTGACAAACTATTTCATCTGTGACTATGAATACATCTTTGACTGATGCTTCATCTCATGTGGACCGCTGTGCCATCTGACTGATTTTGCTTCGGAATAATACGGTAACAGCCAGGGGTGCGGGAACTCCACAGTGGTAAGGGGAGGGGGGCAAAGAAGCATTTTCGGCCAGTTTCTTTCCAGTGAACGCCTATAGGATCAATGTTAAATTTCAAAAACGCTGAGGGGCCACCGTCCCCCCCCGCTTCCGCGTCCTTGGTAACAGCGTATTTTTTTCAACCAATGATTAAAACAGTTCTGTTGTGGTAGGGGAGATTTGAGTAATATCGGACAGTAGGTAATTTTGGACACCCTCATTTTTTCGCCACGGTTAGACTCACGTCCAAAACATTTTTTTGAATTGGCATGGATCCCATCTTGAAATCCCATCTTGCAGCGTTGTGCATACGAGGAGTTGCAGGTCTCAGGTGAACTTTTTTCTTCGAATTCACTTTTTGTTTTTTTTAATTTCCCATTTTCTGTCACCTCGCACTGAATAATCCGCAAGTAGCTGTGTGTGCAATTATCTTATGACACTCTATTCGCGCATTTACTTCATTTTAGATATGGCTGCAAATGGCTGAAACCGTCTGCTTCACCATCATGCCGCACCTTTTAAGGCACCGCCTTTCTGGTAATATTGACGCCGTCCGATAATACCGGAATACCCAAAACCTGTGCCTTAATATGCGCAAAGGAATACACCATTTTTTATTATTAGAAATGCGCTGTAGTACGTAAAAACTGACCGGACGGTAAAAGCATTACAACGAATCGACCAGGCAGCGTCTGGTGCCCGACGGCAGCAACAGCAGCAATGACACGGCAAGCCGACGGCAATAGCAGAGGCGGTGGAAAGCTGTCATGAGGTAGATACGCAGCTTGCGATTGACCAAGGAAATTTCAGCTTAGCCACAGCCTAGCACCGCTTGTCTCAAACGGGTGGGGTTAATTTGGTCGACCATCTGAAATTACCTTGAGGTGCCCAAAATTGCCAAGATTTAAAATTTATTCTAATGGTAAAAAATGGTTGCAGCTAAAAGAATGTTCCCAGCAGCCCAGCAGCAACTAAAACGCTCACATTTTACATTTGAAATTGGTCTTTCATTTGAACGTCCTTTGGTTGACTTGCGCCTGTCTGGAAAGTAACTAAAATCGATTTTAGACAGACAACCGATATTACCCGATTCTCCCCTTCTCTTAGTTTCAAATACGTTTTTCGTCGTCCGTGTAAACGTGCGCTGGTTTTCGCGAACTCCGCAAGCCGCAGCTGAGTCTACTTACATGCCCACTACTGCTCCACCGGCTACCGACTTGTTTAAAAATCAAAGGAGCTAAAAGCGTGCTTTGCGCGCTTTAACAAGTGAGGTTTCATACATGGCGGTCGCTCGGAAAAGTTCAGGTCAGGCGTTTGTCAGTCAGTCGATCAGTCAGTGTGTCCAAGCTTCCGAGTGTAAAGCGCCCGAACACACCAGCCGATCGCGACATAGTGGCACCATCGGGTGCGCCGACTCGGCGGACAGATTGTGGTGTGAGTTTCGAAGCGATTCGTGGCTTGTGGCACGAGCCGGACCTCTGCAGAATTCATTTAATCACGGTTACGGGTCAAACGGCTGCTGCTGTTGACTCGAGCCCTGGTGACAACATGGGCCTCATTTATGGTTATTCGCTTTTGTGATCGGCACCCACGTGCGATCCACGTGGCGATCCACAGGCACGGTTTTGATCTGGACTCGAGGGCCTCTGAGTGCCGTCAGCAATGACTTAGGCGGCTGAAATTTGGTGGGTAGATAGGCCAGTACTACGGCTGTGCAACGATGCCCGCACATGATGGGCGCGGTCCAACAGGTCACGTGCAGCACACGTGCGCCTGTTTTCCATCCTTGTGTTTCTTATGGAACAATGGCCGGGAGGTGAACGGCGCGGTTTGGTGCGATGGTGGCTTGGAAAGGCGGACGGGCAGCAATCAGTTTCGTTTGATTCAGGCCGAAACAAGAGTGCGGTTTGCACGCGGAGCCCAAGAATAACACCCTGTCTTCATTGCCGTAAAACTACTACTCATGGGATGCTGAAAACTGGCGGGCCGTAACACGCGATACGTGGCAGTCCATACATATGGCTGTTTTGCACGTCAATAGTTTCAGGCTGGTGTGTGCAGGACGCACGTGCTGATGCGTCTCTCTCTGCCATTCGAGGTTTTGGTTTGGGAACCGTTGTTAGTCAGATTTTGTGGTCGGTTACAAAGCCACCAAAGCAATCCAGCACTCACACTATTTAGGGCATCAGTGGCCAGATGCCATCCATGTGAGCGTGCAACTCCTTGGACTTGGGATTTTCCGCTCCAGGAAAGTTTGTGATGCCGATTTTAGTATCTTGATCTAGATCAAGGCATTAAGTGCGTGCGCAGGTCTGCGTGCGATACAAAGCTTTAATTCTGCCCCCAAACCAGCCGTTTAACACTGGTTTGCCTCTAACATATCACACATTTCACTAGAACCTGGTCATATGCATCGGCAACATGCACCTTTTTACCCTACCATCAGTATTTTGTCGAGGAGAGGTAGTTGTGTCAGTTGCTTTGTTGGTATGTTGATAACTGGTTTTGAGTCCCCAATATATATATATATATATATATATATATATATATATATATATATATATATATATATATATATATATATATATATATACTGTTTCCAGTGTTGTCAGTCGGCGGCGGTTATGGCAACGTGCGAAGATGGTGGTGTTGTTCACGAGGATGTCGTGGGTGACCTTGGTGACGATTTGTTTGCGATGGTTCTTTTTTTAGAGGGGGGGTCCCTTCCTGTAAGTGCATTCTGAATCGTCTGTTGAGTGATATGTGTGACCAATGTAGTGTATCTGTTGGATAGCGTAGCCCCCGCTTTACATTGAAACCGGCATACCACATTGGTCTTTTTTAGTGTTGATTTGTTCTGCGTTGCGGGGGTGTTGATTTCTCTTCTTTTGAGAGGGTCCTGACCCACCCAATGTTGATTTGGGTCCACTCAATGTTGGTATGAGCCCACCCAATATTTTTCTGCCGGTTTTAAAGGGCAATTAAAAATATTAACGGAAAGAGCGGCCGAAATAGATAGGAGGGAGGCAGAGAGGAAGGAACAAAATCTAAATTAATGTATTTGTGTATCATTCTATATTCTGTCTATATATATATACCCGTATATATGGGGATAAAAGCAATTTTTCATTAGATGAATAGTACCAAAAAACTTATGAAATTTCTTTGATCAAAATAAAGTGGGCTAAATTCGCTGAAAAACCCACATTTGGGGAATGTTAGGTTGTCGGTCTCTCGGCACGCCGCCCTCCCCCTCAATCATTCACAGAAATCGGCGAACCTGCCGCTTGGTTTTGTTTTGCATGATCAGTGAGTATGTCTTAGGATTTCTGTATCAGATTTGAACTTTCAGCTTTTGATTCGAATTTGTTGTTCCGCACTTTTCTTACGAACCATGTTGCGAACGGCCTGCTCGCCTGTCTTTCATGATGTTGTCAAAATGTTTCGATAGAATACCTCTACAGCAATGGTGGTATTCGGCATGCTTTTGTTCGCCAGATGGTTGCGTAGCATCCTTTTAAACACAGTATCAAAATCAGAATTTCTATAACCATTTTATTGCTATGACGGTCACAGTATATATGTATATATATATATATATATATATATATATATATATATATAATTACATTACTATGAGGTTATAGAGCCAGATCAATAGAGGGAAGTTCAAATGTACCTCAAAAACCCCAAAACATCCCCACTGATCATGAAAAATAATACGACGCGGAAGAAATCAGCGCTAAAACAGTCCAAAGTGGTGTACCAGTTTTAATGTAAAAACGGGGATTGAGCGACCCGCCGGATATACTACATTGGTCAAACAACCACACCACTAGCAGACTCACAATTTGCTCTTGCAGGAAGGGGCACTCAAAAACTCGATCAAGAACAACACGACGCCAAGATCATCCGCGACATCCTCGTAAACAACACCACCATCCTCGCGTGTTGTCATGACCGCCGCCGACTGACAGCATTAGAAACAATATATATTAGGGATACAGAACCAATCATCGATATACAAACAAAACAACTGGCACAACTACCTCTCGTTGACAAAATACTGACGGCAGAGTAAATAGGTGTATGTCGACGATGCATGTGACAACTTCTAATGAAACGTATATTATATGTTATTGCATGACAACAGAAAGAGATTTCTCTGGGGAATGACTTTTCTTAAGCATTCATTAATGTTGTAACTGTCAGTTTTTTTAATGGGGAAAGAAGTCCAAAACGGCAGTGTAACTATGCACTAAGTTATGGCTTCGTTTGGAAGCATTTTATTGGAACATACGGAACAAAATTAAAAATGTATCTGTTCTTAAAAACAACTTAGCAAAAATTTATTGTTGCGGAGTCAAAATATGCTGTCTTTCCATTTACACACACACACACACACACACACACATATATATATATATATATATATATATATATATATATATATATATATATATATATATATATATATATCAATACCTACATTTAGCGATATTTTATGCCTGTTTTATGAAATCCAAGATTTTTGGTTGCATTTTTTGTTCTATCTGTCTTTTTACATACATTTGTGATTTCATTTTTCTGAAAAAAAATGGTAGGGCTCAGATCAATACTGGTAGGGTCTTCGCACTTCCAGACATTTAAAAAAGGGGACCTTTGATCACTGCGACTGTTTCACTATAGAAATCTACGACTATTCCTTTTTTAAACGTCAAAGATAATTTTATAACTTGTTCTACACTTTTCGCATCTCTGTTACCTGTCGAGTCGAGTCGTAATTATGGCATATTTTGGTGCTGAAACTAGCAGAAGATATTACAAGGGTCGGAATCAGCTTAGGAGGGGCCAAGTTTCATGTTGGGTGGAGGGTCATGGTCCCGAAAAAGAATACAAATCGACACCCCTGTGTGTGTGCCTATAAAACAACTTAGCCCAGACGCCCACAGATTACTAAATTATTCACAGTTACGGACAATTTGATCTCGTGCCCAAATTATGGAGATATGTTGGAAAAAAGCATGTTCCTATTTAGACAGTCCTATCTGTACTTTTCGCCTAGTCTTTTGAACCGTAGTACGGTAACACCGCGGACTGCCCACAACAGTTTCTGAAAAGCTGCACTCCTCCTTTATACTTTAGAAGGATAGCATTGTGAGCAACCCGTGCACATTGCATACCCTCGAATGAAGTAAGTACGGAAATCGACGATTAACGCAATGTGCAGCATCGCTTCAAACTCTCAGCCAAGGTCGTTGCGCTACCAACTTAGCGTTATGCTCCGCCAGGTGAGGAGATGTGTCGACGCGTGTCACCTCCAAGTGGTTTTCTTTCACCTAGCGAAGATTCGTTTTATCTTGATGCCTTGATTGTTAACGTTTTTGTGTTTCCGACAGCCGTGAGCTTTGCGCCCAGGACCTTGCGACAAGAGACGCTGTCAAGATATTACAATAAATTCTGTCCGGCTGAGGGATTTCATCACTTGTAAGGACTGCGCCTACAGAACATGTCAGAAACAACCACTCACATCCAAAGTAGGCGAAACTAGTAGGAAAGATGCACTGATACACCACCAAGCAGAAAACTTTAAGAAGTATATATTCGCGCCTCCTTTCCTGCAATTCAGCCTTCCTTTTCTGTCAAAAGTCGAAGGCACTAGCACTCCGGTATGCACTTCGTGTGTGTTCAAATGAGAGTCAGGTTTGTTGGGTGCTACAACTGTTCTGAATAACAAGTAGTTTGAACCTCGAAGAGAAATATATGGAAGGCATAGGGAATACTTCACAACATTCGTCAGTATGGAACGTTCGGCATGGATCAACGCACTAGCAACAGATCAGTAACAGGTTTCTTTATTGTTCAATGGGAGCAGCCTCGCTGGAAAAGAAAAGATAATGGGGCATGTTCTGGCTGACACAATTCCCAACCGGCTTATATTTCATCCAAACAGCAAGATGTGGTTAAGTGATAAAAACAGGCGACAGTCTGCTGTTATCATAAAACGTATCGATCGCGACTGCTGCATTTCACACGCGGAAGCCAGATGAGTTCATGCAGCTCTTTTACGCTAACAGGCCACGCATCTTCTCACGCATGGCGCTTCTTGGTGATGGAGGCATACAAAACATCCTCGTCTTCAGCGTCCGGCGTGAGAGGCTGCTTTACATCCGCCAGCTCTTCGGCTCTCCCTGTGTTCCTCGGTTTCAGCTCGAAGCTGTTCGGTAGGGTGGGGTACATCTTCGACACCTTTGGCGGCTGGTTGGCTCCGACCGCCTTGGAGAAGTCCCGCAGGAAATCGAAGAGCACCAGACCGTTCAGGTTCTTCGTGAACAGCCAGATAAAAAAGAAGTCAGAGAAGCTGATGCTGTTGACCACGTGCGAGACCACGTGCATGTTGCCGACGTCGCGGGTGTGCCCCTTGGTCTGCAGGATCCAGACTCGCAGGACAGGCGAAGCCAGCATGGCGATCCGCCAGACGAGGTTGGCGGCAGTCACCGCCGTCAGACCGATGAACCAGAACCACAGAATGGCGTACAGCTTCTCGTTGAAGATATTAATCGGCAGAATGCAGATGGAGTCCACTCTCTGGACCGTTCCGGTGGGGCCAAAGTAGCGGAACGTGCACTTGGTCTGCTTGGGAAAGGTGTAGTGAGACGGATCTATTGCGTTCGGATCTTCGGGATCGTACTCTATAAGTTTGATGCCGAGGCGGAAAAAGTCACCGCCAAGCAATCTGTCCACCAGCGCAATGTTCAGGATGACGTTGAGGAGGTTTAGAACCTCGCACAGGACGTACTGATAGGCGTACCACTCGTTGCTTCCCTTGCTGTCCACCAAGTAGCGGACGACCTTTCCCTGGCGCTCCCGACGCTTTTTCTCCTCAAGTTTGGTCTCCACCATGCCCTCGATGAGGCGGCGAATGCGGCGGTCCTCGAACATTTTCCAAATCCAGTGCGGCACGTAGAAGAGCACACCCTGGAGGAACAGCACGACCGGCACCCACTGGTAGTAGGTGATGTGCTGCTTGTCGTCCTCCTTCTCGCTTCCCGGCCCGATGCCGATGATGGATAGCTTGTCGTCACCTGGAATTATGACGGCGGGGGATCAAAATCACCTCGATGGTGCAGACTGAAGGGGAGGGGAGGGGAACCAACAGGATGCGGTTTCCTACTTTTCATTCGGCATTAGGTGTACAGGGTTGTTTGGTAAGAACTGCTTTAGTCGTCCATCGCGCAATATTTCTCTAACCCTTTTGTTCCCCGAAGCAAGAACATGGGGAGGCCATCGCTGTCACCTTTTATGTGGATAAAATCCGTCTGCTAGCTGGATTATTTCACATCCATCCGCTAATGCTCAGTCGACAATTTATCCACATGCCCATGCCACCGTCATTCCTTATACTTACCGATTCGGTTTTTGCCGCCAAAATATTTTTCGTAGGTAAAGGTGCCGGTAATCCAGCAGAACGTCTGCACCACATCCTGGAGACGCCCCTCTGAACCAGTACAGGCTATCGGCTTACCTGTAAAACAGTTGCACGGTGGTAAGGGTCAGAAGTGTGCAGATTAAGCCCGGGCAATGTCCCTCCAACAAAAGAATGTTTCGACAAACTCTCTATTGTCAGACAGTTCTTAAATCGCTGACTTTTGTCATCGAGGTGGTAATCAGGATGAGGAGCATGACAGCCACACTGCTCCAACTGCGCTGCCCGCCACCATTCCCAGCTCCTGATATCACAGGCCGGTGATGTCCCGGCATTCAGTGTGGCTCGATCAAACTGACAAGGCACCGGCAAATTTAGCGCGTGACGGCATCGTTGACTCATCGACCCTTGCGACTGACATCCAGAGCTGCGGGTCCTGGTGGCCGATGCAGAGCGCCGGCCTGCGTCGGTCTGTCATATCCGGCCGCCGCGGACAACATCCGGCGGCGGCTGGATATGCCACTGACAGCGGAACTGACCGGAACCCCAGCCGGCCTGGAGGCCCCTTCCAGACAGGCCGAGCTTGTGTATCACAACAGGAAGTGGGGCACCCTTTCTCAGCACTGAGAATCATGGTCCTTCCCGCGCTGCAAGTGCTGACTGGTCCACTGGGCTTGTTGAGGCTATGTGGATCCTCTGTCTATCTGTCCGTCTGTCTGCCTATATTTCTGTTTATCTGTCTGTCTGTCTGTCTGTCTGCCTGTCTGTCCGTTTGTCTGTCTGTTTGTCTGTATGTTTGTCTGTCTGTTTGTTTGTTCGTCTGCTCTCTCTCTCTCTCTCTCTCTCTCTCTCTCTCTCTCTCTGAGAAGCCGAAGAGGCGATTGCGTCACGGCCATGACGCCTGATGACGTGTCGGGAAAGTCGATGGGAAGTACCGGAACGCTGTGTTCCGAGAGGTGCTACAAAGGAACCTGGGTTTCAATCACAGCGGCGTGTCCCATGGCCAGACGACACCACCGGAAACCGACAGCAGCCCACGTTCAACAGCTGAATGTTTGACGGTATGCACCTGATTTGATTTGCGATATCCAAGGGATCGCGGGGGAAGCTTAATGCAGACAATTTCCTCGTAAAAGTTCGTGGTACTTTCTTTCCACCCATGATATGAAATCCGGCGGAATAATGGTGACGAAGAGTGGACGTGTTTCTCACCACAGCCGTCAAGAGAGGCATCATGCTTTACCATAAAGTGATGAGATGCAAACGCCTCAGTGGGTACACGTTATACGCATTATTTGGGGGTATGCATTTGCAGACGCCCCTACCTCAAAACATACAACATAGCTGCATGGCAAAAAAGTGTTTCTTGATTGCAAAAAGTTTAATTTTAATTTACACCAATGCCGAAATTCAAGACATGAGACTAGTATGTGAAGACAACCTAAGACCACTGCACATATCAAAACAAGTCAGGGCAATCATACAACAAGGCTGGCCGTAATATATTATCCAATGTGATATCATTTAAAACTGTTCTGTGTACTAAAAAAAAGCATGCTTCTGGGGCGGAGCTCCGGAGAGCTCTTTTTGGCCGAGCTCTCAGAGCTCTCGCCCGCTCCGAAGCAAACATATCGGCTTATTTCACAAAGGTCGATCACCGTTAAACCTACCGATCAAAGAATTCAGGGAGACGATGATGCAGAACACGAAGAGCAGAAGTCGTGTCCACTTGTAGTGCAGCTGGAACACGAAGGTGTCCGTGACTGGCTTGTGGGACCCATCAATCTTGATGATGTCGTACAGTCCTTTGAACACCCCCAGCAGAACCATTTTTCTGTGGAGACATGCTTGATTCACTCAGGGATCAATGACAGCAACTATTAATGTATTATCTGGGGAGCATATGCATGTGACCAGCGTATATATAAAGAAGGGAGAGGCACGTTAATCCGAAGTATAATATTTCTTTTAGCGGTGTCGTCTATCACGCAATGTCGCGTTTTATAAGAGTCGATAGTGCCCGAATTAAAACAACACAAAAAGGTGGTCAATGGCCCCTGTGAACGCAGCAAGATTCCGATGTCAAGGGAATTTCGTCCCGGTAAACTACGCAGTCTCCACACGTCCACTGTCCAGCACACTTCACTGAACGCAAAACGCAAGGCCGAATTCGGCTCGGCTCGGCCCTGTGTATAATCTGCGCTTTTCCTAGGCTCAGGTCCTTCCGGCGGCGCACGAAAGAGGCCGGGGAGCAGGCGGACGACCTCGCGGCGGCACACGCACCAGCCGAGAGCAGGGCGCCGTCCGCGACCGAATCGACGCGTCCCGTCGCCAAGTCCTGTCGCCGGAGAGAGACTGGCGCCGCCGCGCCGCCCGGCTCTTGTGCCGCCGCCGGCCGCGGAAGCGGTCGAGATAGCGCTTCCGCTCGGCGAACGTCACGGCCGCGCAGTTCCGGAGTCGGACGCTCGCGGAACGCCCAGCGTCACCGCTGGACGTCCAGCATGACGGCTCAATTCCAACGCAGTCGTCCGCCGGTGGTTAGCTGGCGGAGCTCTCTTTTTTGTGTTTTTTAGTCCGAGTGTCGCCACGTCCTGGAGCGTCCGTCACGTACCTCTGAGTCCGCCCTCCACCGTATTCCTGGCCGCCCTAATAAACCCACTGCGATCACCTCCATCTGGCCGGTTCGCCGAGCTAGGCGAGGCTAATGCAAGGACAATGTTGTGGTGTTCAGAAAATTCAGGTTTTTAGCTCCCGGATTAGCGTGTTGTGGGTCGTGAACTATTCATGCTCCGGACATTTCCTTAACTGACCGACCCTTCACTGCAACGGTGTGGTCTTCCCAAAATCACAGCTAGTGGTGAGTTCGTGAAGACGCCACTGCTGCTCGTTCTAACATCATGCCCGCCGTCTGCCGATCAAAAGCCGCAGAAGCGGAACACATTTATTTCGTCTACGACGTTTGTGGAATTTCCTGATACGCTGATAGTAACGAGCATGCCAGGGATACCTAGTCCCAGACGTGTCTGGAAGACAACATGAGAAAGGTATAAGTGTGGAAAAATCACAACAGTAGAGACGTTGCATTCAACGTTTTGCAGTATCTTTCGGTACGTTCATGGTCTACATTATGAGCCAACCGAGAGACTATCAGCAAGAGCAACTGACAATTTTTACACATAACGTCTTTTACCCTGAACCAAGTCCGACACATGCTAAAAACAACCATGAGGGATTACACCATAAGATTACATGGTATACGTGTCATGGTTGGGAAGTTCCCGCCTCCATGGGCTGGCCCAGATCTATTGCGAAGTTCCGGCCGCAAGACTTGTTCATCCTCAGGCCGCCCCGGACACCTCGCCTGAGCTGGCGGTCGGCGGCGGACGGGGCATGAGCGCGGTGTGTGTACGGCGCGCGGCGAGAGGCGTCAGATTCGCTCGCGCCGCCAGCGCGACGGCTTCTCACCAGCCTGCCGCCTCCCGCGGGATCTCAGTCTGCTCGGGGCGCTTACAGATACGCCCAGTCGTAGGATGTTGTGTGAGAAAGTCTGCACTGTTTTGTGACTTTGGCCCCAATGTGTTGAAGTGGCTGGTATTGGAAGCAGAGTCCATGCTATGCCGAGTTTGTTGCTGGACCTTGACACTGCCACCAGTGTTCCCAACTATGGAGTAATTTTTCCCCAGGCGCCCAGCTAGATGGCGTTAGAGGTTTTCATCGTGTCGTGCTACTTCACTACACGACACCGAAGTACTCCGCGACACTTGAAAACAACCACGCAAAACTTGTTCACTAAAGGCGAGCGTTGCAATGTTTACCTGACATATGCACCAGTACGAAGAGATCTGCTGTCGACACGAAACTGTACGTGAATGGCATTCCTTGTCTTTCAGAATGATACGTTTTTGAGGATCCTAGTTCTACAGATGAGTTATGACGAAGTGTGAGGCATGTGCATGTCGCGAAAAGAGCGTATGGACACCATTTCCGTATTCAAAATGTGTGCCAAAAGCGATGCCGTTTAATTTGCTGAGTCCAGGAATCCCTCGCGTGGTGCCGGAAGCTTGTATCGTCCGAAGTACTGCAGCCCGTGCGTGGATGACCATACACAGGCGCGTGCAAAAACGTTACGTCCTGCTCATTTTCATCGGATTATCGCCTTCACACAAAGTAAAAACCAGGTTTTATTATCCAAGCACACACCTGCTAGCTAACCAAACATTTCCAACATCATGTAACGCCACCTTGACAAAACGTTTGATCTTGATGGTCACCATGGAGGGAGTATGGTTACCTCAAATCGGAAACATCCACCCTCAAATCACATGACTGGTAGGTTTGAACGCACACTGCACCAACTACATTAGAAAAACAACTCTGCGTCGTTCAATTGGTAAAAAACAAAACATTGTCGTGGAGGACCTTGGTTGTGACAGACCAAATGATCTGATGTTTTCACCATTAACCCTTCATTCACACTGCACCCAGCTCAAAAGGTACAAACAAAAATGCAAAGACACTAATGCGTCAGACCTCCTTGTGCACGTCGGTGTTTTCTTTGTCCGGTCCAATTCAGACAACACATAGCAGTTGCCACTTACAAGAGGGTATCACTGACAAGCTGCGCCAATGGCCAGATGCCAGCTGAGAGCCACCCCAGCAGACCGGCACAAGCTTTCGAGGGCGGCCAGTTTCAGAACGAGGAGTCTGGCAGGGCAGTCATTCATACACGAGGTGTAAGTGAATGCGAGGTGCCACGAGCCGTAACTGTGCGTGCCTCTTCACTGATGCCGGGAAACAGAGCTGCCGCCTGTCCTGTGCCGAACGTTAACGAGGATCATGCCTGTTGTGGTGAGTTTCGTGGCCTGTAAACCGTGTTTTGCCAACGGCCTTAGCAAGATTTCTTCCTCAGAAGTCAGTAAGCTATTTGACTTTGGTACCTATCAAGACCTCTTTCATCTAGCTTACGCTTGGAGTCGAGACTGTCTCTTCCATTGCGGCTGACTTCCCGCTCTCCGCAACACGAAAAGCACATCCGCTTCAGCTCTTGGAGCCTGCCCAGGGGCGAGCTTTAGACCCGAAGTCTCCCGGGGGGGGGGGCTCTAGACTCGGAATCCCACGGCCGGGCTCTAAGGCCTGAAGTACCCAGAACGGGCTCCAGACCGCAAGTCTCTCCAGGAGCGGCTTCTAGATTCGAGGTCTCCCCAGGGTCGGGCTCTAGGCCTGAAGTCCCAGGGACGGACTCCAGACCGCGAGTCCACCAGTGACTCTAGACGCGGAATCTTCCCGGCGGAGAGCTCTAGGCCCGGAGTCTCCCTGGGGCGCACTCTAGACCCTGAGTCTCCCTAGGGGACTCTCGACGCTGAGTCTTCTCCAGGGCGGACTCTAAACCCGGCGTCTCCCTGGGGCGGACTCTAGATCCGGAGTCGGGCCGGTGACGGCGGCCGGGCGGCGGTCGCCAGGGGTCGGGCCGGGGAGGGCGGCGCCGCCGGCTCCGGCGGCGCCAGCATGGCGACCGCCTCCGCCGCTGCGCGAGGCGCGCCGACTGCGGCCTTGCTTCCGCGGCCGCCGCCGCCGCGTCACTCGGGCCAGCTGCGCCAGGAACATGCGGAAGGCGGTGATGTCCAGGTTCTTGGCCAGCAGGCTGAGGAAGAAGTAGTCGCCAACGGTGATGTTACTGACGACGTCGTCAATGTCGGCGGTGTGGATGGTGAGCGCGCGCCGCTGGAACGCTGACGGACGGAAGCGCTTCATCAGCATGAAGAGGGAGCGGAAGACAAACACGGACACGGTGATGACGGTCAGCGCCACCAGCCAGAACCACAGGATCAAGTAGACCTTCTCGTTGAAGATGTTGAGCGCCAGGACGCAGATGGCGTCCATCTTCTGCACGGAGCCCGAGGCGCCGAACGGCTGGAACGTGCACTTGGTCAGCTTGGGGAACGTCACCGTCATCGGGCTGACCGCCTCCCGGCTGGCGTTGGAGAAGTAGTGCATGCACCGAGGGCCGTACGAGAGGAACTCGCCGTTCAGGAAGCGGTCGGTGAACACCAGGTTGCAGACGACGTTGACGATGTTCATGGCGTCGCAGAGGACGAATCGCAGGTAGTAGCCGTCGTAAGAGCCGAGAGTCTCCGTCACGTACATGGTGAGGTTGCCGACGTTCTTTTTCAGGGTCTCCTTGTCCATGGTCGGCAGCCGCAGGTGGTGGACAAGCGCGTGCACGCGCCCGTCCTCATTGATCTCCCACATCCAGTGCGGTATGTAAAAGAGAATGCCCTGCAGGAAGAGCACGAACGGCACCCACTGATAGTACAGGTGGTACTTGCGCTCCTCGCCCTTCATCCTTGTCCCCAGGCCGTGGAAGGCTGCAAACAGGATTACGCGTGAGACGTGGGAGTGCTGAAATGCGGCATGATCGCCGCGGACAGTCTCAGGTGGTTGGGTTGTTCTGGTGAAACAATTCTGGAGCAAGTTGAATGGTGTGGTGGGGTAATTCTACAAGACACAGTTTCCGAAACGCATCAGGCTTTTAAAGCAGCATACAGATTTTCTCGGCTCTACTGTCAATGCCCCTATGCTCCACTATCCACTGTCCTGCGAGGTCGAGTGGAAAATATTGAACATCGCATCTGCAACCATCCTTGGCGAGGAATTTTCCCTGTCTCATTAGCAACTTTTCCTGCGGCACTTGTTACCATCTAAGGATCAAATAAGAATGAATATGTGGAAACAGGGCCATATGGGAAGCACAAATTCATCATGGACAGACGAATAGGGTCAGATATGGTCTCCTTAAACTGAATTTCGTAGCATTTCTTTGAAGAGCAAGAACAAATCATACGGCAGAAAATGAATATCTTGTTAACGCTTACTCTTTCCCCTGTCTGACGCGGTTAATACGACCCCAACACTCGCACGTATGAAAAGATCGCCCCTGGTTTTGCAAGCGTTTTCCGCTGAACAAGCGCCCACGATAGCACGCCATTTAGCCCCAGTTCCACACACATACTTGTGCTCGATTCCACCGAAATTAGATTCGATCCCGGAATCAGTTCCGTTCCTGTCATTGTCGAAATCAGAATAAATTGCAACGATAACCGCTCAAGCCAGAGTCGGAGCTGAATCGCACCACGGAATCAGAATTGGAATCGATTCCAATGGTTTGATTCAATCCCATGGGTCTTCGTGGAATCGGTTCCGAAATTGACTCATTTGATTTTCAGTGGGCATCGGAATCAGTTTAGTTTTGAAAAACCGCGTTGAGTCAGAATCGATTCAGCAAACCATGAGTCGAATTCAGCATTGGCTCTTCCAGAGTGGAGTCAAACAGACGTCTCCCTTCACAGCACTGGTCGTGCACCTCCACGCATGCGTTATTCGGCAGAGCAAGCATGTGCCGCAAGCGAAAAGTATCGGCGAGTCCTCAAAAACATGTGGCATTGACACGCACTTGATAATTAGTTTCTGCTTGCTCTCGATGCGGATTGCCTGCTTCATACGCGACAGTTTGTTTGCGGCAGGCACGAACCTTTGTCCAGTCCCAGGCTGTCGGTCGGCCGTTTGCCAGGCAGGGTGAAGGTGCCGGAGACCCAGCAGTGAGTGTTGATGACCTCCTTGCTGATGCCGGCGCGAACGCAGGCGCCACAGGCACAGTTGATCGGATTGCCGATCAGGCTGTTGGCCGTGGAGAGGATGGAGAAACCTACCGAATACGACATACAACATCGTTATCAGCATCGTTATCCCAGTCACTGAGAAACTTTGCAGCGAAATTCGGAAGAAGAAAAGAGATGTACAAAGGCTGGAAATATTATTTTATTATGGTATTAATGCACTTGTTTTCTGTAATCTAAAGATAAAATATTGATCCTTGGGGTGAACGGCGTTGGCCATACAAAATGACTAGAGTAGATGCGCAGACGTTGAACTGTCGATCAAGTAAATTCCTCCCACGCGACAGCTTTGTTTTAGTCCAACAATGTATGAAGTATTTCATCAGTTTCTAGCATTTCTTGTTTTGCCCCCCCCCCCAGCATACCCGAGAATGGATAATCCGATGCTATTGATTCAGTTTGCAAACGATAGCCAGTCACCCTGATACGCTGGATGTAGCCCCAATGATGAGTGCAAGTGGCTTTTATTTACCGACCGTTTTAGAGTCATATTAAGTGGACAAAAAAAAAACGTGGAAACGGACAGCATGCTGCAGGTACCAGACAAACTCATTTTCGCAACCAAAACGTAAAGGTATTTTTGCGAAAATGTGGTCTGGAACTATCCTAGGCCACGAGGTCAAGTGAATGATGGCCGGACTTTTGACTTTCCATATGCTCCCGGTGAGGATTTTTTTCAGGAAGGCCAAAATGGTATTTTGTTCCCAAGATTTGTCTGCACTACTGTGGTTGCTGGAGCCAAATATGTCTCCGAAAAGAGGTTAAACTGACAGTGTGCACAGCTAACAAATGACTGTTGCTGAGTTCACTAGTGGTTACTTGTGATCTATGCCACCTAATACTTGGTCTCTGCGTCATCCCTAACGAGCTCCTTCCAAGCCACGTCCCAAAGCCCGGGAAGGTGTGGGAGTCCTAACGGCGCCTAAAGACCACATGTATGGTTTGTCATAAGACGCCATGTGACCTGAAGCATGAGATTTGTCCCTAATGTTTGACTATGGCTTTCAGTTTAGTGAAGCAGATGAAAAGTGACTTCAAAAATGAGAGCTGTCTCAATAAATGGCAGATGCATTTCAGCCTGGAAGATGTGTAAGACACGACTACCTAAAGCAATTTGGAACAGAAGCCTGATGAAACCAGACTCCGCCAAAAGACATCAGCAGAGATCATATCCGCCACCGCCGACCCGAAACGAGCTGACTTCACTGAAACGCAAATGGCTAAGAGCTGTTCTGATGGCCGCTGTTTTAAAGGGTCGCTTGAATTTCCATTCGCCTTCAGCACGTGCTTTGAACTCAGGCAGCCAAGCTGTAAGCTGTTGTACGCATAGAACGCAGTCTGCATTATAAAACATTTTTCAGAACTGTATAATTGCGTAAATTCGAACAATTTGCTACGGTTTGTCATGTCCTGTTTACAGCTGTCCCATTTACAGCTGTTGCATGACGTCATGAGAGGTCGTAGGCCAATGTCACGTGCGCCGAAGTCGTGAGTTTATTGATCGGTATAGTGCGATACAGGTGGTTCAGTACAGAATAAAGGTTTCGATTAATAACAGTTCTTGAAACTTCTACCCGTTTAGAGCAGAAACAAATGGCTGCTGAAAACGTAATCGGCGACATTTTTTCAGACCCACCACTTGTATCCAAGACAAGTCGGCCATGGCGGAACACCGCCTGCACGAACTCACCGAGAAAAAGGAACGTGGTGACGCGGTAGTGCAGCTGGAACACCTTGCTGTCGATGTTCACCTGACCGGGCCGCTTGCCCTTGATGATCGTGGCCACATCGCCGAGCATGGACGTGATGGCCATGGTGCCGCCCTGAGCCTGCCGGCCGCGGGGTCGACTCCCGGAGCAGCTCCGACCTGCTGTGCCGACTCGTCTGCGACAGTGCCGCCGTCAGGGCGGCTGGCTGGCCGCGCCCGCTGCGTGCGGCCTGGCTGGGAGGCGGGGCGCAGCTGTGCGGCCAGCCGGCCCACGGCGCCGCCGGGGACCGAGTCTGTGGGGAGATCGATAGCGACGTGCGCAGCTGGCGAGCGAATCCGCTCCGCCGTCCGCCGCCGCCGCCGCCGACGCCGCCCGATCATGGACCATGGCGGCGCCCTCCAGGCGTATCACGCCGTTTGACGATGACACGCGGGACCTGGGAGCGTCGTGTTGTGTTCCTTTGGCCAGACCTACCGCTGCGTGGGGATGCTGTCTGATGCCGAATATTTGCGGTTAAATTCTGAAATATTCGCCATAGATGTACATAGACCGTTCAGCTCGGAAATGATCTTTTCGCATGCTTAGGCATGTAATGTCCCTTTTTACGTCTTTCCCAGCAATCCCGTAATATTTTTGTGTGTTATATCGGCGCAACATTTCAGGCTTCTAAGTTACTGAAGTATATAATTCTCGCAGAATATGCTACAAACGTGATCACGGTGTGCCAGTAGGGTTCCATCGTTCATGCGAATTCAGTTCGGCGCCAGGTTTGTGCCTAAATCAGAATTCGAATCGAATCAACACTGAACGACTTAGGAATTTAGCGTTTCTGTCGTGAAACAGAATCTGAACTGATTCAGTTAAAATCTGCTGTGAGTCAAAATCAGAACTGAGTTACATGCTTGGACGAAGAAACAGCCTTGAATCCATTGGCGTAGGAACAGGGGGGAGGGAGGCTGTGGCCATGGCCCCACTTTTCGGGAAATTTAAAATTAGCCCTGGGGGGAAAACGCCTCTGCACCCCCCCCATCCCAATTCTCTGGATGTTCCTACGCCCCTGCGTGAATCAATTCACCAGAAAGTTCATAGAACACAATGGCAAATTCATTAAGTTACATTTTTTATTTTTTATATTTTGTGGTATTTGATTTCATTAGAGAACAAAATTGTAAGTTTTATATATATATATATATATATATAAATATATATATATATATATATGTATATATTGTCCATTTGAAAACGACAGCTTGATTGGCGTTCATGACCTTAGAATTAGTAATATCCGAAAAATCAGCCGTGAATCGATTCACCAAAAAGTTCACGGATCCACCCAGTCTGAATCAATTTGCTTTTAAAAAACGCGCTGAATCAGAATCGGAATCAATTCCCTGCTCTGGAACTCCGAAACTGAATCAATTCACTACGCGTGAATTAGGCACAAGCCTGCTTGACGCTGACCACGGTTACTAAAGGCAGAGTGTGAGCTGCACTGCAATACATTTTATTATATGGCTCAGTTAGCAACTGGGATAGGGAACTGGCAAAGTTGCTAGGAAAATAAGACACGGCACCAACGGGTGCAAAATAAGCAATGAGCTTTTGCATTTTGTGCATTGGTTCGATGAATACATTGTTTGCTAAGTTGTTCTCGGTTCTTTGGTCTGATAAAAACCTTAAAAATTTCAGGACAGCTCGGTGTGCACTCACCCGAGTGATCTGCAACCTTTATGATCCTAATGACCAGCGATTACTGATCCCACTGATCTCCTTATTTACTCCGACAAAAACTAGGCCGCTCAGTCACTGAGTGAAAATGTCATTACAGACTTGTATAGCGCAATCAGTTGTGCCTCTCTGCGTGGAACCGTTGACTTCATACCAGAATGAATTGGACTCCACTGATCGTCCGAAGATGATTCTGGAAACCCCATCTGATGTATCCGGCTAAGAAAATGGACGTTTGTAACTGGCTTAATACTTTATTTATCAATAAAAAGACGGAACTAATAGAAGGGCGATCCGACTGCGTAAAAAATGTGTATAGACAGCGGATGCTGAATAAGACGAAACATATCGCAAAGACCACACAGACCAACAGAGCTATAATTACAGTTCACAAGGCGGAGGAAAAGGAGATGAAACTACGAGAAATGCTAGAGCTATTTAAACGTAATAACATCGCTACAGTTTACTTACATAATTTTCGTTGTGTTTTGGTATAAAAAAAAAACGTTGAAAATGCTTCAGTATTCTAAAATTGAGATACAGTTCCTTACGTAGTCGCACACATGATACAAGCATACGTATAGCCTACGAACGTACGTATAGATGATATATATGGTATACACGTCATCTCCTAAACTTTATTACACGAATTTATAAAACATGGGCTGTCTTACGATAAATTCGGCCAGCCATCAGCATTTTCTTATATTATTCTACGACTGCCACTACCAATTTTTACAAATGTGTGAAATCTTATTAAACAGGTGCCTTCAGACATATTTTTAGAAACGACGCAGACGTATGTTATACCTCAGAATTAATCCTATATACATGTAATGCCGAATGCATCAGCCGGTGCTAGAATTGACGCAATATCCACTTATCTGTCGACGTGTAATCCTGCAACCTGCAACCATGCTGCATGCTCGCTGAAAAGGTCAACACCGGTCAGCCACGATTCAGCAGTTCTCAGTGAAAAACGCACGGTTTCACGCCACCGAAGCGCGAAAGACTTCCCTCCGCGGCCAGCGAGATGCCTTCTCTCGAGACCCTCCTCACAGAGCACCACTGTCCGGCCCACCGGCCCGCCGCTGTCCTGCGCGTCTCGGACCGAGCCGCCCGGTGGCGCGGCCGACCTTCCGGCGCGCCCCAGCCGGCCCGGTTCGGCTGGTCCGCGTCCGCCGGAGGCCGACCCCCGGCGTCCGGCTCGCCTGGCCGCCGGTCTGCTCAGTTGGCCGCCGCGCCGGTCCGCTGCACCGCGCCGTTGCTGGGCTCGCTGGGCGGCGCCCTCGGCACGGCGCCCTCGCCGCCGAACGGGCCTTTCGACAGCGACCGCGCCAGCTCGGCCATCAGCTGGCGGAACGCCACGCCGTCCATGTTCATGGCCAGCTGGCAGAAGAGGAAGAAGTCGCCGAGCCGCACGCGTTCCGCCAGGTCTTCCAGGTCGCGGGCGTCCGCCAGTTGGGCGGTCCTCCGCAGCATGGGCACGCGCAGCGCCGTGGCCGACATCATGACCACGCGCCACGCCAGGGCCAGAATGCTGATCACAGCCAGCGCCACCAGCCAGAACCAGAGCAGGAGGTAGATCTTGTCGTTGAGGATGTTGAGCGCCATGACGCAGATCGAGTCGACCGTCTGCACGGAGCCCGAGGCGCCGATCAGCTGGAAGTTGCACTTGGTCACCTTGGGGAACGTCACGGTCATCGGGCTGGCGCCGTCCCCGTGGTTCCCGGCGAAGAAGGCCAGCATCCTCGGCCCGTACGACAGGAACTCGCCCCCCAGGAAGCGGTCCGTGATGAAGATGTTGGCCACCACGTTGGCGACGTTGAGGAGCTCGCACGCGATGTAGCGGAAGAAGTAGCCGTTGTACGAGCCCATCGTCTGCAGGAGGTACTGGACGGTGTTTACGATGCGGCGGCCGCGGTCCTCGGCGTCCAGCACTGGCACCGTCATGTTCTGCAGGATCGAGGCCAGGCGACGGCCCTCAGCAAAACGCCACAGCCAGTGCGGCAGGAAGAAGGCCATGCCTTGCAGGAACAGCGCGAACGACACCCACTGGTAATAGGTGTGGTACTTCTTTTCATCACCGGGTGTGTGCGCGCCGACTCCCTGGAAGGCGATATCACCTGGAGGAGAGGAAGGGGACGGTTATGTCGTCATATGGGTCTCTCATTACATCATCCAGGCGACGACGTGAAAACAGGACACATCACTAGCCCGATGAAGCATGCAACATTTTCGGTGGCAGAAATTCAGCGGCGTGCGCAAGTAAAGCGGGGAAATCTACGTGAAACTACGGGTAGCATTTTGCAGTTACTTTTCAAGTTTACAGAATATTGGAGGAATAACGCGATCCAAAAAAGGCGGGAAGTAATTCCAAGCATTAACAAGTTCATTTTTTTGCCGCAGACGGTCAGAGCCTACCGTCTATGATAAATGATATGATGTGTTCTTGAAATACACATGTTTTCAGTTTTCATGAAGCTCCCATTTTGACATGTTTTCTGTGGAAATATGCCTGTGGTGCAATTCAGATGCGCACGGTCTGAACTGTAATGAATTTAATTGAATAGAATAAGGCAAGAACTGCGCCATGGAACTTCAGAAGTGGACATAATGCTTCATTTTTTACCGATGTGGAAAACTGAAAAGATTCTGAGGCACTTTTATAGTTCCTCAGATCTGGTATTTAAAAATGGAACATTGTTAGAGGGAACACGTAACCTGCCTCGTGTTCCAGTCCTACGAAACACTCCACTATAAAACTTTATAATTTGATTCGCACAATGGAGAGTTTTACGGGTCGTGCTGGCAGCCACGCAGTTGCTTGGAAACGCTCGAACCACAAATTCTCGAAGAAG
This sequence comes from Capitulum mitella, assembly GCA_030062745.1. Classification (NCBI taxonomy): domain Eukaryota; kingdom Metazoa; phylum Arthropoda; class Thecostraca; order Pollicipedomorpha; family Pollicipedidae; genus Capitulum; species Capitulum mitella. The sequence continues at coordinate 29,350,930 of CP099840.1, read as the reverse complement.
CCATATTCACGTTAAAACGCTGCATGGGCTTTCTGATGGTAGCTAACGGAAATGAAATAGAGGGGATCACTCGAGTGTTCCAGGTGTCTGGCCGTTCGTTTGACAATCTGCCCAGCATCGGAAACGGCTGCGGCCAGGCGGCGCGACCAAACGCATGCTGCGTGCAGTCGGCGCATACGTCACGCTGTTTCCGACCCAGGCCGCCATCGCAGGCTCCTGCTACGTGTTACCGAATGGAGCCACGCCGACAACGTTCCGTCAAGCTTGCAGTCTAAATTGTAACCATGTGTCCTGCCCCTTGGTGATGATATGTTACCATGGCCATTTTGGATAGGCGTTTGTTTGTTTGTAACCAGTGTTTGTGTTCTGCGCAGTTTGTTCTATAAACGCGTTTTTTGTCTCAGCTTATTGTCCTCGGGTTATCTGGTTAATTCACACTGCGACCCATGCATGGCTTATTCCTGACACAGATCACCACGTGGGGCTAGCAAAAACCTTGCGTCATTGGCAATGGCATGGGTAATGTTCGAAACCCTATTGGGCATTTGTGTGTTTTCATATTTTAAAATGTAAACATCTCTAGCTACGCCTGGAAAAAAAACAGTCCTTGCTGCTTACATACAGGTGGCCAGAAAATGACTGAAATTCACTTTTGCTCACCGCAAAGATCACAAAAATTACAAAGATCCAAACTCGAAAGATGAGCGCAAAGCGGATGCCCTCTGGAAACTGTAACAAAGTTTACTTTATGGCTGTAGAGTTCCCTTATCCGAAAGCCTAGAAATTTCAGTGTTTTCAGAATTTCACAAGATTTAGAGAGTTATCTAAAAATCCTTTGTTCCTGAAGACTTTCTACAACTACCAGACGTCTTCAGCTCTAGTTCTCAGAGTCATCATCGAAGGGAGTGAGACAAAGAAGTCTGCCAACCCATTGATGTTTTAAATAGATCAGTCGTGCCGCATTGCCTCTAGGTGATTCATATTCGTAATGTAAACGATACTTCCTACCTTCTGAAACGAAAACTGCACAGCACAGAATCTCAGAACCATTTCTTCAGCCACCTTTGGGAATTGTCAGGCGTTCCCACACTGTCTCATTGGCCAAATCTTGTCCTTTTAGAAGGTTCAGATTAAACCCTGCGTTCTAACTTAGTCAGATATGATATATGATATGATGGGTAGATATGATATGATAGACAGATATAATATCATTATGATGTCATGATTATATCATATCCTGCAATCATTTCCATTTCTAGGCAGCATATACGCAGCACCGGTTTTTCCTCAGTATTTTAAGTCTCAGGCTCATGCTCAATGATATTCTGGGTGGAAGACTGTGCTGACGTTTATGGTGTTAGCGTGAAGAGTGACAGTGCCCATATTGTTGAGCGAAAAGTGGCTGTGCATAAGGGTGACCCGTTTTTCAACTTTTTTTGTAAAGCTTTCTCTTTTACGTGTTTTTTGGTGCGTTTTTGGGCGTTGACCCCGAATATGGCCTCAGATTTACGATTTTCGAAAAAAATTGACTGCAACGGCCGTTTAAAGTTTTTTTTCATTTCGCCCATTTTTACATGTTTGGCTGGCTCTGGCGCACGCTACGAAAGGAAAGGGAAAAAGTGGGCATTGAATGAATACGCCAATGCTTTATTAACACGTTCCTGTTAACACAAATTCTCTGTCTTTCTTCGCTAGCCGGCAATATCGGTCAGAAAATTGTCATTACAGAGTAGTTCACCCTTCATGCGATACGTGGCGCTAGTGTGTCTTGACGTCATGCCGTCGCTACATTGACGCTGGTTGCGAAAATCGTGGTAGTGATGAGGGCGAAAATGAATGTATCTGCCAGCAGACGTGTTGGTAATCCTCGATGAAAACCAATGGACCAGACAAAACTGTACGATTATCCACGGTGTCTGTCAATAGGCAAGACAGAGTCGTCGCATGCAATTAAGGCCGTGAAGTAATTAATAAATGTTTTATAAGTAACAATATAACGGTAAAAAATCCTCAATATTACTCTTATTTTGTGATAAGCTATTTCAGGTAAATAACTAGTAAATAGAAGGACCTGAATTTTTTTGAATTCATGACAGGTATGGGTTGATTATTTTTGCTTCATGAAACATATGAAAAATTGTAGTAGGCACCATTGGGCTGGCAAGGCCGTCAAAAGTAGGAAATAGGTACGTAGCTGCTGCTCTTGCTACAACTGAGAGTTCAACATGGGAGGAGCATCGTTTCGTAAGAAGATGAGACTGCCTCACGCCCAGTTTGCTGTGAAGCCATGCAATCTTCCTTCAAATCAGCTTCCAACTTGCGGTGAGGTTGTGGGGCGAATCATGACGCTAAAACTAGAAGAAATGCAAGAACAAGGTGTGGATGAAAAGTCTCCACGTCTAGTCAACGTCTCCATGAAAAAAATGCATCGAGAAAGTGGCTGATGAGGCTATTGAAATTTAGAGACGGGTATCGATTCCGACGAGAAGAAGCGAAAAGGTGAGAGAAGCGGTCACCAAGCTATGGAAGCTCAAGGAGACAGTAAGGGAACGTTCTCGGCAGCGTGACGTCACTCACATTAACACTCGCATGGCGTCACTTTTCGACATCTCAAAGCCGGCTGCCAGCTTGAACATTGTCATGGCAGGGCATTCCTCAGGGACCAGAGAGCGGGCCGGCGCCTGTACATCGGGATGGTAGATTAGGCTACCACAGCACGCCGGAAGAAGCGAGAGCAGCAGCACCACAAAGCGCGTGCTACCAATAGATCAAAGACGTCAGAGACCACCGCTGCCATTACTGTCGCGGCTGACGCTACAGCTACACGCATTGCGGTCGCCGGCCCCCGTGCCGCCGCCGCCAGCGCCAGCACCACTGCTGCCGTCAGCGCCGCCATCGCTGCTGCCACGGCCACGGCCACTATCACCGCTGCTGCCGCCACCGCCAGCGCCTCTACAGCCCCGGCAGTTGTCACTACTCCGTCAGGTGAGCTGTCAGACAGCTGTGAAAGCGATGGGATTGGCTTCCGTGACGGAGGTTCTGGATGCCACTGACATTGGTGCTCGAAAGGCGTCAAAAACGCTGTCTTCATTCCCGATCGCGGTAAGGGGAAAGGCCACCACAAAAACCAAAGTGCAGAGGACCCTTGATAACACCAGGAAAGAGGAAGTAAAAGGTGTGAGTGTGGGCGCCTCGCAGTGCTGTGCTGTGTTCTGTGATGGACGTGATGATCAAACGAAAAAGGAGGTCGTGTCTGAGGCTGACTCGAAGAAATATGTAAAGGGTTCCAGTGCATAGCGTGTCTGTGAATATACACCTAGGCCATGCTCCTATGGGTCATTTTAGCTGTGATGGTAGCCATACGGGGAAAACGGTGGCAAAAAATTGTATGCTTTCATGGGAGAGCGTGGCGTTGATGTGGCAAAAGTGGCGTTCGTTGGCGGTGATGGCGTCAACCAGGTTGTAAGTTCGCGGGGCGGATGGTTGGCTAAGTCCGCAGAGATTGCCGGTCGGCCACTGAGCAGGGTTGCGTGCCTTTGCCATCAAGCTGAGCTGCCATATCGCGCCTTCTTCCGTCAGATCGATGGCCAGACCGCTGGGCCGACCACCTTTTCCGGCCCGACAGGCGAACGCATCGCGGGGTCCGTACACACTCTGCCTGTGAAAACATTCGAGCGTGTGCGATGTGATGGTTTCCCTGACCTGCCGGACACTGTAGAGGGCAGCATGAGCTCTGACATGAAACTACTGTACCAGTGCGCGAAGAGTGTGGTCACCGGCGACGCAAACGGCGTCGCGAAAAAGGTGCACGGCGAATTGCGCATGGCCAGGTGGCAAACGGCTCGGAGCCGCCTGCTCCGGTATTTCATGTTTGTCCCACACCCATCCGACACGCTTTCTACCCAGACGCGACACGTGGTCTGTGTTTATATGCCGACGGTCATCAGCATCGAGCACAGGTGGGACGTTGAGGATGCGCCGGGTCGCCTGGTCGACCAAATGCGGCGGCAACGGCAGCACATCAGCGGCGTCTCGCTGGCCACCGTGCAGTGCAGCATGGCCAGAAACTCCTTCATGGCGCACCCCGAGAACGCCATGATGCTAAAACGAGAACGTGGTCCTCGCGACGCTAGGTGACGCAGACCAGGCAACCAGGGCCGTAGCGGTCAACGTGATCAGGTCCATTCGTCAGCGCCGTTGTCCGGGCCGGATGATCCGAAGCTTCAAAGCGCGGGAGATCAACTTCCACGCACCGAGCTGGTCGACGTCAGGCGCGCCGCTCAGAAAAGCATCGACATCGAGCCGCCGTTTGCAAAACTGACGAACGATTTTGAGCTCGACAGGTGCTTTAAAGTGTCGCTGAAGACCGGCGTGCCCTGTCACACGCAGTCGACGGAGCGCGCAGTGAAGCTGATGACCGAGGCAGCCGCCGCCATCACTGGTACCGACCGCCAAGACGGCCATGCTCTAAACAGGAGAGCTTCCCAGCGTCAGTTTCCAGGCCAGGTCACCAAAGTCAGCTTCCGCCGCCAGCAAGAGTAAAACGTCACCTACGCCTCCGTCGCCGCCGTTGCTGTCGCTGTCTCGGCTGCCGTGGCTCCTGACACCGCGGCCATCACCGTTGTCATTGCCACCGCCGTGTTTTCCGTCGCCGCCACCACTGGATCCGCCACCACGTTGTTGCCAGGGTCACGTCTGTTATCGCCCTTATAATTTAAATAAAAATGGCATCGCAAACAAATGTTGCATTATGTTCTCGGCTAGTAACTGTCCGTTAAAGGTTGCCATTAGTACTACCCCTCTGATCCCTCATGAGAAATGAAAAGTGTATTCACATGCCAGCATCCCAGGGACGTTGAAGAAGTGATAAAAGGTATGGAAGGGTAGTAAACATGAGTAAGCGGATAAGTGAGTAAGTCGGTAAGTAGGTAAGCATAGTTATGTACGATTCGAGTAAGCCGGTGGCATCTAAGATGACTCTGTCTCGCTTATTGACAGCCACAGTGGATAATCGTACTTTTATCTGGCCCATTGGTACCCATAGAGGGCTACCAACACGTCTGCTGGCAGGTAAGTCCATTTTTTCCACCATCACAGCCGCCATTTTCACAATTAAAACCCCTGTAGCGACGGCCTGCCGTCAAGACACACTAGCGCTGCCTGTTGCCGATTGGCCGAACTACAACGGAAGGACAATTTTCTGACCAATATTGCCAGCGAACGGATGAAGATAGAGGATTAATGTTAACACCAATGTATTAATAAAGAATTGGTGTATTCGCTAAATGTCCATTTTTTCTTTTTTTCCTTCTATAGCTTGTGCCAGAGCTAGCCAAACATGCAAAAATGAGGAAAATGAAAAAGCTTCGAACGGCCGGCGCGATCATTTTTTTCGAAAATTGTAAATCCGAGGTTATGTTTGGAATCAGCGTTGAAAAACACGTAAAAAAGCACCTAAGGGAAAAAAACCGTTTGAGAAGAAGTTGAAAAACGGACCACATTACAGTGTGCATCTAGTCTCAGTGCGTGTAAGAAGACAATATGGTGTGAAGAGCCTTAATTCGTATCTAGTCTGATGTCGAGTGATTGGCTGGAGAAAAAAAAGAAAAAAGGAAAACCTTTTTAAGAAAAAGTCGAAAAACGGGTCACCTCACAGTGTGCATCTAGTCTCTGTGCGTGTAAGAAGATAATATGGTGTGAAGAGCCTTTATTCGCGTCTAGTCTGGTGCCGAGTAATTGACTGGAGGTGAAAGCTTCAAGAACTGAATCGATAGAAAACAGTGGCACAAACGAGGTCGCCAACAGGGAAATGATCACGCCAAGCAGAAAACTCTGCCGCAGAGTCATAGCCAGGGTGTCGATTTGTATTCTTTTGAGAGGGCCCTGGTCCACCCAATGTTGGTTTGGACTCCCCTAATATGTTCTGCCGATTTTGAAGAGAAATAAGTAATAGCAACGAAAAGAACGGCCGCAATGGACAAGAGGTAGGCAGAAAGTAAGTAATAAAGTTTAAAACGATGTATCTTTCTACCTTTCTATCTTCTATCGATATATATACCTGTTTACATGGTGATAAATGCAATCTTCCATTTGATGAATAGCAACAAAAAAGTTGTAAATTTCCGTTAGTCAACACAAAATGGGCTGAATCCGTTGAGAAATCTGTATTTGGGGAAGGTTAGGTTGTCGGGGTTTCCGTTGGGCCCTTCCAGTCATTTCCAGACATTCACATCCCTGGGTATACCATTGTATAGGTATATTTCCAGCGTGCATTTGCTCTGCGCTCAGCATTCACATCAGGATCCTTGCAATTTCCAGTCTGTGGAGTAACAGCCACGGAGCAAATCTTTTGGTTTTCATCAACATGCCAAAAACCCACACCACTGTAATCACGGACTAGTCATAGTTATCACTATATGCTTTTGTTTCTCAACAGGTTCCGATGATGCCTTTTTAAATGTAAATGACAGTGGTGTTGACGCTATGTAAGACCTTGAAATTATGAGACTTATGCACGTTAATTACCTCATACTCTAAGCTAAGTCATTTAGCCTTGGAACCGATGTAGATTTCTTACGTACTGTTTAATTAATAGTCTATTCCTCAAAGAAAAGTACGAACTAAAATCCAGTCACCCTTTGTACTTTCATGAACACACATAAAATTTAAGCTCGTTTTTAAGAACATGCGTAAGTTACCGTGAGCTCGCAGACGAATGACTAGAAACATCTGAAAGCTCCGGTACACAACACAGCTGTCGATCGAGAACAAACGAACTTTATTTTGTACTGTCAAAATAGAAGCGAAAGGGGCCAAAAAGCTATAAAACGACTAATACGATGACGCAAGCCAGGTGCCTTTAGGTCACACAGCGAGCATCTGAGTTAGTGGTGAGTACGGCTATGAAAGATATCGTCCTCTATATGTGATATGTACCATCTTGTACGTACATGAATGGTTATATGAAACGAGGCTTGCGCGTTGAGTCAAGGCACATTTTGGCATCTTGTGGTTTTCCTAACCCAAGAGTGACTTTGCTGTAATGTTTGTCACCTTACTTTTTCTGACAGAAGTTCCCAGCGACAAAGCCAACGCCCTCTTTGTTTTAGCGTTTTTACTTCCTTCGTTTGTGTTTTTCTTCCTTCGCAGTGCGCAAGCATTGGCTAGAAATTTACAAAGACCCAAATCTGGCAATTTGATTCAATTCAGTCGAGCTCCGTCGGGAGCCAAAGCAGCCGCCATGACTGCCGTCTGGATGTTTCCCGAACAAAACCTTCAGCCGTTCACCACCCTATTATGGCAACAACGTTGTGCAGCCACCCGGTAAACATGAGACGCATCGATCGCATGCAAACCACAACATCGCGCCGCTCTGTGTTCCTGTTGTCCGTACGTAACGATACGTCAGTACAACGCTTTTCTGCTTTGAGGAGTTAACCAACAGGATCAAGACATACCTGCAGCACCGTGGAGCGCATGTCGAGGTAAAACGATTATCGTGTTTGCGTTGTGATATTCAGAACTGATATTATACGTCCCCCGTTATTCTGATGTGAATGTATTGATGTTCATGCAAAACTCCCGCGTTTTCTGGTTGCAGTGAGGGATCTTACATTTGTCTGTGCTGAATACAAGCTGATTTCTGCGACTTTAAAGACGTTTCCTTACTTTCGGGACACTCATTATTTACAGGGCATGTTGTTAATCTAAAGATTCGTCTTGCCACATCCAGCATGCAGAAACCTAGTATTCTGGGAGTGTTTCCTCGGCTTCCACTACGCAAACAAGCTGGGATCAAGCAACGTTTCTGCAGCCAGGGTTGCCGTAACGTACGCACTGGGGGTACGCACTGATTGATCCGGACCCCCCTGCTTCCAAATCCTGATCTCTCCTCGGATTTCAGCCTAATTGTTCCAAGATTTCAGAGTAGTCTAGAAAACAAATAAGGAATTAAAAAAAAACAAAGCGTATAACGGTAATGTGTATCGGAACGTACAGACAAGGGCCACAAAAGTGAAGGGTACAGAAGACACTTTGTTCCCCCCATTCTGAAGAGTGACGGGTACCCTACACCTTAACAGCAATGGCACAATGGACATACGTTGGTTGAGTAGGATCAGGCCTACATGGACGCAGGACGCCAGAGAGAGAGACACGACTTCAAAGCGCTGGGCACGCAATTCGTATGCTTTGATTAGAGGAGCGTTTCCAGCACGAGAAGTAACCGCTAAAGCGGCATTCAGCATACGACCGAAACTGCCTTTTTCCTGTCGCGGGGTCGTGCTAGAAATCACCCCGCCGGCTGCATTCGTACAATTCGCACGCTGGTAGTTTTCCGGCTGGCGTTGTGAAATTTCATTCACACTCGACAAGTGGCTGGAACTTCTGCGGGCGCGGCAGCTGCGGAACGCCTTGAGTCAGGTGCCCTGCGTGGTGCCCGGCAGCTCCCACAGCTCGGCCTGGGCCTGGTCGCCCACCGAATGAAGCTCGGACGGCGCCTCCACCACCACCTGTATTCCGCCGTTGGAGGCGCCGGCCGCCACCGCGGTCTGCACCATCTCGCCTCCTTTGTCGTCCTCTTCGTCTGGAATTGCGATCAGCTGCGCCTTCTCGAGGCCCCACTGACTGAGAGTGAAACACCAGTCGTGAATAGTGATGATCGAGAGGCCCAGCATGAAGCTCAGCACGCCAGAGATGTCGATGAACAGCTGTTTCCAGGTGTAGAGCCAATGCTCGCTAATCACTTTCAGTGACGTGGAGTGAATGAAGGTGACGCCATTGATATATGCACTTTGTCCTCCGGATGCCTTTTCTTCTCCTGAAGTGGCGATCAGTTTCTCCCCAGCTGCGTTTATGTACACCATATACTCCCGACATTCGGGTAGACATTCTTCAGAACACTGTGGGGAGAGCGGATATTTACTCAAACCACGCGGAAAAAACACTTTGCTGAACTTTTTGAACCAATCCAAGAATTCCTGTGAAGACCCACACATTTTTAAGCCTGTGTATTTCCTCATCCATGGCAGTGATGCTTCTTTAGGGTATACGTTCTTCCAATTCATGTCCAGTTTTCCTATGGACGACGCTAGTGTGGAGTTAGGAACCTGGTGGGTCGTGTTGTAGATGTAGGGTATCATCATAGGCATGATGCACTGGGTTTTGTCGAGAAGACCTCGCATCAAGCACCAAGTCAGGCAGTTCACGTAAGAGTGACGTCTGTCGGCATTGCATTCCCAGACACCTTTGCGCTCCAGTTTCTTGGTCTTTTCGCCAACTACGTTGAGCAGCTCGTGGGTCTTGAGGTCCACCCGGTACGGTATGTGGTCTGCGATTAACGGAAACTCTGTAAAGTCACCTCTCGGGTATACGTATAGGTCCAGATACATGGCAATGCCACTTTCCAGCAAGGCTTTATGAGTTGTATTGTCCATGGAGATCTCGTGAACAAAATCACCGGGAACTTTCTTCAGGTCCATTGTACTGTTCTTGTAGGAGATCGTATACGAATAATTTCTGCAGACGGAGTAATGAAAAAGGAACGGAAGATCCGAGTGCATCACGCTGTTGTTGAGTTCCACTCCTCCCAGTGACACGCGGTGTTTGATATTTGACAAATGCCGATATATCTCTGCACCGGGCCGTGACGAGAAACTGAACACGTCGTACGTCCAGTTAAAATGTGTTCCGAGGAATTTTCGATGGCTCCTCACGCTGTTCACTGACATCGTCGCTTCTTCTGCCAGCTGGTCGTGAGATTCTTGCCCGGGATGTGCAGTCGTACCATTGTCAGTCGCAGCGTGAACGGAGCCGCGGTTTGTTTTCACGTATTCTTTGGCTGTATCGCTGGGAAAGCGTGGACCGAAGCAGATTGCCGTCTCGAACCAAGGCTCCTGTGTGGTCTCGAAGTACCGCCGCTGCACCACAGCGCTCTGCATGTACTTGCTGCACCTCTCTTGCACGATGAAGCCCAGACAGACGAAGGAGAAGATCAGCACGGCCAGCCGCACTGAGGTGAGGGCTGCTCGCTCCACTTTCTCTTCCTTCATTTTCTACAGACACATATGAAATCGGGACGTCGACGTGACGCTGGAAATGAACACCCCTGTTACTGGAGCTGCAGGTGACGGGCTATGGACCATCGCTCCTCCTGAAACCGCGACATCAGTGGCAATCGATGTGGCGACTTCGACGATCGGAAACATACATGTTCTCACGAACAGTTCCCATTGCTGATCTCCATCTCCGTCACCCAAGTAAAAAGGAGCATCTGGTGAATGGCATTAGCCTCTGCCTAGCACGGCAAATGTTTTCAACATTAGGCACTTGTCTGTGGCCGATACAACAGTAGGAAGTTCCAGAAGTTCCGTAACATAGGAACGAAACATCGTGGCTGTATTACACCCGAGATAACGGAAAACCACCCTTACTTCTATTTGCAGTATTTCCATCCAGTACTTTGCATGAGCTTCAACTCACTATTTCTTTCAGCCTCCTGGCTTGAGCTTAATTTAGTTTCTTTACTTCAGTCACTTTCAAGCACCTAATGCAGTTCATCAAGATCGGTTACATCGTGCCATGCATGACGATGAAATGATTCAATCTGCCCCGGTAAAAGCAATCTGTTTGGAGTTACGATCACGTCGCTGAGACACCGACAGAGTTTTGTTGTGTACACTGTGCAGTGCCATAGAGTGCATTGCCTGGACTGAATCAGGATAGGGAAGACAACGCACCAACAACGCCGATAAGATTCCTTGGCATTTAATGAATACTGCATATATCGCTACTACTGCGGAACTGGGAATGTGAGGAAGAGCACAAGCGGGCTGCAGATCTAAAGCAGGCGGGTTGCAGATGCACAGAATGAAAGAAGAGCATGCTGAGATTTTATCTTGATTTCCCAGACCGTGGAAAAGCATTTTGGTAACACTATCAGTTGAGATCACACCATCCGTAATTTTTTGGCATTTTGATCAAGTCGACATGAAAGTTTCGCTGGTTTGGTTTAAGATAAAAACTGCGAAAAAAAACGATAAAATGCTATGCGTAATAATAGGTCATGTGTAGCACATGAAAGTCCACTGGTATATTCTCAGTGTCCTGAAAAGAACGCAAACTTCAAACGAACATCGATGTCTGATACCACTTATCCTCAACAACATCAAACATACTTGATGAAATTTGGACATTAAATCATTGGACATAAAATCATTACATTACGTAAAATGTTTCAGCCTATATTATTCTAATTTAAACCAGATAACATGGAATACTGTTGCATAATGACGTCGATAGCATTAGGATGTGCTTAAAACAAATTTTATCTAGGACGCAATCATATTATAGCCCAGGGCAGAACACTGAATGTATGAAGCCGTGACAGTACGATAACTTACCCGTTTAAACAAGCAATGGAATATGTCGACAAGATAAAAATAATGTCGAGGCCACCGCTACTCGATGTCTGACAACGATTATTTAACGAGACGTCGTCAGAGCCACGTCAAAGGCATACCTGTGATTCTAAAGCTGTACTGGTTTAATGCACGTCAGTATTGCTACTAGAGAATTGTGGTAGGCCACCAATTAGTTCTAGCCGGCTCTAATATCCTCGACGTACAGAATGCTCGGCATTCTTTGCAGAAAAAAGGCACGTGGGTAATGATTGTTACAACCATTCTTTGGAAAAACTGCAATGTAATTGGTGTTTATTTGGAGTGCCTTTATTTAGGGATGGAAAGTTCAAAGCCAGCTGGGGTACATGTGCCCGTCGATGACTGAGAACTAAAATGTGATGTGGGCATTGGATGGTGACACAAAAGCGTGATGCTGCAACAGGCTGCAGTAAATTCCATCCCTGTCTTCGTGTTTCCTTTCAGTTCGCGGTCGTGAATAGGTCTGCCTAGGGCCATAGATACTGTTGGGTCAGCCCATAGGGGAGACCAGGGTTACTTGGTACAAAATTTCGGAAATGCGCAATATCTCACTTGTTTGAAAAGACGGGGAAACAGCTCTATGCCTAAATAACGCCTGGTACTTCGAGAACCGGCAACGGCAATTACTTTTTTGGGGGAAACCTTTTCTGTTTTCTTGTAGAATGCGAAATGTAGCACAACATTTCTTGCATCATATTACGCTGGGGTAGGTTGTTGCAGAGGAAGGGATGTATCGGTACAATGGCTCGTAATTGCTAGTAGAAGAGGAGACTGGTGCCTTAGTAAAGCTCAATTAGTAATTAAATTAAATATTAAACTCAAAATTAGTAAAGCTCAAATCTGACGAACATAGCCATGCCAGAGTTGAGGTAAATTTGTGGACCATGGCACAGCGATGGGTTTGAAGAAGCATGCTACGAATTGTGCAAGCGAAGTTTTTCTTTAATTTTTGCATTGGCTTTCATCTTTTTCAAAAAGAAAAAATCCCGAACAGCGGCATTATCTAGTGAGAAAGGCTTTAAATCATTCTTAAATTAATCCAGAAGCCAAAAAGATGATGATTTTTACAAAGCTTTCACGCTCTGAGAGCTATTACAAGCCAAAGGGAGGAGCTGAGCATTGTTCAATGTACGTCACTCCAACGGACAACAGCATTGGCATTAAGGTAGTGGTAGACGTTTGTGCCGTCTTCGTTGCGTAGAGAAATGGTAACTACAACGAAGCGTTAGATATTGCCAGAAAAATAATTGTGTCATAAATACGTGTCATGGCTATCTGTACCATGGATTCCGACTATGAGATGTTTATACGCAGTATCTACGGTTCTTTGACACCATCTCTTTTAAACTGCGGATGGTAGCGGCGGCGCAGCCAGAAGGGCTGGGACCCAAAAATCCAAATTTTGGGCCCCATAAAGGCGAAGTAACTGAAATCTGAAGAAGTGGATCCGTGGCTGATGTAGCCTGCATCAGCGTGTCCTATGAGACATCCGCGGCCTGTCCGAACATATTGCGTAACATGACGATCATGTCATCGCACCAAAAGTCGAAATAATTCGGAATTACGAAGAAAAAAGTCTAAGGTAACTGCGGTTTACAAAAAATAAATAAGCAACGGCAGGTGAAAGACGAAAAAACAAGGCAAAATGTAAGGATTAAAACTTACTTCATCTCCGGAATTTTAACCACCCTTCATCTCTCCGCGATTATGTGTCGTCTGTTGGTGAAACGACAGTGACAGAAGCAGAGGGTACTGGAAGCAATATACGTTGTTTTTGTGACAATCCAAGCCTTACTTCGGCGGGAAAAAATCGTTGTATCAACCTTTTCTTGTACTTAACAGCTGCAATCTCCGCTATGGATGTACACTTCGCTAATCTCAATTTTAAATTCTTGTACAAGACAACGCCAAGCGAAATGTCTGGGATTTCATGACCACTGAAAGGGTTAGTACAAATGGCGTACAGTCTCTTACGAAAGCAAGAGATCTATTCCCAGTGATACCAATTAAGCATCGTCCTCAACGATTTTTAATGTATCCTTCCTTCCTCAAAATTTATCTTGCATCATTTATATCATTCATATGTTTCCCTTGTTTATACCCCCAAAATATCGCATGGTTTTGAAATATGCCACTTGTGTTTGAAAGCGCAATCTACGCACTGGAAATTGACAATGTAAATTATGAGGATATGGGGACTAAGGCTACGTAAATTAGTTGCGTGTGCAGGCACAGCTACTGCTTTTAATCAATATCTGTAAAACATGCGGCACAAACAGTGTTGGCAGGTCAGACAAAGTGCAAGACCTAGACGGTCCTTTTTTGCGGGGGAGGGGAGCTAAACAGATTACAAAACCCTGACCTACAACAAATGTCCAAAAGTATCCACAAAAAGTTATTTTGTTTCATGGTGTAGGCAACCCCCTCTCGCGACAATGGTGGGTAAAAAACGTTATATATTGACCATATAAAAACGTTATACAATGGCCATATTATTCCGTTGACTTTGACGTATGGACCCCGCGACTGGTGTGTGAAATCAGCGCGTGAGGGTTTTTGTATATTTGCCAAGAGATAACAAATATGCGCTGGATGTAATGCGAGAAGATGCAAATGGAAACTCTCTTTTAGTTTGTCTCTACTAAACTTTAACTATGCGAAAGCATAGCACATACAAAAAACATGAAGTTCTGGATGCGGGAAAAGATAATATTCTCTGTCTATGTCTGAGATGAATTGCAACATTGCGAAAGGAAACCTAATTAGATGTAGTTTTTAAGTCAAGGTGTTTTTCATCTCCCATTGTAAAGAATTGTTGCGTATCCAAAAGATGCCGGTGGCTCGGAAATTGAATTAAGGTTTTTCTTACGTTACCAGGGCGTTTGAACACCAGTGGGTCTGTGGCAAAACACCAAGAACTTTTTTTGTCAGTCTTGCAGCACAGATCAACACCCAAAAGCATGTGCATGGATATGCCAGGGTATTTGACTGGACATGCCCCTGCTGTCAGCTTCCTTCATGTACTAGCCACCCACTCAGTTAAGCCAGTGGGATTTGTGAAGCATCTCGTGCCTTTTGGCCATCGGGACTGAGAGCTGGCCATCCGAACCTCTCCGCCATCGGAGACACGCGGCTGCTGAACAGCCGGCTGCTGAATTAAGCCGCCGAGTCCCAAAGACCCAGGACCAGGGACGTAGCCAGGGGGAATGGGGACCATGCCCCCCTGGCTACGTCCAGGGGCACGGTCTGCACTAGATATATCGCGATTTTGCAGGAATACATAATAATGATCATATGTATGTCGCAAATGCAAACATTAAAAGTTTTCCGCTCGTTAAATATCAGGTAAATTACATAAAATTGCCGTTTTTTCTGATCAGTTTCGTCATCGCCACTGGCACATGACAAAATCTGACATTTGCCCCCTTCCCGAGGAAAATCCTGGCTATGTGTCTGCCTAGGACTGCCTCAAATGCAGCGGCCGGCGCCGGCGGATACTCACTGAACGGGTACTGGTCGGACTTGGCCAGCTGGTGCGGCAGCGTGTAGGTGGACGTGACCCAGCAGTAGGTGTCGACGACGTCGTTGGAGATGCGGTCCGGGTCGGCGTGGTGGCAGTTGACGGGCTTGCCGAACAGACCCGTGGTGGCCAGCAGGGCCGAGGACGCTGTCGGCAGAGCCCGGCCGCTCGCCGTCAGCTGTCGGCGGTCCTCGGATGACCGGGGCGGTCCCCGCGGGCCCGACGATCGGGGCCGACACGGCGTCTGCTGTCAGTTGTCTTCCGACACAGGCCCAGGGACGAGGCGGCGGACCATAGCTCCACTTTTTCTTAAATTCAACATTGCTCGTATGGGGAAAACGTCCTCGGCACTCCCTCCCCTTCAGCACGCACAATTATTGGACGCTCCTCCGCTCCTGGCTATTAAAGAGATCATTACCCTGCGACCATCTGCGTGAGCCGGACCTAACGACTGTGCCTCCAGAACTTGCCGAAAGAAACCCGTCTGTGCGAGGTGACGTAGCCTTCAGTTGGCACGCGTGACAAATCGGGACATGTTCATCTAGAGCCGGAATATGACTACCGCCTTCAGGGCGCAGTATAAAACTTGGTCGGTTTCTAAGCTTCAGGCTTAAGGATGGCTTAAGGATGCTGCGGTTGTTTTCAATGGTCAGGAGATAACAACTGAGTTGTTTTTGTAGTGAACCGATATTCATTAAAACCACATCCGATCTGCAGGAGTTTCCCCTCCTTCCACGGTTCAGAAATTGGGGGGGAGGCGGGACCAAGCTGAATGCAATCCACCATGAGTGGGTGGGGCGGGGGGTAGAAATCACTTTTCTCGGGCGTTGCATGATAAACTACGGTTGAAACCCCTTTTGTTAGATTTCGAAGTTCAAGAAATTGTGTTGCCAATGGGACATACCCATTCGATACCTTAAAAATTAGGGGGGACAAATCACGACCTATGGAAAAATGTGACGGACACGTCCCTCGCAGCCTCCGCAGAGATTACACCCATGCCTCCTCCTCCCCGCAATCGAACTTTTCCTAGCAGATGAAATCAACGCTGGAAGTGCACAAGTTTCAGCCAAGGCAGGAAGCGACCAATCTGCCGAAGAGCCCTGGCGGCAGGCGTTATGTTTGCGAGATACACAGAGTCATTCTGATTTGTTTTGCGAGGTCAGCTCACCGAGAAAGATGGTGGTCGTCACTCGATAATGCAGCCGGAACAGTGCGTTGTCGATGTGGACGCCATCAGGTGCTTTGCCGTTGATGAACTTGGCGACATCCTTCACTGCGTTTAAAGCCATGCTGGGTCGGCCGCAAATCCGACGTCTGTGAAACACGCAGCCACTGGATGACGATGACCCCAGTGACAACACCAGTGGACTGGGATGTTGGGACAAGCCCCTTCTTTGAAAATTACATTTATTGAACTATTTATTGAAAGTTATCTGTCTGTCTATCAGGCTGTCATTTATTCATGTAATCAGTAAACACATTTAACACGCTTACAGCAAAGCAGTCTTTCAAGCAACAGCGGTCTGCGGCAGACGGCAAAGGACCGTCAAGAAGACCTTGATGTTACTTGTCTACACGCCCGCCCCTGACAGCAGGCCGTCAGAGGACTACCTCACGATGCACCCGAAGAAGGAATTGTTCATTTGGGTCCCCTTCCACACAACATGAGGGGCGTCTTACCTTAGATCCTTGCAGCACAACAGGAGGAGCCTCTCTTCTGAGTTCCCTTCGACACAACAGGACGAGCGTCCAACCTGGGTCGCTTCCAACACAACAGGAGAGGCGCCTCATCCAGGTCCCCGTCAACACAGCAGGAGGAACCACTCACCTAAGTCCCTTCAATACAGCAGGAGGAGTGGCTCACCTGAGCTCCTTTATCACAGCAGGAGGGGTGGCCGCCTGAATCCCGTCAACACAACAGGAGGACCGGCTCACCTGAGTGCCGTTCATCACAACAGAAGGAACGAGTCCCCTGAGTGTCCTTCATCACCGCAGGAGGAACGAGTCATCTGAGTGTCCAACGAAGCAGACAGAGCGGCTCACCTGAATGCCCCTCAACACGACAGAAGGAGCGGCTCACCTAAGATCCTTCAAGAAGGCAGAAGGAGCGTTTCACCTGAGAGCGCCTCAGAACAGCCGGAGGAGCGTCTCACTCGAAGGCGATGATCGCCGACTGACGCCTGGCTCTGACCGGAGCAGGCCGCCCCGCGCCGCCCTCTGTATACCGGATCCACGGCCGGCCAGTTGCGCCTCCTGAGGCGCCATCGGCCGGAGGCGGCGCGCATCGTCACAGGAGCCGGA